>BQMI01000370.1:1242401-2484803 GCA_026005395.1 Asobara japonica
AAATCTTTTAGATATTTTTTTTTTTTCGAAAAAGCCTTCTTCTAAAATTTTGCCAATTTTCAAAATTCGAAATAATGTTGACGATTTCGATATTGCAAAAATTCCAGAAAATTTGCGGAATTAAAAGAAATGAAATATTAAAATTTGAGAAACTTATCAGAATAATCACAATTTCGAAATATTCCAAAGCCTTTTAATATTTGGACAGCAGGAATTTTAAATACTTGAAAAATATAAAAAATTTCATTGGAATTCAGTTTAGTAGCTTCTATGCACACAATTTTGATTGAGCCAATGCAATCAACTATTGAATAAGTAATGCATAATTGATAATAATAGGTAATGGTTATTAACATCGTTATTTTTTCATAACGATAATAACCGATCAATCGTGGGAAAATTATCAATTAAATAATAAACTACGTTTCTATAATTGTGCATTAATTGTATGTCTACTCGTATTCTGCGCCGCACCACTCATTAGCCAATGCAATGAAGGCAATAATAACGTTATCAATTTACCCAGTGCGAAAATGGTTTTCCAGTTTGCGTAAGCATAAATGTCAACAATTTTGAAAAATTCAACTAGGGGGTGGTTATAATGTACATAGTGGTTTATACAGAAGGTATTTTCTCGATTAGGCGATGAAATATGCTCAATAAGGGGATACAATATCTCCAATTGGGCGATAGGAACATGCCTGGTTTGGGAATATGAATATAGTCAATTCGGACATAAAATATCTCCAACTCGGAAGTATATAGACGTCTTCAAGACTATAGATGCCTGTATTCAGACTGTAATGAGTACAAAACCATTTTACCTTTCAGAAAAAAAACACAAAAACTGGACAAAAAAATTGTTCTACGAAAAATAAGGTGTTCAAATGAAAATGCACTTATGCCAGTCTATCAATAAAAATTACCTGCGAATACAAATCCCGCGTTCGCGGCAGGGGGGAGGGGGACCGTGAACGATAACCACATACTTTGTTTGTTTTTATCTTTAACGCCTTCGATCCATTATGGATATGTGCGCTTGTGGACCATACGCTAATCGTTAATTTTACGAACACACACACACACGCAGACATCGGAAAGTTATAATTTTGGCTCGCGTAGGCTCAAACCCACATCCCATTTTTTCCCGTAAATACACAATTGATCAATCCTGGGAAATTGCAAATTAAATAATAGACTACGATCTTGCCATTTCACAAACATTGTATGCCTATGCGCATTCTGCCCCGTACCGCTCATTAGCCAATGCAATGAGAGCGATAATAACGTTATCGGATTAACCAGTGCGAAAATGCTTTCACGGTTCACGTAACGATCCACTCACTCTCTTTCAGTTTGCTGTATAACCTATCTCACTCTGTGTTTCCGTTTCATTGTCATGGGGTGGTAGAACGATTGGAGGATCAAGGTAGAACACATACCACAGGCAACCATCATCAGTGTCGAAAATCATTAATAGTTGTATGTCATGCTTCAGCGAACCGTCAAATGCATCGTTTGATCGGAAAATGTCCACCGATTCGTTTAATTAGATTTTTTCGGTAGCGATTCATTTGTACTTTTGGGAAAAAAAGGGAGAGGACCAATGTTCTGAATAATTACTGTTTCCCAGGTGTAATTATTCTGAATGATACAAGGCATTAATTAGTTATTAATGAGACGTGAATTTAATAAATGATTCGTTGGATTTATGGATATCAACATTTTGGCATTATCTTTGTGTAACATTGAGGGAAATTATTATCATGGTTTTTGGAAAATTTTTGTTGCCATTTTTATCAAATATTCGTTAAATTACGCAGTTTAGGAAGCAAGGAAATTATTATCACCATTATCAGCGTAAAAGTTATTTTTCAAAACGTTCAACATATAACATTCTCTCCGCTATATGTATATATTTAGGAATAATTAAGTAGTCAACCATAAAAGCTTGAAGATGCATTTGGGTGCTTGTACATGTCAACTGATTTGTCTCGTGCATTAGCATGCATCACTCTGTCCTATGACGAGATTTTGAACATCGTCTTTTAGTACCATGATCTCCATAAACGCAACCACCCCCGAATTGGGTTCAGTATACGATGCATATACATACCTACGTAATATGATAACAGTTCCCATCGGGGCAAATGGTTGTATCGTATACATGAAGTACAGGCTATATAGTACTAAATAGAAAACACGGCACATGTCACACCGGAGATAGCATCGTAACTTTTCAGAAGTCCCAATCGTATTGGGTTAGTTATATGAGACATTCCATCAAATACTGAATGAGCTTGGTGCGCCTATAATTGGAAATTCTTTGAACTTCATCGGCAGGGCTGATCGGAAAAGTAGTTTGGTGGTTTTTTCAAAATTTTCTGGAACTTACACTAAGATCTATAGGACACACCGATCCTTAAGCCTTTTCTAGGCCAAATTCAAACACTCAAACACGATCCGCAAATTGTAGCTGCAAGCAATCCTCAATAATGTAATTTAAAATCAATTATACAACATAAAATGCGTGCTTTTACATGAGATCCCTTTTTTGTTCCATGCGGTTCCTCCTGCCGATAACCGTTCTTGAGAGGCCGTGATAAAAATATTCCAAACTATTTGTAACAGAGAGCTCGGCGCGCGTGCTTCCCCCTTCCGCCGCACTGACGGGTGTCGCGTCGGTTTCGGTCCTACGCTTCTCGATAATTCCGAGATACAACGATATTTCCTTGGGTCCCTTCTTTTCATTGTAGATATATACAAATACTGTAGCGATATTATCCAAAATTACATTACGCTAAAGTAACACAAAGGTCCTTGCGTTCCGATTCGAATAGTAACAATCGCATTAGTTCCTCCTCAAGCATCTATGTAAAAAAAATCTATGCACACACACACACACACACACGCACGCATACATACACACATACACACACACACTCTTACACCGGAGTGTATTAAACCTTAATCGTGCTATCACTTAAGAACCATTAACAATTTCTGTAATACAAACAAGCACGGGTTGGTAACGCGTCGTTTCTTAATACGGTACTCCAATATTTCACTGAATGTCTCGTTCACAAGTTCCTTTACAAAAAATTCCTAACTAAAACGAAAGAAAGGAAAGGTTCCTAACTGGTTTAATACAGTTGCAGGAAGAGAAGTAAGCATTTGGGGCCTTGACTGCGATTCATCCCAGGGGAAATCAGACTTTCTTTCATTGAGAGAATTGCGCCCAAGGTTCTCAAGCACTTGTAAAAGGGGTGCAAAGGGTACGGGGTTAGGGTAAAAGCGAGAATGGACGATTTGACCTTTCATAGAGAAAGGGGGAGCTACAGGGAGAGAGAGACGGAGGTCTATGTTACCTAAAACTGTCCATAAATGGGACTTTAAAGAAAAAAAAAGGGGGAAAATGAATCAGGTGTTTGCTCGTTCTTTCGCAATTGCTGAAGACTAATTATTCCGGTAATTTAAGTTCTGAATTTTAGGTGGTTTCGAGCCCGACTTCACTATTGATATATGTGAAGTTTGTTGCATGTGGTATAATTGTAGAGGCAGTTTAACGTATTTTCCTTTTGTGTGGATAACTTTGTTTTAGGTTGAAACCACTTTTTACTCTTTCTCTTGTGTTTTTTTTTCAGAGGAGCTCAAAGAAAAGTAGTTAGTGGTAGAGATAAATGATGACTAGAAGATGTTAAGACAGTACAATTTGTTCTGAGCTATACTACTTCCTCGTAACCCTCAGTGCGCATTGTCCAACCACTGCACAGTCGTTTTCTTTACTTGCGGTCCACCGCTCTATGCTTGACTCGGTGAGAAAAGAGCTGGACCACTTTTTTTTACCCTTTGTTTATTTCCATTTATCTGTATGGCTGTTGTTCCAACGTTCATTGGGGATAACCCATTGTGGTCGTTATGCTCCTTGTATATAGTTGAGAACATACAATGCTTGTTGATAATTAATAGTGTCAATTCAGTAGATTCATACTTATTGTCATATGAACTGCGATCAATTCTTCAGTTTCATTATTTTCATTTTTCATTAATGTGTTTCTTGGATGGGACAACTTTTAAAAAAATTGATCAAAATTGCAGGGCTGATAGTCGCGTGGACCAAAAATTTCAGAAACTTTTGATATTTAGAAGCTGAGAAAAAAAATCCACTGTGCAATTTTTTCCAGATCCTTTCGCGTCTTCCTTTCGATTAAAAATTTAAAAAATTCAGGAAACATCTACGGTAACAGTGCAACCTCTCAAGGTCCAAACACTGAATAATAAGAAATAACACGTTACGAGGTCAGTAATAACTCAAACACGTTGTTTACGTCGGTTTTCCAAGGTGCCTTTGGATGGGTCGAATGCACTTTGGGAAACTTTAGACGCTTCCTCCTTAAAAGTATATTTCAAAAATTGGGAGTACCGACTGCGGCTATAATTCTTTTCCGCTTGGCTTTCGAATTTTGGGCGTGTTTTCTTACATGTATACTCTCGCATATCGTTTATTGCGAGTACTCGTATGGGTCGGTGCTTCTCGGCATTTTCCGTCAACCCACCACTCGCCAATTGGAAATACAATTGATCTACAATTTAATGATTGGAGGAGAATCCACCCAGTTTAGTCAAGTCTCAATCTGCTTTCCTCCAACTTAACGCAAGGTTCACCTGCTACATTCGCGCCCGATAACAAAACTCAGAATTGTGAAAATTTTAGGTGTAATATTGATTCGTCTTTCCCTCAAAAGAGCACGGGGCTCTTAGCGCGTGACGTAACGTAATAGAAGCAGGGAGAAAAAAAAACAAATAAAACATCTCGATATATTTTATTCAAAGCGCATGGAACGAACAGATATCTCTGGCGCGTTAAACGTGCCTCGGTAGTATAGTGTGACCACACACCGCTTGGAACATGCAACTTCAACCCTGGTGCGCTGCAATTGCACTAGACATTTTCAGATCTACCCTTCCACCCAACTTTTCACCCTCCCTCACATTTCTATTCATTCCCTCACTCTGTCTCTCTCACTCACTCACTCATCGTGTACTATACTCCTCTTCTCACGCCTGGCATTCTGTATGCACGCGAGGTCACCATGCGACATGTAGCGACGCGGAATTGCGGCGTTAATGAGGACGCGCAATTGGACTGGCAAAGAGAGAAGGGGAAATGGCCATTATATAGAATAATTTCATGGATTAAAATGACCTAATTCCCAGAGTTGGAAAAAAATGAATGGGTGTAATCGTTATTTCCGTTCGTTAAGCGTTCGCTTACTCGCAAATGGAACATGGAATTAAAAACGCACTTTTCGCCCAAAAAATTAATCCAGTTGTGAAAAAAAATATAGACGTGTAGTGACTGACGCGTGTAGTGCCCCTCCGCCCCCGGCCCTCCCTCCACCCTCCGTAAATGTCCGGACAACGTAACACCTTCAGATAGTCCCATAAAAAGTTTCACTTCAAAAAATTTACTTATGTCTTCTGAGACTCTTTTGGGGTACATGACAACCTTATAATACTCATGCTGTCCTTTTTGATTTTTGCAATGATTTTATACCAGAAATTGGACCAAAGACATCCAAGGGGAAATGGATTTTTCATTTTTGAGGGCAAAAAAGGGTGGAAGAAAAAATTGAGGGTAAGTAAAAATCGTAAATGCCATTGCAAGACTTCCATTCAAAATTCGAAACTACATCATGTTAATTGAACAGTGCATGGATTAATTTATCCAACTAAACCATGGGAAATATAAGTACATACCATATCCACTTATTTGGTAAAGTTTCATGATTACGTTAACCCAGTTCGTTTGAGTATCACAAGATTAAAATAGTTTACAACATACTCTTTCGATTTCATTCATTCATTCATAATTATTAATGATACATGACTTGAATCTCTTAACTTCATTAGATGAGTACTGAAAGGGGATGCTCTCTCTACGAGAGTTCGTTAAGAAAGTTGGTTGACTCTTTTGCTGAAGGAGGGGGGGGGGGCACAAGTTTACGAAGGCACGATGGACTTTGAATGCGTTGAGCCTCGACTCACTGAGCTCTGGACGAACACAAATTGCTCTTAGCTCTATGGTGCATGTTACATCAGTGGGATGTTTGCAATCTGTTTCGTCCGACACTTCGGGAAATTCGAGGATCCCCTAGTCGCAAAATGCAATTCGCGAGATATATTTGTACACAAGCCGCAAAATGCACAGCAATCCCTACAACAATTTCTTGGTCGTCAATATTCGAGAACCAAAAATTAGTTGCACAAGCTGGAGATCTTACATTCAGGAGTTCCATGGCAAAGAACACCATGAGTAAATTCTGTTGTTCAAACGAAAATAATAATGCATCGTTGAACATGTCGATGCGATGAAATTCCAACGGCAAAATTCTCATCAAAATGCCTATATCAAAATTTCGGTGGTTATTGTCCTCATGTAGCATGATATTTGTCCTCATGTCCTCATATTTGCGTCATACCGTAATTCCCATACGACTGCTATTCTTGATTAAATCTCACCGGTTTGACATTTTTTCCAATTTTCACTGTAATTGGTGAAATTTCTCAGTCTCTGAAAGCTTCGAGCAGTTTGGAATTTTGAGTATTTTCTCCGGTAAAAAATGTGAAATTGACATTTTCGAAAATTTCAATAATATCGAAAAATAATAAAAAACTGAAAAATTATTTCCTCTCATATACGGTGTGCTTGTATTATATGGGTCATTTCATCAATTATCGACATGCTTTTGGGCTTATTTGTTTCACCTACCCTCATTTTTTATTGACTCATGCGGGATGCGAAAAGGAAGTTGCTGCAAAATTCTGAAGGTTCAATTCCCGGTAGGCCGGGGGATATGTGTAATTAATTTTTGTTTTTAATTTTTTCCCTCATAGCATGTTGCAATTTCGCATTTTTTGTACGGCTGAACTTTTTGGGAGAAAATAAATAAAAAATATGGCACCTCTAATTATAGTAAGAAATTAACGTTTTTAGTTTTAACCAAATCTGCCGCAATAACGAGAAAATCACTTTTTTACATTGTTTTATCAATGTTTCTGTGGTCGTTAATCTGACTTTAGCCAATATTCTTAGAGCCCATATCAGGGTAAAATCTTCAAAACTTCAGACGAAACGTTGAAAATTCCATCGTTTATATTGCGTGAGCGACACACTGAAGTACAGCCAAAAAAAGGTAGTTTTTCTTGTATAAAATTAGGGTTGATACATTTTCCATTAATTGTTTTCCAAAAAGTTCAGCGAACTCTGCATAAAATATGTTCCCTTCAATTTCTCGATTTCAACTACGTTGCGCAGCATGCTAATGCAAAACGACAGAAATTGGAGGAAAAGTTAATTACGTATAATCCTCTGCTTAATTGAAATTGAACTTTCAAAATTCAGGAAAACCTTGCTTTTTATATCCCGAGTGAGTAAATAAAAAATGAGGGTAGGTAAAAACAAAAAGCTAAAAGCACGTATAATGGCGGACTGGTCCATATATTTTATTAAAGTTTGCACATGAAAAGGAAAGGAAAAAAATATTCAAAATCACCGCATTTGTCTTCGTCTTATCTTGAAAGGAAACGTGTTTGGCGTGGAAAATTGAGCACGTTGAGCCATCTGCTAGAGTGCCATCCGCGTTGGAGCCGAGGATGGCAAGACCGCGGGGCAGGGGGGGGGGCAAATAGTTTTGGCTGGGGATCCTGGAACAATCCTTCAGAACTATTCTGAAAATATTTCCACCCGATATATATGCAGTTGTATATGCGAGCATCAATGAAACTGATCTCCCACTGCCGACCTACGATATAGTTATCAGCATCAAATATATATATCTGCTAATGCGCTAGGAATTTGTAGATCATTAAACAACATAATTGGACATGCTATTGTGATGTTTGCCGATTTAGGGATTACCATTGCCACTTCGATTTCACGTGTTGCCGAATTAGATTGCACTATAGCGCGCATGCCCTCGGGTATATCTGCAAATTTGACAGAGCCCCCTAAATTACACCAGGACTTTTGTCAAATTACTACCGCAGAAATTCTGCATGTTTCACCTGCCAGTACACAATGAAATTTTAATGTTTCCCTGAAATATTAACTTCATGAATTCTTCAGAGGTTACGATACCATCGCCCGCAGTCGACAACGCGCGGTAATACCATCGGCCGATATATCATACATTGTTGTCTATATATATTCAGCAAATGCTATACACATAGTTACAAAAAAAACATGCGCTTTACCTTTTACTAGCCAAACTCGTTGAACATTTGTTTTTGTTTTGGCGGTAATTACGGAATGTGATGAGCACTATAAGGAAATCTGCATTACCGATGAATTTGAATCCGGTGGGTAACCAATGCCTTATCATAGTCCCAAGTCGCTTCAAAATTGAAACTCAAATAGTCCAATATTCGTGCGTGGTATTGTTCAATATTGCCAAATGAAATGTTCGCAATAACCCAGAACACATATGATCCATCCATTTCACTAATGCAACTCTCTTCAATTAATACAACAGATGCAATACAGTTCCCAACAACTGGACCAGATGGTAGCACAGACTCGTTAGTTCAATATGGCCGCTCAGTAGCTGGCAGTACCATGGTGATGTTCTTGTCACTTTCCTAACAATTGACATTTTTATACATTTTTCACGTGTTTTTATAGTGAATTGTTAACGTTTAAGAACATGTGTGTTAATCCGTCGTTACTACATATTATTTCATATGCGGAATTATGAAACAAAAGCAAACTTTATAAGTAGGAATAAAGAAAAGCGGTGAGTGTTATTGGTGGGGGGGATATGAATGTTTGATCACACAACTTAAGATGTTTGTTTACTTTTTTTTTCTCATTCGATAATTAGTCATAGTGGGTGGTGATTGAGAGTGATAAATGTAATTGTAGAGCGCACATCAGGAATAAGTGTTAGTGACAAATGTAATTGAAATTTCCGTGGCGTTATAATATTAAGGAACTACGTTCTCCTCCCTTTTCCTTTCTCCTGTACCCTTCTCTCTACCTCCTTCATTCGCGATGTCTCAGTCGCGTGGCTAGTCCGCCCCCGCATTCGACATTATTTCATATGAGTCGTAAAATTGGTGGTATTTGTGAGGGAAAAATATTTGTTGAACGTGGGATGAACGAATACAGTGGTTGGAAATGAGGCTATTAAATTTGTGAAATAATTTATATTGTTTTTTGGAAGATAAATGAAGACGATGGGATGTGACTTGACAGATTGCATCAAAAGCTCCTGAATGGCAATTTAATAAATGGCCTGCGAGTCCGACCCTCCGCGGGCCAAAATTATAACTTCCCGAAGTCTGCGTGTGTGTCTGTACTTTCTTTCCAATCTCTCATTTTTCTCGCCATAGAGCTCTCTAAGTGATTTCAATTGTTTATAACGCTCTAACGCCGAAACGGTTAAAGATACGAAAAAAGTCAGAGGACACAAAATATGTATTTTTTTTATAAGGAACAACATTTATTGGATACATTTTTGCGTATCTCTAATATTTCGTGAGATACAGCGTTATAAACAATTGAAATTGTTAATGACAAGAGACACCAGCAGACATATATGGAGCAGAAACTAATCAGCTCTAAGTACAGGACCTTGATCGGATGATTTGTTCACGCGAAATCGTTCCGGGAAATTTTTGGTTACATACGTACTCAGCACACACACACACACACAGACAGACATGTTGTTTCAAAAAGTTTAGAACGGTCAGAGATACCATGAAACGTGGAAATCTTATGGAAAATCGATTTTGCATTTTCGGGGGCAAAACAGGAACTTCCCCCATCGGGAAGTTAAAAAGTGGATTGCTGATGTTTCTTTGGAAAATAATTATGTCGTTAACAAGTGGCACCAACAGACCGATTTTTTTGTAGGGCTGAATGAATGGTTTTATGGACAAATTTCCTGAACTCAGTTATGAGATAAAATCTGTAATAATAATACTTTTAATCTGTAATATCTCCTTAATGACTGCTGCAGGTGACAAAAGTGTCAGCATCTATAATGTGCATTTTTGAATCAGGAAGAATGTTCATTAGAAGCATTTTCTCGTATCTTCAACGGTTGTTATTATGGACCTTCATCAATAATTGCAAGTGTTAATAAACGAATAACCGCCCCGGAAATTTTCACTAAACTCCTTTCTGCAGTCTGCTTTGGCGAGGCGAAATTTGCAAAAAAAGTTGAGAATAATTGAGTAGTTTTGAGGGAACTGTTGTGGAAGGAAATGATATTAAATCGGTAATGGAAGTATAAAACAATTACCAGGGAATGAGGGAAGCGATGCAAATATATAATAATACTTGACGCAAAGGATCTACGCCTTTTGCACACAATTTTCGTTATCTATTTAGTTATGAAAAAAAAAAATATTGAAGGAAGAATAATATGTTAAAAAGTAATATGAATAATGCTGAGTTTAGATGCTGTTTGTCAATTTTTTGCTCTGTCAATCTAATTAACGTAGTTGTATCGTCGGCCGATTTTATCAACGATTGAATGAAATTTTTATGAGTGATAGAGAGCTATGTCTATGACCGGATCAAATAATTTGAGAATTTTGTGACTCGTGGGAGTAGAGTAAAAAATTCCCAAAGTTGCTATATTTTAGGTCCTTATACATGGCGAACATAGGGTTATGTGACCTAAAATTGCGCATAAAAATTTGGTTCATAATTAACCGGGTCACCGAAAAAAATACCGATTGAGTATGTTCCTCTAGCAATTCTCTTCTGTGTGTGTGTGTGTGTGCGTGTGAGAATGTTTCGCCATTTTTTCCGCCAAACCATTTTCCGATTGAGATAGCAGATAGTAGATCCAGTCGCAGCCTCCTATTTTTTTTCATAACAAAATAGGGGTTTCTAATTCTTCTCATAGATAAGCCCGTACTTTGCGTACAACTTCTCAGACTAAAATTTCAACATTGGTTTTTGATTTCATAAAATCACTCATTGACGAGTTATGTGAGTTTTTGGGAACATTTTGAGGAAAGCACAATAATGCTAAATCGAGGGAAATAAATGAGAAACTTGTCGACATAACCCGAATGGGAAATACTCACTCCCTGAACTTGTTTCATTATCTCCATCATGGCATTAGTCCCATAATTCTTCTGGAATTACATTTCTGGTCTTGCATTTTTTCATTGTGTTCAAAATGACATGTACACTCCTTCGAACGCTGCTCAATCCACCCTACAATCAATCTCCATCACCAATATAAACAATGTCTGGTAAACAGCTGATATGTATTACATTTATTATTGCATGTTGCGTAATCTGCGCTGTCTGATCTTTTATTGGCACATTTACAAACGTTGACAAGTTGATGTATTGGAATTTTGGGAAGTACATGCGTTATGATAGATTCGTATGAGAAATATATCACTGATGTATTCTCATAGTAATAACTTTCCTCAGATCAATATTAATGACAATTCGATTTTATGTTTCAGGAGCTGGTAGAACATTGAACATCGTTGTCGAAATTTCTTTTTCAGGTATGTAATTATTGAATGGCCGTTATTGTCTTTGTCGAAGTGAAATTGATTTACAAACTTGTGATAATACTGGGTGAAAAGACAAGGTTAATCTTTGGGCGGTCGCGCGATGAGTAAAGTGCCGTACTCCGTATAGTTCTCTAGTTTTTGAAAAATTCATCGTAGAGAAGAAATGGAAAAAATTGAAATACTTTTTTTCATATGTTCAAAATCTTAAACTTGGATGAAAGAAAAAAAAAGAAAATCTTGAATATTTTAGAGTTTTAGGGTGTTTGAATGTCATACTCGTATCATATATAAGTCAATAATAATTAGCACGTATTGAGATTCAAATATCGAATTTTTATTTATCTGAAATACGGAAATATACGGTAGGCGATGTGCTTTAGGTGCAACCACAGACGTTGGGAGAACGAACGCGACCTCTCAAAGCTTAATAAAACCTATCTTCTGCAATTTGTGGTCCATGGTTCAGCATTGTGTAGGTCAAAAATTAATATTCATCTTCACAAGTTACGTATTTACAATTTTTTCTCTCTCTGATCATGCTTTACCGTTGTTATCCATGTGTCCATGTGTAATCAATTAACGCAGTAACTTTTACATGGTTTTCAATATTTTCGACGTCAACAAACAACGTCTATGTACTGAAAAAAGGTATATTCGTATTTTTCCTGCGTTTTATGTTCAAATTTTCCATTAAAAGTTAACGGAAACCCCAGAGAGTACAAAAGAAATTTAGAGGATTTGTATAAGAGTTTATACTGTTTCTTATAGAACTTCTTAGAGCTTTTCTTATAGAAATCCGTACAAGATTTCTTGTAGGAATTTTTAAGGATTTCTTATATCAATTGCTAGAAGACCCCCCTAGAAATTTTGGGTCCTTATGGAAATTCCTAAAAGATGCCCTATAGAAACTTTGAAGGATTCCTTATAGAAATTCTCAGACGATAGCTTATAAAACTTTCGGAGGATTTCTTATAAATTTTTTCAGAAGGTTTCGGAAAGACATTATACGAGAATTTCTGATGCATATTGCTACAGGATTCTTGCTAGAAATTCCTCAATTATTCATTGTATGAATTCCTAAAGAATTTCTATCAACAATTCTGAAAGAATTTTTTTGTTTTTGAGAAAAATCTGAGAATCTGAGATTGAAATCCGAATTTTCATATGGGCCTATTTGTAAATGAGATAAATCAAATCAATAAAAGGTTGATGCAGAAATTCTCACGTTGACATAATTTTGTTATTCATTATTCTATTTCTTAAACTAAGAAATTAAGAAAAAAAAGTTTCTAACATGATGAATTACAAAGTTTCAGGTTTCACTCTTTTGTTTCAGAAAATATAAAATTTCCTTCTTCATTTCGTCTTGTTTTCTTCTTTGATTGCAAGTTTATTTAAATACCACTTTTCAGACCATTGCAATACGATTGTTCCATGTATTTGTTCAAGGAGCCTTTGAATCTATTTGTTTTTTTTTTTCGATTTTTGTCGTGGACGAATTTGCTTAATTAAAAAAAAGCATTCATTGATTATATGATGCTTTCACTTTTCCTTTATCAGTCAATTCCTAATATTGATTTCCTGCATGGCTCGTTCAATATCCACTTCCATGTACTCTCATTTTTTGATTAAAAACATATCGCTCATGTCCACAAATATTGTTCAGTTCACTAAATGCAAACAACCCACTTTGTCAAAAGACAAAATATTATATGGAAAATTTTGTCAGTGTGTTTTTAATGTCTGCATTAAATGAAAAAAACGTATCGTAAAATTCGTCGCTATAAAATGAGTCATAAAAATTTTCATTTTCCACTAATGCATTTCTGTTTTTTTTCTTATATAAGAAATATGGAATTCAGTCATCTCAATTTCCCACATTCAAATTTGTGTTTTATGTTCGTACTTTTTTCGATTTTTTATGTAGAAGAACCATTGTTGAAAGATTAAAATAAACATACTGCTGGCCTCGGAAATAGATGTCATATTTTTTTATTATTTTTACTAAAATTGTTAGAATCTGTCTGTGCAAGTTTAGGGGCAGTCTGGACCTAACCCTCCACCCACAATTTTCAAGATTCTTCATCACTTTGCACTCATATATTGGCACAATTTTGTCGAGATTTGAATGTCAAAAATTTTCCATGAGTAATTGTTTTTCTATTGAATGACAAATTAACGTAATTAAAAACTGTACATTTATAAATAACACATCTACATTTCTTCATACTTAAAAAGGCAGTTGAAATTTTTTTTTAACATTTTCTTTTAATCAATTATGGTATTTAAAGGGTCGGTACCGACTGTTTACATGAATTAGTTGTGATTAATGCATGAGACTTTCCGATGAAGTACAGAATCAAGGTCTTTTCATCAATTTTAGCCGATAGTATACCCGACAAAGTAAATTAACCCTTCAGAGGTCGCACATGGTCCCAGCATCGGAATGTTACGCGGATTTCATTCTTTGATCGCACTAAATCTAATAACAATTTACTCCAAACTATATAAATTGGATTCGGGATATTTGACTGATTTCTATTTCGTGGTAGAGATTAAGTGACCTTTTCGGTTCTTCTCCCTGTGATAGTGACATTTTTGTGCGGAGAAGTGTTAATACTCCATTTTTTTATTTAAGGCACTGTGACTCTAGTGACTAGAGTCACATTGCCGTAGACACTACATAGATTAACTATCACAAATTAAATGGACCTCTGAAGATGGCCACAAAACTGTGACCGAAACGTTGGGTCAAATAAAAAATGGAGCATTAACACCTCTCTGCAACAAAATTTCCCTATCACAGGGAGAATGACCGAAGGAAGACCAACGAATCTCCACCACAAACTATATAAAACAAGTGTATCATTTCGTTTTTACTTGGTACCGCGCGACTTATTGGTAGAAATTCTACCTTGAAGTTCGATATGAAGTTAATATCTTGAATCTCTAAATATTTATGATCTTTCCAAAATAACATTATTCAATGATCGAGAATATTCAAGTTTCATCAAATTCAAGCATCATATAACGCTTCTGAAATTATGTATTGCAAATTGACGATTGAGCCTATATTTTTATTTTTCATTTTCAAAATTGCGCAAAACAAGCAACCTAGTTTTCCGATAATAACCGTGACATGATCAGAAAGCTGAAACGATATAAGTCGAAGTGCTTTCCTTAGCAATTGCTGAATGAGTGGAGACATGAGCTTAAATTCATGACATATATCTGTCATATTGGAGTTCGATAATTTCCATCCGATTTCTCATTTTTCAAACTCATAATCAATTTCACAGCGTCAAACATGACGTAGGTACAAAGTATCACAGATTCGAATTAAACCTCGCTTCAACGGAACGTACGAAGAGATAAACGCGGATGGTTCATCAACTTGTATCCATTCATCCTATGTGCTATCAATTGAATTTCATACGCCCAAAAATTTGAAAATAGTGACAGTAAGGATCAATCAATGAGTCATTAATCATTTCAAAATGATGTTTTTCAAACCGATTGAAAAGGGAAGTGATGTTACGATATACAATAACCCCGCCCACTGGATATTTTGACAGGACAATACGCTCGGATTAGGTTCGGGTGGTTCGGTGATTAGTGCTCACCATTCACACTCATATTTCAACGTCATCTCCGTTTTCAAATAGTCCCAAAATCTTCTCTATTAAGAAAGTATATCGTGTAATATTTGTTTTTCAAGCTTTCTACGATTCTTATATCATATATATATATATATACATAGAATTTTGTTTTTCATGCAAGCTTCCTATTCTTAAATTTTGAAAGACAATTGATTTAACATGATGTACCGGGTAAGTACTGAAGTCAATGGAAGTTCAATGGAAAAAGTTGATGATCGAAAAGCTCCGAAGCTTAGTGGCCAATGTGTATCTATGTGACGTCCCTGTAAAAATTTCAATACGATAATTTATTGCCACAATCTGAGGATTGCTGATCAATTAAATCCCAATCACCTGAGTGAATACTTTCTAAATTCGTACAAATTTAATTTCGCTGTTCTGAATTCAATTTTGCGAAGAAAAAATTAACACTTGAAGGATCTTTGTAATCGTAACTTATCAAATTAATAGTTCATAGATATTCTGCAATTTTTTGCACAAAATTATTTCTTCTACTACAGGTTTTGTTCAAAACTTCTATTCAACACCATGTAAAAAATAATTGTATTGATTTTTCTTATGGTACATTCGTGGAGGTGTTCATTCTCCATGGTTACCTTGCATGGTTCCAAGAGATATCCAAGGAGCACTCTTGAAGTGTTACGTTTACCTGGAATTTTCTGTTATGCCGATAGTTGCATATATGGTTAGCAACTTGCGGCATTCTCATCGCATTTTCCCTACTTTACCAACTGCACATAAAACAACTCATTCATTGTCCATGTGTTGATGATGTCAGTGGCTGCCGATATGTGCGCCCTACATTATCAACAGAATGTTACCGACATACCGTCGTTATCCGAATTGCTCTTGTAACGAATGGTATCTTAAGCATTGCAGCTTTCATTTTATCCACCATGCGATACCATACCACTTGCTGTCCATATTGTTGGCCGCTGATCTCCTGGTTCCAACGAATAACCTGGAAGAAAGGTATCATTTAAGCAACACCAACGTCGATTTGCGCAATTTAAAAAAAAAAAGACAAATCAACATTATGCGGTGAATCACCTAAAGTCAATATTATACTTCTTTCTCATTCAGCAGTGTTAATAAACTTTAACTGACGAAGGTAAGGGTCATAAACCGTGCTGCATCGATTTCGACAAGACTTCTTTATAATATGATGGTTTGCATTTGATTAATTATGTTCTATGTACTTACTTGTGGCTTGGTGAATGTAAAAGTAAAGGGGTGTGCCGTTGCGCAGGTGATTCGCATGAAACAGACGAGGGTAGTTTGTGAAGTGGAGTGACTGGCATTTATACGCGGTCGCGTGCACGCAACTTGTTCAACTTCGGCTGATTGCTGAAAGAAAAATTTCATATTCTTAGGTCATTTTATGATTCAAAATTGAAACAAGATAATTGGCGGTGAGTTTTGATGCTCGTTATGTTTGAATGAGTGCATTGTGACCGATAACACATTTGCATATATGGTAAAATTATAATTTGAATAAAGTGTATTGATCTGTAAATTTACATAGAGGAATTTATATGTGAAACCAGAGGGCCACTGTCTTCGAGAGTCTCCGTATTTATCACACTATTGAATTTTCTGTCACTCTTCATTTATCATTGTATTGATTATTCTACAACCGTGAATTGAGGAGAAAATAGATTATTTTGAGTTGGAGAAAAATACGTAACACCAATGTCATTATTTTAATAGAAAACAAAGGAAATGGGGAAATGCAGGTAAAAAAAAGTGAAGGACTGTTCACTCTGTAACAGCGACCCTTTACTTGTTCGCTCAAACATGCTTTTGTCTGAAGGTTCTAGTGGTAGTAGTTGAAAAAAAGCGTGTCAAAGCATACGCCAGAGAGTAAGGTTAAGCCGACTGACCACAAAGCATTAGAGACTTTTTGTTTTTTATTTTTTACTCCTTTCCCTAGTTTTTTCTAGGACATCATTCGTTCATTAAATGCTGGAGCTGTGTTAACTGCTCTACAGAGACACTCCACCAACTGCTCATTTTCCATAAACTTTCTTGCTCAGTTAGCTCCCTGGACCTGCGCATTTTTGCAGTCTCATGCACAGTTTCATACCCAAAAAATGGTTGATCTTGAATTCAACAAATGAGGAACATACGCTCTCTGTGATTGCTATTCTGTATTTAGTGTGAAACCATTCTGGCCATTCATTAATGTTTTTCCAATGCCCGTTTCGATCAAATATAAAATGTCGTGGTTTATAGATTTTTGTTGCACCCAGATGTTACCCATTTTTGTATAATGTTGACAAAGTCCAAAAAAGTTTATTCATAAAGGCATTAATTGGTGGTTGATGGAGACTTGACCGTCAATCTGGGTGGTGAGACGGTCACTAATGCCTGATCCGCCGAGTAATTAAACTCTGATCTAACAGCGATCAACTACGTCGAAGTTCACTGGTCAATAAAATATTACACATTCCACCATAGACCTCCACCGACGAGCTATTTATCATGTATTGAGACTGGCTACAGCTGTAACAACGCTCTTTCCCTATGTAAAGGCTCATGCTTAAGGAACTTTCAACTCCCTTATGAAAGGATAGTATGATCTTGTCCTGCCCCCTACGTAGGTCACTATAGCGATCCTTTGGAATCCCCCTTTCGTCAAAAATCTCATGATTCATGAATGGCGGCCATGCTGCGCAGCTGATACAAATCGAGAACTAACAATGAAGAAGGACATTTCCATATGTTGCGACTTAGCTTTGTTTCCAATATGTGTTAGTTGTGCAGCATACCGAGCATATCGATTTTCGAATCGGTTCCCGTTGGGAAATTTTCCGAAAAGTTCCAAATCAGGACAGAAACTGGAACAGGTGAAAGCTGGTGTTTAAAAACCACCTTTTTTTCTTTCCTTTTCTCCATTTTATTCTTTCCTTTTCTCCATTTTATTCTTTCCTTTTCTCCATTTTATTCTTTCCTTTTCTCGATAATGCAAAGAAGTGTAAGTTGGTTTCGGGAAATTCAGACGATTGATCATCGAACAGCGTGTTACTTTTGTACGTATTCTCAGACTTGGTGCATTTAATCACACAATAGAATCGCGTATTCAAAATCACTTTAATCTACCTCTTCTGACCAAAAAAAAAGAACCTGACTTTGGCGGTTGTTATGCACACGCTAAAGGATGCTTCACCGTATTTGGTCGCTGACACGACTCAGAGTCACTCACGAGGACATCCGAAGTTTCATGATGTACAAGCGTGAGTGACTCCAACTGGGTAGCGATAAACAATGGTGGGGCTTCTTGAAACGTGCGCAGAACTTCCCCTCCGATGTTGACAACCTTGACCGTTGGCAAAGACGTTATTTGTTTTGACCAATGGTTCTGTGTGTTGTTGACATTGATACGACTGTTTTCATTGAAATAAAAGGGTGCCGCGCACGGTAACTTGAGATTTATGTGTAAACATCTTAACCCCTAAAAGGAACGGAACAAGCTTTTGTTGTGCGTTAAGGTCACACGTAGAGCGATGTCGCAAAAGATTTTCGGGATACTACCAGACAATACTTCGCAGGGACCGTCTAAGTTTCAGTGATCTGAAAGTTTTTTATTCCATGTCAATTTCAAAACACGTGATAGTCTTGGAGCTAAGTCCTGGTCATTGAATGGGTGATGCCTTCGGAATTTTGGGTAATGGTGTCTATCGCAGCATCCTCACACATAACATTTTTGGTGACTTGAACGACTTGCCGCCGTATTTATGCCGTGATGATTCTAGTCCATGTACTTATTTCAAAATTAAGAATTAGTTTCATGATAAGATCCTCGCACTGGGAAATTATTTTTGGAATGCTATTCCTGCTCTACATCAGGTGGAACGCTTGCTTTTAATCATGAATACTATGAAATTGATTAAATATTCAGATACTTAAGCTGCATCTTTAATGGATCATAGTAGCCATAGATGTGGAATAATATATAGGTACGTCTCTGTGAATGTACGTGCGTCCACAATTAGAATATTGGTTTCCATCCTAGCAAGTGATTCAACTTGAGCACAATCTCGGCAACAACTGGGTAATTTTTTTTTCCGTGTTGATCCTACGAAATAAATGTGAAGTGCCCATGAACATCTAGTGCAAATTTAATGAGCGAATTACCTATTTCAATCAGCTACTTCCATCTTTTATACTTGATAAGAAAATGAAATGACAGTCATCAAAGATTGTTTAGTAAGAATCATTTATGCATTTTACCCTTTCACTCTAAATTAGGCTTGGATAGCTAAAAAAAATCTGGAAAACTTTATTAGCAAACAATCAAATGACCTATATATGGTGAAATGTGGCCTATAGCTATATATGGAATGATAATACCACATCATATGGCAATAACAAAACATGAGAAATGGAGAACTGGAGAGCAAGCATATAGCGAGAAAAAAAGTATCGAGATTCCAGACGATGTCGGAATGTTCACCTCGAGGCCAGAATTTATTGATTCGAAAATTCAATTGTTTTCTTGGGTTCCTATCGAAGACGAGACGAGAATCTTGGTACTGCTAGTATAGGTGAGATGAGATTTCCGCGAAGCTTTGAGGTTGTGTAATTAATATAGAAATTTCAATTGAAAATTTTCAGAGATTGCGGAAAGTAGGTAGTTTCAAGAAGACAAGTAAGAACTATTAGATTGCAACAAAAACTTTTATTCAGCAAGGAAAATATTTTTCATAAATTTGCTCAATTTACTTTGGAATGGAGAAACGTTGCTCTATCAGATCATGTAATTTCATCGACATAATTTCTTGGAAATAAAATCGTGGCCCCGTGACCAAATTCGTAAAATAAAATCACACTAAGAGATAATCTAAAATGAAAATGAGAATCCTATTCATGAAAGCACATACCTACACAAGAATGAACATCGTCAGAGTCGAATGTCTAAAGACTATTTGTTATCGGTCTGTCATGAGTTATTTTTGAATCGTGATCAGATTAGTCAGATAACATCATGAAGATGGTTGGTAATCGTGTTTGCGTCGATACACATCGATATTGGGGAGAGCGATTCGGGTTTACCTTTCAAAACTATGACAATGGTTCAAGTTGTCATAACTAATGTAGTGATTGGAAATGATATTCACCGAATATTTTTCGAGTTTCTGTTAATTGAGGGTTTGGAAGTAGCTGAGCGAATGTTTTTATAATTTTTTTTATTCAGCTTCTACATTTCTCTATTTCTCACAGAGCGAGCACTAGCGGAAAATTTCTGTGTAATTCATTTTTTTCTGAAAACCTTCGTTTGATTTCCGGCACGTTTTATATGCTTTGTAGTTAACTGATAGACCAAAAAGTGGTGACGAACGAAAGACGAAAGACGTCGAGAACTCAGAAATTGTGATGAGCGGAGCAATTAATGAATTCGACATAATCGTCAGATAAGCCGATTATTCGCCACTCACGTACAGGCTCCATCTCTCGCATCGACTGCCTCGTCTCATTACAAGGCATGTCTCATTACAAACTTGAATATCTCCAATAAACCATTAGAAATTCGTACAAACACGATCATCGAGACTAATCTCATAGCTTCAGTTATCTGTAGTTTTTTTTACTTACGCTTCGATCCGAGTTAGGGCATACCGCGACCCCCGCTGGCCGTGTTAATGGAAACCAACGCTTACCAAACTGTACACCATCCACACAGCTTCAACCAATGGAGACAATGCTGAGTAGCGATTGTATCATTTGCTTCATCCAGTAAGTGGAGGAAACCCATGGAAAACCTCAATACAGCCGTTTCTTTTACGAAACTTAGGTTCGGCGACGATAGTATGAGTAAGAGTATAGACAATACCACTCTACTATAGCGAATGCAGACTCCCCGCACGGGGCTACGATTTTTGGACCTCGTGTGCCGAATACCAGCGCTCTAACCACATTGCCATTGTCGTGGGTAGTTATCTGTAGTTCTTAGTCGTTTTAAACTATGAAAAATTCGTGAATAGCGTTGTTACACTAATAGAAGAACTTAGTTGACATTAATGAGGCTCGTTGACTGTCATGGAATGGAATAATTGCATACGGCCATACGAATATTCCTTAATGAGTAACGTTGGCAAAGTAGTTCGGTAATAATTGACGAATGCACACTTGAGACTAGACATGCGCAGCCCCTAAGAAATTGAGAGAATGAAATACTGCAATCTGTCCATCAAATTCATTGGTTAATAGTAACCAATGTCTTCTATCCGTATATTGAAGAATTGATGCGACGCTGAAACTGACAGACATTGCGATGGCCTAAATATGTGCTGGTTTCTGTTACCATTTTAATCTAATGAAAAATCGAAAAGACCCTCAGAATCATTACCCGCACTCATGCGTAGTGAATCATTTTTATTGCAAAAAAAGCTACAGATTTGGGGGTGGGCCAAGAAGAAAACGAACAGCTTTGTATATATCACTACTCCAAACTCCTCAGTCTTGTATAATTTTCGGGTTAGCAACAGCTGTCTCCATGTGAGTATTCAGAAACGAGGTATCGACATTCGGCACCCTATGCCGTAAAATTTTTCTCTCCCTGTATAGAAATATCTGGTAATACAGTGGCAGTATACTGGTAGCCTGAACTGTTTGGCATGAAATCAATTTGGTGAAATGACCAGGAAAACAATTGTGTATTCTTCGTGGCGAGTGAGTTTTAAGGGCCACATTATCTTCGGTCAAGCGATATCCGTATGCCATTGTAAAAGATCAGTGGAAAAGCACTTTGAGTGCAAACTAAGACCTGAAAAAGCCTAAGTGGTGGTAATGTTTCGTGTAACTGGTTGTACTACTGTTAGATACGCACCAATGTGCTTTGTATCTAGAGAAATAATGGTCGAGTGGCTTAGTGAGGGGGAGTGAAAAGAGGTGCGGTACATGGTGAGGTTCACGTGTAAAACCATCCTGTTTCGTACAGTAAGAGTCAGCCGGTAAGTGCGAACATAGATCTTTTTCAACGACTGCAATGCTCTATGTCGGCGCACACAGTAATGCAGACAGCGGGAAACACCATATTCTGGTCTATTTCAAAAAGCACTCACGAACATCTTCAGATACACTCAACATTTTACTTGCTAGACGGCTCAAATCATATAGAAAGGGTGATTGGAATGCCATTTCCGACAAACTTCTTACATTTTCTCATAGAAACCGTAAGTTCCACAGATGGATAGTGTGGGATCTGTGAATTAGTGAGTGTGACGATTCTAGGTAATCGTATCAAAAAGGAAAAGTGGTATGATGTGTTTAAAAGGCGCTGCGACGCCAACAATTACAAAATAGAATTTGATAAAGACTAAATATTAGAGACGATAAGTTTTAGAAGTATATTTCATTTCAATGATGTCATTTAAGAGAATAGTCGTTAGAAGTGTGAACGGAAAAGTATTTACGACATGTGGCAGTTTTATGACGGTCCTGTTTGGGTAAGGGAAATTTGAAGTTCTCTGGAAGAGTGCTTGGTGTGACTAATTGTTATGTCACCCTTGGATACAAAGGGAGTATTGAGAAGATATGAGAGAGTATTGGGAGAGAATGAGAGCATGATCGAATGAAAAAATCCAGCAGGAAGTTAGTTCTAGGCGGGCGGACGAAGCGAAGCGATGTAGAGCAACTTAGCTCTTTTTCCTACGTGTTTTTATATCTGTTCTTTTTTTTCTTAGTTCAAATATAATTTTGTTATTTACCGTTAAAATAATTATTCTGTGTTCATGAATATGATCCTACAATAATTACATACACGCAGACGCCAGTTACATTTTTTTTTTCAACAATATCCGAAGAACACTAGTAATAGGTTCACGGATGTCACATTGATTTTCAATTTTCGGAGTAAAAATTCTCACCATCGGAAACTTCATTAGACTTTTAACACTAATAAGGCCATTACTTGATTTTTAAATATTAAATCTGCCTGAAGTGACTGACATTAATCTTGTACTTCCAGAATTCGTTGCATGTGTCATTTAAAAGAATCTATATCGACTGTCAATTTGGTGTGTGAAAGCCGACTGTTATACGTCAATTCCTTTCCATTTCGTCTATCCCCCAATGATGACATGGCTTCCCAAAAATAACCCGCGCAGTAACCTCTAGTTCATAACCCCTAAAGCCACTATATTTTATAGACGATGATATGTAATCCTTATAGTGGAATATTGAGGGCTTTTCTATGATGGCAGTCATGCAGGCATCATGTACAGGAGAGCCGGTCAGAGCCCTGGTAATCATCACCACGCGAGAATGTTACTCTGGTTAGCGTCAAACGATAACTACTACAATCGGAGACTCCTGAGCTCCCCGATCGCTTTTACTATCATCATGGTCACTCGTTAAATTAATTGATAGTGTCATTCATTTCTATCGCTCGTGAGGCAGAAGTGTCACATGGTGACTCTGCTAGATTTTACTATGATCAACTGATGGCCTGGATTCCTTGGTGCAAAAATTTACGACCCCTTATTCGAGCCTCGAGTTGCATACAGGGTGTTGGAAAATATCTTTTATAGAGAATTGTGGTAGCTTAATGAAAATACAGGGAAAACAGGATCTCCGTATCAAAGTCTACGACAACATCCCTGTTAATCTCTTCGTTACACTCCCCGTCAACCTTGCCATCAACCTTGCTGTCGACATTCCTCTCAACCTCCCTGTGAACTTTCTCATCAAGCTCATCGTCCAACTCTCGTGTTGATGGAAAGGTCCTCGGGAAGGTTAACGGTGACGTTAACCGGGAGATAAACGATGACGTCGAAGAGAGTGAATTTTAGAGTCACGAACATTTCCCTTACGCTGTCGTTACATCTGACACTTCTGATCTTCTTTACAAACTTAACTCATCAACACTATTGACCGTTTTCATTTTCAGTTTAGGTACAACTGAGCGGGCCATCAGTTTACTCAGTTTTCCTATTCATTTGTCCCAGTTTCTTATCAAATTTCTATTTTCCAACATGTGGCTGAAGAGTCCGGCTCTCCTTTTGGAAGCTTCGTACTGGATACCAAATATTCTTATAGTGGAGTCGGGGTCGGAGATCGATCTTCATCCCAATATACTTGGTGTATAGACGAAAGACACTAAAAGTAACAACGTTCGCTTCTCTGTCAAGGCGGTTTTGTCGCTTTTGTGTACCAGGTTTTACGGTTTGTTTATGGCGTCAGGTCGTAACAGAGTCGTAGAGATACGAAGTGTCGTGTAAGAGATTCAAACGTTTACGGTTGAACAGTGATTAGGATTTTCGGTTGAACGAATGCGAAACGACATTCTATTTCGAATACAAATGTTCTGTGTTTTTTATTGCAATGAATCTGGCTACATTGGCTGCTACATTGTATTGTTCGGTGTTCTCTCATTTCATGGTGTTTCTGCACTTACCGACCGTCCGAGTTAACTAGCTTGATTGATCTATCCCTAATAGCAGTTTAATTTACATACTTGTGTATGAAGGGTTTAATGAGTTTACTGAAAGGCAATTAATTAAATGAAAGAGTTAAAAATTGGTATATGAAGCCAGTAGTAGCAATTGGCACTGTATTTATCGCGGTTAGAGATTAGTAATGATTTCCATTCAAAGCTGGTATAATTGATACAAAATGAGTGCCGGTTGATTATTGTTAAGGCACATTGTCGGTTACGCTTCAATTATTACGGTTTACTGCCATTGGTATTCAAATAGAATAATGTACTTGGAAATATATAACATATTGTTGTTTGATGGTAATTGATGACGTTCTTAATGGATTGGCATATTATATTGAGCTATGATAGTTGATTTTACCAAAATTAAGAGTAGTAATATCGAACGATATATTTTGAACTATACCTTGGGTATACAGTGGACCTTCGTAAGTTGCAACCTTTGCTATTTACAAAATTTGCCTTTTTATTTCCCAGCACGGAGGCGCTGCCCCACTACTCTGCTCCCATTTCGTCGGTAAACATCCGAGTGACCGTCGGTCGTGCTTTAATTCGGGCATTGTGGCAATCGGTATTATGTGAAGATTGAAGGTAAAATATTATTTGTCTTTTCAAACTTCCTGGACCTGAAACTGAGCGTCTCGAAAGATTGGAGGTAACTTTTCAATTGCAACGCTCCAGGGTTTACCTCCCCTACATCCGTAACCGTGTTGAAACTAATGAAGGTTCACTGTAACTAAAATATGTTACAGATATATCGTGAAATAATTAGGACATGTTTTTCTTTCAGCAAATATATATAGACGATATATATTGTCTATAATTGACATACCTCTCGATTCTAAAAATATTTCGATTATCTATTTAGCAGGTATATGAAAATATACGTGGGGGGTCCCAGGCCAAATTTATCACTTTGAAACCTTACAGAGTCTGATTGAGTTGATAATATTTTTTCTCGATGCTACATGATGAAAAACGCGTCATAATTTTTTTTTGTAATTAACGTCTTTTCAATAAATTTTAAGAAGCGTAGAATGTTGAGTGAAGCAAAAAAAAACAATACTATTGTCGGCAAAGTTCACTCGGAAGCGTAGTTATTTTAGTCATAAAGTTGACAAATACGTAAGAACATACAAACTATCCCTAAAACAAAACCCGTTACCTGGAAAAATCATTACTCTGTTTCGTGCGATCCAGGGGGTCGTGTTTGTCTGGGGTATTTGTATACATACGCTACGATTTTTGGAAATCCACACCGACGTCAAATTTTCCGAACTTGGCAAAAAAAAAAACTTTTTTACACTGGGAAGTGAGAAGTGTTAAATTTCATTTTCACCTGTAAAGCGGCTAAATTGAAGGAAAATCTTCAACTTTAGATGATTATACACGGGCAAGCCCTATCTAAGTTTTCTTGCCATGGAAATCATCTTTGTAAGTGAAAAATTCGACTACAGATATCGTACCTCACAAGGATTAAGAATGGGTTGCTTGAGTTCGATACAACACCGTCAAATACTGGTCAAGTACTGCTGGTGAAGACTTCGCTTAACCTGCTATTTTCGTACATTAAACCTGTTCAATGATAGGCCCTGTTTTTATGGTCCAGTCGGAATGACTTAACCAGATCGTAGTTTTTCATACCTTACCCAAGCCTAACTTTGTTCGGTGATACTCCGCATCCCACCTCAGTTCCACCAAATGCTTGGAATTATCAGTTGTCATACCCCAAGACCTTCAACATTGTTCGATGAATTTTGAACGTCGTGGAGTATTCAGAGGATTATTTCTTTCTCCCCAAATTTTGTCCGAGCTCGGTTTTTGAGGTTATGCGATGTTTTAGACACAAATCGACGATCAAGACAGACATTATCTTGTGTATTTCTTCTCATTACAAAACGATAAAACTTGTCGCCAAATGGTCGCCTTCGATTTTTTTGTATTCGCAGGTACAGTATTTTCAATTTGTTTATTTATTTCTAGCTATGCATACTGCCCAAATCGACTCATTTTAAATTACAGAAAACCCGCGCCACCTATTTTATACGTTTCGCAGATAAAATTGTCAAACTGATGTAAAACAATTGATGAGCTAGCGCGAAATTATCTCTTTGATAGTTCCTTTGTGGCCGAATGAATTATCAAAATACAACTGGCGTAAAGATATCACGTGACCTCAAAAAGGGGGCTAGAATTGCACCAAATTTGGGGGAAAAAAGTAATCAAATGTGTTTCGTCAATTATGGGAGACATAAGTTATTTCAAAATGGAAGACTCTGATTACTGATTGGAGAGATATGAATTATATTCCAATTCCTCCATTCTTGATTACAATTATAGCGGTCTGACTAATGAATTCATCAGCTATGTGACTAAATATCAGAGCTCTTAATCAATTTCACTTGATAATTGTTCCATAATTAGAACCGCTAAAAGTTTAATTATTTGTCTGTGTCATGGAAGCCAACCAATTTCACATTAAAAATTTGCGTACTCGGCGAAATCAAATGAAATTGCGAATATAATAGTCTATTTAATTATATACAGTATCTGTCATTATCCCTCCTGTTGCACGCCACGACCATTAAGAATGAATAAATTCTATAAATTATAAGATAACATCGTTTTTAGTTCAGTGATAATGATAACTAGGTAATAAACCCTTTAATGATCCATAGCGGTGAGTAACTAGGGGATGGACGGAATCGTAAAACTAGAAGAACCGACCCTTCGATCCCCACATTGCAAGTCCTTACAGATGGTGAATGTTTCCCACCGGAGAACACTAAATACTCAATGATCCAGGTGCGATGTTTAATTCAATTCCTCAGTGGATACTTAGGAATGCTTTGCCTACTATATTCTTAAAGGAAAAGCATGGGAATGAGGAGAATTCCCATCGTAGTCTATGTGTTTTGAATTTTTTTTCTACTTTGAAACTACCTATAGGGAGCATTGGGACTCATTGAGAGACTCATTACAACCCATCAAGTGCTACTTTACATGAACTTGAGGCTTTCTTAGTCAAAGTTGTCGTTCTGCGATGACGTTTCTGTGTTTCCTGTTGTATACCTCCACTGGAATTATATTAAGGGGCAACACCACTGTAAGCTCCCATTGTCAGGCGCTTTTTCATGTTTTTTTTTTTGTAGGGCAGGGATGGAGATAAATGAATGTAATTTGAGTATGTGTTGAGTATGTTGGGCCATCCTTATCGGTCAGTTGCGTAATTAATTAGTATTTTGTTTTAAAACCGGTCTAATGATTCAATAAATTGACTACAATGCTTCCATTGTCAAAATATCACACGACGGTTCGGCCACTCAAGGTGTCCATCATCAGGTGTTGTGTTTATTAAATTTCTAAAAATAAGATATCAAAATCAGAATATTTACAGAAAATTTTTAGAGAAATACAAATATCCACGGGAGATACTCGAATTACCTGAAGTTAATTTCCATATAAATCTAAGTGTAATTGTTGTGGTTTCACATTATACCATAATCTTATACTTTCGAGTTGAATGGCAGGTATCGTAACCTAAAAATAACATCAACTTTAAATTAATTTAATTATCTGTCACCAATCTATATATCATTAGGTTCATTTTTCAAATTCATAAATTCAAAATTTATCTTTTTTGTCCCATTCTGTCATGCCATATTGTAAACCGATGACTAAAGAATTTAAACAAGTATTACCATTTTAAGGCCACGTTTTCTCATGGTCTTCTCAGGAGAGTGAAGTTAGCTATGTATGACTAATTCTAGTTAAATCTTGGAAAACTATTTTTTCTTTTTTTCTCAAAAACTTTTCATGTTATTGCTATCAAATGTAAATGTATTGTAGTTTATTGGTATAAGTTCTAGTTAATTCTCATATTATGTTATTACCGGTAAACAAATTATCTAAAATTCTCATTTTTTCAAAAATTAAATAATAAAATAAAATAAAGTTCTGTCTTTCTGAATCATTCTTGTAAACAAACATAATGAGATCATATGTATAGTAACTAATCATGTTAGATTGTTATTATTTATCTCTTACGTTTTAACAAGTTAGTAACAGGAAAATATGCTGAATTTAAGTTATTACATTCATGAACAAAATTCACCGTATCGTTTAGTTTGATGTTTTTCATTTCTATTGTCCTCTCCGTTTTTTCGGATTTCTTATCAAGAATTTTGCAATTATCAAAATCAAAACAATGTTTATTGTTTTCTACGTTTTGCTAAACCTGTTGAGTATGCTATCGTATTTTTTACTGATGTGTCATGTTCTTTTTTTCTGATGCCAAAGAAACATCCTGTCTCTCCTATGTAACTCCTTTTACATTCTTTACACGGAATTTGGTAAATTACATTAGCTTGTTTCTCTATGAGGACAGTATCTTTGTTAGGTCTAAACAGTCTCTGTAATTTGTAATCTATTTTATTAATAATCTCAACATTGTATTTTTTGCTGTGAACTTTTATTTTTTCGGTGAGTTTACCTTGGAAAGGAATGAAAAGAGTTGTTTCCTTATCAATGTTTTCCATAAAATTTCTATTACAACTGTTATTATTGTTGTTGTTATCTATTACTCTTATTCTTTTAAAAAAGATACGATCAATAAGGTCAACTGGATAATCATTGTAAATTAATTGCATTTGATAATTGCGAAATTCTTGATAGGAAATCAGAAAAAACGGAGAGAAGGACAATAGAAATGATAAACATCAAACTAAACGATACGGTGAATTTTGTTCATGAATGTAATAACTTAAATTCAGCATATTTTCCTGTTATTAACTTGTTAAAACGTAAGGGATAAATAATACCAATCTAACATGATTAGTTACTATACATATGATCTCATTATGTTTGTTTGCAAGAATGATTCAGAAAGACAGAACTTTATTTTATTTTATTTTATTATTTAATTTTCGAAAAAATGAGAATTTTAGATAATTTATTTACCGGTAATAACATAATGTGAGAATTAACTAGAACTTATACTAATAAACTACAATATATTTACATTTGATAGCAATAAAATGAAATGTTTTTGAGAACAAAAGAAAAATAGTTTTGCAAGATTTAACTAGAATTAGTCATACATAGCTAACTTCACTCTCCTGAGAAGACCATGAGAAAACCATGAGTTTTAAAATGGTAATACTTGTTTAAATTTTTTAGTCATCGGTTTACAATATGTCATAACAGAATGAGACAAAAAAGATAAATTTTGAATTTATGAATTTGAAAAATGAACCTAATGATATCATATAGATTGGTGACAGATAATTAAATTAATTTAAAGTTGGTGTTATTTTTAGGTTACGATACCTGTCATTCAACTCGAAAGTATGAGATTATGGTATAATGTGAAACCACAACAATTACACTTAGATTTACATGGAAATTAACTTCAGGTAATTCGAGTATGTCCCGTGGATATTTGTATTTCTCTAAAAAATTTCTGTAAATATTCTGATATTGATATCTTATTTGTAGAAATTTAATAAACACAACACCTGATGATGGACACCTTGAGTGGCCGAAAAGTCGTGTGATATTTTGACAATGGAAGCATTGTAGTCAATTTATTGAATTATTAGACCGGTTTTAAAACAAAATACCAATTAATTATGCAACTGACCGATAAGGATGGCCCAACATACTCAACACTTCTACAAGAAAGGCGGTCGAGCATACAATTTAGTGATTCATCATGGGGTAATTTGAGTATGTTTTTAGGTATATGTTGAAGGATTAAAAGTAATTTTCAATGAAAAAAATCACAAGTGCGCCACTAGAGCCGTTCTCCTGAGACATGTGAGCTGGGGGCACCCTACGGCACGTGTTTGAGTATACGTAAAACACCAGTTACGAATCGGAAAGAAAATAATCAATTTGAGATGCATTACAATAACTGCATTCAAAATTATTCAGTGCTGAGATGCTCGGAATGATTGTGACTTTTTTGACACTTAACTAGGGATGTTCGATCTTTTGGAAAAAGGTACTATCTCGCCCAACACTAAGTCTTTAAGTCATTTAACTTTCGGGTTAAGGTTTTTGAACGGTCGGAAATTCAATTCCAGCCAAGGGTCAGTTTTTGGTTAGTGAGCGCCATATTTAATTTTGACGTTAAAGTTTCCAATTGGTTGAAAATTCAACTCCGGCCAATTATAGTAGTAGTACTACCATTAGTCTTGATGGTTTAAAGATGCAAAAACTTCATTACCTGATATTCGATAAGAGTACATACTACATATAGTATGCGATCAATTTCATCCTACTTTTGTAGCCATACATTTTTGACCTAATAATAAATTTCATATAGAGTGTGTTTCACAAATTTTAGATGAAATGTTCAATAGGAAGTGTGAGATAAGAACTTCCTACTCATAAGGTTTACATAAGAATAAATTTTTATGTAAAAAGAAATCATTAAGTACGAAAAAATAATTATATTTATCGGCTCGCAGGGATATAATGGTTGATAAATTCGCGAAAAACGTGATGAAATATTTGTCATATTTAAATGATGACAGTTTCTGTGAGATTGTCTATAAAATCATATCTTATAAAAATTGTACTTAGAAAGTCATCATATCAAATCAATGGTAGGAAATTAAACGTTAACACAGAAAGTATTAGTAGTCGAAAGAAGTTCTATTAAAAAGAATTTCTAGTCGTTTAAGTGCCAATGTTCACGCCCAAGAGATTTCAGAAACAGAAGTATAGAAAGATGTTCCGGACTCAAACAATTTCGGTTTTTAGTGGCAATATTGACAGCCAATGAAAGTAGTCTCTCGCATTGCACTGAGATGGCAACCGTTGATAAATATTGCAGAGCAATATGTGCCAGCGCTGGAGTGTTCTTCTCATTCATCCAGTGTTCAATGGGATCACACTTCGAAGCATTTTCTTGATTCAAGAATTGCATCATGTCAATGTTTAGCCTTCGGTTGGAGTATCTTTAAGAAATCTCTTTTGTTGCCTCAGTCTGTGTCTGTGCTTCTTCCATACGTCATCTTTGCCATCAGTGTCCTTGCTGTCTTCATCCACAACGGTGAGTATATTGCTATTTGACTCGACTGATATCAATCGATGGACAGTTTGGAGGATCTTGGAGGTCACCACGCGATTAAAAAGTCCATTCGTTTGTAGCGGGGATCAAATAATGCTGCAATAGCTAGGAGAGCTTTTTTTCTAACCCATTGAACTGCTTATTCAATTCTGATAATAATTCCTCTTTTCGGTTTGCTCCAACGAACGTTTGGCTATCTACATCCCCAACACTTTCTTCAGGACAGTAATTTGCTGGAATAACTTCATTGGTGGTTACATAATTACCATTACTGAATTCATTGGTGAGACTCTCCGCATCCTTCAAAACCATGATAGCGGCCTGTATTGCTGCCATCTTGTCGGGGGTTTACATTGGTGGAGAGCCTACGAGTTTCAAGAGTATGGTACCAACCATGTCAGATAGATCATCAATTCGGCGCAACATGTAGTAAGTAGCATTCCACCGAGTAGGAACATCCTATGTCAAATGAAAAAACCTGTTCCCCATGACACTGGGCCTCGCGTAGATGATCAGCTGCAGTGGTAGACTGTTTGAAATAAGTCACAATTGCCTGCGTCTTGATAACCACGGTTTTAAAGGGCTCATTTTTCTCGGTTACATTCGTGATTATCGTATTTAACTTGTGAGCGACACACTTTAAATGTTTGTGTTCACCAAATGTTTCTTCAACTGCTTCAACTATATGTGCTCCCCCATCTGTGTGATTACAGCTGTCACTTTAGCCTTAGCATTTCACCACTCAATCAAAGAATCCTCGACAATGTTACTAATGTACTGCGTGGTCCGATTCGTATTCAGCTTCATTGTTTCGACTTCAATCCAAGCCATTGTGGAATTCTCTGAGAAATGGGCAGTTATACCTAAATAATCTTGAGCATTTGTTGTATCGGTTAAAATATCTATTCTTAGAGTATTGTTTTTTGCTTTGACAAATTTGATTTTTGCAATCGTGCTTAAAACTTGACATTTTTGTTCAACAGCGCGAGCGATTGCTGTCTCCTTCGGTAGTTGGAAACGTGGAGCAAGAACGCTTGTGTGGTCCTTCTTTTTCCATTGCAGAGAACGGTAGATTGTCTTTGAAAATCATATAGATGACAGAGGTTGTGCATCTAGCTTCTGCTGCTCCACCAGCTGCAGTTATTCGGAGGGAATTAGTACACAATTAATATTTTATTTTTATAGAATTGGATTTTGGGGGAAGGGGTTGGTTTTTGATGAACTATTTTAGTCAATTTAACATTTGAAGTTCAGAACTATAAATTTGAAATCTGAAATTCTAAATTTGCATTTTGCATTTCGACATTTGTTATCAATAGGATGGGATGGAAGTGGTTTGGAAATGAGTAGAGCCGGATTGGAATGGTTTGCGTGAGAATGAAAACCAGAAATGGAAATAAAAAGAAACATTCAATTACACTTAGTTAAATCAATTAGAAAAGAAAAAAGGAAAATAAAAAAACTCTCTGGAGTTGGTGAAGTTTGAGACTGTATCTGGAACAAATGACAATTCAACAATACAATGAGTATTTTTGATTAACAAGTATTGTTTGAGAATTGTTGAATTGAAGCATTGAGCATTGAATCAACTGAGTGAATCCTAGTATAGATTATGTGTGCACGTGGTCAGTTTAATTGTTGGTTAGGTAATTGTAATGAACCAACCTACTCTTGATGTGAATATGCCAATTGAGTAGGCTACCAGTATTATTGATGGACAGGCCTGAATTTATTGAATTGAAGTAGGATTGACAATACTAAATGTACTGCATGAGATAATGAAATGAGTGGTACCTTTGAATTCTATTTTTGCCCAAGTGGAAAAATACTGAGTAGCTCAAGATTGGAGTTGCATGATAGATGTCAATGAGTCATAATTGCGCATAAGTATTTTCTGCCACGAATTCACTCAATGCACGTTTAGTAATATCACAAAAAACAAGGATACACCCTTTGGAAAATTGAGTGCATGTAGTCCGAACGCGAGTTGAATTGAGAGAGAGTGAAAAATGTGCTCGCCACCGGTTAGACACATGTGACTTTTACCCGCGTTTTCACGGTTATGCGGTCGCTGTCGGTGAATGGCGCGCATGCGCCTTGCGGCGACCAGATGGCGGGCGAAGGAATTCAAATTTGAATTCCTTCACCTGATGAATTTTGAACAACATTCCAATTCCACAAGTCCAAAGTGAGTTTGCAGCTTCAGCAAACCCGTAAATTTCCTTCAATAAAATCGTCTTCATTTTTTTACTTTGTTCTGAAAATCCTTCGTTACTCTATTCATGCTCTCAACCCATGTGACATACGTTCAAAAGCCCCGTGGCAACTTTGCTCCGACCATTTTGGCATAGGTAGCATGGTCGCCATTGGTATTTCTCGTCCCCAATTGTTATTAATATCGCTACTTAAAAATTCAACAGTCGTGTTGTTGAATGGCGATGGTAGAGGCTAGAGGCACATTCAGCGGTTTCGATCTGCCCTCTGTAGGTAACGCACGGTGCCTATAGATACCAGCATATCGTGGACGTGGACTACTCTTATCCAGCATACTGTGGATACATCAGCAAGCTTCGAGTCAGAGGAATATCCTAATTATTGACAATATTAACTTAATTAATAATTAAATTTCAGTGTTTAAAAATTCGGTTAGCAGAAGCGAAAAGATCGTTTTCGACCTAAAAAGATTGATTAAAAAAACCGCGGATCGAACGAATAAAGATCGATATTGGATCGAACATCCCTACACTTATCCATGTGAACCTTCTGACTGCCTCACTGAGTCCACTTGTAAGTGATAGTTTCATGATTTTCTAATTGAATGTATGGCCTTCCTAATCAATGAAATCACAAAAATGTTAACAACATTATTTGTAAAGCACTTAATCTCTGACAAAACAGATATTCAACCATTTTCCTAGACAGAAGTAGTTTACTCGATGTGGTTCAAAATCTCGAGGATTCGTTTTATCTGGGGCTTCAATCAAGCTCATATGGAGACCGTTGCAGCGATGCACATAAATACACTCATTTCGTTATAACTGGATGGATATGCTTATGGATACGTTAAAAGCTCGTCAAAGTTCCTGAAATGTTGAAATTTCGTTTAACCATTTTTGGTCTTTATTGCAGTACGAAACCATGCTCGTAACTCTGGAGCAAAGTGATTACCTTGGTTAAGGTTATTTTCGCCGAGTGACAGCTCTCCGTAAATATCGGGAGATTTCCGACAGATATCGAAATTGATATTGTAACAACTTTCTGGCTTTCAGTATCTCCTATACAAACGCTTGTAATCCAAATCCTGCCGAGATCAGATGAAAACCCGAGCGCACGGCTGGGCGGGAACCTAACCCGTCGCACGGGAGGAGGGGGGGGGGGTTCATCATAGGCGCATACAATAAAACTTTAATGTTTTCTCATTTGAATTTGCAAAATACACCAGTATGTATTGTCCATGTGGATATTGGAAATAATGGAGATATTGAGATTGATGTATTCGATAAAATACAACTTGAGTAGCCCCTGTAAGTGGCAAATCCGGAAAAAAAATTGCTGGGAAGAAACGGAACTTCATGTTGAAAAAAACTCGACCATTTTCTTGGAAGCTTCATTTGCATTTGACACGCTTCCTGGTGGGTGAAAAGGGGGAGTCATAGAGGCTTACAGTGTGGTGGTGGGCGGAGGAGGAGGGGGAGGGTTACAGGTCCCTATTCCCGCCAAACACTCGGTCACGTAAGCACCTAGGGTGCACATGGCGTGATCGAAATTACTCTCGTCCCAACTGTTTCTTTTTCTAACGAGTCCTACGTCCTGCTACTACCCAACACAGTTTCATTTGTGCAAAGTTCTCAATTGTATAACAACTACCTCTCTGTCGTTTCTAGGGCTTGTCGCTAATGCGCAAGTGTATTTCTCGGAATACACCTTTACTACTTGGTCTGGCGTGCAACTCGGTTGAGCCGTCTATTACCATCTTTTTTTCACACTTTGTATGTGCCTTTCTTTTTTTTTTTGCTGTTTTTATTTTACCTCATTCACTTACTGCTGGAGCCCACCTATTCGTAGATTGTTACTCATCCTACTGTGTTACCAACAGTTTACCCGTAAGGGTTGTAGTTATTGCAATAGCCGTTCTAACAAATTGTGGAAAACCCCTCTTTTCCTCTTGACAATGAATCAAGTTTGAAAATAAAGAGGGAAATGAATTTTACGAGTCAGTAAGTACATATTCTATACCGTACAATCATAGATTTTTATGTACGTAAAATGGTTGGGGGGAGGGGGGTGTAGCAGCTTGGGCTCATCATTTCAATGGGTGATTTCTTATCAGTCGATATTTACTTGACAGGCTCCTGTTGAAAACTGGTTTAGTCAGTGACAACTCGTTTTTTATGACTTTTTTATCGGTTGGCAAGTTTTCAATACTCATAAGATGGAAGTCTGTGTGTGTACTTTTTTTCCAATCTCATTATTCGCATCATAGAGCTCTCCAAATGATTTGAATTGTTTATAAAGCTCTCACGCCGAAAGGGTTAAAGATACGAAAAAACTCAACAGACACAAAATATGTATTTTTTTATAAGGAACAACATTTATTAGACACATATTTGCGTATCTATAATATTTCGTGAGATACAGCGTTATAAACAATTGAAATTGTTAATAACAAGAGAAACCAGCAGATAGATATGGACCAAAAACTAATCAGCTCTAAGTGACGGCAAGACGCTTCGATTGCGCCATACAGAATCCTGGTCGGATAACTTGTTCACGAAAAATCGTTCCGAGAAATTTTTGCTTGCATACGTGCATCAGAACACACACACAAGAATATACAGATATTTTGTTTTAAATGGTCAATACAGGTCAGAAATACCATAATACGTGGAAATCTGATGGAAAATCGATTTGTGATTTTCGGGGGGCAAACCCATAACTTCCCCCACCGGGAAGTTAATAATAGGTTAATTCGACCACGCAGGTTCTCCGACAATTATCGCAGCATCTAGAGGAATTGAGATAATCTTCGTATGACCTTTTTGGTAGGGCTTGACTAGCTGTACAAAAAGTTCGGTATGGAATTTTCTCCATCTCTCCTTACTTCTGACATATGCCTCAAAAACGTGAAACTGGAGGTAAGATCATGTATCTTCTTTCACTACTTCCTTACATAATGCAAAGTCCTAAAATTTTAGGCTGAAGCTCCAAGTCAGGTTGAGACCAAACAAACGTATTAGGGAATTTGAAACTTGAGCTGGGCTCGGAAGTATACTCTGACCGATCTAGTGTGATAATACGGACCGAAATGGCCTTATTTGTGAGTCAATAAGTGCATATTCTGAGCGATCCCATCATGGGTTTTTGGATATATGAAATACATCAGGAAATTACAGCTTGGTTTCATCATCTGGATTGTGGATGCCTTATCTTCCGTCCAAGTCTCTGCGGCTTTACACATTTCCTTGACTACTTGGTCGTGATGTCATCACTGGAATACGTGAGAGGCGTCGAACATAATAAATGTTAGATGTTGTAAACGGAGAGGGCAAAAAGTATCAAGCGACCTGAAGCGAATATGAGCAAGCTGTTCAGTGTGGGATCCATGCGATCAAAGAAGGTCATATAGGGGTGGCTTACAATCCCCTTTGACGCGTTTATAGTTGGGGTGGACTTTTGACCTGACATTCCCTCTGTCAGTCGCGTGTAGCAGGTTACAAAATTAAGTGGATCCAGTAGCCTGTGCTTTTTTTCATTGCTATAACAAAAACACGAATTAAACTGTTCTATTGTGAAAATCAGCTTTTTCATGTCTGAAAGTCAGACATCACAAGTATTAAACTGAGGCTTTGACGACGCGCTCTGAGACTTTAAGGCTGGGTTTGGTGGTATTGAATGGTTTACGTTGATGTTTCACGGTAATTTCGATGGAGCTGTCGTCAATTTTGGATTAGTCAATTTTGAAAATTTTTTGGAGAACAATTCCAAATTTATATAGTTTATCGTGAATCTATATTCCAATACCCCAGGGTCTCCATTGCTTCAGATTTGAATTTAATTAATCCTTCAAGTACGAGTTCAACAAATTTGATTTTCGAGTGTTTAAATAGTTTCAAATAACAAGTGATGAATTTTCGAAACACGTTTCGTTTTCTTTTATCAAACTAAGATTCGTAGTGTAATAAACTAGTATTCAGCGAGACAGTCACATACAATTTATTTAGTGACAACAGTGAAATTTCACATCTCATTTGAAATCAATAGTAGATGCCATTCGGTCGATAAGATCTCGAAAAAGCTCCACAAATGATTTGATAATTTTACCAAAACCATTTTGTCCATAAACGGGACGTTCAAATACGATATCAAAAACGTCATATTCGGCATTTTTATCATGTGCCACATGTGACAATACTAATTATAATTATAAGAAAACAAATTAAAAAGTTATACTAAACTTGAACTGTCTACTTTTTGAAACAACTTTCCGACTTTTAATTTAGAAAATTACGGATCATGAGGGGTGGTATATCATACCGACCCCGGTCGTTGAAACAGGGATATATGTAGGAGACATATGCGGATCCCGTACGTGACAGCTTAAAATTCTGATCAATTTTATTTTGTAAAAATCATGAATATTTGGCGGTTAACGATCCATTGGGCTCAGTTCCAAAATTAACGAGTGGAATAAAAGTGTGTGTGCGTGTGTGTTCGTCGGGAACAAAACCAAGACTTCCCGATCTGTAAGGTCTGCTTGCCATTCCTATATTTTCCGACACGTCAATTAAATCGTTGGTTGTTTCACAAATAAACACTAGTGTGGGTAAATCAGTGTAATCCGTGAGGTTCACAACGAGAACTTGCACATTTGACTATCCCGTTTGTCACGTAAATAGTTATCGGCATTTGACTATAGGCGCGGAGTCCGCGAGAGGGCGAGAATTATGCGCGTCACTGGAGTGGGAGTGAGACGCCAATAGGGTTGCGACCGCTCGAGGGTTAAACCCGGCATACCTCCTTAATTATGACAATTATAGAACACAGTCATACAAAATTAAATATGCAATTCCACTTACAGAGCAAGTTCTGCTGAATACTTTTTGCCGTATCTTTTGCCATTTTTGCAATAGAACGTTGTGAATATTTCAATTGTTAATAACGGAAAAAATGGGCCAACTTAAACCAACAACTAGTCGGATCTAAGTTTCATGAAGATGCTCCGATTACGACCTCGATGACCCAAATATACATCATTGCATCATTACATGAATTACTACTGAAAATTCACATCGACAGACGATGAATTCCTTATCATTCATTACCATTGAAAGTTCAATTGTAAAACGCTACTCTCGCTGTTTCTAGCGATTTTGCAATATTTAAATTTCATCTTCAAGTCTCCGGAACTTCCTCTTAATTGTAATTTGGACCTCAGATTACATCACATGACAGGCATTAAAAGGATACCTATGAAGTTTCAATATGAACCACATTTATGTTTCAAGAGCCTTCTCTTTTTGTGACAAAAAGATGCTTTCATATATTACCCAAGAACATTCAATCAAACATCCCTTAATGAACTCGATTGAGATTAATTATGAGCCATTACTTATATATTTAGGAAGTTGCTCAGGAATGGCGGATAAAATTTTGTCTCGATTATTACTATTCGATTGGTATGAAGAAGTGACAAGGAGTCTTGAAATTCTCGTAATATTGCCATAAATCTCTTACTTTTATGCGCTCGCCAGAGGAAACTATTGGGAAATTGTGCACCGAGGCTAGAAAATTCAGCATTTTGAGCCGAGATGTACATATGATTTTCTATGGAAGACGAGTTTAGAAGAAGTCTCACGCCACGAAGTCCGGCGCCAAAAAAGTAATGTACTCCATTTCTCATTCCACCTGCAACGGCAAGTTCGTCTCTTCCATAAAAAAAAATATTTTACCTCCTAAGTTCGAAAAATCCTATTTGCGCCCTGGGATGGAGAATACTACTTTCCGTCCCGACGGACGTAAAGTAAGATTAACGTTCTGCGAAGGTGGAGGCAAATATTTGTCACGTTGTTTCCGCCCTCACGGACATACTAATCTTCACTTCCCCACATTGTAGGTACTTACATGGGAACGGTCCTTCAAGATTCGTGAAACGTCTTGAAATCTCAACAACATGAAATCAAAATTCGGCGCCTTAAGAGAATCACATTCTGGAGACTTTCCTTAAGGAAGCGCCTTAATTCCAAATTCATTTTTTTCTGTCAGTGCAATAACCCTTTCTAACATCCAACATCACCTCAAATCTTGAAACTTTTTCGAATAAACTGCACAGGCAAGAGTTGTTTATTACTAGTTCATTTTCATTTAAATATTCTGAATAATCACCGACTCCACCGAATTTATACTGACCCTTCGAATAAATTACGTTACTAACGAACACAGAATGGAGCACTGAATGGAATCCATACTTTCTGGTAAATAATATTGTGTCGGTACTTTGCCAGAGGTCATTCCTCAATGTGTCAATTACAGAACTTCGAAATTCATGATGTATGGTATTTAGTTTGGTAAAAGGGAAATACCGTTAGATGTATGATTAAGAGAATGCCACTCACTCCAATCCATTACCGTCTGCAGTCAAAAGGTAAATCTCTAGAATATTCATTGATTGGAACGAGCTCGTTACAAAGTTTTCTTAGTTCAATTGTAATATTCATCCAGTCCATATATTAAAGACGAGGAATGTCTGGACACGGAAGAATTTATCGTTCATCCATTCTCCAGTATTTTCATACACGGTAAACTTGAAAATTGTAGCGGAGAGGGTATTTTGGTTGAACGTCGTAGGACACACTAGGGAACGACCGCTAAAAACTTCGAATGCGTGTGTCCATTGATTGGTGTGTCGTTCTTCAACGCCGAATTTTCTAGGATTCCGGCGGTCGTTGGGGAGACATGTGAATGACAAGTTCTAAATGTTCTTGCCGAGTTCAAATATCGTCAATTACGTTTTCCGTATTGGTCTTCCCGATTTTTTCTCACTTTTCAACAAGAGTCATGCTCTTGGAAGCTCCGTGATATTTACCTTTCCGTATCGATAGCTTAAATAGTTGTTCCTATGACGAAATCTTACAGATTACAATTTTTCTGAAATCTGCCAAAGGTCGTGTTGCCTATTCCATCTGCTACACTACCGTAACCAGCTGCCTCCGTGATCGTGTATAAATAAAGCTTGATCAATCGACCACTAGTATCTCCAAGCGCCACAATAACCACACCGATAATTCAATCGTTCCACTATGCTGGCGTAATATTGGATACATTCACAACCAACATGATCGAGGTGGCTTTCGCTCCATTAAATGCTGAATTGTTGTATTCACGGACAATAGTTATAAATCATTCATCGTTGAAAAGGTTTCCAATTGGCAATTGCTGGAACCTATCCTTCATATTGAAGCGTTTGATCAGAACCACATCCATGATGACATGGACTTGGGATTCCTGCAGAATGGAGAAATGGTTTTACCGTCTTATAAAGTGTTCGAGCGTTTCCGGAATCGTACAATGTATTTTGAATTCTCTCGTAGTTGGTAGAGAAGCATATGCTTCAGGGTCCCTGAAAGGTTGATATCTGTTTGACGTGCAGGAATCGAGTAAAGAATACCAATGATGACCTTTTTCATCCCCTTTTACATGGTGAGCGTGGGATTAAGTCACTCCGACCGGAAAATGGGCCAGCAAGGTCAGGCGGAAACTGAATCCGACGCGTGGGTTTCATCCTAGGCACGTGGTATCGACGACGTTTACCTGGTGTTTTAATCGGTGATTACGAGATCTCATACCTTGCATAGCAAAAGTGGGCCCCAGGCACATTAGCTACTCTACGAATGCGGAAAGAGACACACCTGGGCAACCAGGCCGACATCAACTCAGAATTTGTTGGTGATTACTGTGGTACATCAACAACACTAGTGACAGGAAGACGAAAAACTCGATTCTGTGCATCCGAAAAGATCATCCTGTGCCAAATTTCAGCCAAAATCGATTTTTTTCATGATATTCCATTAGTTATTCTTTCACGACTCGAAATATCTACTAAAAGTCAGAAAAAATGCTCACACATCACATTTACCTTGACGTTCGTTAACATATACTTTCCCCAAAAATTCAATTTTTAGTGACAGATTCTTTGTTATAGTTTATATATCATATATAAGGGCTCCAATTAACCCTGTGTGTAAGTTTGCAGACAGCAAATAGGCGTTCGAAAGCTTCATATGCATATTCCTTCTCATTTCCTTGTTATGTATTCATCGGTCATTTCGTGAACAAATTTTCCGTTACTATTTCCAATAAAATTAACGGCCATCAATTCTTCAACAATGCATTGATAAAATGCGAAGCGGCTGAATAAAATATAATTTCACGTAATTCAAGCGGAAATCGACATGGGGGAAATTTCCATTAGCGTGTAAGAATAGACCAGTTCATTCGAGGCTCATATTGAGAATTCGGTATTCGATAATTGACGAGAGAATGGATTTTTAGAGAGTCAATAATAAGAGTAATGAACAGGCGACTGTGAATTTCAATTCAATAAAATGATATTTACCGAAAATTTATCATACCATGAATTTCACTAAATTGAATGAACATTTGACGAAAGGAAGAATGGGGAGATCAAGGGTGCAATTATTTGCGATTGAGTTCTTCGTGAATTTCATCATTTATCAATCTCATCTCGATATACCGATCGAAATAAGACGAAACTCTCCGTTACGGAGGAAAATGAGTGTTGGAAATCTTTAAAGTATTCATTATTAATGTACTATTTGTAGTAAACTATTTTTGTTTAGAAGAATACTATTGATGTTTCTTGAAAAATACACTGCTGGAAAATCAGTTCAAACTTGAATACTGGAATCTTGATGGTAAACAAACAAACTGTGGTTAGTAAACTATTGTCTAGTGAGAAGTCAGGTAGAGAGGTGTGAACTCTATGATCGGTAAGCAGTCACTGCCTCTAGTCGCCCTGTGGGGTCTTCTGGCTACCCTTGGGGGTACCATCATGTATTGCTGCCAACCCATTGGCCCATCGGTAAGGCCCGGAATACTGGCTGTCGCTTGGGGGCTTTCAATTTTTCAAAAGTTTACCGCATATTGATATATTTTATGTGACCGGTAAATGCGGAAAATCCATTGTTTCTATTTTCTCTACTGAACATGGTTAGAAGAGTTTAAAAACATTGCAGTTTCCGTTATTTGGAATCCAATGGACCATTCAAAACCTATGATATAAAGGAAATGATATTGATTATCTCAAGAGCCGGGTCCATGCACATGCGAATAAAAAGAAAACGTATTTCATGAGAAAGCAGACAGATATTCCTCAGTAAATGTAAACCAAGGTTCTCTCATGAACGTATTCTTACAATATTTACATGAAGGACAAAGATAAGGGAGCACGTACTGAACTCATATCGTGCATAACCTCACCTCAACTTCAACCTCCAGTACAGCTGATCATATTGATCTCTGTATTCTACGCACCATTATCAGGGACTTTGTTTTTTTAACTGCCACTTGCTTGAACAGCGTGATATAGGTACAGGCAGAGCATCAGAATATATTTGAAGAGCGCTCTGGTACTTTGCGGAAGCTTTATTATTTAAAGCTCTCCATCATCCAACGCATACTTACCTAAGATGTTGCCAGAAGTCTTGGACAGTTGGGCAATATCGGAAAATCTAGAATCTAAGGAAGGGTGGGGCATAATCGTACACATAGTCAAATTGGGAGGTGGGACATTGTACGCTCCCCGTGGCGTTCGACACCTATGCCCCATTATCCCTCACTCTGCCTTACATGGTAACGTTTGAATATTTTTTTACATTGTAGTGAAAAATAAACAGCCCTACTATATTTGCCCCCGAACTGAGACGCAGATCTCTCAGAACAAAGTAAAGAAATGAGGCCCAGCGGGGCGTCCAAATGAAAACAAAAACATTCCTGATACCGCCAACGGTCGCGCTAGGGACAACACCGCTCAATCAATTATCAGGTATCATACCTATTCGTTATGAAATACTCTGAAGCGTTGCCCTTGGATTTGTACTAAAAAAGGTGACACATACATATCGTGTCGTCTTAGGAAGTGGTAAATTGATATATTCTCAGAAGATACGTGGAAGGGTACAATAATTTGTCAATTTGGATGCCTATGAGTAAGATCAGACTCGTCACCCAAAACAGAGGACTGATGAGTATCTGACACCTCCTAGTGAGGGGCTCATAAGCGGTCTCCAAGTGACTGAGGACTAAATGGGCCAAGAATAAGGGCTACAGTCGGTCTGTGATGAGTCGGCAGTTGACACCTCGATCCTTAGTATCAAATGATTACTTGGATTTTTGAGAACTGAATATGAACGCCAAATAAGGGGGTTGAGCATGTAACCCGCGACAGGCCCCATTATGAACTTCCCTATGTATGTGTATGTGCGTGCAAAGGACGCTCGGGGGTATCCGTCGGCGCGCAGAAGAACGCGCCCCACTCGCGCAGCTTGAACCAATTATATGTCCTAAATAATAAGAGTTATGGAAAAAAGTCATATAACATTGTATTCGTATTTTTGAGTAAGGGATAATACTTGTTACACACTTTTTCTCCTACCTCTAATCGTTCTCGCTGTAGAGCCCTCGAAACAACTGAAATCCTCAATAACAATTGCTGGAATCGTCTTTCTACCCTCACGGAAAAAATATATAAACGGAGATATATATGTCTAATATACGGATATATTTTCAGCCAAAAATACTCTAGATGAGATATATCTAGGATATATCTACATGGTTGCCACTGCTTTAGAGAACAACGAAAGCCAATTTTTGAACACAAAACTAAATTCGGTAGAGCCGTTCACGATAAGCTATGAGCCAAAACATCTCCCACATACGCTCAGACGCACACATATAATCCTTAACAAAAACATGTCAGCAAGATGTCAAAGGTCGTCGAGAACAGGAAAACCTTTCAATTTTAGACACTTTTTATTTTTGGTGCTGTAAAAATAACTTCCTTAGATCGGGAAGTTAACAATTCCATGTATCAATTATAGCTCCTCAATTGACTCTGAAACTACTTTAAAATTGTGACCTACATTTCTCTAACGATAAAACCGTAATAAGAGTCGGAAATAACCTTAGTGAGCAAAATTGTTATCCCTGGGCTTCCGCAATTCGATACACAATTTTTTATAACAGCATACAATATAGCAATTGAAAACAATATTTCATCGCCATTTACTTGTGGATTGCGCTATGCAATGCTCATTTATAAAATGGCTTCCTTTTTTCTAGCCGCTACCGTGATGTTAGCCAAGCCGGAAGTTGAGTACCCGCGTTTGTGAATTTTTAATCAGTCGGAAAAGGGAGTCGGATTACCGGCTCTGTACTTTTCCTCGCCCTTTCCACTCTCCGTATGAATTAAATTCAAACTGGTAATGCTCAGCTTGGTCCACAAATACTACAAATATCCATCGTCTTTGAGCTGTCGCATTACAATATGTCAATATTGCTATATGAAAGGATATAGGCGGTACATTTTCCAGTTCAATTTCTACTATCTCCGACGATGATATTTGTGAAATAAAAGCATTCTTTATGAAAACCTCTAAGTGAACTGTTTCATCTAGTTTCTCTCAACAGGTTATTAGCTAATACTCTTACCGTTATCCCAACCAATGCTACTTGGGTCTCAAGAGGCCAACACGAGCTCCCCAAAGAGATTCTCGCATTAAAAGATCGATCGAGCCCACAGATGGCTTTCTTGTGTTTCGAGAGTTTTAGGTTCCCCTGAGAATACTAAACCAACTCTAAACTGAAAGCACCATAGCAATTAAACGAGTAAGGGCCGATGAGGGAGCCACACGTCTCTGTTATCAAGCACAATATACTTGAGTGGATAATAATGGTAAGCTGTCATTGATCGTCTAGATACTCATTGTACCTGAGCTCAATTCTTGGATCAGTTCCACTACTCTGTGTATTAGATGTGAACTATTGGCCATAATTTTGGAAAAAAATATACAGGTAGAAATAATATTTTACATACACAATTATATATTATTAATTGAATAAAAAAAATTGTCGTCAGCTTTGGAAGACCTTCCAGACTCAGGATGGTTTTATTCGTAAAATTTTCTTTTGCCCTACAAACCCATTTCTCCCCTCATTATGAACACATGTTTTTTGTCCAAATATTAGGTTGCATAGTGCATGTAAGGCAATTGACGGACGATACCTTTGTTGATGATATGCGTGTGTGGCGCAAGGTGGCGAATAGTTTGATTATATCGAAATGTGGAAATGTAAGTCAGTCCAGCACAAACGAGTGTAGAGTGAGGTCGACTGTTCCGGGAATAAAGTCTTTTTGCCTCAAATCGGTTTCATTTTTTCTCAGTGTCCTGATAAACCTCTACAATCTAATCCCCCCTGTTGCTGAGTATCTTCTCTTAAGTCCCAAGCCAAACTCAACGCTCACATGTAGGTATCGTGCTCAGCCTGACAAAAATATTACAAAAGAACATAAAAGCTTAGATTTTTCAAAATTCAACTGTCTTCCCCACTTGTAGGAATTCATCAATTTGCACTGTATTAATCACATGTGAACTACGGGCAAATCATTACTTCAAACTTGGTTATGAGACAGGTTAGTATTTAACTGGTGATACGGTTGAATCGGGATTATACAATCATGGAATTTTCCTAGTATCGCCGTTGGTAATAGACCGACATAAAGCCTCGCAACTTCAGAATCTCGGAAATTAACCGATTCCATTCTAGTGCGACCATGGCTCAAAGCATTGTGTTTCCAGGCGACAAACTGTATTATTGAAATGGAATTATTAGTGCAGTCCCATCATAATTTAATTTCGTTTGCTATACTTGGAAGACTTGTATATCAACGACCTAATGAAACAAATCTTGCTTTGGAATTCTAGCTACCTTGCCTAACATTCGTCCTCCATTGATTGCCTCCCCTGTAAAAAAGATGGAGAACTGAATATCTGGAAAATTCCCTGACCTAATTGAGAACTGCTCCTTACAAAGCGGCATTCGAATGAGAGCTTTAGAAACTATGGTATGATGTAGGATAGTTGAAGATACACTGCTCATTCAGCATGACGTGAAACTCCACATGGACCTTCCTTCAGCATGTATTATTCTTGGAATAAATTGAAGAAAGAAATGGGATTCTATCTACTATCGTTGGCATCCCTGGCAGCTTAGAGGCCCTGGACACGTAAGGTTTCTGAAGGCACGTTCCACGGTCAGAATCAGCTCTCACCTTTTGCAATGTTATGCTTCAGGAACGACGTCAATTGTCAAAACGCATCGCAACCTTGAATGCACTTGCAGTTATTGCTAAGTTGACTGCTGATGATAGGCTCACATGACAAGTGTCGTTCATCAATACTGAGTATATGCAATACTGCTTGACTGTTTCCTCGAACCAACGCACCATCTCGACCGATGAAATCTGATGCAAAATTCATCAACATATTAACGTGAACGTAATGATCGAATCGACAAAATCTCCTTCTTTCACGCATTGAAGAAAGGAAGGTATTAGAAACTATCGTTTTACCCCTTTATAAATGAGCGAAAAGGAGAACTAAGCTGTCGTGGTGGTGTATCGCCTTACAAGCTCAGGTGTAAACCATAAAAAGTATACTAGCAGACCTCGGAAATCGTTGAAGGCAAAATAGAGGAGGGTGTAACCTGGGTGAGAGAACGGAGGGAGTTAGACGCATACACTGTGATTTTGCAGCCCTTGGCTCCTATGAGTTCGTCCAATGCCGCAGCTTTATGGCACCTGCGTCATAAAATGGATACAAAGCGGCTATATTACTTGGAACGTAACGCTACGATGCTGGGGTTGGAGGCGTGAATCTGCATATGGAGCGGGCATTAAGTTTTCTTTCACGCTTAATTTAATGCCACGCATAATGGAATAGACGTGTAGATAAATGGCTTCTGTTGCTGAAATCGGTAAATTTTCACTGTACTTCGAATCGACTTTTTCCATGGATTATGGGAGTCGAGTGAGCATTTATAGCAACCAATATTTCAAATTCAGAAAGAAATTTATGGTTTCCGGGGGAAAAGCTTTGAGAGTATTAATCATTTCATCTCCATTTTAGTTCAGCAGTATTTCAGAGATCATTCAACATTGTAATTTTATTTGCATAGACGGTGAAGAAGAGTGATTTAACCGGCTTCTACGAGTTGACCAAAACTATTGGGACGATTACTGAGATCGTTATTGTGCTGCTGACCTGAATCGTTGTAATTGGTCGATTAATGTGATCCGTTCCTGTTTTCAGACTAATCCAGTGGGTTTACTCCCGTCTTCATCACTTGGGTCCATACCCGTTGCTAAAAAGACCAGCTCTATGTATTCTGGGAAATGGTTTTCGTTCAAAAACTTAGTAAAGATAGACAATCTCAAAATTGTATTGCAAATATTCTCTATGCAGATTCTTGCGATAATATGATCTTGCTCTTCGCTTATGCTGGAAATTTGCACGACAAAAATGAAAGCTTACCCGCCAAGAGATAGCATTGTCAAGAGTTTGGTATGTCCTGCACCAGCAATAACAATTGTGGTGAATGAAGAAGACTGCGGTGGACACTGTTTGGCTTCCGGACCGGGATCCAATTCACTCCACTCTATAGAAATCCTGGTTGAGAGTGTGGCTGCATTTCTCCGTAACTCGCGGCGACAGGGCCAAGAAAAATTGGTTTTGGCCCCATTGGGGCCAAGCGACGCTGGGCAAAAGACCTTCAAGGGGGTTCAATAGAGAAAGACAGAGGATAGCAATGGAAGTATGAAAGCAATGGTGTTAAGGTAGCTGGGTAGGTAAGAGGGTGGGTTGTCTCCTGGCATAGTACACCATCTAATATCTTATGATTTAGTGTTCCGGATGCAGGCGCTTTTAAACATCGTATAGCAGATTCCGCGCCAATGTACCTGCGCGAAATTAAACTTCCTCGCTGCTCTTCTAGACTACCGCCATTTTTTTTCAACCCATATTACTCACCACTACCTTCACCTTTTTTTCATACTCACCGCTTCCTCATTGCTGTAGTTTTGTGATTTTCTTTTCTTATACTTTTTTAGCTGAAACCATTGAAAATTTTTTTCATCAAGTTTTTTCTCCCTTGCGATGTAAGTTTTAGTCTGATACTCTATTATGTCGATTTTGTATCTCCATTGAAAGTCATTGGTTAGTGGCCGAGAACAATTTTCACTTGTTTTTTTTTTCAGAGTAAAAATTTTTGCGAACATATTCATCATATTTTTCATTAAATTGAATACCTTGGCTTCGTATTCCATGATACTTTATCAAGTTTCAAAGTTTTTGATGTCTTTGATGCTTAACATATCTAAAAAAAGTATGATCGATGGAGATGAGGTGGTTACGGATGAATAACACCACTGTGGACCATTGCAAGAAGAATATGTAGTAAACTAAAAGTCGAGAGGTTAAAAAAAATTGGATAGTCTCGTTTGTCACGAGCCAAGCGTCCATTACGCTGAAAAATCGAGCGGCAGACCGACCATAAACAAACAGAATTATACGGCGAGCGGTTCGCTTGATCCTCGTCGTATGTCGTAGTCGGTATACATCGCCTCGTACTGCACAACATATATACTAAACGGATTTTCGTTTGCTACCTGGAAAACACGTACGCGTGAAGCCGGACACGATGACTATTTCGTGCAATGAACAATGTGGCATTTAGTCGCTCTGTATACATTGATCGACGGCTTTTGACTTTGTGAATTGAGGTATGAAAAATAGTAAATGAACGGAGGGTTCAATCTGTCTCATTGATCGTGATAACGTTCATGAGAGTTTATCATGTTTTCCCAGCTTTTGAGAAATACGACTTTCAAGGAAATATGTGCCAACAGTGGAGATGAAGAAGAAATATTGGCGAGGGGGACCAAGCGGCAATATCACAGCAAGGACGAGGGAAAAAAACTGTTACTAAAAGAGGGGTGACTTAACGAAGAAGAATCTCTGTGAAGCGACGTGATGAGCTACATAAGAATCAAAAGACCACCAAACTGGTGATGTCTCACCTCAGGGTCAAACCCAGTGAGCACTGCTTCAGGATTCCGCGTGCCATGTTAAATGATAAAAGTTTTGCGTTAAATCTCCTTCTCCCTCTCTTTCCTTCTCATGCCACTTTGGCTCAATGATGGCTCAGCCTTGGGTAGATGAGAGAGATGCGGCATTTGCGGAAGGCAAAGCTTACGCTTCGACGGCAATTTTTTCAATACTGGAGAGGGCGGAGAGTGATGTAAAGCACAAAGTAGGGGCCGAGTATATTTATCGAGTCTTTTATATTAAAAGTAGCTTCACGATCTCTGGTTTCGCCTTCGTGTTAAGGCGAGACCCTCAATTACATGGCGCAGTAATGACATGAACTATTGATGGAACATCACCATTTAATCTTATTACATAAAAATTTTCCTCGCTTGAGGTGAGTGGAATTTTTAGTCAAGTGACTTTATCAAATTACATTTTTGAGGACTCAAAGTAGTTGTGCAGAATATTGATGAATTGATTGAAATTATAGAGATTCATTCAAAATAGGACTTTTGGTTTGTGAAAGGTAGGGATTTCTCATGCGTTATAAATGATCCTGAGTAATGTTTACATTTGCGTGGGGTGAGATGGCATTTCGACTTCGTGTGTCCCATTATATAAGTCTTTCATTAATAATTAATTTTAATTTAACCAAATGGATGTCACTACTATTCAAGCTAGAGTAAATATGGGGCCTAAAGAAATATTAACTCGGTCGTTTTAATGTAAAAATGTTTGAATGAGGATTTTGAATCTGCGTTAATTTCATGGAAACCGCAGGTTTTTCGGAAATATGAAAAAACTACAAAATCGATTCCAACCAAAATCTAATCAGCGTTGAAGGCCACAAAGAGGCTTCGATTGCGCCATACAGCATCTCAATTGCATAGTTTGATGGTGAGAAATCGCTGGGGAAACAATTTGTCTACATCGTCACACACATTAGACGTTAAGAATGGTCTAAAATGGACAGAAATGTCATAAAACGTGCAGATATATTGAAAAAATACATTTAAATCAACGACATTTCTATACGTTCCCCTGGGGAAGTTAAAAATACTTAAGTCGGCATTTACTAGGCAAAATGGGGATGGCGGCCGCGGAAGAGTTTACCTCTTGAAATGTCCTTCATCTCGTCATAAAACCCATAAATTGAACTCAAATTATGGCATTACTTAACTGCTCATCTTGATTTCTATTCATCCTTAAATACCAACTCAGATGCCATTGATATAATTTTCTTTCATCTGCCATTTTCTTCCCCAGCAATTTCTCCTTCCAATTTTCTACATTCTATTGCATATTGATTGGAGTTTTCAGACACGAAAATCTGATTATTGAAGCTGAAATCAAATATGGATTATGAATTCTAATTGAACAATCGTTGTTCGTTCCATCCTGAAGTAGATTATCCTTTTCTTTAAAAAAGTGCCACTTTTCGAGACCGTTTTCTATGCTGATCAATTTAGTTTTTCCACCAATTTTCCATAGACTTCCCCTAAATTTGAATTGAATGTTTTCATGTCTCGAATTTTGGTGAATATATAGCAATTTCAGTTTCAAATGGACATTAAGTTTCGGACATTCAGTATGCATAATCACACGCGGATTTCTCACGTTCAAAATATTCATGAGCAATAAATTACAAATAATTTCAGTTCTCACTTTTACAATAGTGTAAGTTATTGACTTATTCCCAAGATCGAAAAATTAATTTTTCATTGCGTTTCTAAGGTCCAAAGTATTTCCGCCAATTCTGTATTATTTTAAAAAATTGCAGTAAATTTTGGGAAAAAATGTATTCACTGTTATGTAGCAATACATGCCGAACAGCCCATGTATCGTGGGCATTGGATACGTTTGAAATGGACATTTATACTCTGCAATAGTAGAGGCAGCACACTACGCTACGAGACGTACCGGGGGGCTAACTGTCACGTGTCAGACGTTTGTCTCGTTATCGCATAACCCTATATAGTAATAATGCCTTTGCTAACATTCATTGGCGTACTAGCGCGTTCATGAAATAATAAACAGGGCCGCAACAAACTGGACGGTGCAATGAAGGGTGAAAAGTTGGCGGGGCGAGGTGGTGTGTGGGGGCGGAGGGGGGCAAATGAAGTCAAAGGATGGTGGAGAAAAGTTGCCTTATCAGTCTTCATTTGACTGAAGGCATAAGGCTTTGAGCACTGCAGAAAGTGCAACACAACGAACGAAAACCCACCAAATAAATTGATTGCACATTAATAACCTTTCATTTTTCCTTTTCTTTCATAAACGTCACATTTTTCTTTAGCATCATTTAAAACTGAAATTTCCTGGATTTTAGTTGAAAAAATAGGAATTAACTCGCAGCGTTGCGAGCGCAGGCTAGATTCCTGAGATTTCATCGGTTTTTATGAGCTCGTCCTAACTTTCCCTCGCATTTAATTAACCACGATCCCCTAAATCACGCAACGACGTTATGAACTCTCCTGGGGCGCCGCGAACCCACCAGGAATTCCATATATCCCCACCTCGTTCCATTTCTTTCCCCCACCTCCTACCTTTTTTTTCATAACTCTCATGCTGCTTATGCAAACGGAGTTATTCACTCAGAAATTATGTGACGTTATTAAAACTGACGGTAAGTTATCGGTTATTTATGTCATTAATTTCTGTGAATTATCAAATGTGGTCGGCGTTAAAGTCGCTCTCGTAAATTAATTGATTCCCTCTCATATTTTCCTCTTAATCAAAATTGTGCTTCCTATACGTTACCACACTTTTCCAGTTTCATTTTCATATTCAACAAATGAAAGAGGATTGAAAAAGTTTTCAAATTTTATGAGATAGTGATCGGTGTCACAACTAATAAGCCTTATCAATGTTTTTTCCTACTGTAGTTATTATGTTTTGATAAATACATGAATGAAAAATAAACAATAAAAAAATTCTTGCCCAGAAAAATATATAGGCAAGTTTGGTATTTTTGTGGAATCAAAAACTCTGCTGACTTCATTTGATTCCATAGAATAACCCATAGACACAAATATTTATTCCATGTTCCATTTTGTTAACTCTGCATTGGTGTATGTACTGCGGAATTCTGAATTCGCCTTCCATGAAAATCAATAACCATACAGAGACTCTAAATTTTCCCAAAGTTCTTGAGAAGCAAACATCTTTTCCATTCGGAAGAATTAATGGTTCTACTTCTACGATGAATGGGTCACCAAGCAACAGGCTGTCGTGACATAAACTCGGGGTGGAAAATTTTTGAAGAGATGAACAGTAAACGGAAGGACCACTTGACATGTTGGTGAGAGGAGAAAAATATATATTCCGAAATACTGCAGTCGTAGAAATATTTTGTCCAAGTAAGTTCCAGTTAGATCAGATGCGCGTCAATTACTCTAGATACTGCCCGTTGTACAGGTGTCTGCTGTCTCACATTGAGTACCTAAACTTCGAGATGAACGTGGGAGAGAGTAAAGCTAATAAGTCAGTTTAGGGAATTTTCAGTGAAATATCGTTTTTCCTAGTGGAAGGGGTGATCTAGCTAAATCCAGATTCAAAGTATCCAACTTGTCAAGGCATTGTCCTCATTCATGATGAAGATTCATCATTTTCTGGCTGATCGCCCGGCCTTGGACGAGGTACATTACTACAGAGACCTCAGTTCAACGTTACCGGAGATTCTCCAAGTGGACTCGACAAGAAAATCAGATTTGCCGTTCATGTATCTTATGAAGATTTTAAACTTGGGAACCTCATGTTGCGGAACTCTCGTTAATGTTGTCTGTTGCATTGTAACTTATGTTCGGAATTCGTCTTTGAAATGATTCCTATATCATAATATTGCTTTCTTCCCCCCCCCCCCTCTTCTACTATGGCCACTATCCTGGTTTTTCCATTAATGATTGATTCAGTGATAGATTGATTGATGGATTGATTGATGGATTGATTGAGGCATTGATTGGTGAATTGATTGATGGATTGATTGATGGATTGATTGAGGGATTGATTGAGGGATTGATTGGTGAATTGAGTGAAATGATTGATTCAGTGATAGATTGATTGATGGACTGATTGATGGATTGATTGATGGATTGATTGATGGATTGATTGATGGATTGATTGATGGATTGATTGATGGATGGATTGATGGATTGATTGATGGATCGATTGATGGATCGATTGATGGATTGATTGATGGATTGATTGATGGATTGACGGATGGATTGATTGACGTATTAAATTGAGGGATTGATTGATGGATTGACGGATGGATTGATTGACGTATTAAATTGAGGGATTGATTGATGGATTGATTGAGGGATTGATTGAGGGATTGATTGGTGAATTGAGTGATGGATTGATTGATTGATGGATTGATTGAAGGATTGATTGATGGATTGATTGATGGATAGATTGGATTGATTGATTGAGGGAGTTCCAGTATTCATACAGATTGATGGAAGTCTTATTGATGTTCATGACAGAATTAATTCTAATGGCGACAATGGCCGTGTGATTAGAACGCTGGCCCATGGCACACGAGGTCCAAACATTGAATCCCCGTATGAGGATTCTACTTTCGGGATAGAGTGGAATCGTTCCAGGCTCTAAGTCGGATTCATCGTCCAACGGACGTTTAATAAAAGAAATGGCTGTACAATGAGATTTTCCATGGCTTCAATTACTGAATAACCCAAGGAATATAACGACCATTGGGCTAAACTGTGTGGATGTTGCACAGTTGGGAACGAAACCGGCTTCCATTTGTACCGCTCAGTGGGGTCGCGGTATATCCTAGATCGAATTGAAGCGTGAATAAAAAAAAGAACACCGTGATAATTCGAGTTCGTCAATATTGTAAGAATTAGGATAATTTATCATATCCGGGAGTGTGATTTCTTGATTACACAGTTAAGTTGACTTAATTATAAAAAATCGGAGGAATAGTCATATTTTATTCGAGTGACCTGAGGTGACCTATATTCTGGTGAAATATCGATGTGTCAGGTAGATTCGCCAACTTTTTTTTATACCAGCATAAACCGGAGAATTATTGTCCCCTCCCACTTTGATATTATCAATCGCCGGGGGGGGGGGGGGGGGGGGGGGGGGGGGGGGGGGAGTGGAATACTTACTTCGGCACCGTGTGTTGCCAAAATTTAATCACCCTTATACAGTCAAAATATCTGCATCATCTATAGACAATACTTTTCCAGCAGCAACGTATGATCGTGTCGCGCAACTTCTATTTAATTACTGTCGGTAATATATTAGATTGGATGACTTTTCACATAAAATATCACAACATTAAGAAAACCCGTGGGGGGTCTTTTATAAACCGCCACTGTGGAGAGAAATGATTTACCTTTTATGAATTTTTCACAGGTACTTCAGGAAGCTATCTACCACACAGAGGTCAACGATGTGGTCGCTTTTCTTTTTCCCAAACTCGTTCACAACCTATCCCATTTAATGTTAAAGCGTGCTAGTTTTTTTTTCGGTACTTCACTATATATATAGTCATTTAATTTCCCTTGGCTCTTCAGAGCTTCTATCGCTCTGTTTATCCTCGGCACGTCTTGATTAGTCAATGGTTAATAACCAATAACGACTAATTAAAATTGATGAATTTTAATGAATTGACTATTGGCCCTTTCGGTGTGTCCGTTGTCAAATATAAAATATACTAGTGGGATAAAAGTGTGTGTGTCCCCGCTGTGAACAGAGACAAAACTTCCCGTTTTGTAATTTCTGTTTGCCATTCGTAGATTTTCCGGTACGGCAATTACATCTTTCAATCCCATTTATCAAGCAGATAATTATGAATATTTGACTAGCAGCACAGTGAGCGTGAGTACGAGAATTATGCGCGTTACTCGAGTGGGAGTGAGACGCCAATAGGGGTGCGAACGCTTGAGGGTTAAACCCGTCATACCTCCTCAATTATGGCAATCATGGAAAAAAGTGATAAGAAATGAAATATGCATTCCTACTTACAGAACAAATTCTGTTTAATAATTTTTGCCGTGTCTCTTACCGTTTTTGACATGAAGCGTTGTAAACAAATCAATTGTTAATAACAAAAAAACTGCTCGGTCCATTTAAATCCAAAACTAATCCGATCTAAGTTTCATGAAGACGCTCGGAATAAAACCTTGATAGCCCAGATCAATCAACCCGTTCGTGAGAAATCGTCACACGCACACACACACACACACATTTGTTCGAAATTCGACGGTAAGCATTTTGGTATACCTAAAACCCTAGTTATGAATCGAAATAAACGGAATCGATTTAGGGGTCATTACAGTAACGTTCCGAAAAATCGGTTAATAAAGTTTGCGATCAAACATGAATAATTTAGAGGAACATTCACGGCCCGAAATCATGTAGGAGTGTTCGTACTTATTTAGTATTTGGAATATGAAATCAAACGAAGGATGTGTTCTCGCCAAAAATAATTATCACCTATAAAGAGGCTGATAATAACTTATTTATATTATTCATATTTTTGTATTTTTTGCCATGCAAATGATGAAGTTATAAGAAATATTATAAGAACCACTCATTTCGTTCTTCATAATTCGATTTTTCTCAACTGACATCGAGGGGTACAAGTCAATGCCGCAATTTCTTTAAATATCCACTCAATTTCAACCTCAATTTATTCAAGTCAATTAACTTCATTATGAACGCTCGGAGGCATAAATGAAGCTATAATTGATAAGCCATTACACTACTTGCAGCAAGATCTCCGAAATGATATGATCGAACAAGTCGCAGCTTCTTTATCATCGCATTTCGTCATAAATTCCTTCTATTATAAATGAGTAGATTAATCATTGGAATTTAAAATGAGGTATAACGGAATCATATAAGAGATAATGAGGATGATTTTTTTTTCCCAAAAATTACTCGTCGTTTTCTACACTAAGGTTCACAGCGCCATGATTTTTTTTATTCGCGTAGTGCTAGAAAACATATATAATACCAGCGCATATAATACAGCCAAAGACAAAAATCCGGCGATACTGATGTAAAAATAAAATGGAGCTGAGCATAAATAAGGAATATCCCGTCAATGCTCCATCTCTGCTACTGTGTTTACAGGATCAAGGTAATGGTGGTGAAGACATTGCTATCCGCTATGCGCTACCTCGCACCCTAGAATAAAGTTATCTGAATTTTTCTCAATATCCAGTGATGATTCCTCTCACATTGTAGCAGTCGTATCTTCCACACAGTGAAGCAGAAGATTTCTTGTTGCTATTCATGGAGTTTTTTTTTTCGTGAAAACCAGAGTGATATGATCTTGTCAATGCGATTTGGCTGCGATGCACGAGACTCATTGGGATCGAATGTTCCTTTCAATTTGCACGAAGCATTCGTGACAAACGAAATAAAGCCTTACCACGAACTAAAATGCACGAAAGTTTAATCGAGCCCTGCTTCATGGGTGTATGAGAAAATTACAACATCATTACCTAGGGACAGAGTGACGTCATGCTGCCACCTAATGCTCCGTACCCCGGAAATCATGAGATGAAGTCGAGGAAGTTAAATCTATCCTGTAATCAACAATGTTCTCCACCAGGACTAATCTTACATAGCCGACGTAAGATGGTTGTTGATTGACCAAGTCAAGCTAATGTTTTGGCAATACTCCACGAACGAAAGGTCTGACTTCATTGGAAAGGCCGCATTTCATCCCACACATGCAACATGGTAACGGTGATAACAACTTCGGCAAGACCAATATTTCTTTGCCGAAATGGAATATTGGTTGGGCAATTAAATTAACAACAGCATCGGGGTGCGACAGAATGAAGTGCGGCTGCAAGTGGAAGGGTGACTTAAGAAACTGCTCTAAGAACATCTCACCCCAGTACTTTCCACCTCGGCTTTCATCTTACGAAGGCAAACAAACTACACTGTCACAATATTACATTGGTCGACCACACTCACACCAACAACTTGCAATAGAAGAGAAACATTGAAAGCACCGGCTTTCTGTTTGATTCGACGGGGCTTAGCGTCAATTATAGAAGTTGTGACAACTCGATTCGACGCGAAGCATCACCAATTTCATCACGAGTACGTCCTTTTCTCTTTCACAATGTTTCGATAATAATTTTGGACTTTGTTCGCTGGAGAATCTTCCAACTATTTCTACGTTTCTCCTGTACCACTCTGACACTCAATTTCGCGCAAGAGGATTCAATTAGAAGTTGGCTCTGAATCTTCCTGTACTCGAGGCGGGTCTAACACACATAGACAGATACTTGTACATGTGTTGAATAAAATCTGTTGCATAGGTAGTTATATTTTCCATGCGCATTGTAATGAGAGAAACATTAAGCTCACATCTATTTACTGCTCACATACATTTCATGCTTATTTAACGGAGAAGACATATACATGATAACGATTCTCATTGAGCCTCGCTGATTCGCCTCAGTAAGTTTGTAAACGGAAATCCAAATGAAGGGCGAGCTTAAACTCTGTGGTATGCAAAGTGTGCTGTGAAAACGAGACGGAGGTGAGGAGAATGAAACGGCGGAAGGAAACAGCGAATCCTAGATGCGGAGATTTCTACTTAATCCCCATGATGCGTCAGCCAGATACAGAGTAGGTAAATGAAAGCGCTCCACGCGTTTCGGTCAGTGAATTCGTTCATGTATTTTTAAACATGTACATTAACAAATAAATTTTCATGAAGTCGGGGCATTTTCATCTAATGTGGAAGTAGCGCTCATTTTAGGTTCGTATGCAATGGTGCATTTTCTTTTAAGTGTTTAAATAGTGAACTTGGGCAAAGGAATCAACATTTTTAAATATTAAAGTCAGTACTTGGGGATGGTTAATGCTATACAAGCATTCGTCTTAACTCTGGTAGGGGGTTACGTTCATCATCTCCCATCGCTTCTTTGATCAGTCATACAAAATGACCTACATCAGGACCTACTCCGCTTACTGTGGCAATAGTTCCATAATGGAATCAGTTTACTCATTCCACTTCTGCGAGAGGTATGTTCCTCACCATTTTTCCTAATTAATACAGTTACGTATACTGACGGAACGACTGATTCAGGATGATTCAACGAATTGGATGGCTGTGTTAATCCGAGAGTTGTCTGCAACGCTCTTAATTTTACGAAATGCAAGAGTGACTAATGGATTGAATTGACTTCATTCAGTTCGGAGTCAAATGAAGAGAACCCATCTTTATGGCTAGACCAGCATGTCTCTTGAGTTATAAAAGCATTGATAGCCAAAGAAGAAGCTGAAGCTTATGGATTCTTCAGATTATAAGGCAAAGGCTTGACTTGCCTCCCAAGATATCGCTGTTTTATACAATTACGTATACGTATACGAGAATGAGTTCCGTGCAGCACGTAGCATAAGCTAAATCTCGATTTTTAACTGCCTTCGTGATCGCAACCATTAAAGTAAGAGTGGGATAAAACTAGGTGGAACAAGCGAAGGTAAGGGGGAGTATTATAAGAGCCACGAGTTGATCGTCACTGCTCGAATCGTTTCGACTCGCAGTACAGTTGTCGTGACGAACAACATGACTGTATTAATGCTCCGCCCTGCTCCTCACCACACCCCTTCAACGATCAGTCACAAGGTGCGACTGATTAAGTTTAATATTTTTTTTTTTACACCAAGCCGACACATTCATTACAAAGCCAGCGTTTTGCTATCCAAAGTTACTGGATCATCTGATTTAATCAGACTGAAATAGTTGTACACTTTCCTGAGTGGACAAAATATCTATAGGGGAGCTCGTCTGATCATGATATCCGAGATGATGTGAGAAAAACGGGTCAGAATGCTTATTTAGACATCAAATTTTCAAGCGCTCAAAGGCGGCGATTCGCTCACCGCGCGACCAGTGAAGGATTAACGAGATAATCCATTTTTTAATGGATCTTTGTCAGTTTCTATTGCGTCGTTCTTAATACGATCCATGAAGTGTCAAACTTAGATGCCGTCCATTCGTTTATTTATCACACCTTCTAATATAACAAATTAATAGGAAGACTGTTATGCCAAGTCTGTCCAGGTGAGCCGTCTGCTACGTGAAGCTACGTAAAGACTGAATTCCAAGGGCGTGAGATAGAATAGAAGATGGAAGAGAATAACAGTACAAGGAAGAGGCACGGACTACGACCACTGTGACCCGTCTTGCCCTCTTGTATTTCCACGCGCAATTTTCCGCCGGGTTGTCGCGGCAAATGTTTATTCATAAGTCGCTGGAATGCACCACAGTGCACGATTGTCCAGCGGCATACCCAACGGCTTGACCTTCTTTTCTCATGTTTTTTTTTCCTCCTCCACCCTTTACTATATTTTTGTCTTGAGCCACCTTAATCACGCGGTAACGAAGAAAACGAGGAACTCCTTCGTATTATCGATAATCAAAGAGCGTAACTGTAATATACTACACGGAAACTTGGTCTCAGGACGTTTACTTCTCATTATAGTGCACGTTCGATAATCTTTTGCACTCGCAAATCATAGACTTGGCGTACTTTGATGCTGGATATGGAACGGAATGAATTAAAGAAATTCAGCGTAGAAAATAGTCTATCGATAGAATTGAGTATAGAAAATCTTGTTATTGCATCTGTAAAAATTTGGAAAAAAATCGCAATATTTTGGGGACATAAAGTCTGATGTGCCTTTGAGTATGTTGATATCGAAAGAGAAGATTTTCAGGTCAGCTGAATTTGGTTGTATATAACAGTCTCTACTGGGTCGACTATTTTTGAAAATTTGGGACATTTTCAATATACTGAACGACGGATCATCTAAATTTCATGCGGGTGGCCTGTATTTAGACTTGTCCAAGGGTAGTAAAAATCGTTCGGGTAAAAACGGTTCGAGTCACCATTCATCTGACCCCAGTTTTCCTTCAATATCCCAAAATATAAAATCGCTATCGAGATTTGCCTTAATACGAATTTGTAACTCTCATTCTGTTCTACAAAATCGGTTATCTTCATAATTGTCCTATCTCCATTTGCATGAGAATTAGAGCGCATTAAAGCAGCGACAAGTCAAGTCCACTTTAACCCCTTTAGCATATGATGGATTTCGTTCAAACATACCGCGACTGGTAAAACTTCGTTGTCCCCCTTCAACGTTCCTCCGTTTATATGCAAAGCACATTGCGATTGTACTTTACAATACCAATGAGTTGAATATTGCATAATCCCATACGTGATACGTCATTCAAGCACAGTAATATTTTTAGTTTCTGTTTCTGGAGTTAATTCTCCCTAGACAACGTTTAACGAACTTAGTAACAGCAACTAAAGTAAACATCACCATCGACGCTGTAGAAATGAACTGTATGATCGGATTAAGCTCTAAAACATCAGAGCACCATTCGTGCACATCATTCCAATTTCTGTCCGTCTTCCCTTCCGTCAAATCAGTCATTGGGAAATTTGATAGGTTACTACATCATGCACACGTGCACTTACCTCTCGCATCGTCCACAGTTGTCACGTTCCATCAATATCTTCAGTGTATTACACTCATCACACTTATGCCGATATATGTTCTATTGAATGAATTTATTAACGATATAATTGCCTAGATTCACGTGCATCTCATTGAGGGAGAGATACTGAACGCGTTGTACACGGACAAGCATCAGACTAGAAACTGCGATACGGCGTCCAACCGGAGCTTACCCTGAACTTACACCCCCATGATAATAACGCATGCGCAAGTTTTGAGCGCCGAAACATGTTCTTCATCATTAGATGACAGTGTGCTCTTCAGTTGATTAATCATTTTTTTTTCGCTCATATCGCAATCGATAATTACTACACAACTACCCAATTCACCTGCAAGCACCGTTGTCCTCTGAACCTTGATAAATAATGCATAGGCACATTGTTATATCGTTCACAATGAATCATACAATACGTGACAATTGTTCGTTATTCATGCTGATTAGCTGGACAAGTGCAATGTAATTGAAATTATTGAAATTAAAGTAATTATTAAGAGAGATATTAATCTGGAATAACAAAAAAGCAGTTGAAATAATAACGCGCAAGGGTCCTGCATTGTCCTGCGCCGGCGTCGGCTTTTAACCGTGATGTGGGAGGGTTGAAGGGGGTGCACGGGGGTAAGTCAGTCAGGCCGCAGCGCGCGCTCCGAAAAGTACCCGTGCGGGAGCTTACGATCACACCGGTGACTTGTAATACTTTGCTCGACATTTTTGCCCACTTTTGTTAAGAATTATTTGCAAAGTGTTCCAAGAAAATCCAGAAAACCAAAAACATCTGGATTTAATACCAACTTTTCACAACTCATTCTTGGAAATTTGGCCAACTATGGACTTGTTGAAACCGGAAAACGAATCTTTTCGGAGCCTCAATTGTTTCAAATTTCCCACAAAAGTGATTGCTACCCCTGAAATGAATTGAAGCCTGCTGGTGATGTTCAGTGATTGCAGGGCATTCTTAAAATTAACGGTGAACATGTTGAAACGGAAATTGCATTTCTGCGTGGAATAACAGAAAGTTGTGAGGGGAGTATAATGAAGAGCCATCCTCTATGTTGTAAAAGCGGAAATGGTGGAATTTGGCTTTGCTGAGGAGTAATTACGAAGAGAAACTACAAGAATTGGGGCTGAAATAATTTTCACAATGCCATGCAGAGGATCGAGAGAGAGAAAGAGAGAGAAACAGAGTGGGCTCAAGAATTTGGATGTATTAAAAAGACGAATGAATTAATATGAACAACGAATGCGGCAAATGATGGAGTTATGACAGACTCATCACAATTGTTTGGTGTGATTCCCTTCAAGTTGTGCTCAACTAGTCTTGTATAATGCATTTAAACATAATGTGGAGGCTGATAAAATTATAATAAATTGATCTTGTTTTTGAACAACCTTCAGATGAGTGAGATGCTGAATGGAAAAGTAACAAGTGAAGCAAAGGCTGAACTATTTTCCCAATCGCGATAAAAGTCAAGAGGCTTGGAGATGCCACTTGACACGCCTTTATCAACTTCAAAGAATAGTTCTACAAGATCGTGATTGTTTTTCGATAATCGAACACATTACTCCTGGTAGATTGATAATCCAGGGTGCAAATAGGAGGCAGGTCATTATAGTGTTCATGAAGAAGAGTTTGCGGATTTGTCAATACACCTTTTCATGCGAGACATGCAGGATATTCTGAATAGAATGGAAAAAATCCCAACAAAAGTCGCCTAGAATCACAATTTTCCCGACTTTGTCAAGTTGCTCTAGGGGCTGGAAAACAGCGTCTTCGTCGGGTCAAAGTTCCGCTATTCTCCCTCAGCATGAGACGGCGTTGACCATTAGCAGCCTTCAACGGAGTTGATGGAAGAAAGAACGCGCAGTATGACAAAAAAAAAGAAGTGAAAAATAAAGTGGAATTGAGTGCTGCAATTACTTAGCAAGTTGAAAATGACACTTCTTGTTTGTTCAACTACTTCCAAGGACCATGGCAAAATGTTTATCAATTTCACGTTGCAGTGACATGTAATGTTAGGTGGAAAGAAAAAGCGGGGAAAAAATTAATTTGCTTTTTTAAATATGAAGCTCACGCTGGAGATGTAAAATGAATGTGTAAAACGCTGGGCCCATCGCGCTTATTGGATTATCAGATAAATTGGAAAATATGGAATGGTCATGGAATCACAGAAAGAAAAACTGAGACGTGATATTATCGGGATTTAATATCGTGGCGCTTCTGAATACCAGAAATGTGCCACAATCGTGTGGAATGCTGTGAAATAGAATTAAAATACTAGCGTCCAGAATTGTCCAATAAATGATTCCGTTGTTGTTGCTGTTATTTTTTTCTTTTGCCGTTTAATATTGGAATTTACAGAATAATGCATGATAATTGAAATAATACTTACGTGCTGATGCAATCGTGTGGAAATTCTATTCAACAATGGGAAAATTCAATGAATGGACACGCGACAATAGTGCATTTAGTTAATGACAAATATTCACACTGACAAAGTAGAATAATTCTTGTGTAAATATTTGCAAGTGATGTGGCCGTGCAGATAATACAATTAAAATAACCATTCAACATCTTTAATTAGTCAATTGAAAAGTCTTTACAACGATTGGCGCTATCTGCATTCTGTAGAATCGTGCAAATTGCTCCAACTGTGCTAAACTTTATTATCAGTGTATCCTTCCATGAAATATTTGGACAAATCAACATCAATGAAACGAGTGAAATAAAATTATTTGTTTATTTTTTCAATATCATCGTTGTAACTGATTTGTTCCTGCATATCATACATACATATTAGGTGGTGTTGGTGGAGAAGTTTCTTCCATAGAGAATTAAATCTCAATCTGATGTTTGTTAAGTGGTATGGTCATTGACATTTGTGAAATTGTTTTTTCCTCAGGTGGGGTAACACCAAGAGGCAAAAATTTGGTGTTAATTTGAGGAGTGACGCGAGCGTCAGGAGAGGAAAGATAGTAGTCAATATGACTCCAATCTTCCTCTTCCTGTTGGTGGCGATCGACCCAATAATCGCACAAAGTCATGATGGTGAGTAAATAAATATATAAAGCAAGTTGAAATTGACAATGTGAAACATGGAAGCATTATGGGTGGTACACCTTGATACTGTGTGGACATGACCGCGGGTGTTTGTGGTGAAACTTAGGAGAATTTGGAACACTTGATGTTGTGGCACGAGCGACAGAACTTGAATAGACTATACCACAGTGGCTAATGAGAGCCCCTACACACAGAGAAATATCAATGGGATTTTACCTTGAAGCCACTGTTATTTGCTTTCATGATGAGGCTTTACACTTGCTAATCCATAAATTTTGCTCTTTAGAAAAAGTACAAGTTTGTGAGCTTTTGGTATGATATTGCCAAGTCATCAGTATCATCTGATCACGTTTGTCTGTTATCAGAGATTTTCAAGTATCAAACTTTTGGAAGATCAAAAGATTTTGAAGATTTCAGAGGAAAAAAAGTCACGTAGGAAGTTTGGAAATCTTTAGTGTCCTCAGATTATAGTTACAAGTTTTTCTCCCCGGGATGCCGGAGGATGGATAATTCGAGAAAGACATTGTTACTGGAGCTATATTCATTGGATAAAAAAGTCATTTTTTTTTATAATTTCAATTTTGTTGTCTGCATTATGAGAGGTTCAATTTTTTTCGATTTTTTTGATCATAATAAAATTTGACTTGTTTTCCCAATTGCAAGAAACTCATACTCAAAAAGCTCACAACTACTGGCAAAGAGACTATATCAACATTGTTCTGATTAAATTATCATAACTAAATCATAACTAAAATTGGTGAAGTATCGGAACTTGGTAAACGTGAAAGTTTGAATATGTGCACTAGTGGACTGTAAGACAAACTAGACAAACCAACTAGTTTGACGTTTTCAAGTCTCTGATAATTGATAAGTTTATTACTGAATAATTGCATTAGCCATTTGCACATTGGAAGGTACCCAATCATGTTAGTTTTAAGTAATTGATCATTAAGATTATTGTACTAGGTATTTGACAGCTAAGTGGGAAATCCAAAGCAACGGAAGCCATGAACGGTAAGACTGTGTCATTATTAGAAGAAAGTTGTAACGGATTTGAAAATTCAGGAGAGCTTGGGGTGTAATGCGCGCGGGAAAATTGAATTCGTCGATTATATACCCGCTCACCTCCCCCCCCCCCCCTCCTTTTTTCGCCGTTCCCCGTTAAGTGCACTATTGCCTGACATTCCTAATGTTTTAAATTTCATAACCTTATAATAGACTATCTATGGCGCCCGTATTAATTATTCCGCGGTACGACAGTTACTCAATGCAGAAAATTTTATGGGTTCAGCGTTGTCTATAGGTAAATCTAAAAATGGAATTTTTTCGGTAGATGCTGAAAAATTTTTCATCGATTTCTATTACAATCTTAATGATTTTCATGTCATAAAAAAATTGCAAGGATATTGGGAATTCTATTTTTCAGTCTACTTTTTCTATATATATATATATATTTATATATATATATGTCAGCATAAAGTTATCAATATATTTTTCGATGTGAAACCTCACTTCGTGCAGCAATGGAAAAACGTTTATAAAAGTGCAGGAAGTAAAAAAGAAAAGAAAATTTTGGATGGATTGAGTATCTCCAGTTGTCGATACAAACGGTAGTGTAGTACTACTTGGTCAGGCATAGTGCTTCGGAAAATTACAAGTCAAGCATGCAACGACTGCTTTGTGATTAAACGAAATGAGAAAACGATTTCAGTTGACCATATCTATGATTGGGGTCACGTCAATGGTCCTACGTTGGCGTCCGGCCTTGAGAGCATGTTTCACGCGAAATATTTTCTCATGGATTCGGACCGATAGCAGGAACATTTCGTGGTACCGACGGTGTCCGTAAAATGAGACCGTAGTGCCGGGTGAGAACCTAACCTGACGCCGGGGGAAGGAGTGGGTTCCACTATGATACCAGATCAAGTGACTAACATCGTTTCATAGCTTCGGTACTAAATTGGGAGAAACATAATTAACGTATTGATTATAGTAATTGCTCATGTGTGAATTACACAGCATAATATTTAAGCCCTATATTACGCTTCCAAAATTATGAGTTGAGATTCATAATTCACACTCCTCGGGTGGAAAATTAGGCCCTTGAAAATCGTCACTCCCAATTGTTATATTGCTAATTAGCTTATCGTTTTTCTCTGTGACCCTCTATATGCATCCCATCAGAATTCCAGTTGGTTAATTATGAGGAGTTATAATCCTAATTCCATACTGCAGCAGTGTTAGCTCTCATCGGATTTTCCATCCACGGCTGTATAAATGCGATGGAAGTAATTAACGATTAGCTGATTGCGATTATTGTGGAATATTTAGTGTCAACTTCGGTGGAAAGTTATTGATGAATTGTTGGAAATTGGTGGATTGAGGATGAACTTGTAACATTTAGAGCACTCAATAATGCCGACAAAAAATTCAAAATTTTTTTAATATAATTTGTGAGGCGAATAAAGGGATCAATAATGACAAAAATTTTGGACCAAATTATATATATGATATCCGGTTTAAAAATCTTTTTTTTAGCTCTATATGTATCTCAGTTTTAAATTCCCAGAATTCTCCCAGTCTGGAAAACTCGAAAATTTACGAGGTTCCTAAAATAGTTAAAGGATGCCAAACCACAAAATCTTCAAGATCTGAGATGTGCTCGTGAATATTTTAACATTCCCATCAGTTTCGTCATTAAAAATAGTATTTTTTGAACATTTTTACATTTGTGGATGCTTTAAATGTCTGATCCATTTCCGATTGTTCTCACGTTGAAAACTCGAGACATTCAATTTATTTTGAATTCGGAAGTTTTCGACAATTTCAGCAATATTCGAAAATTCTTGGCCGACAATTTTCTATTATTTCTTAATTCTTTTCGTTGAAAGAAACGACCTTTTCATTGCAGACTTACGCACAAACTCGTCAGACATACATGTATTTTCATCAAGCCCCTCAAGGACCATTAAAAAGATCTTAAAGGCTGCAGATATTCCGCAAAATCGTTCCTCCACATTCAAACATATCTCAATATCTGCCACAGAGTAAGAAATTAATCAGATATTGCACTATTTAGTATCAATTTCTTAGAGATTGAGAGGATATAAATTTTTTTTGTTTTTTGCATTCGTAGGTAAATTCTCTGGTGAAATATATTCGCCACGACAGTAGAATAACTTCATTATTCATCGGGGAAATTAATTCACGGGGAATCGCTTTAGCTCTCGTAGTGCTTTTTCCCTCATTCATTTTCCACCTTTCCCCCGTTCCCCAGGATTCTCTGTTGACGCTCTGCAGTCGGCATCGATATCTCGTGCGGTTGTCGCGCTTTCAAAGAGGAAAGGTTGTCTGTATAGTCTAGCCCGTTGAGCGGGTGGGAGGGAAGCGGGGAGAAAATCTGCACAAGCACGGGGTTCATAGGCGATGCAAATTTCTTCACGGTTTGCGTCGAGCGCAGCCATGGCCGAGGTCTGTTTGAAGATTTCCTCAGAGGCTTTGAAATCCCATATAAAAAAGAAGCAAGGGAAAGGAATAGCGCCGACAACGCAAAAAAGAAAACTGGATAAATAAAGAGGAAAAAGGACCGACAACCACATAATTTTTGTTAATCCTTAAAAATAAAAAGCTGAATTAGAAGCTCCGGAGAGGTTACATCTCGGTGAATTTTCGAGGAATCATACCAGAAATGATGAAATTACCCAACACTATCAGCCCTCACATATTCTTCTGTGAGCTCTATAGCTATATAGTATATGGTCATAATCATTTTTATCATGGCCTATTTTCAAATGTCTCTCATTGCCAATTTTTCCATGGGTTAATTCTCAGTTCTGTCATTTGCAATTAGCGGAATTATTTTAATATCGTTGTCAATGAGAGGTTATGGGCATGTGTTACTGGATATGTCCGAACGAACGAATGAAGAAATTGTCGAGATTGTCTAGAAATTCTGCATTGATTTAGTGAGGTTCCTTCTCAAGAGATAAATGTCAAAGTATCTACCATTTTGAATTTCCCGCGCAAAATGTTTCATACATTGACCGCAACGCGACTCTGATACGCGGGCAGACAGAACTGCGGATGCAGGCAAAGGTTCCCGATTCCAAACCACAGTAATTGAGAAACTATTTGAACGATTCCCACAATCTGGGTATGATTAGTTAAGGTACATAATTATGAATCATTGAGCTCAGAATCTCATTATTCCGCTTTGTTCAAATTAAATTTCTTCCCAGCGCTTTTCTTGATCCCGTAAAACAATTTCTCCAGTCTACTCATAACTGCCTGGCCCAAAAGTCTCTCCTACAATTGATCCATTCAGAATGAACCCCTTATATCCCCTGGATCATCCATCGCACTATGATTGCTATAGGAGTCAAGTAAAAGAGCGATGAAGCAAAGTGGAGTTCATCCAGTGGCTCCATAGCCCATGTACCACTGGCTGCCACGCGTTTCAATGCCCCGGCCAAATGTAGAGAAACGTGCTGAGGGAGAAAAGCGTTCGGTGGTTATAAAATGAAAAAGTTACTGACGTTTTATGGCTACTCCCAACGGTTGGCCTCTCACCAACCAAGTCTCTGTGGGGGATCCATGCGCACCCCTGGCTTTTGCCAACTATTGAACGAGCTCTACCGCGAGAGCTCACTCGTTAGCCTAAACTTCTCCATGGTGATAGGAGACTATGTCGTCAGACCAGTTGACCACAATCCTTAGAAGTACCATTGGGCATTTAATTAATCAGTGCTATTTACCCAACTTCAATTAGCGTGGGTGCAAAGTTAGCTCCTACCAATTTTAAAATAACTGAGACACAACTGGCATTCTCGATACACATTTCAATTGTCACATTTTAGTATCAGAGTGCAGCTAGACCAATATCACTACCAGGTCACGTTAATATCGTAAATCCATCGAATTGTCTCGGCCAGGCTCGTAAATTATGAAGGTCTAAAGTGCAATTCCCTGTCGCATTCCAAACTGAAGATCAATCCTCATCAACCATGTACAAATCATTTAAATGTATAGTAATTGCAGTGGAATTGTTCCTAGTTAAAAAATCAAAGAGTCTACGGTATCCACCATTTAAATAAAGTTCATATTCAATGAAAAATGTTGGCAGTCCGTCAGTTAAATTTAATTAAGGGCAAAATGGAGAAATTCTGGTATGAGAAATTCACGGTTTCATTTGCCGTCCTTTTGTTCCATTCAGACATTCAGGCATTCAAAGCGGTTGGAAACCACAATTAAATTCGATATTTCCGATGGTCTTTGTACGCTCTATGTGATGTTTTGATGCCGGCTGCGAAAGCTGTGATTGATTACTATTGGATTCACCTGTCATCATTATCATCATCCACGATTGTGCAATATCTAATTATTCGAATGCGTTGGTTACACCGGAAACAAACGTACTGAATCAACCTTGGTGTCATTGTGATTTGAGTTGGATGACTATCAGATCAATCAGCATCATTGGACGGGATGGCGAAGATTCACGATGTCCGATAAGAAAATTGATTCAGACCATGTTACTGGGCAAAACGAAATTATAGTAGCTGATGAGTTGTATCATTGGTGTTGGACCAAATAACGAAACTATTGGATTATTGTAAGAATGCGATGTTTCAGTTATAATTTGAGCTACATTAGTCAAGTTTTGATGCTGATGAAGCAACATAATAGGCACGAAGGTTACACCGAGACCTACGAAGGGTCGGACGGTCGGGCGACGCATCGGAGGTGCTGAATCCAAATCCAAGCCGCGCTGATTGATGTCGGTACTAATGTAATTGATTGATAAGTGCCCTATTTACAAGCAGATCGTAGACTTGCATCGTTGATTAGCACTGAAAAGCAGCATGAATATAGTTGGTTAAAGGGATTTACTCCTGTTGAGATTGGCCGAACGTATAGCTTCTACTCTAAATCACTCCGAGTTTCGGACTGATCCCCTCCCATTGGAATTTCAATCTCATTCAATTGGAATCTTCCGACCTGCATCGGAATGACAAGATTTCTTCAGCACGTATTTTTGGTGAACAATCGCCATCCCCCAGACGAATGGATTTAGGTTGGAAACCTGCTGCTCTAGTATGCTTCAGTATGTGTCATCAGCGGTTTGTCTCCGCTCCGAAGATGATTCAGTCCGTTTTCCCATTAATATAGTCCGTCTTCGAGCTAACTCCATTCCTGTCCGGCCTGATTCACTGCTGTTGACGAATTAAATCTTCAATGAAGCGTGATCCACTCCATCTCTGGAAGCTTGAGTCAAGTCCATCTCAGATTCACAACCATTTGCTTCACCTAAAACGTCAATTATTTGTTTTTATTCTGCAAGGTATCATTTAGTGCTCACGAAAATGCTTTTGGAGAGTGTATCGAATTCAATCACAAAGTCAAACAAGAGTTTTCTCACCCACCACCAAGAAAATCAATTGGCAACTTGACGAGGGCTGATAAAATGGGCTGTATTAACCTCATGATCGATTGGCCAATAACAAATATTAACGGATGCCATTCTCCTGAAGAATATGACTGAGTTATAAAAGATAACAATTCCAAGCTACAAGGTCGTATGTCTCATGGTACTGTGAAAGTAAACTGATGCTTTGAATCGGGCCATCAACCTTCACGAGCGATTATCACAAATTACTTTATCGATTGGTAGGTAAGTTGGCTTAAAGCCTTGGGGTTGGTCGCGGTGCGTACTCACGATCTTTCGTTCCACACAGTGGTGCCATAATTCGCAATAAACGCCGTAATAACCGTACCTCCTTACCTAGGGGAATAATATGGTGGTAATTTTTACGATAAAAATGCCACTTTAGAACCAACTCACTCTCATGGGCATTGCTAGACTCTACCATTGTTTTCAATACTTACTTATCTGAAAGCACAATTTTTCATTGGATATGCAGGAGACTTGTGAGTGGATGGTATTGATGGCAATGGTAGTTATGTTATTCTGTTAGGTACTTATGCAGCCATTTGTATTATACTTATATTCTGATGTGCCGTTCTTTAATGGATAGAATATTGATTCCGTTGACGTTTTCACAAATTTATCACCGTCCACCAGTCATACAGCAGTCGCTCGACGCATGAACTTCCTTTGACAACCACACCAATCACTGAATACTTGCTTTGAATGCTCTCTCCCTGACATATTGCTTCACATTATGAAATAAAAAAAGGAAGGCAGTCGTGTTATTTACAAGGTATATTAAAGTGTCAAATAGTTTCGGATATAGGTGAAAATTCGAGAGCGTAGTGAGTTTTGACATGATTTCATTCAGTTGATTGATTTCACCATGTATGTTTTATTTTTTTTCTCCAATTTCAAATTTTTGGAACTAAAGTTGTGAAATTTACGAAAGATTTTTAGTACATGATATCGCTCTTAAAAACACACACACACACACTATGTAAAATTTAGACGACAGCTTCTTAACAAAAAAATGTCATCCCCTTTGCTTGTAACTTTACAATCGACAATCCACCAAAATTAGGCAAAACTCATTCGCGACTTTTTTTTTTGCTGAATATATAGATATAAAAATCAATTTTATCAATGCATTATAACACTCTTAAATTGGAACGATCGCAATACAGAGTGCGAAAAAAATGAAATGAATGGTTCACTGCAGTCATAAATAATCCAAATGCTCTATCTGGGCCCATGGGCTTCATTTTTCCATATTTCATTGGAACGTAGGCAACAATTTTCCTAAAAAATCTGAAAGGCAATTTTCATGATGATGTCCATCACAATGGCTTATAGTGCTCCCATTCCAGTTTAATTCCACTGAAAGTTCGGTAAAAAATTAATTTCACCAGTTGTCCATATTGCCATTGCAATTAACTCATAAAATTCCCGACAAGCTAAAAATTCAGATGGACTTCACCACTATATAAATGCACGTCCTAAAATTATAATGGTCCATTTAATACGCTGACATTGGAGTGTGTGAATTTTCTTTTAACATCTCCATACTCATTTATAAATTAGTTTATTGAGTCCGTGGAAGGAGTGCAGGTTTAAAAATCCCTTATTTCCCTCTACATAACTCTCGTTTTTCCTCACCAAATTCCGACTATCAAAAACTACGAGAAGTGAAATGCTTGGAGGAATAAAAAAAAAAGCAACATTGGTGATTGCCGGTGGATGTTAGGTAACAACGGAAAATCGAATACGACGACCTGAGACCACTGGAACCTCGGAATCGTCTCGCGTTACGAGAATCCAATTCCAGGGGAGATTAGATCCGAGTTCTAATAGAACGAACGACGAGAAACGAGAGTTCACGCGATTTCCTATCCTTGAAAGTGGGTAACTTGCCGCCCCACTCACACCAATTCCATACATATCTTTTCTTCTTTCTGTCTTTTCGGTTGCTACGGCGTTTAGTAGTAACGTCTCTGTGGCTATGTTCCTCAATGATAGCACAGCAAATTCGAAATGTAGTGGAGTTGTAGTGGTGAAAAATTGTTGGAATAACTTCGCCAATTGATTCGGTTTAACGGGACCATGCCCTTCTCCAAATAGTTCAACTGGCTAACATTTTTACTCATGAATACTTTGGCCAATGGCGCTACGGAATTCCCTGATGTTCCGTTACCACAATATCAATGGAATTGCTCTGGAAAATAAAGCCGAATTCATTTCACCTGGAGCTTTAATACAAGAGTGAAACTGCATTGGATGAGGTTAGATTATACCGAGAAAAAAATGGAATGAAATATTATTGTCTCATAACAAGAGATTGATGTAAAAACAAACTAATGGTGTGAGCATGTGTGGGTCCCATTCACGGCACAAACACAACCTCCCGATTTGGTATTTCAGCAGAGCGTACTAGATTTATTCTTCTCCAATATACCACGGTTAATTGGTGTGACCCCTATTAGTGTCATAATGCGAACTTGCAAAATTGAGAATTCTAAACTGGCTCATTTATGAAGCAGATAATTATGAATATTTGAGCAGACGCATGGTGAGCATGAGGACGAGACTTATGCACGTTACTTGAGTGGGAGTAAGACGCCAATAAGGGTGCGGCCGTAATGAAAACGATAACTTCAATATTTTACCCAGTGGAACGGTATAAACAATTGCAATTGTTAATAACCTTGCATATACTGCACGAATGCCATCCAAAATATAATCCGCACGATTCTGCACGGAAACACTTCGATTGAGACATTCATGACAGCGCTGGGTTCATTCATTCACTTATACATTACATACATAATTATTGAGGCGGCCCTACCTCCTTAATTATGCAAATTATCGAGAAAAGTCACTCTACATAACATACGTATTTTTGTGTGGGGAACAACTTCTCTTGTATGAATTTTGCGGTAACTCTAACAGTTTATGCAGTAGTACATTATAAACAATTGAAATTATTAATAACAATATATGTACTAAACCAACTCTAGAGACGCTTCGGTTGAATTGTTCAGAACCTCGATCACATAATTCGGTCGCGAGAAGTCGTGAACGAAAATTTTTGACCACATACATACCTAGCTACACACACACACACACAGACAGACATTTTGCTTAAAATGGTCTGAAAATGTTAGAAAAACCTTGAAACGTGAACATCCGATGAAAAAAACTTATTTATTTTCCGGGGCATTACAATAACTTCCCTATATCGGGAAGTCAATCAAGGGTGAAACTCTAGATTCTGAGGTTATATCATTAATTCAAAAGTGGTTGAATTCATCCTGCAGTAATTCCCAAACTGTCACAATTTGCTGACACAATACTTGATGGACATCGTTTCCTGAATTTACTTCTCCCATAAGAAAAAAATGATGCTTCCTCTCCCACATTTTCTCAAATGGCACAACGGCTCAAACAGTAAGACTCGGGTGATTTCGCACGCGTCGAGAGCAGCCCATTGATAAGATAACCAGTTACAGCCTCCAGTCCCCTTATTGCAATTTTTACTGTTATTTCCCCTGGGAAAAGTTGATGAAATCATTGCGCCCAACCCTCTCCACCCATTTCACCGAGGTGAAAAAAAAGGTCAAAGTGTTTTCCCCGCTTTATGTACGATATCATCTCTCTCGCAGGTGATAAAATTGCCTGCAAACAAATACCTAGGATAAAATGACTTGCCATGAAAATTTTCCAATTGTTGAAATGATTTTCAACAATACCAGAATTTTCATTAACGAAATAACGAATACCGCATGGGTTAGCGCAATGAGTTATGTGGCCGCGATTATCGGAACGCCGAGTGATTGGATAATCGATATTGAAGTTCACACCCCAACTGCTCTGGTAAATTCTGTTCATTCACGCTTGGATGGAATGAGCTGACGGGGCATGGACGTGGCACTCAGTCTCTGAGCCGACCTATCAGCATTTATATTGAAGCACACGCCTGGCATTGCTGTCCGCGGTCTCCTACTCACTATTTTTTTTTTGACATTCAATTGAAAAGTCCTTATCATCTGCATATTGTATTTCCACCATAATGTTATGAAGAGCGGCAAAAGGCATAGCAGGAAGTAGCATCGTCAGTATTGAAACACGAACTCCCTCTCTTCTCAGGTTCTTCGCCACTTGCCCAGCAAACTGTTGGACAGGGAGCACTGAATGCTATCAAGGAGTAAACGTGCATGTCTGACCTTTCGAAAATATTCAGTATCCTTCCTAGTTTTCCTTTTCCTTCACGCACGCACGAGAATTCATGCTTGAGACCTCGGCTGGTCCTTAGGGAATCGTGTAACCCTCAATAAAAATTCCCAACCCTAGTATACCCTTCTCCGTTTCCCTTTTCTCATCTACACACGTGAGAGAACGATCGTTGATCCAATCCACGTTGTCCCAACTTTTGCTCTTTCATTTTAGCGTATAATGTTGGAGGCGCTGGAATTCTGCTGTTCAAATTAAATGCGAAAGACCTCCGGCGCCCCCCCCCCCCCCCCACCCACCATGGATAGTTGGATTTTTGCCAAAGGTAAATTCTCCGGAAAATTGAATCACGGGACTATCGCTTGTTCATTTGCATTGTTAATAATGGCATCACATTTCACATAGTCATTTGTTATACAATCGTAATATCATGTTGAGCCCATTCACATTGGGCAAAAGACGGTGAGTGCACGACCTTAACGTCTACTGCCATCTGATAATTGTGAGCTTTACCTCCGGGGCATTTTGCCAGGCTGCACGTTAACGGTTGTTTAGATTGGCGACAATAACAACATTAATAATGGGCTAACCCAACATAGTAGTTACGCCTGTATTGTGATTCCTCTCCCTCGAAATGCCTACTCCGCCCCCCCCCCCATCCTCACCCCCTTCCCGCCAGTAGCATCTATTCTTGTGTCATTATAGTGTATGCATGTGTTTACACACAATGGACAATGATATGATACTTTGGTATAACGTATACGGAAATATAGCGCAGCATACAGTATGAGTAGACATAGCTACTTGCAAGACGGCAGAAATGCCCGCTGTTTATATTTCCCCAGTGTGAAAATGTGTGGGAAATGTGGTTGACCTACACTGGAAGCCCTGTTTGGCGAATTGTTCTGAGGGGACTTAGGAGATATACCCTAATACAACAAGCAAAGGGGGTGGTGGGTGGGCGGGGTGGGGTGGAGAGACCAACGCGAATGCAGGTTTATAGATCATAATGGAGTATATAATAGTGATACAGGCATACAGAATTATAATTCATATTCCACGACCTTTGTTGGTTGTAGTCGCCAACTACCACCAACTTGGACCCATCCGCAGTTTGCGAATATTTGGTTGTAACTTCAGTTATTAATTCCGAAAAGGTTGGCAAAAGATAAATTCACATGCCGCGAATCACGTGACAAATTGTTTGCTGGATGGAGCATATTTGCATAGCCGTATTTTTAGGGGTTGTGTAAAAAAAATCTAGCAGATTGTATGTCCCGTTATTAACTGATGTATTCCATTCATTCGGAAAATGAAAATTGTCCATTTGTAACGTGACAATCATTTTTGAAAACACTCGGCTTTAATTGTAGCAATTGTTGAATAAACAACGATGGACCTTTTTTTTTGGTTGGTTTAATAGCGTGACGTTTTATTTCTCTTGGACCAAAAAAAAACTATTACTTCTCCCGTGGACAATCGTGGGCAAGTAGATCTGTACCATAAAATAGGGTAGTTTTCGGAGTTCAAACAGGCAGCCGAAATGGTTGAGATAATTGGGAAGACGTGGCGACGGTTAACGACTGCTCCTATAGTCTCGTATAAACCTGCTACACGGGGACTAAAATCCTTGCTGCTAACGTCGCTTGGCTGATCAGGGAGCTTGAGTGGAGAAATCAAAAATTGTCAGCGCATTTCTCCCGAGAGACCAGTGTGAAGATCCTTTTGCCAACAATTCAATGCGTAGATTAGCAGGTTTTATTGTCCTATTACATACCTACATCCCCACCGTCGCTGTTAACCAACGTTACGCGAGAAAGCGACGAGTCATATGTCATCCCTCGCAACTGGCATCTCACATATACATCCTATAATTCATCTCCGATTCCATTTTTATGAGATTTTTCGGTGAGCACCTGTTTGGTCGCCTGGGGGCCACTATATTTGGAATCGTAAAAAAAATGACGACAGCTCTGTGAGTATATTTGCAGTAGATAAAACTCTACCCTAACTTCAATCCAACGAATGTATAGGTTGAGATGAGGATTAATGGCCCTGGTACCATGTTGATATATAGATACATAACTCATATTTCAATGATTGGAAAAACAGTTAAAAAGTATCATGTTATGAATATATGAGTATCCAGATAATAAATAATGTAATAGTTGGATATTCTTCAGGGTATTACCAATTTTTAGTATCTCTAGTGGTTGTACTTAGATATCTCACCCAACGAGTTTCGTATAGAGTGGAACATGAGAAAACTTTGTGAGCCTGCGGATGATCTTGGGATACGAGTTAGGAGCGTTTACCGCGACACTGTTTGCCACCAGTTATCCGACTCCCCACACCCAATGGCAGCTTCGATTCTTACCGTCGATGTCTCTCCGGAGGATCACAGGGGGGGGGGGGGCGAGAGGGTGGGATGTAGTCGAAGTAAGAGAAAGTACCAAGTTGCCTTATCTTTTTGTCTTGTGCTCGTATCCACCCGCATTTCTTCATGCTCCCAGAGGTTATAGATCGAGTGCCTGCAGAACCGCATTCTAGTTGACGTCATTCCCTCCATCCCAACCCCCCCCCCCTTGTTTCTCTTTCACTTCTCCTGTCTACGTGTCCTTTCCTGAAACCGTATTCTATCGTTTTGATTTCTTTTGAGGTTTCTCCACACTACTTTCTTTCTATGATTCAATACTGCTCTTTGTCTTCCCAATTGTTTTTGTTCGCCTCCACCCTTTCATTTTATCAAGAACAATACTACGATGACATCCTTTTTCCTCAAGAAAATACGATTGTACGTAGAAACCTCCGGTGAAAATAGGCGAATGAAACAAGAGGCTTATGCATCAAGAGCTAAAGATTGTGGTTTCGTTATTTTCCGAATAATCTCATCTGTTTGTGGCTTACCATGTTGAATTTCCTACCGGAAATTGGTAGTCACTGTGAAAATTGATACAAACGATCAAAACTTTGGTACAGTTGGACAGTGAGATTTCATAATGTAGAATAGACTGCTCGCTGAGAAGCTATTCAGAACTTGATTTTGAGGAATTCAGTTGCAGTGAGAGAAATTATTTGAAACTTTTTCAACGTTCCTTGGAGTATTAATTGACTTTCATTGCAGACGAAGCCTGAGAAGAATTTTCCATCGTTGAAAATTGAATCAGAGCAATAATACATTTCAACCTATCATTTGATTTGCCATTTTGTATTGAATAATATTGTTCGATGATGTAGTTCAATTCCAAATATACCAACAATTTTCAGCTCAACGATGGTACAATCAATTTTCATTGAAAATCAATCGGCGGACTTGTAGAGGAGAACTGAAAATAGAGGATTCTCTCGTGGCACCACGATTGGTCTTTTACGATTGTGAAGAATACAATAAAAGTGGTGGTTTTACAGCTACCTAACCTAACCCCACACACCCATTCACCATTAACAATCAAGCGACCTCGGTGACTCTTGCAGTGTGTGACTGCTATCACGGCTAGATGAAACTGTCGAGGAGGCACTGCCGCCTTGTGGTCTACCTTGCTCGCTCTTCACATTGCGTGTCAAAGGTTACATCGATCTCGCGACATACGACAAGCTCTTTTTCGTTTTTTTTAACTTCCTGATAGGGGATATTTTTTGCCCCCGAAAATGAAAAATCGATTTTCGATCAGATCTCCACGTTTCATGGAATTTCTGACCTTTCTAGACTATTTAAATCCAAATGTCTGTATGGGTGTGTGTGAGTTTTTTTTCCTCCGTCCCTCCCATTCGTACGCCCCCGGTAGCGGCCGTGTAAGCATTCCTTCAGGGGGCGTACCGGATACCCACCCATGCGGCTGGGGCCGACTTTCGCCATTTTTAGGCCATCGTATTTCTAAACACAGGGTAAACCTCCAGAAACCCCTGTGCCACGATGGCCGGCGCCTATGATGGAATCCACCCCCCCCCCCCCCCTGCGTCGGGTTAGGTTCCCGCTCGACCGGGCGGTCTCATTTTATGGGAGTTCCTGCATCGGTCGGAATCCATGAGGGCGCGAACCCGTGGGTGTGTGTGAGTGTCGGTGTATGTATGTAACCAAAAATTTCCCGGAGTCACTCCTCACTTCAAGGAACTTTCTTCCCTTCTAGGGCTGATGACAAAAAAAACAAAATGAAATTGCAGTGTAAACATCGACATAGAATGCGGATTTAATAAATTGAAAAAATTTGCAAGCGTACATTTTCCACAAATATATCTTTGAATTTAATCATTTTGAAAACCATGAAGAAAAGTCCTGAACCGCTTTTCCGGGTATAGATGTCATCTGGAGTTTCCTCAGCTTTCCCCAAGATCATCATCGAAACATATGGCTCAGTTGGTAAAGAATTCCTCATGTTTCGACTCATGATCCAGAATAATGTTTGTTAACAGCTTCTTACAAAACAACTTGAGAACTTGGCCTTGTAAGTGAGCCAGATACATTTCCCTTTAGTTATATTACAGCGTGGACCAGTCCAAAGTTTGTTCGTCTATGAACGTTTTTTTTTCTTCCCCCGTATCAGCCTTCTTCCTTGTCTCCTCGTCTTCCATGGCACTCAAGTGCCCTGCAAGAGTAGTTTGAAAAATTACATCAATTTATGCGCTATGGAAGGTACCCAGGCTCTTGGCCCTTCCTTCCACTCCCTCTCTCGCTCTCTCTCTCCCTCTCGCAGTCTTCTTTCAGGGGAACAAAAAGAAGGACGGCTACCTACCAGCACGAAGCCAGAGGCTGTTACGACCTTCACCAATTTTCTGAAAGCCTCTTTACCTAGCCAGCTCATACTCATTTCTCGGCTTTTTCACATTATGCATTCCTTTTTTGTATACTATTAGTTCTCCCTTTTATTATGTCAAAAGCACATGAATCCTCTGATAATGTTTCAAAATAGATGGACAGTCTATGCTAGGAGCATTTAATAACTGAAGAAGAATTGAGTAGCATCATTATGACTTGTAAGCACTGGTCCCCAGTCATTTACTCTGTCTTAGTCGCTTTCTCATACAGCTTCCTCTGATGTCGATATCTGGTTTTTTGGGGTCACAAGCTTATAACGTTATATTCATCAGGATAAATGGCAATCTCGTTGGCTCGGGAGGATTCGATGGCAAAGACAGAGTACAGCTGGCCTGAAACTAGACCACGAAGCCCGACGGTTATTAATTGTTGGAGCAAGGGAGACGATGAGAGGGAGAGATGGTTGGGGCGGCTACTTTGATAAATCCGCCAACAAACCCTTACATGTAGAAGCATCACATCACTTGCCATGCCTACTTTATTTTTTTTACCTCCTTTGGCTTTCGCATTTCGTTTGCCCAGTTATTTTTCCGAATAAAGTGAATTTCACGAGAGGGAAACAAGGCGGTGTGTATGTATGCACCTATACAATGCAACCTCGGATCAATCATTCGGTGAAGTGTGTAGGAGTTTGGAGCAACCGCAGCAGTGTGTTTTACAGTAATTACAGTATATCTTTTCGACATTGCCTTAGCCGGGAGTAACTAGATCGATTGTTGTACCTCATTCTTCTCTTTTCTCAGTTGTGCATCAGACCCCACGAGATTAATTAGCATTATCCGAGTGAATCTTTCGGGGTAGGTTGAGCAAAACATATAACGAAGGTGGCTCATTGCACAGTGACTATTACATATCCAAACATAATTTGTATTGCGGTAGAAAATATTAGCTGATTATGTATCATTGTTCTGGTATTTTATAGGACTTTACGTTCTGCAATACACATTAGTCACTTTATTCGGTTTGGTTTAATCTCAATTTAGGTTGAAATTAGACCTCGAAAGCCAGCACAACCAGAAGCATTGCAGTAGATATAGGTGTTTTCCTGACATTTAACCAAACACCTAGGTTGGGCTGGCCAACAACAGTGGCGAGGGTAAATCTTGGAGGTTCCAGTAGATGAGGTGACGCTGGCGAATTGCAAGAGGTCGTGAAAAGCAGGGAACATTGTTGCAGGTAGCATTTGTAAACTAGCTTTTGATAGTAGCAGTATGGTGTGGTAGGGACACGAGAAGTTTGCTTCACGCTGCGCTTTACTTCTTCAACTCAACTTGGTGAATTTTCCCTCCGTGTTGCAATTTGCCACTGAGCACTAAGATTTCCAATAACGTGAAAATAACGAAGCCAACGTATGTGTACATTTTCTGGTATTGGTTATAACGTAAAAAGTACCAGCGAGATTCTTTTCGGCAAATAAGTTTTCCTAGCTAGGACTTTAACGGAGTTATTTCTTGGTTCACTTGGCAATGTGTAAATCTTGGTGTGTTGGTAGTGGTAATTCATTGGTGGAGAGGCTCACACAAAATCTCAATCCTCTTAACCCTGAGAGTTTGCACGGCGTCAATTCACCAGTACTTTTAGCTGGCTTGTACGAGTTACTTAAATTTGGTGGGTGGCTTTCGTTGCTCATTGCAGTAACCACCTCATCGTCGCTTATTGGAGATAATGAGGAGTTATGCTGAATATGCAAACCTGAACAGCTGTTGATGAACGCCAAAGCAAGCATGACAGCGATATGGGATTATTGAATCGATGTTAAGGCAAATTCGCTCATCTTCCAGAAATTCTCCTCCCACTTTGTAACTTCCTCTTACTGAAACTGTCTGTTTGTTGTAAGTAATCGGTCCGTGTGGTGGTTTACATGTAATTGAGCCACTAAACTACTGCACAGCTTCTCAACTAGAACTTCATTACTTATGGTTGAAATAGCGCTTCAAAGATCCCCCAATAACGATATTGGGCACCCAAGGAGATAATCGATTATTCGCATGAGTCAGAAGCCATAATCGTCCCCCTCTCTATGACAACACGGTAAATGTTCTGTGCATCTGCTTTCACCTATAACACAAACTATTAAGGAGTGAAAATTGATGAAAATTGCTATGAAAGTCATTTAACCATTGGAGTGCTTTTTCCCGTCATTTTCACCTCGTTTTGTCACGAATGTTATTCTTTTTTATTCAAAGCGCTTGGAAGGCCGTCTTCTCGCGAAGCGTGATTTATGGATGGTCGGTGCGACACCGTGAATAAATAGATAGGTGATCGAAAACAAAATCCTACGGAAATTGGTATAAATGGTTGGTGGGTGGTTGGCGGTAGAATGCTATAGATAGCAACATGGTTTTGGCATAAAAAAAAAGGGAAGAAAATAAGAGGAGAAACCAATGGAATGGAAGAGAAAAATAATGAAAATCTATAACTATGAAATATTCATACATTAGCTATACTATTGAAGATGAGAAACCAAAATTGTTTATATATTAAATCGAAATTCGAACAACGGTTTTGAAATGATTGGATCCGGCCAATACGCTTATTGATCGAATTTTAACGATGCTTTTCAGTTAGTCGTGGGTCATTAAAAAACTCACCCTCGCTATTCCTCGTTTCACCCTTGCTGCACTATTACTATAACTGGCTCATTGATGGGGAATGGTTTGAAGATTCGATTTTGTTCGCTGGCAATGGCGTGAACGCGAATTCCTATGCGTGTTTCGTAATTAAAGCGGGAGGGGGGTGGGTGGGTGGGGCGATAGTAGTATCGATGGGTTGTATAAACACTCGGGGCTACTGAATAGGGGGTAAGCGAGATGGAGGGAGGTTAAAAATGGAGGAGAGCAAGATATGTAGTGTGCAAATGTCACTGAATGGAAGTTCATGTATATATGTCGCTTTGCCAAAAATACTTGAAATTTGATTAATTTCCATATTCGCGCTACTCAGTTTTCAAATTTAAAAATACCAGAATAAAATGTGCATTGAGAACGGATAACTGAGAGTTTGTCGAATGTGGAGATGACATATATAGTGGACCAAGTCAGTCAGTGGAATTGACCTTATTTCTGACCCTACGGAACTGATTCTGAGCTTGAAATGTCAGGAATGATAGGAATATGCCCGGACTATGCATAACCCCGTATCGACAAAGTGGTCCCTTTTCACATGGATGGCGCTATCTGATGGCTAAGCGCCAAACTAAAGCTAGATTGATTTTCCTGTGTTGATGAACTTATTGTCAGAAGGTGGAGGTGTCATTGAATCTCCTAATATTGGCGTGATGTACTTCTGTCAAGTTTATTACATATATATGCAAAAATTTACCGCGAGTTTTCTCTTATCGGCATATTCACCACTGTGAAAACAAATTGAATGATACTTGTAGATCGTCACGCACTGTAGTCAAGTATCATTCACGATGCATTGCATATGGAGAACCCTTCAAGTGCAATGTTGGATCAATAACGAATGTCATATTCATGGTCTTCATTTCCATGATTATTTTTTTGATGAAGTAGATATCCTCAATGCAGACTCTTGGTCCATGTTTGGCGTATAAATCCGAAATGGAAGACTTCTGGGTTAGCTTTCGATGAATTGATACTCATGGAGAAGCTAACCTATCATAATTAGCACAATAACGGTAAAACATAGACAGAAATTACTGTAGCAGTTTCACCAGAATCTTCCCTGAAACACAGCATCCACACTGGAATGCACACACTATGCAACCCCCATGGTGGAGTCTTTATACACTCCCCGAACAATATACTGTATCTGCAGCAATTAACATCCATGTGGAGTAATAGCAGATTTGCACATTTCGAAATTGAATGTGCTAATGAGCAGCGAAAGTTAATCTTTCAGCATTAACTTTTGACCCGAATCAATGAATGATGATGAATCAGCACGCATGATGAAATTAATTTAGAGTTGTGTATAAGTGGGGGGCTTATCCAATGGTTCCAATTCTCGGGAACTTTCACAAAAGGTTCATTCGAGTTTAAATGAACACCGATAACATAGTCAGCTAATTTCCAGACGTGCAATATGTAGAGAAATACCCAGAATCAACATACATATCTTCTCCGTTCGATTATACCCTGTATGAATTGACTGGAAAAGTTAATGACTGCAAGAAATTGTTTTTTGGAGTGGTATTGGGTAGGTCAACTTTTTGCCTACCCTACAACGAGATGAAAATCAGCTGTCAGTTTGTGAATAAACCACCGCAGAGAATTTTTATCCTCGCCTTAATCTATCAGCTTGATTGTGAAGGGGGCACATGCAAAATAAAAGCGATTGAAGTAAAAGAGCGCCGAAAAAAAAAATGGAGCAGTACAGGTCTCCCTCAGTTGTCCCTACCAAAATGTCATTTGGACTTGGCTAATCGAGCGCGCTAATGTATGCGTCTCGTTTCACCAAAGTCGAAGCGATTTTTCTTTTGACTTTCGTGCCGGTGTGCTCAAGCCCACTGTACATTTACGTGCCTCAGAGGGTTTTTCTCTAGCTGTCCAGTACCACCATTCTTGTATTTATTCTTCATGAGCACGCGTTCCAGACGGTCGTTTAGACTGGAGAGAAGTTGGGTAAGAAAAAACAAGCAAATTGGTCTAGGGAAAAGAAACTGGTCACAGTGGGTGGGCAACAGCCAAGCAGACAGGTAAGTAAGGTGGCTTAGTTCGCATATTGCATAATACACGTACGGTGTGATTGCATCTGGTGGTTGTGTATACTGGAACAAGCGAAAATGGGTGTGTGGTACTATTGAAATGGCCGGTTGTTTCGGTGTACCGGGGAGATGGCGGTTTGTGAAGAGGGGGTGGAGGTCAAAAGCCGCTATGTTACACAACCCAATTCCCCCCACCCCCCTCCTCCCCAACCATCGTAACAATTATACGCCTGGTGATTCTGGTTCTATCGTCGTTTGTACGTATACGAAACCTGAAAAGCTTGGCATTTTCCAGTGGCGAGTCGCTAGTATTATACGAGATATTGGATGTCCCCAGAGAAAGAGCGAGTAGAAATATTTTGTGATTCTACAAGTTGTGCGTCTACTTATAACTCTTTTTTTTCAGTTTTTCACATCAATTAGCGAAGGTTAAAATCTCAGGGAAGTTCTTCTGCTATCGTTTGTGCGCCACGGATGCTGCAGCTGGCGAAAAGAAAAATAGAGAAGTGGTGGTGAGGGGGAAAAAAATTAAATGAAAATTAAATGAGTGAAGAAGGTTATTTCTACGCTTTCCCAGGAGGATCCTGTGTGTTGTGTGGAGGAACTGTTTCTCAGCGCGCTCTTGTATCAGTCCGTTGTTTCGGGATTTCTGAAGGCATTTGTCATGTTGCGAGCGTACTTTGATACGGTTGAGTCAGTTTAGAATTCTCAAATCTGCAATTTTTTATTATGGCATTAATAGAGGTCACAGTGATTAACCATGGTATATTGGAGAAGAATAAATTTAGTGCGTTGTGCTGAAATAGCAAATCGGGAAGCTTTGTTTGTGCCCCGAAGGGGGCACACACATGCTCACACCACTAGATATGGAAAATACCACATTCAAATCTCAGTATCACTCCATGAATGACATTACAATAGTCCATAATGGATTAGTTCTATCACGGGAAATTCCACTGGGAAAAATGGACTTGGGAGAATGTTCATCTCAGCTTGCGACGTTAGTAAGGATTTAACCATTAATACGTCAACGTCTGGTGTCTGTCTGATGAACAGCATTAATTTCCCCCGTTTGCCCTCATCGCTAGTGTTTCATCCTCAGCCATCGTCTCTCACTCTCTGTACCTCACGTATTCTCCTTTTCCTATTCCCATCTCTTTGTCACTGCTGGTCGCAGGGAGCTCGACGACGAAAGCTGTCCCATACCTTCCCCAAAAGCTTCCACAGCCAAACTTCACTCCTCTAGGCGTTGTCCGCGTTCCAGCTATGGGGTTAAAGTGTGATTATGCGCCGAGGGCAATAGCTTCATCTCCCCGCCCAGCTCCTCCCCCCGCCCACCATGGTTTACATTTGCCACCCAAACCGCCATTCATGGTCTACCAAGCGTCATCTCAGAAAGGACCGCATTTGTCCCGCTAGATGATGTCCTATCACACCCCTTTCACTACCTTGATACTGAAGCTAATACTCCATGTGAATCATTCTTTGCTATTTAACTCAGACTATTTCTCACCTCAGAAAAAAATTATGACCGTGTTATTTTTCTATTTGCAATGATATATAGAAAATTAGAAGAGATTTTTATTTCGAAGGGAAACATTAAATTTTTCCAAAGGGCATATTTTTACATTTACATTATTAATGCATTTTCAAATGCTACATCTAGCTGGAACACTCATCTTCATTAATTATGCTGACTTTTCCCTCATTTTTTTCAGGATTTGGCTTGGAAAATTCAGTGGGAAATTTTCAAACACATGCTGAAGCATATTTTCGCATAATATTTTCATCATAATATTAATCTTAATGCCAGCATCGCTGTACCTTTCATGTACTGAATATACTTTTATTTTTTCGTAATAGGCTAGAGCTTTTTTTTGCTGTGAATATGTCCAACAGCTTCCATACGCACTTCCTATCGATTCAACCAAATAACATTTTTTGTATATGCTTTTATAGGAGGTTTGGATGGATTGCTGGTTGGACTACTCCCAAAAAAGGGGTTTGGCGTCCGCCATTCAATTAAAGAGAATTCCGATTGCCAGTCCCATGTATATAGTGAATGAGTTAGATTGAAAAGGGTGGCAAAAACAAAGTGAGAAATGTTGGAATGAACAAATGTTGCTTCACTAAATATTAATTACTACCACTTATGCAAATTGTACCCAACAGTCGAATAGTGGTTTCATTATCATCCACATAAGTCTTTCCAAAATATTAGCATTTTCGACGAAATCGAAAATTATATGCAGTGCAACTATGACATTGACAAGTAGCTGTTGAGAGAGTTAGTCGAGTTGGCCATAGAACCTGGATGATCGAAATTGAATTAGGCCTTAGAAGTGCTCCTTTCGGATCACTTGGCTGTGCAGGGACTGAGAATCCGTTCAAACTCACTACTAAAAGCGAATAACTATCCCCAGGGTAAGTTTGATCTCTCGCTCCATGTACATGCTTTCTCCAAGACACACTCCTCTATTACTCCTGTTACCAACTACCAATGAAGATCTCTCGGAGCTCTTTGGGTTTTGCTTCGAGGCGTTAGTCATACCGTGGCGCCCGGCGAAACCTGTAACAAGATGGATAAACTTTGACCACACGCTACAACTACATAATCGGGCAAACTGCGTTCCGCGGTGATTCTGGATAAATCATCCTCCTTCGATAACATAGTCATTTGGTTGCTGCCTGAAATTTCTGTGTAGGAAGGATGATTTTTGATACATGCGAGGGTGAAGACTAACTGGATTTGTATTCACAATTCGGACGTAGCCATTTCGACTAAATGGGATAGCTCAGAATTCTCAAATCTGCAAATTTTCGTCGTGATCCTCTCGGGTCACACTGATTCACCTACACTGCTGTTTTTTTCTGAAACCAATCTTGAAAAATTTAATTGACATGTCGGAAAACCTAGAAATGGCAAACAGAAATTACAAATCGGAAAGTTTTGTTTGTGTTCTCAACGGTGGCACACACACTTTTATCCCTCTAGTTTGAAATTGTCATCGATGTTGCAAGTACGCTGGCTTCATACTGCATTCCACCACTGGTATTACCCTGAAAAATGCAATCATCATTCTGGATTAGATGTCAGCTCAGGTAGATATTACTAATTCATCGTGTGCAACGTTGCGATAGCATGTTACAGGATCACCTTCCTTCAATACCATGTATATGGGATTCGTTTGACGCGCCGAGTCAATCGGGTCTATTTATTTTTTCATCATATTCCGTCACATCAGACAACGCATTCACGTACACCTGATACCTCAGTGTGAGGGCGGGCTACAGCGAAAGGGGGAGGGGGGGGGGGCGTAGGTTCACGATGAAGCTAACCGAGGAGAATGAGAGAGAAACTATAATGGAACCTGCACCCTCATAAATATTCACAGTGAAATCTACCCCTCGATAATAACGGGCAACCAAAATATATACGAGAATCGCGTAGGTATCAGACATTGGATTCAAGGGGATTTTGGTAAGTGGTACACTCCTAGTGGAATATTCGTTGGAGCTTCATAGGTTAGGGGGTGGGGCTGGGTGGGCGGTCGGAGGAGGGGGAGATTAGGAGAGACACGGCATTTCACAACTCGATTCCTCCACTTTTCCTCTCTCGCTCATATCACGATCAGCAAGGACTTCACGTGAAACTCTCAGGTACAGCGTTCACCCTGCACTCGTCGTTGGTAATTAAGTCGTAGATCATAAGCGCTATCTCGATCAAACTGGGTAGCGTAACTTCCGACCCCTCCACCGCCCCCCCCCCCCCGCACTATCCACCCATTGCTTACTTCAGCTACCCGCGAACCAATTACCGTCTCCATTAGTAGAAAATATTGTAGACGTTGTGATAATTAACAAGAGTAAACTGAGCATCGTGTACTTGAGACATTTGCATTGGCAACATTCTCGTTCAAATGATATATTTGAAGTACAAAGAAGGAGAGGTAGAATAAATAGAGAAATTCATGTTTATGGGGTGAGGATATTTTCGGGAATGAGTGCATTGCTGATCGCATTCAGGAGTCACGAGGTAAATTGGTAAAAATGTTTTCGAGTTGTTTAGAGGACAGCAAATACTAGGATGCTATCTGTTCTGTATGCCGCGTTGTATCCACCCTTTGTCTTCATTCGTCTCAGCCACAGTCTTTGCGTCTACACCATGTTCCTTTTCTTTTCGACTCTACTTTCTCTGATTCATCCGACTCGAGTTCCGGACAACTCTTTATTCGGAATCCACCATCGTATTATTTTCTCGCACCCAACGCTGCGATCGTATTTCCACTATGGGTCTCTCTGTTTTTTTTCCGGATGTTATTCACCCCTTTTTCTATCTATTTTTGTTCATTTCCCATTCCATCTACTCCATCTCGATTTACGTTCCCTTCTCCCCCCCCCCCCCCCCCCCCCCCCCCCCCGCCCTTCTAGGCTTAGATTTGAGAGCGTCACTGTTTGGTTACACAAGATCGAGGGAAGCGTGTATTCAACCAGGAAATTGACGGTACCATTGAAGTTAAGCATGAGACTTGGGAAGAAGGCTTCAGAATGAGGAAACTGGAGGAGTGGAGGCTGGATGGTTTGTTCGTTGGCAAGGTCAAATTTGTTTTATTTCAATTTCTCTCATCACCAAACGCTAATGAGTTTCTAGATCAAGTGCCGTAGGAGAATTTGAGATCTTCAACATTGGGATTCATGTGTTGGTAAGGTGTGGAAAGTTCTGCACGTCGACCCCCAAAAGGAAGACTGGTTCAGCCCATTTTAACGAACTGAATGGCATTACTGAGAGTTGATCTGAGAAGGCAAGTCATCCAGGTCAGAAAGAATGGACTGTATTATACGAGATGAAAAAATTGTCATCCTGTCAAATAAGGTGAATCCGTTCGGAAATTCAGTTCGTTCGAAAGTTCTAGACTCGACAGAGGAGGGAGAAAAAGAGAAGAGCTCAAGATAAGTGGAACAAAAAAGATATGTGCAGGCAGCTAACACCGGAGCTGGAAGGAATCAAGTCATGGGTGCGTGAAATCTAGAACTGCAAGGTTGCCAGTGCCAGTGGCAGTCAGCTGGCTTTGGTTACCCACACCAACAGGATTTGCCACCTGCTTTCTTTTATTCCACGTTTCTTATACCAACATATTACTAGTGTCTGTCTGGCAATTCCAACGAGGGTTTTGGGCAAATCCGAATGACAAGTAGAGGCTTTACGGACAAAAAGGTAGATATAGACTTCAGATTTCAGGTTCGAGAATTGTGTCAATCAATTTGATGACAGAGCAATATGTTATTCAATTAGAACTATCTTTTAATTGATAATGGCATAGATTATAGTCCAATAATATCAGACTAAGATTTCTCATCGGATTCATATTAAACCGCAAAATGTTAATGCTTGGACAACTGATGAAGTTTCCATTTAAGTTCCAATCATTACCTTTTTGACACTGACGCCCCCAAATCACGGTCCTTGGCACTGGGACGGCGATCGCAGGGGAACGATTCAAGCACATGGGCGCATCGGGCATATAACTATAGGTCGTCCAACGTGCGAGAAAATTTTTAAAGCGATTTTGATGATTCTGCCGCTAGTACTAAATCACTTGCACAGCGGCAAAATGATGAACTGCGTCATACAAACCATTCGAGAAAGACCTATGGATTCACTTTTCTTCAAAATTAACCAAGTCAATTGTGAAAATTGACAATACTCACCTTTGAAGTCATCTAGAGTAGCACTCCAACCACAGAGCCCCGGAGACTTTGGTACTCTATATAGGTAGGGAGAGGAAGTGCAAACAAAGTGGTTGGATCTTCAGACATGTGAAAGGACAATGCAATTTCGCGTGTACTTGGTCAACACATTGTTTCAACTCTCTCAGGGCCATCTTGTCCTTCATTCGCGGAGTGAAGTTTCATTCTTTGCAACACTGGGACCCTTTACTGAATTACGTACTTTAGACGACCTGTTGTATATCGCTGTGGGACATCGTTATACGTCAAGATGCGAGGCTACCAAATTAAGGTGAAATCACGTTTCCTTTACATGATCGACTTGCAGTTTAGTGAAACCAAATCATGGCATATTGCTCATATTTATTCGAGAAAAAATGATTATTTATAGAAATTTTCCTATTCCGTAGATATTATGCAAAATTCAACGGACGCAGGCAACTATATCTCGCAGGTGTATTTGTTGGTTTTTCCCATATTCAGTCTTATGTAAGCCGTCGTATAATACCGTTCTGATGCTTTCATTTAATGTTCCTGTCAGCAGTTTGAGTCCACATCTCTATCTCTTTGCTCTCTCATGCCTTGACGTTCCCACGCTTGAGAGAACTCACTGCCTCCGGCGAGCCGCCACCCTCTCCCTGTCCCCTACCCCCCCCCCTTCCCCCGCCCCTTCCCCCACCGGCGTCCCGTAATTTTTGCTTTGCCGCACAAGACCCTTTGGTAGCGGATATGTAAAGCCTCCGGTGGTGGTCGGAACGATGGAGTGGTGGACGATGTCTATACCACAGAGGAAAACCTTCACATAGGAGCGGATCGTGTTCAACGAAAGACTTGGTTGTGGCCGTAATCCTGGGGCTTGCAAACTTTCTATCTCACTGCTTTCATTCGGGGTCAACAGGGTGTCATACAGTTGGCGATGGTAAAAATCTTTTGGCAACGCATTCACCGGCAAAGGGTAATATGACAATCACAGGATGTAGAGAAAAGCCGGGGCTAATATTGTGGATTGTGTAGCAATATAGAGTACTTGAACAAAAGCATTTTTCATCTCGTGTACTTTATATCTGTATCAGACAATTTTTGAATGATATTCTGGCCACCAGTGCTGAGCCATTTCAAAGTCGTATGAATGAAGAAGATTCTAGTTGTTAAATTGAATAAACGATGGGATTTTTTAGTGCATGGAATGTATGGCAAGAGGAAACAAATATCGAGTCCGTCGGTCTCTATGCGGTACATCAAATCGTTTTGGATCACACGAGATTGAATGGTTTTGAATTCCTAAAATGACTTCATTCCATTCGAAGCCAAATTGGTCCAATCCCAGGTTTCAAGCTGGACTGGTTCATTTACCGAGCCGATTTGAATCAGTTCAATTGTCAGATTGAACCAAACTCTATTTCAAGGTCAACATGGGAACCTACCGACTTAATTACTAACACAGAAGCTTTCCTCTGGTAATCACTCCAATTGATCTGATTGATGAACATAATCAAATTTGTTGTTTTCCTTTTCTTTTGATCCTAGGTCCTACTTTTCTAACTAGAACTTCATCTGTACTTCAATGCTTCTCAAGCTCATTAGAAATTGCTCTGCAAGGATCAACATTGTATACTCCAATTTCGTACCTTGAATATAATCAAAATGTACCAAAAACCCATGACAAACATGTCACAAGAATATAGTCCCATCCAACCCCACTTGAAATTTGAATTCGAGTCTCCAAGTAATTTCAATGCAGTAAGTAAACTTGTGTTTTGTCAGACAACTCTACGTTCCACTTGCCAAACAAGGAAAGACATACGAGCTGGACGATACTGGGCTCCTATTTCTTGTTGGAGAAATATCCCAGCAAAGCGGATTCACTCAAGCCACAAAACTACTGCAGACCCTGGTCCAGTAAATCACCTCGCTAGCTCCGCCATATGCAATGCTTCCGCATTATGAAATCCCCCCCTCCAGCTTTCTTTACTGTCTCTTCTATACACACCGGGCCATACGAGGCCCTGCCTGGGCTGTTACTCCCAAAATTGAGCTGCATCCGAGGGCGATATTGCAATGACCACATGCTAATTAACTCCTCGATTACAGAATTGCATGTGCGGGACAAGCGTTCGCACGACCACTTCCGTGGCTACGTTGAATTCGAATTCAACGACGCCTCCCCCCCCCCCCTCCCACCTCCTCCCCCGGAGAATTGGCAAATCGGCTGACTACTAACGAGTCAGTCGAATCAGCTCATTCACCTTTTCAACTTTTTAACTCATGCCACTACAATTACCGAATCGCTAGCAATCGGACACATTTCGTACTTTCAAGTCAATTACAGTTTCCCTACTATTCCACTATTATCATTGAAGTTTTCGGCTTGCTTAACTCGTATAAATTCCCACCGATTTTCATGGAAAGATGTTTGAATGAGAAGGGCCTCAATCTCAACGACAGATGTTTCCCCCCAAATTCCCAAGCAATACCCTGAGATCTCTCGCGATTTTCAGGAACGCTTTCATACCTCTTCTTCTCCATCCACCTTTTTTTGCCCCCCCACCAGCTGGCATTGCGTCTCGATGCTGAATTTCGCAGCTCTTGTCGACACCCACTGCTGAACTAGAAATATATCCGTTAAATTATGCGAGCGCTCGACGAGACGGCGAGCATCTACCTATCCGCATTTCAGGCGTTCTAACACCAGAGGTGAATGTCTACCAATATCCCTCTCAGTACTCTCCCATTCAACCCCATTCGCCGCTATTTTTTTCAACATCTCACCAGAGTCTGGCTGCATAAGAGAATCATTTTGCCCAATCTCCGTGAAATTCCATTATTTACTAAGCCGCACTTGGAAATACACAAATAATTAATGTGGTATAATCTCATTGATAATGAAATACTCGTAGACTCGTATCAATCATCATTACAGAAGAAGCCAGTTCTTGTACCGTTCATTAATTATCAACTGCTTGCAACAACAATTTATTATATGAAAGGGCTTTTGCTTTTCATTTACTCTGCCCACCCGTTTGACTCGTCAAAGGAAGTAAATTAAATTACACTCGTCCAGCCAAAGCTTTGATTAAAACAATTCATTTGCATCAACTCTAAATACACATTGCGTCCAAGATCAACACGGAGATGTATTAAAAGTTGAATTGTTACTTTATATTGATATTCGAAAGCTATATACTGATCAATTGGAAATTTATGCCTCTTGATGATCAGAAGCATCTGCTTCTCTTCAATTGCTTACCAAGTAGCTGTGACGTCATCATGTTTAGCTAGAATAGAAAAGTCTTGTTCATTTCACGGGCCGCCAGTTCGTGTCAATCCAATAGGTTTTGTGTAATTTTTTTTCCCGGCAAATTCGGTTTGCTTGATAGAGATCGCCCCGTTAGAGATCTGTGCTGTGGGAAACCACCTCATCCCCAGTAGAATCCTTTCCACCACTTTGCTTTTTTCTTGTACAGCTTTGACATTTTTTTTTCTCCCTTTTTTTTGGTTCTCTCCTCTCGTAGTTGACCCATTACTGATGTCCCCTGTCAGTCGATGTCCCACATATGTAGTCAGACTTGATCTCTTCCGCATTGATTTTTATTCTTTGTCCTCCCTGATTCGATTATCAATCAAAAAAGCCATCAAAGTGAAATTGATTGGACGACAGAATAGTTAACATCGCATTTCATTCATCAATTCTATCTTGATTCCCAGTTTGATGATACCAAAGATTTGTCATGGTATTAACCCTGTCTTCGCATTTGCCATTTTATTTATAAAAACAACTTGTGTCATACAATTCGGTGGATGAATGACCCATTGGGTTTTGTTCATTGGACCTGTAGGTGGGCTGTAAAAAATTTACTGCAATTGGGTATCGGGTTTTCAAGTGGGATAGGGAATAAAACAGTGGTGAAAAAAAGAATGTGGTATATTGGAATACAAGGTTGGAGTGAAGAAAAAAAAAGGAGGGGAAAATCGAAGGCACTTTAAAACCTGGTTGGTACTTCGTACGAAAACTCAACTGGAGATGTAGACATTGGGAGAAGAATGGTTTCGTGTAAAGGCACTTTGCTTCCAACTTGAGAAAACCTTTTTTAGTCAGCTCCTTCGTTTCGTTCAATTCCCTCTTTCATCCTCCCTCTTATATCTATTAAGACAACCACTCATTCTTTCAACGCACTTGCTTTTACATTGCTCTTATCAATGCACTTACTATTACTGTATTAATTTTAATGACTTGTGCCTGATGAACAGTTATGATGTTATTATATGATGAGAGACAAAAGTAGCTTCATCAGAGCAGTCATGCATATTGCTTCTCACCGCACGATTACCTTTTAATTATGGCATTTGCATCGGGGAGAAATATGGAAGGATGAATCCAAACGGACGGAGAATGCAGGGGAAAGAGCGAGAGAGAGAGAGAGAGTGAGAGGGGACGAAGAAGAACTAGAAGGGAGAGAAGCGACGAGAGATGTATTCGTGGCAATAGTCGCGTGACGACTGGCAACTGGCACAAAGCTATTGTTTTCTCGACCCTCGTACGTTTAGTGGAGTAATTAACGTCCGCTAGTGTAATCGAGCGCTTCACAACGAGAAGGTAATCTCAACCGGACCGTTCATCAATGCTGTTGGGCTGATGCAGCGTCATAATGTGCGAAAAAAAAGGGAGGCTTCAGAAATGGAGCTCGTTGCATAATATAACATGAATTGTAATGAATGTACAGGATAACTCAGACTGTAATTCATGCCTCGCTCATTTTATCCAGCCGGGATTATGGACATGACAGAATTGATGGGGGATCAATGTCCATTTTTTTTTCTTTTTATTTTTTAATCATGATGATCGTCATTATGTCAATATAACAGAAATATTGGAATGAATTGTTAAAGGCGTTGCGCAATATGTAGCAGAGTGCGTACTTTATAGTACATCCGGGTCTCCTTAATCCAGCGTAAAGTTTGCTCCATGAAGCTCACCTTATTGGATGGAGCTACCAAACTTAGTGATGTGAGAGTACTGCAAAATCCATGGGGTTTCTCATGTGGCAGAGACAGCTTCTTTGTGAACATTCAGACAGTTTGAAATAGTAGTGGTTGGGTGGGGGGGGGGGGGGGGAGGATGCGGTGGACGAAGAAAGGCTCGGCCTCGCACCATCAAGTATTAAAAGTTCTCAAATCGACGCTACAGTAACGGTAAGAAGAATAGCCAACACCTGCAGTGAAATTCTTCACCATTAGACACTCTCCAATATTGTCATCCGTATTTTCATCGCTCCTTTATCCTTCATCCATCCAATTTCTCATCTTGTCCTCAAAAGTTGATGAAATCCACGAGAAGCTAGGACAATTGAATTTGATTTTATGAGTCTTGTAATACGGGATCAATCTCCATTTTATCATGAAGATGGAGAAGAAAAAAGAAGGGAGCAGTATGGGGGGGGGGGGGGGGGGGGCACAGTTGCTGGTCGTTCTAAAAGAAAGTGGACACGTTTGGACGATGGCCGGCTGGTCATCGGGGAGCTGTGGGCCCTGGCTTTATTGCCTTCTGAACTCGTTCACTCACTACACTCATCCCCCCCCCCCTCCCCCCGGGCCTCCCTACACTGGCAGCCCTCCACTATCCCCAGTTTCACTGCCGCCACACAATCCTGTAAAGTTTCACATTTTATCACTGTTGTGAAGATATTTAATTTTTGTTGGGGGAGCGCCTTTACGACGATCGCCATTTTCCCCACTGGATAGGATTCACCCGGGATGGGATAGGGCTGGAAGTTGGTGGTGGTGAAGGGCATAAAAGTTGTGCTCTATTGACCTACCATGCTCTTCCAGTATTATAGTTTCTCAATAACCAATCAATTGATGTGGAAGATCAATTTTGATGAGAGAACTGTCAGACTTTTCATCTCACCCAATGGGCATTGACGCCAACAGGCGGTTAAAAATTGAAAAAAAAAGTAGGAAAAAAAAATTGATTATGAGTCAGCACGCCAAACCTACCTGCTATGGCCATGAGTGAAGAAAAATCAATAACAACTTTACTATTGCATTGCGTGCAGGTAAATGAGCAAGGAGAAATTAATATTCTCCTATGGTCACTGGTTATAGTGAGTGAAGTGGCCCTATATATTTTGTTGAGTTAAATAAAGAAGACAGAGATGAAATGATTACATAATATCTCTATATACATTAGAATGCTATATTGTACCACCCTCTTTGATTAAATCCACAAGCGTTAGAGTGCAACGACAAAATGTAGAATTGCACACCTGGACAAATATGGGAATGTTGGAAATTTACATTATTCATGGAAAACGAAATATTATTACACGGTACTTTTATTATTCAGCTGCCTTTTGTAAAGCCCCAGGAATGTTGGTGTTATGAGTCTCTCCTTTTTTTTATCGCTAGCAATTTTCTCACTAGCCCTTGTAAAGGAGAACAAACGTCTGCTCCAACTTTGGTACCAGAAACTTCGTGTAGATTCGTTTAGAGCGTGAAATCTCTCATTCCGGAGAATCCAGAGCAGCAGCTGGGGAAAATTGTTGAGAATCCTTTCATTATCGATCTATTTTCCTGTAATCATTATAATTGGAATTACATGCGCTAGGTAACAATTCAGTGAGGATAAAAAAAAAGATGAAGAAAAAAGTGTGCTGAAGATAGAAGAATCTGCCGAGGACTATATAGGGTGGAATAGAAAACGAAGATCGCAAGGAAAATGCGTTTGGGAATTTGAAACGACAGGATAGAAATTGTCTCAGGGTGAAAGGTGTCCGCGAGATAGAGATGCTGAGATTCTCCACTCATATCCCACCTTCTACTAGCTCCGTGCGAGCCGCCCGTGGGGTTTCACGAGAAGCGACACGGCGACGCTAGCAATTTAATGGCAATCAGAGCCATGAAGGTTTTGTGGCTGCCATGGGAGATTCTAGATGCAACATTTATTCACTGCCATACAGAAGATTCATAAGCTGTAGCATTCATCCTGGGCTTCATCTTTTTCCATTTTATTTGTTTATTCCGCGCATTCTTCATCTGGTTGTACTATGTCCAATCTAATTAAGTCTATGACAATGCTGAAGAAGGAAAACAGCATGAAATCTTTTCCAACACAAATCTCGTTATATGTAAATTATAGAAAAATCCGGGAAGAAGAGAGAAGCGTATTGTGGCTTTAATGTTTCTGCATATCTAAGAGCAAATTTTTTTTCTTCATAAACCGTAAAAATAAAACTTTGTATTCTTCTTTTGGTACACGGGTGACTGACGGTATTATCAGAAACCTTGTAATATCCCACCAACTTGACTGCTCTCGTGCGTCCGCTGAGACTGACTCCCTCATATTCCAGACCCGCTTTTTCAATACCCACCTTTCAGCCTCTCTGATCTCTCACGTTCTGCCCAAGCCTCCTTTGAGACATCCAAGTGACATATCTCGCCGTATTTTCAATAGTCCCTGGCTACCCTAAAAAGTCCCGTCAATCACAGTCACATGGTACGTGTTTTTTAAGGTTTGAAAAAAAAATTTTTCGTACAAATTATTAGCCTAAGTTTTCCTAAAGAATTGCTCATCAAGTATTCCTGTTTAATATCAGGTCAAGTAGCAAGATTTGACCCGGCTCTGCCTTCCTTGTCGGCTGCCTTTCTATATAAATGGTGGCATTATGACCCAGACGACGCCATAACTCGGGCGATGTCGTCGAGGAGGTTGCGCTTCAGCTTTCAATATTTCAAACACTTATCGTTTACAGTTTTCCATCTCTCCTTTCTCCCCTTTTTCCAGTTGAGCTTGAAAAGAGAAGGAGCCAGGGGTAGGGGGAGGGGGGGGGGGTGGGCAGATGTAACGGAGAGAGCGCATAGTGAACGGCTGGGAGGTAGTGGCAGGTAACCCCGCAACCCTCCTCGTTGTCCTCTGCCGACGGTCTGCACCTCACTCACCCTGTGTTTTTTTTTCTTTACCCTCCTTCAATGCGCTTTTCACGTTGCGCTCCCTCCCATGCAGTATCGTATAATAGTCGCATTTATATCATCCCCCAACGCGATGGTTTTGACTTTATAATTTAATGTGGAGTATCTGAAAGGGTTGCGATAGAGTGGCCCAATAGAATAGTACCGGGCAAGTTAAATTATGTGAGTGAGTATCTGATTTTGGCCTCCAGACGAGGACCACTTCACGGGTGAATTGAGCCTGATCGTCTCTATATATTACCCGAGTTTTGGTATATCGTGTGGCTATGCATGCGGAGAAAATGCGCAAAATGCTTGCTATACAGGACGATGGGGTACTGCACTAATACTGGCTGATATGTGTATTTCTCATTCTGTGAACATGACATATCGATTGAATTTGGCCAGTGTGAAAATAGCGGCGGCCCTACTCCCACTTATAGCTACATTTTTTTTCGGACTGACCTATGTCCTGTTTAAGTTCTCCCTTTAACAACTGCAGGCGGTCCAATGAACGCGAAGAAGGCTACTGCATCTTACAAACGTACCACACCATTTCTATACCATACCATATATGTATATATATTATACACGACTCGTTATAGGGGAGCAGCGTGCGGAATACTATACGGAATACTGCCACAGTGGCACCCTACGTCGAGTTATAGATATGCCAAGAATGGTTGCTCCCTTGGGAATGGGTAGTATCATTCTGCGGGGCGAGACCGGGGGGGGGGGGAGGGGGGTGTGGGCTCAGTGTTAGTATGCGACTATGTGATACTTTGAAAATATATGCAACTACCATCATTCCAAGAAAACTCAGACTGCCTCTGGTGTGTGTGTCCCACAGTGGCTCGGCACCATGTATTTTACACACATAACCTAAATATACGGATATTTTATATTGCCTCCTTTTGCACATTTTACTTCCTATTTTGGTGGTACCATAAATAGAAGAGAGAGAGAGATGTGGGGGGGGGGTACCTACGAAATCCATAAATGTTCATATTACCAGTTCTTAAATAGTGCGTTTGAAATTGAAATTTAAAGTGTTTCGAGCGAGTCACAAGAGGTTTCAGAGGATATTTCTGGGTACATCGATTATATATGTGGAACGAATTTGGTATAGGATTCTGGCCCTGGTGCCGGTTAAGCAATAGCATTATCGCAAAAAGTGCTTGGACATTCGTTGAGTAACTGGGGGAAAGTGGTCTAATAAATGTCCAATAAAGTGAAAGCAATGAGGCAGCCAGAGGGCCACAACTCTGTCACATTGCTGTTCATCCACTGTCGTATCTGGTTGGAGTAAATCCCAGCCAATAAGCCAACTATACCCACAGTGACAGCTTTTACTTCCAATTGTTCTGTTCCGCACATTCATGTCCCTTCCCAATATCACGAAATTTCAAGTTAATTTCGTAACTTTCAGGGTGGATAGTCCAGTGTCCACCAAGGGAATCAAGAAATTAGATTAGTTTTTATTTGCAAGTGGAAGACTTTGGCCTGTCCACTTACAATTATCCAATACTCCAGTTTCGTAATATGACGAGACATTGGCCAATCAATTGTTCTCTCTGGACGTAACATCCCTTACAAAATTTTCCTCGTTATTTAAACACCTATCTTGGTTCTTATCAAGATGTTCCCTCCAGAGACTATAGTCATATAATCAATATGTGGTCCGTGCCTTCTGAAATTTCAATTTCAAATTATCAAACTGAGAAACGTACAACGATCATGAAATACAAAGTTTCTTCAACTTGTTACATGTTTCTCTATTCGCATGCAGGTATCGCTGTCACCTCATTTCGTAAATGCATTCCCATGTGAATATTGCGCAAAGTAGCTTATCGCAAGTGAATTCTGGAAATTTTTGCCGTCCACAGGCAGTCGTTATGATAGAACAAATATTCGCATGTTCCACTTTTGTAGACCATCTTGGCCATAATATTCCGTTCCCATACGTGAAAAAAAAGGAAAATCAATACCTCATAGCCTCCAGGGATAGCAGAGGCACCTGCTTTCAGGATGATTATATATTATGAGAAAAGAGCTTTTGCTAAACCTTACAACTAGGATCACTTTCAATCCTCTCCACTCAATGTTCTTCACACATATATATATCTATATAGGTTTTCACTGGTTTTTCATCGGAATGGCCACGCATGCTATCAAAGAAGGCGAGGATTCAAGGTATCAACTGACCGTGGAAGATTTACTTGGCTCTTAAAACTTTTATTAAAATCCTCTTACCATGAATTTCCCGTAGATCGTACCATTTCCTCCATCAAAACTATCGTCAAATGCATCTAGTGCACCTCTAGTAATACCTCCTTGTCGCTGTATACGAAATTGAATGCAAATTGAATTGAAAAGTCATCTCCATATGATTAGAATCTACCGGATGACAAATTTTGGGATCAAAACGATTCTCAGAGCAATATTGCAATTAACACCTTCACACGTAATTGAATCGACTATTGAGAGAGAATAAGTAATAAGACAGGAGAGAGAAAAGTCTTTTAAAAAGTTGTGAGGATTGACAACAGGCTCAGGCTAGACTTCAAAACTGATGAGATGTTGGATGGAATTGGTCCAGAGCATATATTGTTATTAACAATTTCAATCGTTTATAATGTTCTACTGCATAAACTGTTAGAGTTAGCGCAAAATTCATATAAGAAAAGTTGTTCCCCATATAAAGATGCGTATGTTATGTAGAATGACTTTTTTTGGTTATTTGCATAATTGAGGAGGTATGACCGTCTCAACAATTATGTATGCAATAAGTGAACGAATGAACCCAGCGCTGTCGTGACGGTCCCAATCGAAGTGTTCCCTTGTAAAATCGAGCGGAGTACATTTTGGATGGCATTCGTGCTGTATATGCAATGTTATTAACAATTGCAATTGTTTATACTGTTCCACTGGGTAAAATATTAACGTTATCGTTTTTATTGCGGCCGCGCCTCTATTGGAGTCGCACTCCCACTCAAGTAACGCGCATAAGTTTCATCCTCATGCTCACCATGCGTCAACTCAGATACTCATAATCATCGGCTCCATAAATGAGTCAGTTTAGAATTGTCAAATCTGCAAGTTTTCATGGTGACACTAATGGGGATCACACTGATTAACCGGGGTATTTTGGAGAAGAATAAATTTGGTACGCCGTGCTGAAATACCAAATCGAGAAGTTTTGTTTGTGCCCCGAAGGAGACACACTCATGCTCACACTAGTTTTACTCAAGATCACCCAATCAATTTTCAACCACCATTTCACCTCACATATTCATCTATAGTTTATGACGAAATACCAGCTATTTCAATTTCACGGAATTATTACTGAAAAATGTTTGAAACGCGGTGGCAGAAAAACCAGTATTTCAGTGGGAATATGCACTTTTTTTCTCTCTCTCTCTCTCTCTCTCTCTCTCTCCTTCTTCATTCGTTCAATGACTCACTAAAATTCCCTCCACGGTTTTCCAATTTCTTTCCAATAACCGGGCGTAGTAACGAAAGTCACACGGTGGAATGATATTTTTACGTTCAATTACGGGCGTTATTACATATGGGATGGTGCAAAACCGATGGAGAACATTAATTTTGTAGTTTTAGTCGAGACGATCGACCGCACCACTACGGGGTTGGTGACCGCACACCCGAGTAAGGGTTTGAAACAATCATGGCATTGTAAGCGTAGCAATTTCGAATCACACCTACAGACAATGGCCGCTTACACCACCATGTACATCCTTTAGAGACGTCTATAACGCATATCAGGACCTACAATTCAACCCTCATTTACCACCTGGATATTCCATTTTCTCATGGTCTCCTATGTATATACATACATATCACTATCACCCAGATTTTGAATAATGAGAAGTAGCTTGGAGAACTGACAACTATACTCTATTCAAAAGAAATGGTGACGTAAGGATTCAACTTTAACTCAGTTTTGATCCTGCCAAAGTTGAAGATAGGGGAAAAGTGTCTCGGCTTCCGTGCAAACGAATAAATTTATTCATATCCAAGAATCTGCATTCATCTCTTTCATCCGTCCACGCCTTCACCTACTGATTCACTTCTTATCCGTCAAGAATTTTATTACTACAAGCTATACGTTATTCACACAAAATCACTTTACAGTAGATTTTATTTTTATGGTATTATCGTCTCATGAGATTTTCAACTATAAACATTTCATTGGAAAATTTGTGATAGCCGATTGCGCTGTATCACCAAGATTCACAGCGTGTTTTGAATTTACATGAAGATGTTGAGTACCGAAGGACATTTGGCGGTAAAAGAATGCAAAGTTCAGTGCTGAGTGGCTCACGTACCATGAGCATGGGACAATCTTGGACAATCACGTAGACTGTGCACTCAAGTGAAGGAGGCATTTGTAAAGAAGTCTATGGTCGATTGAGAATAAATATGAAAGGTGCGGTAAAGCTGGGGGGGGGGGGGGGCTGCTTGATCGGCCTCTGTATATCCAATAATAGAAGAAAACTACAGTGATCTTTCAAAAAGTTTTACACGGACAAACTATGTTTGGTGGTAAGTTGCCTATGGCAAGGAAAAACCAGATAAAAGCGATTTTCAATGTGGAGGGAGGTGAGAAATAAAATAGAAAAGTGGGGGGGGGGGGGGGGGGGGGAGGGAGTGGTGGACTTGGATAGAAAAGTCGACGATGTAGGTCGCGGAGGAGGGAAAGAGTATACGAGTCACAACAATAAGGTGACGATAAATCTTTAGGCGGGGATTCGATTAAACGAACGTAATTTAACGACGGCTGCCATGAGCACACACACACACATACACACCAATGCATTTTTGCTTGCCTCCGCTCCTACCTGACTTCAATTTTATCCCTGAGTACAGGGTTAAAAAAAACAAGCGGACCCCCTCCCACCCGCTTTCAGGAATTCGACGAGTCCGGTGAAAACAATCGCCAGCGGGATATAAATTGCAAAGCCGTACATCCTAAATTCCCAAAGGGATTCTGTACGCCCGTTGTACGGCTAGCACCACTAGGGAGGATATAGCTCTTATTGGATTGTTGTTAGATACAATGTATCACGTTTCAAAAAATTTTGTATACCCCTTCTTCGATTACACCTGAGTGAAATATTAATTGCAGAAACCTAGGTAGGATAGGCATGATAGAGGCGTGAGAGAGGGGAAAAAATAGGAAATCACTGCAGGAAATGAGGTTTGAATTTTTGATGTTTTTGAAGGTGTTTTTGAAGATTCTTCCGCGGTTATTCTAGACACACCGCGTCTCGTTGGAAATATCCGTATTGGATGAATTCGAGGAAGCGACAGCTGCAGATTATCCATTCAAAGACGAGCCATTTTTGAATTTTTCATACCAAGGAGTTCTCTAAATTTCCTTAAGAATAATGTAATAAAGGGAATTTACGTGTGTGTGTTGAAAATTTGGAACGAATTAACCGCTATCACCGGAATTATGAGTGTTACGGAAAAAATTCATACAATAAAAAATGTTTGTTTCTACATGGGGAACAACTTTCATCTAAAACTTTTTCATCTAACTCTTACCGTTCGTGTAATACAGCGATATAAACAATTAAAATTGTTAACCAGTGATATGTCCTGAGCTATGAAAGTTATGAAAAAAGTCATCAAACATTATGTGTGTATTTTTCCATAAGGAATAACATTTGTTATACACTTTTTCTCTTATCTCTAACCGTTCTCGCGATAGAGCGTTTTAAATACTAAAACTAATTTATTTTGCATGAGACAAAATTCAGAATGAATATAGTAGGTTTATATGAGCAAAAAAATGTTTTTTTCTATATTATGACATCTAATCATTAGGTAGATTTCAAGCCTGGAAGTTACTGCAGTCATCCCACTTTAAAAACGGACATTAATAGAATAACATTATGACTTTTTCAACAGAAAATTATTGTATACATTGGTTGAGGAAGGAGGAAAGTCGACTGTGAGGATAAAGGGAAACAAGAGAAGAAAATGGAGAAGAGAAACTTTTCAGTGGCGAAGGTGTGCCACTCGTGCACAATAGCTTGTTACGGGACAATGGACGGAGTGGGAGGGAAATTTGGCCGAATTTAATTATGAGATGCCTTGAGGGAACTGCAGGGTGATGGCGTCGAGGAGCAGGTATATACGTGGTTCGGGTCTACTGAAGAAATAAGCACGAGCGGTGGGCTAAGGGTGCCGACTGATGGGGCGGCTGGGTGGCGGGTGGCGGCGGGGGAGGGGGGGGGGGAGGAGGGGGTGTAACGACGACGCTGGATGAAGCGGTGGTTTTGTACCCATGGGAGAAATTGAATACGGACTAATTTTACTCGTGGTCCCACTCAGCGATACAATCACGAGAAATTCTTTTTAGCTTCATCCGTTTCCCTCTACTTTTATATTTCTATTTCTTCCATCATCAGTTTATCCGGGTTGTTTCGAGATAATGCATCTTTTCAGCTTCAATTCTTCGCTCTTCCACTTTGGCTTTTTGTCTTCAATTTCAGGTCATATTGAACTCATTTCAAGCTTCATCATTTACGAGGCATTTCACTCACATTGTGCATTGAGATAAAAAAAAGTGATTTGGGTACAATTGTTATTAATTTAAACGCAATTTTTTTAAATAGTAACAATAGGTCTTAGGCGACTATTCTGAAAATTTTAAAGTCGTAGTTGAACAAATTATAATCAACGAAGGAGTCTTCCTCAATGGAGCAGGGCCTTGAAGACATATTTTGTTCATATTTATTCATCAGTCGGATCAATAGATATTCGGTTCATTTCCAGGATTCTGCGCGGTTGGAGCACCATTTCGATGAATCTATGGAAATTGTTCTGACAGTATAGCCGTGTGCAGGGCTGACAAATCAAGTGTTGGACTACTTCAGTATAGGTTTGGGACGGTTTTTACTATTAATGGTTCGAAGGGAAACAGCGAGAAATTCGTTGCGGCACATCCCTCATTAGGTGACCAATCTAAGGTCGCATGAGTCGTTCAGCATACCAGCCCATGAAATCCCAAATTATATCTGAGAAAATCGGGAAAATTTAAATTTACATAATTGACAAAATTTGAGGCGTCTGGGTAAGACTAGTCGCTTTGGTCGACCGCAGAATGGAATGGACAGAAATGATTAAGGGTAAGGTTTTGGGGTAAGGTCTGTGGGGTGCGAGGGGGGGGGGGAGGTGGGCGTGGTGTTAGGTTAGTGTGGGGTATACGGGGAGAAGACGAGCGATGAAGATCAGAGATGTGGCGGCTCACCAGCCGGCAACTCTGCAAGGCACCCGCCCAAACTCCGACTTCAAGTCGGTTTATTATAGTTGCCATGTCTGCAGTAATCATGTTAGATATTTTAATAACCAGGAACATCATGAGAGAGCCGTATCTCAACCCTCGCTATTCTTCACAGTTTCTACACTCACTCTTCATTCACTCTTATATATATTCGCTCATCTGCCCGTTGGACTTTTATTCCCTTCCGCAAAACTCACAAATTAACTTCAATGATTTACATTTATATCGCAACTCCCGTAATTTCCTTATCTTCAACTTGGGTAATTAAGGAGTTTCGAGATGTCAATGTCGTCTGTAAAACAAATTAACATGATGTATAATTCTCGAATAAAATTTTATGGCTTTATTTCTATTAGTCTATAGTTCAACTTCGTTTGATAAAAAGTTTTCAGTAATTCAAGCGAAAAAAATTTAACTAGTGGGATAAACTTCCTGATTTGTTATTTCTATTTGCCTACACACACACACACGCACACATTTATTCAGAAATCGAGGGAAGGCATTTTGGTGTACTTAAAACACCAGTTCCGACTCAAACAAAAAATTGGGAGGTTAAAAACTGAGTTTTTCATCATTTTACATGAAGAGAAACGTGGGAATAACCACTCGGCAATTTTTTTTTATAACCCCTCATTTTTCATGACCACGCTTTGTGCTTCATTTCCAAAATATTATATCACGGATTACAAGGATTTATCCTGAACTGGGAATATAAATTGCTAACCAACGAAATCCCACTGGATTCGATCGATTTTCAATCTCGATTTCCATTAGGTGCCAATGTGCGATGAGCATAACTGAATTGCACTCTGAGTGCTTCTAGTTTTAGTAGGGATATTCTAGGCTTACTCGAGTGAGTGAAAGCCAGTGCTGTTCATCCACGTAATAAAAAAATGTGACTGATCAGTTAACGGTTTTGTATCACTATCCTGAGGGAATCCTGATTTACTTCACGATATGAAAAACGAATTTGTAGAAATTGAGGAAGAATTGAATATTCCTGAAGTGCTACTGGTGACGTTACTCTCAACCTTACTCTTACAATCAGAAATTTTTGTCCCTCACTAACTCGCACGTTTTCCTTTTCCTCCAGACCAAAATAACAACACTCGTCTCATAATCAGAATGATCTAAAGCTCAATATACAATTTTGAAAGAGATGAACATCATCTAAAATTATTAAGTAAACTTCATGAGTCCCGAAATCTACTGGAGATTCACGTTTCAATTGAATGGGCATTGGAATTCGCATGCAAACTTTATATATCGAAAACTCTACCGGTAAACATCATCGATTTCCAACCCAATAGTATTGACGTAATGCTAATAATTTTCGCCAAAAGTTTGAAACCCTCTATTGCACTTGTTTCCCACCAATGCAACCCATAAAATTAGATCAGAAAATTCCCTTAGTTCATAACGTTTGAAATTTACGAGGACTAATCTCTGCTTTGAAACGCAAAATGAGGAAATCGCTCTCAGAGCGTGTTCATTGAGAGCAATCTGTGAGATCATGTGTGTGTGTGTGTGTGTGTATGTGAAATCTCCTTTCTCAAAAACAGTATTTTCCTCAAAAATAGAAACTTCCGGTTGGAGTATATTTTTCGTTCACCCTCGATCATAATTTTTAATTTACACTAATTTAAAGTCGAACCATCGAATGCAATGCTCCCTCCATCCATCAAGTTTGATTTTGCAACCAAGTATTCGTACGGCTGTCTGCTTTGATGTCGGCTCGTTACACTACGTGCGACTGAACGACGAGACGGATGAAAGACCCATGAACCCTACAATGCCTCAACTATTCACATGTGCATGCCATCTACCTCGATTGTATTCCCATTGTAGGCCCTTAATAATCACATTAATTTTCGTGTTCTGACATGACTGATAATGTAATAAACTTGTCACTGTTAATCCACCAAGCCCTGATGTCTCGCTTATGCAACATTAATCAACTGGAAATGAAAAGTGGGGGAAAACTGGGTGTCAACTTTATCCATGAATATCCAATATGTTGGTTTTTGAGTAAGAAATCATTGTGCTTGAGGACTACAAATCACAATGTAATTTGGCCAAAGTGTACCCAACTTTAATCATTAATTCTTTCTTCAATTTCCCATTTTATTTCTCAATCACAAGTATAAAATTCCACCGTCTCATTTGTTCTAGAGTAGCGAAAAAAGAGCGAAACAAATATAGCATATTTTCTAATGGATTCGAATGAAAAAATAGGATGAGAGAGGTTGGACGCTGGAGAAATGGAAGATGCAACAAAGTTTCGTACAAAACAGAAAAGTGTTATGTAATTTTTCATCGTCAAGGGGGTCAAATTAAACACGCCTTACGTAAAACTTTGGGAATTAAAATATAGAAGAGGACGAGAAAGATAGTTTTCTATCTCATTATCCTCCTGCTCTTGAATATCCAAGTTTCTGGTAGCAATTTCTTCTACTCGTGAAAAATGAAATATTCGCTGGGTAATTCTTTGATAACGTGGCCCCAGTTTAGAAAGAAGAGATACAGGAGATTGACCATTCGTAATTCCCGCATCCAATCAATTTTAGCTTATTTTTCAGCGTGACTTGGATTCGTTCCATTAGCAATCAGGGTCTACCTAACGACGTGATATCGATGGGATGTGAGCTGGGGACAGAGCCCCCGAGATCTTGCAGTGGCAGATTTTTTTCGTTTTTTTTTTGCATCTGATGGATAGGAGGAGTCGTGCGGGTGATAAATGAAAGTTAATGATCGCAAAGTTGGGCCTCGGATTGACATGTATACCCTTTTTTTAGCTACACCAGTTCCAATGATATTTAATTCACTCATCAATATGCAGAACTTCAGTTTGGAAAGTTCTAACGAGCTTTATCGCGGAGATAGCGATTTAATGGATAAGTTTCTTCATGACAAGCATATGAAGTGCATGTGCTGCATACGGTGCATATGGAGCAAGTTGATTTGAACATCGATGCTTTCGTCACTTCATACTGCGCCCAATGGATTACGGAAAAAAACCTGATCTTGTGCTTGAGGAATTACAACATTCAACACATAAACTCATGGAATTTCATATCTTTTCTGTGTGTGAAGTTTTAGTATATGGGCACAAAAGAGAGCATACGGTAAAACGAACGGAAACTGGTGCACAGGTGTTCTTTATTATCCACGTTGATGAGCCTGAGGCAGGCAGTAAAACGGTTCCCATCCTTTACGACCATATACAACCCTAGCGGAGAATCTTGCCACCCCCGGAAGAATTAGATCATATTGTGGCGTTTAACCACCAATGGTGAGCGTTGACAATTTAAAACATTCTTGGAATTCTGAGTTTATTAGTGACTTGCGAATTGAATCCCCAAGCAGTCATGTTATTACGTGGTGTGTTATTAAGAATGTTAGCGAGAGATTCCTGGTGTTGTATTCTGGGAAGCTAATGTATGGTCTTAACTGCGATTTTAGGTTCAGATAGTATGTTCCTGTTGTGATTTTTGTGATAGTGTAATTAGGTTTTTGACTGTGGAATCTCTTCTGCTACTAGATTTTTGTTCTACTTGGAGGTAATGGGGAACTACTAAGTAATGTTCTGTGGATGTAAAAATGGTTGGAAATTAAGCAGGCAAATTTATTGCCGATTGGCTTCGGAGTTAACTGATGGAGAGTCATCGAAGTTTGGTGCATGTGTTGATTGGGACGGTCATTCCCTCCGTGGAGTAAATTCCGCGGATTCTTCTATCTAGTTCGGACACAACAATAATGAAGAATTTCGGAGTGTCCTCATTGTCCGGGTGAATCAACAGTTCGACCCCAGGTTCGACCGAATTCACGTAATGGCGCAAAGTGCATTCCCCATATGCCATAGATTTCTGGCCTTGAATGGAATTTATCCATAGAATGTCATATCCTTGGATAGCTACATGTATTCAGGTAAGAGAATACAATAGGATTGACTTGTCACCTGACTCAATAAAATCTATACTCACAAATATTGTGTGGGATTTTGAGAAATCTGGAGGTTGATTTTAGACCAGATAGTCACCCGGAATCAAGTTTGGAGGAGATATCAGACGATGCATTTCCTGCATGATTCTCGAAGCACGAATTTTAAGCCTGATAGCAGTAGCGTTTGCCCTTTTTCAATCTCCAACTGCCTTATTTCTAACTTATAATTGGTTCCAAACAGTAGTTACCATCACCATGAAATGTTTTAGTGATTCAGTTAGTAAACTTTAATACAATACGTGTCCAAAACTTGGGAATTGTGGGAGTCATTTATTTACTGCCTCTTATTTTCGTGCAAAATCTTGTACGTATTTCATCCAGGATCATTACCAACATTCCAGAAAATTATTGCGAAATACAGAGAAATTGGAAATTACCAAACATTTTCTGAGAGGAATGACAAAAGTTATGGGAGACAAAATTAAAAAAGTTCTTTTCATTTCCCTGATGACATCATAATATCCCTGAATAGTGTCATGTCGTTGTCAGCAGTAAGTGCATATAGATAATGATACAACCCAACATCAATAAATTAATTGAAAATCCCAGGCTCGTAATGACGCAATACTTAATCCTGAAAAGAGCGTGTGTTACGGCCAAAGAGATGAGTAAGGATAACGGTTGGTAAGCTGAAAATCTCAACGTTCACAACTTTGAAGTGTATAAAGCTGCCTTACGATCCAACCCTTGATCAGAGTTCGTTAGTTAAACCCCATGTTTTTAACGAGCCAGTTCCACCAGGATATTGCTTCACACCACACGTATCAGATGAACCTTTCGAGTATCTTCCTGCAACACTGAAAATAACCAGAGATTAGTGGCTTCATAAACTGACTTTATTGTTGATAATCTTGGGAATTGCTCATTTTGACTTGCAACAATGAAGAAAACTAGGCTTACAATGACTATGACATATTAAACTCCTAGCATGAACTTGTCGATTTCTAGCTATATGCTTAGGGTGTAATTTTTTTTAGGTATCCTTTTAACCAATCAATGAACTTCTTAACGATTTGTTCTATGACGAAAATTTTGTGGCATGCATACACCAACACACAAACCCCCTTTCACCCCCCCCCCCCCGCCCCACCCTGCCCACGCACTCGCATACACTGACCCAGCCTCCACACCCACCCACATACTCACCCACCCACCCGCCCACCCACATACTCAGCCACACACCCACATACTCACTCACCCACCTACATCCACACCCACCCGCCCCCACGCCCACTTATTCATCCACCCACCCACCCACAAACACACACACACACGCACACACAGACACACACACACACACACACACACACACACACACACACAGTAGAGAGTGAAGAGCATGTAGGTGTGATCGTTTATCGGTTGAACGAAGAAATTGTCTGAGGAATACGGAAAATTAGGAAATAATTTTTACTGGATAAACGGCAAGATCAATTGATGAATTTTCCATATATATCATATACCACATACTTAAAGGAAAATCTTACACCAGTGATATCCCATGCATATAGTAGTATAACTGTAACTTCCCTATTCAAAAAAATCTACCCCATCTGTAGTATCAAGGTACACACAATCAACTATTGATTGAGCCCTGTTCAATTATTGCACCGTTCGATCATTATGTGTTGATTGTCAGTGCACTATGCGGAAAGTGATTGTACCCAGCAAACAGCTAATACGACATAACCGAGTAATCATCTGCCAACTCGTGATGAATCATGGTTTCATTCTAACGATCGTAGAACAGTGGGCGGGGGTAGAAGGAGGTTGTTGCTGTTACCACAGGCCACAGCAGACCGATCTGTGGCTTTGCGACACCGTTTCAACGTCAAAATTACATCCAACAGAGCAATGCCAAACACAAAGTCATTGGTACGTCTATCTCCTATGTCCATTTGAATGAGAAAACCACCTACAGTGGGCATATACGGTTAATCAATGATCCATGAAGATGGCTGTGCGATTGCATTTTCCATGCATCATCTGTTTCCCCATTCTCCTATGTATTCCAATTTGCAAAGTACGTACTTTGTTACTCCAATGCTGTCCCTTTTATTCCGTTTGATTTGATTTTCTGTCACTTTATTTCTGTAGTCAAGTGGTCAACTCGGCTAGGTGCATTTTAATTTTAACATTTTTACAGACCAACTCGAAATCAAATAAAAAGTATTATTCGTTATTTCCCATTCGTTTTTAACACAAATGGTGGGATAAATAGGTGTGCCCTCGTTGGGAACAAATATAACTTCCCGAACTGTAATTTCTGTGTGCCATTCCTAGATTTTCCATTCGAACCGTTCGCGAGAAACCGGTAACCAAAAATTCCGATTCAACGCCTACAAACCCACACACACGCACACACACACACACATATACACATATTTGTTCATGATTCGACGGGAAGTATTGTGGCATACTTAGAACATCAATTACGAATTGAAAAGAAAAAATCGACTTAGGGGTCATTACAATAACTTCCCAAAAAATCGGCAAGTTAAATTCTCATCATATATTCAGCACAACGAAATATCTGAAGGAAAACCCCATTATAAATGAGATTTGTATGATTCTGATAACGTATTTTTTTTTTAATTTTCTTGCAAGCAATTAAACCGACACGTCAAATTATAGACCATTACCACGTGCCGGCCTAAACGTTGACCATTACTACTTGATTTATCGAAAGACCTCAAAGTGAATTTTCATGATTTTTTTTTTCTGTTAAAACTTTATTATTTAGCATTTCTGCACTGAGGGGTAATTTATGCAAGAGCATTTGGTCATATATCACGATACATGCAACGAGTAAAAAGTGATGACTGTCGGAATGATGTATTCATTATATGATAGATTTTACATTCGTCATGATTAAAATTGTCGAAGACAGGGAAGATCTCTCGACGAAAAATTTTCTCATGTGGAAAATTTATATCCTTCAAGGGATCCCCCCAGCGCATCTATAATTTATATACACGATTCTTCATGAGTCTGCACGTCTATCGCCATACCCATAAGTCGTGAAATTTGAAAATTCATATTGAGGAATATACTCGTGGGAAGTAATCGCTTAGCGCGTCGGGGAATATATATTTCTGAACACAGCGTGTACAGTGTACTCCTTGGAGATACTAGTCTCGTGGCAACTCTCGTGGTTAATCCATTACCGAGGGTAAACATCGTGAAGAGGGCAGACGAGACTTGCGATTAAATTTCATCTCTCACGGAGAGGCAACTTCAGAATGACTGCACGGGATGCACGCGATGTGACGCCATCGTGTACTTTATCTTTTCGAACGCGATCTAGCGAAAATTCTATTAGCCGATTGCCTCCGGTTTTCTTTTCTAATAAATGTGTGAGGACTTTGAAATACCTGAGCATATTTGACAACTCCCTTGACCTTATTTATGAATTTTCTAGTTCAGTTGAACGGTTCCAGTTCGTCCAGTTCATCGGCATATTTCGGGTTTATTTCCACCCATTTGATTTAACTCATTAAATCGAATGGAATCGGTTCTTTCTTCAGGTTCCAGCCAAAGCAATAACACCTACACTCCCAAATTAATTCCACAATTACAACATTAAATACTAAAACAAAGTGCTCATGTTAGAAGAGGCAGATAAACATGTCTGAAATGAAGTAAATATGTTCTAGTAGAAGCAATGTTGAGGAGAGAACTTGGTTTATGCGCGGTAGTTTTGGTTGATCGTGGCGCCCAGGGACTAACATTTTCACAGTTTAATCAACTACCGACGACAGGGGCTTCCCCCCCCCCCCCCCCTAGTTCTGGTAAACCCCTATCTAAAGACCAATATTACCAGTTCTCGATCTCGTTTCGTGATTTCCATGGTTAATCCATTACCCACTCCGATGTAAACACGTTGGGGGGGGGGGGGGGGGTAGGGCTCATAGAAAGTGCAAAGGAAGAGAGGAAGGGTTTGAGGATAGGGAGCATCATGATTGAATCTCTAGCGTCCGCCTTCGAAATACTGTGAGGCGCTGATGTGCTTCCTCCCGCTAACGAGCATCATGGTTATCTCACCTAATGATCCGGAAGCCACAGTTTCTCATGCAGGGTCAACTTGCTAACTTCTTTTTTAATATGCATTTCAAATTAATTTTCTTCACAAGTTGAGGTAAAAGTTAGCTGAATAAATTTTTTCTCTTGTAAATTCTTACGTTTTTTTTTCTTCACTACCAACTGCAGTTGTACCTCTCAGCTTTCCATTCTCTTTTTGCCTCGTTTCTCACTTCTAAATTCACTTTTCCCCTTCGCACCTCCCCCTCCCCTCCCCCACTCCCCTACCTCCCCCCCCCCCCCCCCCCATCCACAATCCAAGTATCATCTCTAAGTTATTTGCCACTCGGGCTCATGCATTTTTCTTTGCTTTTAATGTTTCCATCTACACCTACCCCCCCCCCCCCCCCCCACCCATCCAGCTTTTTTTTTGTTATTATTATTTTACTGCTATTTTTGCCTGCAGTATCCAAGTAGAAAGTTTGTCCCGGGGATTCTGGGCGTCGTGTACCTACCCGCCGCCGATCCCTTAATTCGCAGCACAAAATTGAATTCACGCGGATTACACCGGGATCCCATCCACGTTCGTGAGGTCTGCGCGTGCGAGCAATTCGAAGCATTCTTTTCCATCCCTCCTCACTGTCTTTTACCTTTTGTAATGCTTCCTGGATACTGTTTTTTTTTTAATGGCAAGGGAAAATTTACATGCGGATTTTCTTCCTTTTTTTCTTTTCCCACTGACGCTGAAATTACGGAGTGAAGGAGGAGGTTCATTAAAACATTCATATCCATGTAGTATTTCACATAAAAGTGGAAATTCTTTCATATCTCTTACTCTTTGTATATTGCATTTTGCACTCACAATTGACCGATGGTAATTAACGCTGCTCAATTATCGTTTTGGCAGCTAAGGTACGTAATTAGATAACGTATAGGTGTTGCAACCATGTACAGGAATTTTTGAGCATGTGAAGAAAATGAACATCATATGAGCTATGTATGGAGTCGAGTTGTCCGATAAAAACCTGGGAATTACGAGTAAATCACGGCTGGTATGGAGATATCAAAAATATCATAAGAAGGCCAAGAAAGCGGTGAGCGCTAGTCCAGCGCAAAATTGGTGTAGCTAATTCTGATTTTACTGCATTATCCCGCGAGCTGATAATGCCCGAGTTCAGATCCAGTGTATTTAAAGCATCAGCGAACGTGAGGATTGACGATAGGTCGTCGGAAGATGTTTCGAAAATGTGTTAAACTAGGCCAGGAAAACTTGGACGGAACAAGTGAGCCTTGACTGGTTTAACCCATACACTTTGCCCACCGCTAGCCACGCGACCTCCCTCGATTAATTACGTCAAACGAGAACGTCATGAGTCTACCCATTCCTCTCTAACATCCGTTATTGCTCCGGAATCAGGTAGCACGCTGAGGTGAATCAGGAAATTACGGTACTTGGGGAAATATGATGATGTGGCTGTGGAAATTTGTACATTGAGTGATCAGCAAGAACGAAGACTATTCATGATTGCTACTCCTAACATACGCTGCTTTTGAGTTGCCCCAAAAAATTTCAAATGTTCAGCAAACTCTCCTCACTGATCATTGTCCATCTTTTATTAACCCCCTTACTTCAAATATTCATCAAACGTATAACAAATGAGCAATGGCCCTTTATTTAGCCACCCTGAATATGCATATGTATCAGAGACTTACGTCTTGTACATTTTAACCAGTCTCAATATTAGTTGGGCACAAAATACCGAGAGCAAGGGATAGACGTATAGCCGAGGTTGGATTAACGTACGAGGGTTGGCTTTCGTGGGTGGAATTCGCAGAGGTGAGTGGACGGTGTGTGTGGTTCCTGAAGGGGGTGGTAGATTGCAAGGGAGGCATGTTGAACTAGCCGCATCTAAATGCGGATATGGCTTGTCGGAGATGCACATTGGAGGACCAGAGGTAAAGGAAGTTCGGTGCTGAGTATTACAGGCTAGGGTCATTCCACAGGATGAGGGGGGTGGGGGCGAAGGGGGGGGGGAGGAGGGAGGTGGAAAACTGGTCCTTTCACGTGTATGCCGGGATACAGAGAGGATCAGAGCCGAAGAGCGGTGTTGGCGAACGCTACGAGCATATGGTTGAACCAGTAGGAGTGATATATTTAAACCAGGGGAAAGTTTGGCCCTCGTGCGGCGCTTCGGGTACCTGGGATGGGTGGGATAGGTAAAGGTTGGTAGTGGTATAGGAGGAATAGAGAACTCTGGGATATGGAGAAATAGGGGAGGTCATGAAGAAGAGTATGGCGAGCGTGCCACGCATAAGTTTACATTATCTTACGATCTGATAGTGCACTACCCTGGCTAAGGGAGTCGAACATCTCTCCCCCCCCCCTTCCCATCCCCCCCCCCCCCCCCCCCCCAACTTTGGAATTTCGCCTGGCGGTGAGTTTCTTCGCCTTTTCCTTTATCCATTCCTGACGATCTTTTCCGTAGCGCCAAAAGCTCGTTTGGAATTTATCGAAGAATTCAGGGGATGTGAAATGGTGACTTTCAGTTCTGCTTTTAGGAAATCCCTGGTGGGATATTCGCCACTGTCACGTGGTACAGCTTTTGCCTATTTTGTTTTTTTTTCTGGGTTATATATTGAAAAGGGCTGATTGCCCTCCGGTAAAGCTACTCTCTCCTGGGGGACCTTCTGCTGGGGGGAAATTATTAGGAATTTGGGGGTTATTTTGAGGGTAATGCTGTGAGTGAAGCCAATGTGGTGTGGTATAAGTGATATGCCTCGATGAATAGGTAGGCATGATGAGATTAGGAAGTATCAAGGGGAGCTGGAGTTAATATGAACAAAGTCATTTTGGTGGGCAAGTTCACGTGAGATTAGTGCTCTGAAATCGAAGCTTGAGAGATATTGGTGTGAAGTTAACACTGACTATGGGGCTATGGCCATTAGGAAGTTGGTGGTAAGCCAACTATTCATGCGGGCCCCTCGACTAAAACAACCTTGTTTTCAGTGTTGTAGCCCTGCCTAAAGGAATTCTCATTCCACTGAATTCAGCCCGGACAAACCAATTAATACAAACTACATAAGCGGATTGGGGAATAATTAATGCATTGGAAATATATGAAGTAATAACAATCGCACAACTTTGGTAAAAATATGCTAAGAGGCTTAGAGTTAATATCTTGACTTGCACTGTTTATTATACGGTCTATTCTTTGCCGGCTTATTCAGCTCTACTTGGCTCTGATTATTCAATAAGATAATAGCTTTGGTGAAATAAAAAAGGATAATTTACATTGTCAATAGCAGAGGAAGCAGTGACGAATTATCTGCACTGTACAATCACGCTATCACTTCTCAATTCTCTATGTATCACTTTCTAGTGGTATGACTATAGTGTGTGAGGCTTAAAAAAAGGATTCAAAAGGCAGAATTCCACAAGCACGCCATTGAGTAATTACTCTGCTCGTTAGGAATAGTAGCTCTACCACCGAAAGTGCCCTTAATCAATGCCGCGAGATCCGCCGCCAGTATTTACTACAAGCCTGACCTCTGCTTCACATTTTTTCCCCCCTTCTCATGATCGATAAGATGCCCTTGTGACGACCACTTTTATCAAGATGCTTATTTATTTTTCAACTTAAATATGAAACTGGTCAAACCGGCGATTAACGGTTGGAAGTTTTATGATACCACCGTACAGTACTTGTTGACCTTTCTTTTTTTTTTTATTATAATTCATGTCAAGTTTAACGAGAATTAAACAGTGGAATTTCGTGATCAGTGTTTGTTCTCCGCTTGTTAACATTTTTTCCCCGATATAGTCCGAGCAATTTCCGTCATATTGCGTCCCTGTTTTCGCAGAAATGTTCCCACGAGAGACCACAGTTGTCACAATGTTTTTGGTATGATTGTTAATACGCACCGTGACAATTAATACATATTTATGTGCCAACACGACATCTGTTTGAAATGGTAAAATTTTCACATATATGAATAGGTATCACATTCTTATGATACTTTGTGGAACAGATTGATGGAAATGTCCCTGGGCGTCGATGGACTCATTCATAGATTTTTTTTCCACCACTTTTCATCAAGCCGTCAAATAGGTGAATTTCAAACGTTTGCGTTGACCACTGGGTACATACGCCTATAGTCAATATTTTGATTAAAAGAGTTTTGTGATACGCGCAGCGGCTAGCGTTTTATAGTTGACAATTTGTCGTTTTATAAAGCAAATTAAATATCGATTGAATTTGTGCATGTGTTTTGTAATATTCCGTGGGGAAATCAAGAAAATGGGATCTAGTATTTTATGCAACGATGTGCGAGGTTTTTTTTTTATCCATAACTGCCAGCCCATAATCCAAGCGGAGAATCTCATTCGGATAGCATTCTTTCGTCCAGTTTTGCGAAAAAGAAAATATAATGTTTTTTTCGCCAAGCAAACCCATCCAGCGTTCTCCATTACTTTTTTCATATATTGCTCCGCTTTCCATTTATTGAACACTCATTCTTCCCCCCCCCCCCCCCCCCCTCGACCGCCCTCCATATTTCCCGAGCGTATACTCTCATGTGACCCGATTCGCCTGGCCGAAAGTTGCGAGTGCTCGTGGAGTTTTAGCCCAGCACTCCCCGCCGGCCAATGAATAGCGGTCTAACTAACTATCCGGCTGTTAACGGCACGCGTGTTGCCCACGTTATGAATCGCTTAATTTCATTCGATTCTCAGGCCGCGCCCGCCGGAGAGCTCCGGTAAAATCATATCGAGAAGAATGAACCTATTCAGCTCACGAAAAAAAAAAATTGAATTAAAAAAGAATAAAAAGTCGAATTTTCAATAAAACTGAAACGGCTGAAAACTTAAATTCTCAGGAAATATCGTGATATATTTGAGGTGAGATTAAATGTATGCCGCCTATTGTAGAGTGTTGGAAAAGTTGGGCTCATGTTTTCTCTTGTCCGAACGCACGCTGAATTTCACTTTGCATTTGGGAGTAGCAATATTTTTTTCTGAAGTTTTTTACGAAAAAATGAGAGGTACATAAGTTGTGTGTGCGGTTTTTGGGATAGGATTAGTTTTCAGTGTCTCAGAAATCGAAAATTTTCACTTGTCTCGATGTTTCACATCATTCTGACAAATTTTAGATGAGTGTTCTGTGTGTGTGCGTGTGTTCGTATGTGAGTGATTCTGTGAAAACCGGTTCCCGATAAACGGCTCGATCGATTTGATTCTCCTTTAACACAAAATTACGCCTGACTGATGTCCAGAAGGGAAAGGAGTGTCAATGTTAAAAAACCCTTCCCTCACTTGTTATTAACAATTTGAATTATTTATATCGCTCTATCGCAAAAATGGTTAGAGATAGGAGAAAAAGTGCATAACGAACATTATTCCTCATACAAAAATACGCATATAATTTTTTATGACTTTTTTTCATAACATCCATAACTCAGGACATATCACTGGTGAACAATTTTAATTGTTTATATCGCTCTATTACACGAACAGTAAGAGTTACATGGAAAAGTTCTAAATAAAAGTGGTTCCCCATGTAGAAACATACATTTTTTGTTTTATGATTTTTTTTTGTAACACTCACAATTAGGGCGGTAGCGTTCAATTTGTCCCAAACTTTCAACACCCGCACACACACACACACACACACACGCACACACACACACACACACAGACTAACACAGCGGGAAGTTCATGATGCGACCCGTCAAGGGTCCCACGTACATCCCGTTTATTCCCTGAATTTTGAGGGAAGATTTATGCTGGACCGTAGTTTTCCCTGAGAGTTGATACCGTATTCTCTCTGGAATGAAAAAACGAGCAAATTCCTAGTTTAACACCTATGACCCAGTGTTCCTTGGTAACTTCCATCCAGCCCAAACAATACCTACGAACTCGTCGGAGACTACAAGATATTTCTCATCGTTGTATTTGTACAACAAACAGGCGAAAAGCCGGAACATACACTAGACTGTAGTAGCGTGCAGCATCATTTCGTCAGTGACACCATTCCCTCACAGCTTTTCAACGCTTATAATATCCAACTGAGCCCCCCGCTGTCGACCCCGTGACGGATATTTTGAAATATATTTCCATATACTTTCCCTATATACATACTATTGCGAGCAGCTTTTACCGCGACTTCTGTCTTCCTGTCATATCTCCCATTCATATTTTTTTTCAGCAGCTGGGTGAGGAAGTCTCGTTATTTCTATGTATCATTGGATAAACAATAAACAGGGCGGAAAATAATTATCATCAGTTATATATGTACATACAATTCACCTGTCTATGATTTTTACATAAACTTTTCGGGGTTTTTTTATTTTAAAAAATGGGTCAGATTTCAAAAACATTTTGGGACATTTTGGAAATACCGAAATATTCTGTTATGCATTTGCGATAGGGGAAGTTATTGTTTTGCCCCCGAAAATGAAAAATCGATTTTTCATCAGATCTCCACGTCGTACTGAACTTAGAGTTCATTAGTTTTTGCTCCATATATGTCTCCTGCTTTCTATTGGCATTACCAATTTCCATTGTTCATAACGCTGTATCTCACGAAATATTATAGGTACGCAAAAATGTGTCAAATAAATATTGCTCCTTATAAAAAAAATACATATTTTGTGTTTTCCGACTTTTTTCGTATCTCTAACCGTTTCGGCGTTAGAGCGTTATAAGCAATTGAAACCATTTGGAGAGCTTTGTTTCCCACTTAGGGTTGAAAAGTTCTATCCCCTGAACATACAAACGTGTCATAAAACTTTTCACCTAAATCTATCACACTCGTAGAGAACTCCACTCTTTTTATCTTATTAGAATCATAAATTACCGCCAACTTTATCAACAAAAATTTTAATGATTTCCCTATTTCAGTTTGAAATTTTTCTCTCTCACAGCACAATAAAATCGATCATAGGAAAAATGGATAGTCATTCTCTTTCTTACTCTCAAAAATTTTTTCTCATTTTTTTTCCTCCTCATTCTACTTTTATATTCTACCATGGAAATTTAGCGATGTTGAAACTGCGGTTTTCTTCCTGGATATCCCAATGCGTTGAGGAGGCGGTGGGCGGGGGGGGGGTGGGGGGGGGCAGTACTGACGCTGAAGTTCCTAGTGGGCAGAAGGGAACTAACGAGCCACAGTGAAGTAAGGCAAAAGAGAAGGGGAATGAAAAGAAAAACAAAAAAAAAAAGTAAATGCTGGGAAAACGAGTCGGAGAAAGGCCGAGTGCAAAGTATTCCATGGCAAATTTCAGCGTACCTTATTTACCAAGTGAGGGTATAATGAGTACGTAAAATGTGCTATCCAGGTAGAAATCAACAGTAGGACCAAAACTCGGGGAAAGCCTCAACTGAGGGAACTATGACTAGAATTCAAGCTAGTGATGCAAGTCTTGATGAATATAAGATTAGCAATGAATTCACATCTCTTATTGTTCTACAATGACTTTTAATGGCATTATTCACTCTTGGTAAGGGACAATTTGCGGTGAAGCAACACAGCCTTTGTTTTTCCCCCAAAAATCGTTTTGAATACTGAAAATACGTAATAACTACCGTATTATGCAGTGAAGGAGTTTTAATTCCCAATTTTCCCAAAATGTTTTGCCTCAGTGGGCGAAATTCTGGCTGAGCACCTCTTAATTACATATACATGGTACTACAATTGGGCATGTAAATGCCTTGCTTAATTTTCCACATTTCGTTTGTGTTATAAAACAGAATGCATGTTCAATTATTAGACCCATCAAAAAGTGCTGGATGAGTACGATTTCCGGTTGGGATTCAACGCAGATTGCAGGACTAGATGAGTCCAGGGGATGGGACTGGACGAGTCATATCGACCATTGCTAGCGACTTACATCTTCCCCGTTCTTGGATTGGCTTCACTCAAAATATATTGACTCGGTTCGTTTTCTTTTCGAGTCTATTAAACATTCTGTAGCTCTGGAAAAATTCTGCGATTAATTGGATAAATGGATGAATACCGAGACCTAGTGGACGAAGTTAATCCAACAAGATATAACGTGCTTACAGTATCCATCGCAGCAGCACCTCCATGAGGGTTGAAAAACTAGCATTATCACGAATCTTGGTTCCAATGGGGATGGCGATCTTATCACTGTCCTCAACGGCCTCGTTTCGTCTTCACTTCAGCGCTTAGCTCGCCCTCCGTTTAGGCGTTCCACTTCATCTTAAACTAGGTGAAATCTCCATCAATAACATTATTTCAAAATTGTTATCGACCCCTCTCGTCCCATTCTCATCCCCATTGACATCCACTGATTTCAATCTTTATTCTTTCCCGCATGGTGGATCTTCAGACAATATGTTTTCGAAAGTCTCAAGTGTCACTTGTCCGATTACTATCATGATAAAGCTAAAAGTCCTCCATACGGATGAAAAATGTGAATTTAAGGGGAGATGATGAACGTGAGATTAGCACCTAACACAACACACCTACCCACCCACCCACCCACACATACACACACCCACACACACACACCAACACACATACACCCACCCACCCACCTTCCAAAACACCCCCTCCCACCCACCTACCCACACTCCAATGTAGGTATTGTTCATATTATACCATATGATATAATGTTATTCAATATGATATGATACCATAAAATTCATTTGATTACATGCCGAGTTAGTAATTGGTACTGCTTCCTGATGTTCTGATTGTTGATGAAAAGTAGTTGCTGAAGTAGGTGTCCAGTCTATTTGGCAGAAATTGGTAGTTAGCGAACAATCGGCACAGGAAGATGCAGGTAGAAACGGAGAAAACCTGAAAATTCCAAGACAAGATTAGTGGTCCTCTAACCCCCCCCCCCCCCCACCCCCCACCCCAAATGTTGAGAATCTTGCAACAAGAATCAAAAGTGATATTTCATGTGTAATGCAGTCACCTCTCTCTAAAATAAGACGAGTTCATTTGTCCGAATTGTACAGCGACGTGTTGATATACAAGCCCCGAGGATGGAAACAGGTGCCCATTGGTGTACGAGAATATTGTAGCTCCTGGTCCCGCAGGTGCTCTTCGTCATCATAAAGCCTATACCCGCCACATTGTACTGTATTAAACCTCACACTCTCGCTGGCATCTACCAGCCACCGCCCTCCCCCACCCCACCCACCACCCACCCGCCTATTCCCCCAGTGGACCCCTTTGCATTCACCATATCCAGCAGTTCTATGCTGGACATTCGCAGGCTACACATTTTCATACATCTACAACTTCCGCGGTCACTGTACCCCACTTAATAATCAGTATTTATTACAAAAATTTCAAACTCGGATATTACATTTCTCTAGTGTTTCTATTTTCATTTTCATTTTTTTTTTTATTTATTTTTTTTTTTTTTACCAAATTCAGGAAATGTCAGCTGGGAAATTGTCGCCAATGGAACTCATGTATGCATTGGACTCAGGAAACAATTGAAAAAAGAATTAAACAAACAATAATTTCATTGCCCCCAGCAGTGAATTCACAGAGAGAAAGAGCCGATCGATAGCTGCGTATACAATTGAGATTCAATGAAGGATGCAGTGTACTAATATTGAAAAACACCGCTTTATGAGAAATAAATTGGTCATACCAATGTTGTTCCTCCACCAATATCTTTCCTCATTCTTAGGATTAATTTTGCTGCCAATGTTCCATGCCTCCCGCATTCAATCTCGTCTTTTAGACAGAATTGAGCTCCTCAACAATTGATATTTGTCGATCATTTACGGTAGGGTATCAGTAAGGATTGCTTTCATTCCAAAGTGTTGGGCCAAGAGTCTGATCAAACCTCGCTGAGAAATTCCCATTCAACCGTAGTGGAAAATGAAGGAGGAAGGCTAGTGGTTGGATTAGAGTGGGGCAAGGCGAGGAGAAAATCATTCAAAGTGACATCTTGTAATCCATCCAACTTGGTGGGTTCGTTGTGGTTGGGATTAAAACCTATCCCTTTATAAATCCAGTCGTCATTTTGAGTAACTCAAGGGATCATCATGACAGAATATACTGGGCGATTAATATTGCTAACATTGATTAATAGCTGATTAAACTTGAGTCTATTGAATGGATCTGCCGAGGAGATTGTAGGTGTCAATTTGATGGGTGTTATTTTTACACCAAGTAATTGTTCACCTCTTTCAAAAAAAAAAAAATTGTACGAAGTGTGACACCGAAAAATTCCCTCGCCTCACCCCCCCCCCCCCCCCCCCACCCATCCGCGGCCTTCGTCCCACCCTCCACCCTCGACCGCCCCCCTGGCTTCACCTCCTCCCCCCCCCCCCCCCACCCATCCGCGGCCTTCGTCCCGCCCTCCACCCTCGACCGCCCCCCCTGGCTTCACCTCCTCCCCCACCCCCTCGACCCCCCCCCCCCCCCGCTCTCCCCTCGCCTCCGGACAGCGTAACACCTTCAGATAGTCCCATAAGAAAATTCACATCAAAAAACGGAGAATGAAGCCATAACTACCACAGTAAAAAATGACTAACCCATGGGATAATCCATAAACAGCAATTTCTTCAAAAGGCTATTCCTCACTTTCCACCATCTTTCCTTCGTTTTCCATTACGCCAATGATATTCATTTCCTCCATTGGATTTTCCATGCGAATAAAGGATGAAGAAAATAAAAAAAAAATGAAAACGGGGAAAAACATTGCCGATAACTCGCAAAGTCTCGTCCAGGGAAATAAGAGGCTTGTCTGGCGATAAGAAGGGAATGGAGGCACTTCAATTGGTTGAGACGCTTTGAATTCCAGGTGGGGGCAATGCGAAATCGAATGAAAGCCTCGAGTTCTCAGTTTGTTGGGGGAAACCGAGGCCCCACTTGAGTCCCGATTATCGTCGGCTTCCACCCTCCTCCCCGCCCCCCCCCACCCCACCCACCCATGACTGGTTATTACGACGGATTTCTACCGCCCTTCCTTGGTCCCTTTGAAAGCTCAAATCCGGAAATAGAATATTAGAGGAGCAGTGAAAGAAATGAGAGTAAAAAAACGAATAAACATTATTCGGGTGTCATGGGAGTTGTTGGAGTAGCATGCCAGTATCGGGTGATTTAAATTCTCTGGGCTGTTAAAGAACGATTAGCCAACACCAAGGCAGATGGCTCGAGCTACCAATCACGTAACTATTTGTAGGGGGGCCGGAGTGGAAAAAGGAGCCCTAGACAATTGTACGGAAGTGCACGTTTGCACTGTAAAAAGCAAGTTTGAAAAATGCGATGATCGCGTGGTGGCTCATTTCAGGTTCGTCTTCCTTGAGGTAAGGTGACAGTCACGAGTTCTCAATCTTCTTATGTCTCGGAGGGAAAAATATCCCAGAGGTGATTCCTGTGACCGCAACTGGGGAAAATTTGTCTATTTTTTTTTTATCCAGGGATATCAAGAGACAGACGAGGAGAATGCACTGATTAAGTCTTGCGTGATACGACAGAAGCAATTTTAAAATTTGTCAGTAAAATCATTCTGTAGTAGTCGTATTAGGATTTAGGTTAGAGGCAAGATGGTATTATGAATCACTGAATACGTCCATTGTGGGGAAGATTTGCCGCTTGCTGGGACATTTTTATTTTGAACCAACTTTTTAAGAGATAATGCAGCTTCCAATTCAGTTCATATTAATCGCAATTGGTTGATAATGGATAGAGGGAAACGAAAGTGTCTTGAATAGTTGAAGCGCACTTCACAAAACGTCTAATGCCTTTCCCGAGGCTGTCGTTGCAATCACTTCTAACAAGTAAGGTCCACCAAAAGTGACCAATGCTCTCTTTAAAACCTCTCATTTCGAGAAATTTTGGAACTGGGCAGTCTGGACCAAGCCGGGATGCTGTGCTCCTGATAACCCTATATATATATATATATATTATCACATGAAATTATGTGTCCGTTATGAAAAATTCGGCGAAAACGTAATCCCACCAGTTAATACGACAGTGACATTTAAATTGCAAAGTCGTAAAAAGGGATAACACAGCATGGGGTCTTTAAATAATCAAGCGCGACTTGAAAAGTCGTCGCCTCGAAGTAAAAGACAACAGTAAGAAGAGGCATGTCGACAGAATCATTTGTGAAAATTTTCCCACCCCTTTGTCATTTTCATTTCTCTCATAACTCCCCAAAGATGTCTATATTCTTTCTCCTCCACTCGTACCTTCATTTCTCATCGCTCCTTCGGGGGACGGAGCTCTCGAATATCTCATGCCGTCATCCGACATGTAGTTATCTCCGATTTCTTCGTCTTCAGGAACAAATCCATTCGTATAATCCATACTGCTGTCCTGTGGAATTGGAAAATGGGAATGGCGGTACTATATAGGGGGTTCCACAACTGATCGCCCACCTTCGAATATATTCAAGATAATTCATCTTATTTGTCGGAATTTTTTGGCACTTCAAATTTGTACATGACGCAATTATTCGAGGTCCCTATAGATCTGTTGGGTCGTAAAATTCAGTTGAGAAATTACCAATTAATTTTGTTTTTTTCAATAGGAGCCCATCAACGGGAAATCGTATTTCGCTCACAGTGGTTTTGAAATCAATATCAACACTCTTCGGTCAATCTACCCCTCTCTTTTCCCTGTTCATTTCAGGAACAAACAACACCGAAACCACGGATCGTAATCGAAAACAGATTGCATTTACACGTCGATGTTGATTTCGCTTTTTTCTTCACACGTATTTTTCATTTTAGTCCTACGATTGATTCATCGTTTCCTTCCTACTTTCCACTCTCATTTTTCCACCATCACTAGAAATACTTTTTTTATGATTGTCATTGTGAAATATCCGACTCTCCCATTTCGACCAAGAAATTTGAGAGCATTTCCACGATAATTCTCACAGTAAATGCAGAAATAATCCAAGCACGATGGACTATTGGTGCATGGCTTGATATCATGATGATCGAATTTTGCGGTACCTTGGTTACCCCAATTATTCTCCACCGCGTCATCATAACGTACCCACCGATACCTTAGTTTGGAAATCATAAATTTATGCTTTGCTCTCGTTATCAGGCAACAATGATTAAACTGAGGTATCAATGATTGCTGGCGGCCGAGCTTGGTCGTCTGTACATGTGATATGCTCTATCCAGATCACAGCTACATCCAACCTATATTACCAGTATTGTCATCATGCTAATGTATGCACTTCCCTGCGAGAGCAATGTCCCAGTGATTCACTCAAATCATCCGTGAAATTTTCCATGCCCTTTGGAGTAATTTTTTTTATCAAATTTAGACTTGGACCCTACTTTTATTGTTCGACCACCCTTGTCCACCTTATCCCACTGCCGACCCATGTGGAAGGGAGACGACTGCACGTAGAGCTATAAAAATAAAGCATAAAGTCGACTGCTGACTCGATTGCACCCTGGAGAGGGAATATGCGGAGTGTGCGATTTAAATCATAAAACTCGAATAAAAATCCACGCCAACTTTTTTTGCCCCTCCTCAACTCACTCTCTCTCTCTCTATTCTTTTAGTTGCTTCGTAAAGAGCTTCACTCACTTCGCCCGATCATGCGCCGATCTCCCTTGATTCTTCTACTTTCCAGTTTTAGTCTTCAAGGTTTTCCTCTACTTTTGCCATGCAGTATATCCACGGCCTAATGCGTTACTCTACTTTCTTTTCAGTTTCTCTTATACATCTTGATCGCTGAGCCCTGGCACTACTAAGAGGCGACTCAAGCTGCTTCGATCCGTAGTTTAAAGGATTTGTTTCACGAACCGGAATGAAGCCTCACCAAAGCCATGGCGCTTCTGATGATCGATTGTCGCTAGAATGCACCGCATAAAATTTTTCCATCCCCTCCTTAGCCCACTCAATTTCTTTGCTTTTTTTCGCCCAACCCCCGGTTTATACAAAGCGATAATATTTCATTCGGTGCAGCATTTGGGTATCATTTTTCAGGTCTCTCAGTTCGTTTTGGATAGTCATATCGGATCTCTATATCTATCCGTACGGATGACGTTAAAGCTCACTCTCATTCAAACTCCCTCCACCCCGTTTTTCTCGGTTTTTCCTGCTCTCCCCTCTCCCGCCCCTTGCTCCCCCCCCCCCCATGCAGCCCGCTTCCTCTTCCTCTCCCTCCACCCCCCCCCCCTCCCGCCGCACCTCCCCCCCCGCACCCCTCTCATCCCAATGGCTCGCTTTGGCGTCTGAATTTGCACGCCACGAAAATACAACCAGCACTGTAAATTCACAATGCAAATGAGATCGCTGATACGAGGGCAAAATATAAATCTGAAAAAACCACGGAATATTTATGTCTATTATCTGACGACCTGACTCGGGCTCGTATGGCGATCTGCTGTTTTCTCTCTTCCACACTCTCTCCCTCCCTCTCTCGGTTGCAGCCCTTGTTTTTTTATTCCCCCATTTTTGTTTCTCCAGTTTTATGCCCGAATGACACATCGGCTGACACGACAGATCGACTGCCTATCATTATCGCAATCTCCCTGCTCTGCTCAGTACTCATGAATTTACGTTTCACAAAATAGAATAACGAGAGTGAAAGAAATAATGATGGGTACTATCGTTGGCAAAGGGTTGAAGAATTGTAAGATGATATGACTTTGCACTTGAATGAGAGAGGAAGTGGAAGTAATACTCGGCTCAGCAAACCACATTTTCTACTCCCAATCAAAGCTATTATTAAGCCGTCTGCTCACCCCCCAAACTCCTCCTTTTCAACTCCTTCACTACTACTTCGTCCTTAAGATTGGTGGGGTAGAGGGAGAGAGAGAGGGAGTATTCAGGGAATAGTAGAAGGAGAAGGTGGTACGGTTCTTGGTTTCGGGCTTGACTCCGTAGTAGTTGGCCCACAGCCAGGGTATTCATTCCACAACTAGCCCCCAATCTAAGGGGCCAATTATTTAATCAATTCCACCCCCTTAGCGGTCTTGACGGTGGTAGCTTGGCCGTGGAAGAGACTGTGCCGCGTAGAACTCCTAGGTAGGGACGGTGAATGAAGGGAACCAGTTGAGAAGAATAGGGACTATGGTGGATGGGGCGGGGGGTTAGTGGAGCGAGGAAGCCAAGTAGCAGCGAAGGAACTGACGACAATTGAAATCGCTTCTCCTTGTCTGTTCCGAGTTAGAATCGCTGTCTCCGGTGAATTGTACTCGGTGCGCGATTCTCTCTTCCGCCCTTGCGAATCGATTCGATTGTCGTCTACTCACACCACCACTGTCCTCTGTCTCAGTTGTCTTCTTTCAATTCTTTATTTTGTGTGATCCTTCGGAATCATTACTCCCTTGTAAAATACCGGATAACTTTACCATTTTCCTCACTGGTTTTGCTGTCAATTGTGGGAAATCCGGTGACAGTGAGCAGAGCCCTTTTTTAAATAAGAAATTTTCCGTTCATCATTTTTATTTGCAGCTTACCATAATGGTTTAAATTGCATGAATACCAAATTCATGGAGAAGGATGATACTGGTAGTAATGTGAGGGAAGAGGATTGATTGAGCTAGGAAAATCCGGATATAGAGTGGCCGCCTTTTTGTCTTTTTATATACGAAAAAATACCCTTCATTCGATTCATCAAAATCCAATAGTTCACGCAGTAAATTCAATCTGATGGCACAAGATATGTCGCTTCGGTCCGGAAACACAGTTTTCCAGATCAATTTCCCATTCGACAGGCAAACCCCAGTGAAGACAGCCTACATCTGAGAGGGATTGAATTCCCCGGTTCCGTTCCCGATGTCTGTCCCTTCCGACTTATTTCCACCGGGTATTTTCACCAACTGAGCTATTTATAAAATCCCCCGGATCAGGTCTGACCATACGTCCGCATTTCCCCTTTTTTTCTTTCCTCAATCTTCTTTGCTGGCCATTCGGCTCAATGGCAGCGTAAAAAAGAAAAGAAACCCATTCAATTTCATTTCAGCGGCTAATGAAGCCCGTGAAAAATACATCACAAACAATTAGATATCGTTCGTCGAAAGGGCCGCCACACCCCCTAGATTCGCGTATAACTACGGGGGGGGGGGGAGATGGGTTAGATCTACTGTGCGCATAGGTGTGGGGGGGGGGGGTATAAATGCCAAGCGACGTTGGTGGAGAATTCAAGTATATAGTCCACGGGCGAGTACTAAATCAGCTGGCTACCCCCACGAGGAATCATCCCCTACCGTGTTATGGACGCTTAACCCCACCCGACCCAACATTAGTCGAGAGATTTTAAACGTAGATTGGAAGCGTACAATATATATATCTCACTGATTTCGTAGGACTCCAACAGTCTCTCTCACCCGTAGAATTAAGGGTTATCTATCTAAAATCCCTTCCCCCCCCCGCCCCCGCGCCATCGCGTTTCTCCGGTCTCTCACCGTATGTTGGCTAACCTTCGTCGTTAATCGAACGAATTGCATCGTGTTTTGAGTCATTAGGCAGATCGAATGAGTTCGGCTCATGGGGAACATTTCGGAGGATTTGCTGCTTGGAAGTGTAGAGTTGGAATTTGGAATTAGTAAGGAAGTTAGTTCATATCAAAATCGAAAAAATTCAAATTGCTCCATGGATTCTCTTTTTTATTAATCGGAGAAGTCGGCGATTCAAGCACAATTATCAATCATTGGTAGTTTGAAAAAAAAATAGCCATTATGGGTATGGATGGAATTTTAATAAGTGATCATGGATCGTGTGTCATTAATCTTTAAAGGTATTTGAATAGGAGTTCAGCAAACGCGGTCTTGTTAACATAAATTTTACACCAGCAATCATTTTGTACACTTTGTGGCAATGTGTTTTTTTTCAAAGATAAAATCACATCTGGCTGTTCATGATATGTCTGTGCCCCACAGTGTACTCCGATAAATGGGTAAACTCGTGTAATCTCTCTGGTTGAAAAATAAATTGGTAATTCTGACACTTTGTAATTCACGGACTTTTGACGCTGAAATAAAAGCTCCCGTTCTGTATGCGTCATCACATGATATCAATGCTGTGAACTTCAAAGGGTCTCGTAGAAAAAAAAATACTCGGGTATGAGCAATGTTTGTTTAAGAACGGTTTTCATTTCACATTAGCCGTTATAGGAAAATTTTATAAATATGAAAAAAATCAGAAACTTGAAAAATTGCAAAACAAAACTTGCCCATTTGGTATTTCAGTACAACGTACTAAATTTGTTCTTCTCCAAAATGCCATCCAAAATGTAATTCGCTCGATTCTACACGGAAATGCTTCGATTGAGATCTTCATGACAGTGCTGCCTTCATTCGTTCACTTATTACATACATAATTATTGAGACGGCCATACCTCCTTAATTATGCAAATTACGGAAAAAAGTCATTCTACATAACATACGTATTTTTATATGGGGAACAACTTTTCTTATATAAATTTTGCGCTAACTCTAACAGTTTATGCAGTAGAAGATTATAAAAAATTGAAATTGTTAATAACAATATATGTACTGGAGCAATTCCATCCAAAATCTAATTAGATCTAAGTTACATGAAGACTCTGCGGTTGAATCATTCAGAAAGCGTGGGCGAAAAATTTGACCACATACATACCTACATACATACCTACACCCACACACAGACATTTTGTTTAAAATAGTCTAAAAATGTCAGAAAAACCTTGAAACATGAGCATCCGATTTTTTTTATTTTCAGGGGCATTACGAAAACCTCCCCATATTGGGAAGCTACAACATTCTAGTAATTCCGCTCGATTGACCTCTCCACTAATAACACGAGTAATTTGATCGCAATTGTACCACCAAACATCTGTCAATTTTGTTTTTTTTTAACTCCATGCGAATTTAATATTCCCCATAATATTTGAACGAACATTTTCGTTGATATTATTCCAGCCGATGAAAACCGATCGATAGGTCTCTTGCGGGAGTACCCTCTTCTCGCGATCACAATCAACTCGGTTTATGAGGCAATCACAGTGTGGAGGAATAGGTTCCAGCACTCACCCGCACACCCTACCCACTTCCACCAAGCCGCCAGTGGCACTTCTCTTTTACTCCACAACCCTCCCCCCCCCCTCCTCCTCCTCCTCCTCCTCACCCCGCCCGTCCCACCCATTCCTCTCTTCTATCCTTTTGTATTCCCACTCATTGAGAGGTAGACATTACGCGTCTACTCCTCTGACGATAAGTAGGGTAATTTTCCAAGCGATTCGTGTGGGCAAACCACGAGGTATAAAAACGTCGAGTGAATATAAGGCCAGAAGAATAGGGAATAATAAAGTAAACGAGACAAGCGAAAATCCACTGTGTGAAATTGTTGTACAAACGTTGAAATGTCGTGATAACGCACTGAGTGGGCGTTCCGGTGACCAACATAATCTCTGTGATTTGCATGGGAAAAAAGCCTTGGCAGAGCAGTTCCAAAGATGGGACAGAAAAATTACTGGATTACACAATATCCAATTGGGAGATATCTCTTCGAACTGAAGACATTTCATTTCCAACATTTTCTCTTAAGTTTGGAGTGGAAAACCGTCAGAATTGGATTCTCTTAAAATTCTAAGGGGTATAAACCTTAAAGTGTCAGACGGCTTCATATATATTCGGTAGGAAAAAATCCGGACACCCTGAAAATTCAAACAGTAATCGAACTTGACTGAAATTAGAGGTATATTGTGTTGATAACAAGACGCCTTGAGCTGAGAAGGGAAAATAAATTTATCGATGAAAAATCGTCGGGTGAATTAAATTTCCCTACATTCCTTGTATGTCTCGCAGCATCCTCCTACCATCTTCACCGCGGTATTCGGATACTAATGCCTATTTCCGGTCGAACGGATAATCACAGAATAAAAAAATCGAAAACCAGAATTCTCCCACTGAACGAACTATTGCATAGAAAGGTCCTCGGAAAAAATTCTTGTTAAAAAAACAAATTGCATGTTCAATGTTCGCGCATTTATCTCACGTCATACGTCAAAATCGTGGATGACGTCATCTGTATTAAATAGCATTAATGCAGAAATATTTGCTTCAATTTATGGGTTATTTGACGCAAGATATCTCGGTATGGAGGTACTCACAGATTGAGAAGTCAATTGACGGATTTTTACGGCTGAAAATCTTGTTACGGATATTTTGGGGCACATACTTGTCGGGTTATTATTCAATCTTACTCGCGACAAGTAGAGATGCGGGATGAAATGGTATACGACCATATCCACGAATATTTCTCCCCCCTCCCCATTAAACGAGCTGAGATTTTGCCGTGGGATGAGCAATAAATTTTTCATTTTTGCATTCCGATCAAGCTTGCGCCGATATATCAGCACTGAGGTGAGCTGCTTCCCTCAATTATGGATACGGAAAGAAAGATCTGTATTGGATTCCATGTAACCCATTTTCTATATATATCCCTCACATCGGGAATGTCATTCTCCAATCATGCCAGAATATTCTTCATCACCGGAACGTCAAATACCATTACAACAAAATTGAAATATAAGTCTCGAGTCGTGGGAATCCATCGAAGGCCGATGATCAAGATTACTGGCGTAAAATCAAGGATCTTGATATACTTGGACCAATTATTTTCTCCTGCGTATTCACTCGCCTGAAGTGGGCCACGCGATGAGGACAGAAGGTCTTAAGGCAGGAGTGAGAAATAACTTGTCCGATAAACAGCCAGATGGAATTACTCAGTGACCCGAAATATTATCTGAGACGAAATAATTGTCCAAAAATTTTCGAAATCAAATCGCCATAGACAGCTATTAAACTCCATATATCTCCAGTATAATCGACAAACTGGTCTCTTATCACACGGACCTTCATATAGCCCAATAAAATTTGGCAAATTATGTTTTCACGTAGAGATTCAACTGCGGATATTGTATCTGCGAGTAACTCGCAAAATCCAATCGCTGTTCAGCGTTCATGAGTTTCGCAGCATTTCCCCATCATCTTCACTCTGGTATGCGAATACTAATGACCTTTTCTGTTTGAACGGATCCCCCAGATGCTTTCACACAAATCCAGTCGTGTCTCGACGTCACACTGCGCCGCCCAATCCCTCCCACCCACCCCCTTTGCCTCCCGCCCACACCCCATTCCCCCCCCCCCTTTCCCACCCAGTTGCCACCCCCCACTGTTACTTCGACAAATGTTACATGCCACAAGACACCAAGCTTAACCTGACCTCGACGTGGTAACCGAGCAAACGACGTTTCTGCCTACCTCACGTCATGGACAATCCTGCACCTCACACGTAAAGGGCTTCAGCGTATCCACTGTAGTGACGTTATCCCACTGATAACCGAAGCGTCAGGGGTGGAAGACGGGCGGGAGGGTTTGGGGGGGGGGGCGCGAATATAGGACGCTCCATCCCAGATACCTACGGTCATCGAGATGCGTAACTGCACGTACCCTTGACGATCCACGACAGCCTTTGTACACCTACTTCCCTCCCACGGTCCTACTTGGCTTGGCACACGTAAATACACAGACATTAGCTCGCAGATATTCTCGCCATGCTCACAATGTAAACACTGGTGTATCTCGGACTGAGTAATTTCGTAATTACATGGCCATGCACGCACTCAAATATCCGTGAAACAGGTGATGTTGTTCATGCTTGAGGCTATTTTTCACCTCGTTCCTTCACTTATTGAAAAATGTTAATTTATATATGCGTGATTCCATTCCACCTTGAGCAACATTTTCAAACTGCATCTTCGATTTTTTTGAAAATTTTATAACTAGTAGTACTAGCTACCATTAACTTCTGCGATTTTTTTTATCGCACCATTGACAAGATACGAATTTTTGAAAATTCCATTTTTGAGCAATCCTTCCTTAAGAATATTCATTACTTGCATGAACGGATTTTTAGGTTTTTTCTAAATTCTTGTTTCTAAATGTACTTTTCGATTCAGGGGGTGGAAATGGAATTCGATCCCTATTATGGGGATATCTTCACTTTTTAAAGATGAATCATGATTTTTGGGAATGTATGACTGCATCGATTTTCCTTGAATTTTTGACAAATTTTCAACCTATCAATCTGTCCTTAGACTAAATCCGGGAATGAACATGATTCAAGTCACAATTACCACGATTTGAAATATTGGAAAAATCGTTGAGGAAATCACTACGCCAAATGGGCATAAACAGATTGACCAGCTCGTCCATAATTTTAGAAATTTTACCACAATTCCATCACAAAGTTTCTCTTTTACCGTGCGTAAATCTGGGCACACACATTTTTTTTGTTATTCCCCTCATTTCCCTCGTGTTTTGGTGGATATATTGTTGGTTTCAGTCAGGTGAAATGAAAATTGGTGGTCGGCTCAAGTGAGTAACTGACACTATGGTGTGTTCCATACCCGCTGGAATGAAATTTGTGAGGGTTACGGGGTGTGTTCATAAGGGCAAAAGGGGCTACTATGTGGGCGGGAAGGGGGAGGGGGCTGGGGGGGGGGAGGGCAGAAGGGGCACTGAGGACTGGTCAACTTCTAGCCGGTGGGGGAGTATGAGGGAGATCTCTCCACTGTGGTGCGGTAATGAGACGTATGGGTTGAGTAATAGATTCACATTATGCCACGCCGGGGACTCGGCCCGGGCTCTCGTGACGTATTGTCCCGAGCACCGTGACCCAGCGTTAATTTAATGTCAACATTCTGGAATGAGGCGAGCCCTGAAACGTACTAATTACTGATGAGATTTTTTCAAATACCTTACTTTCATTAACTACAAACGGAATTTGGCCTTTCATAATTCAATCAATGTAATCGTCGAATTAATGTTACGTAGTGTATTTGGTTTATTGACTTCCCGATCTAGGGAAGTTATTGTAATAGCTCTGAGAATAAAAATTCCAATTTTCATGAAATCTTTCGCCATGGTTTTTTCAACCAATTTTTGTCCGGGATTTTTTTTTCCAAGATTAACCGAACCGTGAGTACCTATGGGTAATCCGGCAGAGTAGCGAGCGATTTCCTAACATTGAAGCCCCATCCGCAGATTTCACCTGCGGGCATACCTTAATTATGCACATGAGGAAGAAAAAATATAAATCATAAAATGAATTTTTGCGTGAGAAACATTTTTTTTATACAGTTTTCCCCCTCTGTAAGCACAGTTGAGATGCGGCGCTATAAACATTTGAAATTGTTGATGACAATAGAAGTACTGAAATCATTTTATTCAAGATCTAATCAACTCTAAGGTGGATGAGGACTTTCTGATTTCGACATGTAGATCGCATTATTAGTTAGTACGTAATCATGTGTTGAACCTTAATGTTTCATACATACACATACCCACCCACACCCATCCACCCATCCATCCATTCACGCACCAACCCATCCACGCAGCCACGCAGCCACCCCCCCCCCCACACACACACACATACATCCAGCTACCCACCCGCCCACCCACTCACACACACAACGTTTCATCGACTCCGAACAAAGCAGGAATGTTCCATGTGTGCTATCGGTGGTACCCATGAAATAAGACCGCACGGCCGGGCGGGAACCTAACCCGACGCCGGAGGGCGCCTTCCATCGTAGCACAGGGGTTTCTGGAGGTTTACCCTGTATTTAGAAATACAATGGCTTAAAATGGCGATAGTCGGCTCCAGCCGCATGGATGGGTGTCCAGTACTCCCTTGCGAAGAAAATACTAGAGAGCACCTACCGCGAGGAGTACAGGAGGGCGGAACAGAGAAAAAAATAGACACTTAAAAAAGTTTCCATAAATTTATTTCAATTTAAGTTAACAAAGTTTGTAATTAAATTGTCTAATACCATAATATTATTAATCACAAAATGAACATGGCCGTTCATAATTGAATCAGCGTAACCCCCCTGATTAATGTCTCGTAATGGAGATCGAATGAAAGGTACTGTAATATGATGCGATCAGTGGATGAAACACAACGTAGACAGGGAGTATCTCACGTCTTCGCTATTACACAGCAAGTTAACAGCAAGATTGTTTCACAAAGTTCATTTGCATTTACGTGCGTGAAAGGGCCCCCCCGGATGCCGTCTCACCACAGCATAAACCATACTCCCTTCTTCTTCTTCTCATCTCTGTTTCACACGGTTGTTCAGGCTTATCCCCGTGTATTTTGAGATTGTCTTGAAGGCGAAACCGGGAGAATGGATAGACCGACGGTATTTCCATTCTGATATACAGTAGTTTATAAATTATGCGCATACCAAATTAACATTATTAATAATTCGTGACATTTAGTTGAAATATTCAGAGGGAAAAAATAAAATTAAAAATTTCGGAATATGTAATTTTCTGCGGAAAAAGTTGCGGTAATAGTGTAAAAATTCGGGCTAATTGTTGTTAAAGTTTTCTCTTGTTGCATAGGACTCCTGTAAAGCAACTGGAATGAAACTATGAGACTTTCTCTCAGCAAAATTCACATATTATCAAAAATATATGTTCTCCACACCGACGTGTAAAGTCCGCGATAGAGCGCCGCGGCTCCCTGCGCGGAGGGAGTGAAGTGAGAGTCGTTCTGCGCATGCGTATGAAAAGGAAAAGCCACGTATGTCTCCTATTTTATGTCTCATTATTTCTTTGCCAATTTGCATGGTTAAGGAGTAACCTTCAGTAGAATTTCCGGAAGGCGCTCAAGTGTCTGAATCTTGCGCATGCGCACTCTACGAAATTACGCGCAGCTACTTGAGGTTGTTAGCAAAAAAGTCAGATCCGAATCATGAGTGGCCATTTTTTTAGTATTCACTAAAATAAAAAAGCGCGCCTAGCCACACAGGTATATCTATATTGCACTCCATGAGTTTAAAACGAGGCAGGAGTTTTGGAAAAAAAAGTTTGGAGCATAAGGCAGTGTTTTAGGGCTGAACAAATCGTTCATAGAAACTAATCAAACACGTGATATGACATTGACGAGGGTTCCCGTCGGAACTAGATCTGCACTTCGTAGGAAATTTCAAATTCAAATCTCTATTTGTTAAATCCTGTTAATACATTGCAACGAAATAAATTTATATATACAATTCTGACGAGTCGCCCATCCCAAGCTATCCCGAAGCAATTTATCCGAATTCATTTATTAAAAATTTCCATCTCAATTATCGAAAATGATAAATTGAAGATTGATACAAGTTGCAGCTGTTGACAGTATATATATTCGCCTATTCACATGCAGCTATCCGAAGTAAACATTGAGAAGAGTCCTGGGGATGAGCCGGAAACTGATGTTCCCTCGGCTGTCAAGGATCATCCCTTTTTGGTAGACTGACGGCTATACAGTGCTATGAGAAGTAGAGGGGTAGCGTTACGAAAGTTGCCCAGACCTCTTTAGGCTTGGTTGCACGAGAATACGACTCACTGGTACGATGGTAATGGCTCTGAAAAGTGTTTGGATTTCCCACTCGAATTTCACTCACAACTTCTCCATTTCACTGTGATTCTTCGGGGGTTGGAATGTCAAACGCAAGGAATCCCTTTTAGTGAAAAACCACTCAGGCTCACTTTAGTATAATCATCTGTCATCGCTCTTGCTTTCATATGCTTTTCATGATGTATTTGTAAGATTATATGTATGGCGCAAATGGGTACCTTTCAAGCAGTGGCTAATAAGTTTGGAGCACAATTTGACCTTAATGTGTCCAAGTTCTCTGCTTTGCGCTATAGCAACAGGGGACTTGCATATTATTTGCTCTAAGCGGATAGTTGGATTTCTTTTCGGAAATATGTTCTGTGAAAATTATCAGGGACGTTAGCGTCAAACGATGACAGTACGACGAGACTCAGTAATTTTCTTTCAGGAAACATCAGCGACTCAATATTCATCACGTACATGTCAAGTAAGTGGTAAATGATGCATTGCCATTGATTTATTGTAACCTATTTTCCGTAAGTATTCCAGGTTGAAGTGCGGGTCAAGCAGCAGCGGACTATGCCAAATGCAACACACACACACATGATAATTTTAGTGGGTCGGTGTAGAGCGACAAAGTTCAATCTGTGCATCGATTCTTGTCTCCGAAAGTGCTTTTCACCTAATTTGAATTTCAAATTTTCTAATGTGTATTTTTTGGTCCGCTGTCGCTCTCTCACCCTTATTGCAGAAGAGGGAAAAAAAGGGTTTTATTTTAAAATTCAAATGTGAACACCGAACGAACAACTTTGAAATGTCTTCCAGGCGTTTTACTCATGTTGCACTCTATTTTGTAGTGTGTTTGTGTTGTTTATTTGTGTTCGTTTTGTGGATGCTTTCGGTTCATAAGTTTTGTCAATGGTTTTGGGGAGGAAAGTTTGATATTGGGTAATTACAGTTGCTGCCTTATGCAATAAACATTGATAGTTTGAAGAGGATGAATGGAGTTGGGTGAATTTTCAGGGCGTTGAGAAATGCCGTAAATGTGCATTGACACCCCGCATTTTAATTTTACTATTTTTCTGCATTCTATGCTTTACAGACGACGGAAATGGGAAAATCATATAGTTATGCATATAGTTATATATATTTCAAATATTTCAAAAATTTCAAAAATTTCAAAAATTTTAAAAATTTCGAAGATTTTAAAAAATCCAAAAAAATAAAAAATTGCAAAAATTTTGAAATCTCAAAAATTTCAAAATTTTCAAAAAATCCAAAAATTTTGCGATCGAACAATTCTCATCATCTTGGGATCTGGAAAATCCCCATAATCTCCATTAAAAAAAATCTGCAAAGTCCGAAGCGTGCAAAAATCCCCAGAAACTCCGTAACTGCCAATTTCAAAACTAAAAACAAGAACACAAAAACCTAAAAACACCACATTTTCAAAAAAAAATTGCGATCCCCATCGCAGAACCCATTTATTCCACATCCGTACCCCCGCGGAACCGTGACATACGCCAGATACTTCTGCAAGAATCCGATGCCACGCAGGCCCGTTCAAACGAGTGCACTCCCACCTCCTGCCTCTAATTCAGCCGAGACCAGATGACCAAGTTCACCCATTTAATTCAAATTTCTCCTGGTCCTCTCTTATCAAAACGTACTTCCTCAGTCCTCCGCGAGTCCTCTTTGTTCCCGCTTTTCTCCCCCTATTTTCGAAAAGAAAGCAGAAAAAATGATAATTTATAAGCCCACGAAAACAAAGAGCGAATCTGACTACAAAAAAAAATATGTAAAAGCAACATAATTACTATTCTCCCTAGTTGAAAAACCCAGTGCTCAATCTTTGTGTTGCAGAGAAACGTAACGAGAGAGAAATTCGAAAAGTGAACACTTGTCCCTTGTAGTCACCAGTATTTTCCCTACGATTTTATTATCCAATGCCGTATATAAAGGTTAAATCAGAGAAATTTATGCGGGTCTCCCCTCACCACTACATTGTTCACCTCACCCTCCCCCCCCCCCTCCGCCCCCTCCCCCTTGCTCTCCCGCCAGCATCCTCGCTACTTTTGTATAATGAATTCTTCTCATGGTGTTTCGTTTCTCAAAGAGAAATACCAGGACCCTCTCCGTCAGACAAGCAAAAAGCAACAATAATTGGGACATATATAGGTTTATTCCACAGCTGGAAACAAAGTGGATGGTCCTCCTTCTTGTTGACTCATCCCTCACCTCTCGCTCTCTCGCTTACTCAAGTATTTACCACTGTTGCATACCTTCGAGTTTACCAAGGTAGAAGTCAGGAGAATTCTAGACACTCAACACTCGAATAGAAGTGCAAATGTTAACAATTTTGGAAATTTGAAAATTTTTGAAACTCTGGAAAATTGAAAAATTTCGAAATTTTGTGGGATAGTGAGACGAGGTTAACTCATTGCGAGGTCCTTTGTTGAGTGATATCTCAGAAGTGAAGAGAGGTGGGTAAAATCTCATAAGGAACTTTTTTTGGAGACAATTAAGTTCGATAGGAAAGTTTTTATGAATATTGTCTCAATTCCCATAGATTCGGAGATATTCATCGAAAACTGAGGCTACCCATTAATACACTACCCCGTTTTACTTCACTAAAAAATTTGGAAATTTTTTCATTTTAAAATTCTCGACATTTGTGACAATTTTTAAATATTTTCTTAACTTTGACATCTTTGAACACACACACACACATCCACCCACCCACACACACCCACACACACCCACCCACACACACCCACCCACCCACTCACACGCAGCCGCCCACACCCACCCACACACCCATATGTTTTTTTTAAATCTCCTCCAATTACCAAGCAGATAATTCTCACAGGAACTCCTCGTTCCATATTTAAAGCTCCAACCATAACATTCTCTATCTAGAAGTGGAAAAACCAAAAACCCACCAGCAAACGTCCACCAAACGAAAATGTAATTTTCCTGGAACCCTTTTCACCCATGCTCCCGTCGTACTTATTGTCCCTCCAAGAAAGGACAATCTCAATAAAATTATTTTTTCCTATCACTGTACACCTCTCTCCCAAGATCTCCGCGCTATATACATACATACAAAAGGAGCATGGTCCTCTCGTTTTCTCCCTCACACTCCGCTTTCAAGCATCTAAATTGCGGGGCGGCGAATCGTAGCGTTGGCTGGTGTGCAAGACTGCCTACTTATTTAGAATATTGCCAGCATACATCTGCATAAATTCAGCACAGGGCCAGCATTCTTGGCCCGTGTCGCGGCGCCCATTATACTATATTTCTCCTGGTCTTTGCTCTCACCCCCCTGCCCACCCAAACATTTACAAGGACTGGGGGGTGAGAGGGAGGTTTTAGAATTGTATACAGAAAACAGAACAAGAGGTGAGAGGCACCTAAAGTTGACACAGATCGTACATTTCCACAGCCATTTACCATCGCCATCTTCGCCAGTTACGTAGTAATGCCCTTTTTACAGCGTAAAATGCTATTTTGCTACGGCACGTTTATTACATCGATACGCAGACGATGCTTCATACACCTATACCAAGTAATGACCTGGCGACGAGTTTTAATACCGAGAGAGAAGCGATATATTTCGCGATCAATTGCCCCTCCGGCTTTTTACTGTTATAATAATAATGATGAAACTGGCCAAACGTTTATTTGGCGGATTCTGCGGGTGGATATGAAATCTCGTCAATATCAATTTTTGGGGAATATTAAATGGGAAAATTTAAGGGCACTAATTATTTGAAGTTATCGGTGAAAGTGGAATTTCCGATAAAAACAAAATAATCAATGTAAGGGCGCTAAAGCATTACAAAATTTTTCGGATTTTCACGCGAACCTTAATCATTTTATGTACACACACACACACACACACACACTAATGTGACAATCGGTTTTTTCAGTCTATTTCACAAAAATACACTAAAAATAAAATTGGATAATAATAATAATAATAATACTAATAATAATAATAATAATAATTGACTAATAACTGAATTTTCAATAAAACAGAAATTTCCGTTGACATAAACTCCACAACTCATCAATATATATGTTATTAAACTGGCATAATTTTACACCATAAAACATATTCATTACAGAATTCAATTTGATTGTCACTTCCAAACTTTTGTTGCCTCTCAGGACGAAAAATAAAAATATGAAAAATGGTTTAGACTGTAGCTGTGCCGAATACAGTGTTGATTTTTATCAAACTTTTCCTGGGTATGTAGGAAGTAGAAACCGGAGATTGTGAATTGGAAAAAAGGTGAATCTGTAGATTTAGTCCGAGAGCTTTCGAGTCAAATACATATTCAAATTGAATTATCCGCACCACCAGACATGTTGATTTGAAATCATTCGCTGGCCTCGGCCAAAACTGTCTACCTGTGGCCCCCTACCCCCAAATGTCCTTTCAGCTCTTGTATTTAACCCCCCACTCACTACTCTCGTTTTGTCTATCGTACCATGTGCGGGTATCCCCCAATCGCCCCCTCCCCCTCTTCCCCCCTTCCACCCACCACCCTATTCTCGTGATTCTCGTTGTCTGTGGCTTGACTTCACTGACTAATGGAAATTCTCGAACGAGAAGTTGGTCAAACACAATCGCTTTTGCATACGTATCGAAGTTCTAGAAATTCCACGGATTTCTAGTGGGCCCATCATTGCTTACAAGCCATGGGCTAGACCAAATACCATGTCGTTCATGCATAAACTATCATTTCCCTTCCACTAATCAACGTTTTTTCCACCATTATTATTTTTTGCAAATTACAATTTTTCGACACTAAAAAAAAATTTGATCTTCCAGAAATTTTTGAAAGCTCAAAAACGACAAAAATTTCCAAAAATAAGAACAAAATTATACATGCATGGGCGGCAGAATGCTATACGCGCGAGTAAGAGCCTCGATCGATGAAAGTTCACAGCGAAGTCATTATTAATTTCATTTGAATAAAAAGATGTAAAAATTCTAGTTATGAAAATTGAAACAATTTTTATTGACATCGTGCAGGGCAGAATGATTAGATGGTAAATTTTTGGTGTCATTGAATTACGCATCATTCACTCATAAAACAATGCTGGCCCATTGCATTACGTTTGACCCATCAAGTCGTTTGGCAATTTATCCGAATATAGTTGGAAAATGTGATCCATAATTACCACTATTAATTATTCCCTTCAACTCGAAATATTTATCATTATAGATATTGAATATTCGCCCATACAATAAGAGCATTTACGTTATGTGCAATGAATTATATTAATAATTATTCCATTTCCACTATGTTTACTGCACACGTAATTCCCAACCAATTATTTATGATTAATATTATTTTTTCCTATCACGAAAGAAATGAAGTTATGATGAAAAATCGATTAGCTGTTTATCCGAATGTTCAGTGCGCATACCAGATTGTTATAACCATCATTTGATTTCATATATGTATGAGGATGAAATCCATTACAATTAAATTAATATTTGTTGTATGCTCAATGTGTATATATGGAGTTCAATGAAAATGGTGGAAAAATGGGGGATGAGGTGAATGGCAGGTAGTGACTCATCTGGGTGGCCGACAATCCCTGCACGCTCGCCCTAATCAAAGATCTCAAATGCAAACGAGGTGTCATAATTTAGTATTAATCCATTTTTGCAACATAATTTCGTGTGGGTGATTGTGTGTGGGTGTGTAGGAAAGGGGGGGTGGGACGTGTGTGCAAGTGGGCGGGTGGGAGGTGCGAGCGGGTGGGTGGGAGGTGTGTGCGGATAGGTGGGTGCGATGTGTGTCGGTGAGTGGGGTATGTGTGTGTGTGTGGGTGGTGCGTGTGTGTGTGTGTGTGTGTGTGTGTGTGTGTGTGTGTGTGTGTGTGTGTGTGTGTGTGTGTGTTTTCACATACCATGTTACTCCAATTCAAACTTTTTCTACGTTTATAATTTCCAAACACTTCCTTTTAGTAAACTCTCGAAATCCACAATTTTTTTGAATTTAGAAACTTTATTCTCAATACTTGGAAACCATCCTTTCCATAGATGTCTAACTAAACTAAATTCGTTTGTTGGCTCACATACCCAAATCGAGTATAAATATCGCAACTTCGAGGATGTTTTATCACAGATTGGAGGACATAAATATACCGGAATTGCGCTTAGTAATATATTCGATTCAACTTTTTTTGGTTGTATTCGAAGTGTAAATTCATGGGCTCAGCATGCAGGCGAACGGTGCAGAGGGTAAAAACTGTCGAGAAAATATCGAGTTCATTGTCCCTGAAGCCCCCCCAGAATCACCTAGTTTGCTGACGCAGGATCATCATACGCTTCGAAACGTTTACAATCAATGATGGGTCGCGTATACAGTAGCAGTAGCATCCTACCAATCACTTCGTAGTTGCATGATGGTGAATTTTGCGTGGTCAAGCCCTTTTGGCTCACAATTTCGCTGGTAGCTCATTCAAACAACGGCCCCATTCACCATAGTATCGATTATAACCACAGGGGATTGATGAAAGTCTATAGAAATGAAGTAGAATCATCAATATTTTCTTCTAATTCAATAATGAAGTTATTGAACGACGGTGGATCTTGATAAATCGCGTGAGCTCAAATTAGAAATAAGTTGGGAAGTTGGGAATGTCTGAGGTATTTATGGATCAATGAACGTCGAATATTGTAGTTTGATTCCTACCGGTCTATAAACGACGTTTTGAAATATAGATTGGGGATATAGGAATTCGTAGACCTGCTGGTGTCAATAACCTTCAGATGCGGATCTCTTTTTTTGAAAGCCATGAATACTTTCTGATTCGGATCTTTGGGCGTTCAGTTGCTGTTACACACACACTCACCCACCCACCCACCCACGCACTCACACAAACTTTTTACCGATGACATATTTGACTTCCCATGAATGGTGTGCAAATGCCTCAAACCGAATTTACAGACCAGCAATTTTGTCCGTCAGCCCGACGGCTGATCATTATTACTTGAAGAACATTTTTCCGACAAATTTTAACAAATCGTCGAACTCCACCTCACCAAACATAGACAGAATATTAAATGACACATTCAATAATATATATTGCCGACAGATATCTCCACACCGGCCAATAAAAAATGCATCCCATTATCCCCACATTTTCACCCCGATACGCGCCGCCCCGTTATATCCAATTGCATACCATCATCAAGTAATTATTAAAGACCTATTATGAGAATTGAGGAACCCGAGTTCCCCTCCATCAAATCACAATATATCCGGTTATTTTTTTTTGTTTTCCACCTCTTCATTTATTATTTGATTTTCTCTTTTTGTTTCAACAAGCCAAACTGACGTTCATTTTGTACCGTTACGTTTGTATACACAGAGAGCGCTCTCGGGTCGGTTCACGGCATCGCATTCACAATCTAATTTTCACTGGCGTTTAATCTTTGTACACTCGGGCTTTCCCCCCGTTGCTTTGGTCTGGCACGCGCGTGAGCTTTTTCAAAGCACTACCCCTCTGCCCCTCACCACTTTTCTCCACGGTAACCCTCCTCCTTTTCCGCCCCCTCATCCTTCTCTGCCCCCCCCCTCCTTCTCCCCCCCCCCCCTCCTATGCACCGTCTACCAACACGGGGTACATTCAATTCCCTCCCGCCCCCTCTTTTCTCTCTTCCTCTCTCTCGCTCGCCTCTCACCCCATCACTCTCCCTCTCTCTCGCTCTTTCCAGCATCCGATTTCAAATGCCCTCGGCTCGGTGCAATTATTTCCGTCCTGTTTGTCGTTTGTTTCAAGCACACTCACTCGTTCTATTTTTCAAATTCTCTCATAGCAATGCCAAACCCAACCTCCCCCCCCCCCCCCCCCCACCCACCACCCGCGCCCCATCGCCGACCGCCCTCTTCTAGCCCACCGTTCTATGGCAAGGGTGGTCGATACATTTTTCATTACTATTTCGACTAGTCGAACATTCTGGTATTGCTACATTATAGCAGTCACGTACGTCGATACAATTGTGGTTGAGATCTACGCATGATAGATGGGGAAGCCGACGAATAGCGCGTGAATTTTGACAATTTTTGTGTAATTGGAGGCTCTGGTAAAGTTCATGGTTATGTATGCGTGTTGGATTTTTTTTTATTTTGGAACGTTTGCAGTTTTGCTGAGTTTGTTTTCAATTTTTTATTTTAGAAAGTGATTTAAATTTTAGATTTTCCTGTTTTTTTTTCTTTTTTTTTAATATTGTGAATTGTTAAATTTGGAGTTTGCCGATGCTTTGACTTGAGCCATTAAAAATTTTAAGCAAATTTTTTTTCTTTTCTTTCAATTTGACCTATTTATCACAATAATTCGATACAGCCCAAAACCATCATTAATAACATTCGCTTTAAAACAATCTTGTCTAACGATATTAAACTTTTATTCCTGGGAATTAGAAATTGAGGTTTTTTTTTATGGATCCGATCTGTCGCACTCCTTCACTTCACTAACTTATGTGTTATATATCTTCCATAGGGGGACAATTTGTACTGCTCATTATGAGCACACTTATTCGTTCTATTTTCAAAATGAGCCCATATCAATCCCTCCACACCCCTTGTGTGACAATAATGGCCCCATTTTTCATTACATTTTCGACAATTTCACTATGCCTTCCATGATTCGAGCACCCCCAACTTCGCTGAGGAAGCATTCATTATAATAATTGGTTATGGTTAGGGGACAAAAACTTGACGTTGTATAAATATGCACCACGGCACACAGCAATACATTTTTTTTCGATAACCTCATAATGAATTCGTATTAATCACTGAGTTCATCATGACCCGCGTAATTTCAACGACTGTCTGCACCTATGGCCCTGGATATAAAATTGTTTTTTTCATTCTGTCATTTGCAAAAATGACATTTGCGATAATATAATATACTCTAATGCAATATAATACAATATAATATGCTATAATATAATATATTATACTATTAACTGAAGTGTCTATCACAATATATAATCAATAACTCTCCAAATAATTATGAAATTTCTCACATTTCTTCACTAAGCAAGTATCGTAATACGTATCCAACCGATTTTAATTAAAAATCCCTAGCGTTTTTTTGTGATCTGCAGGAAAGCGAAAATTACTCAATGAACATCAAATTCCGTTGGCAGATCAATAAACCCTATAGTCCGGGAGGTGGAAACAACTCTAGTTTCATAATTGTTATATTGGCGCGAAATCAGAATGAAACTTCGCAGTATTGTAAAGTATAGAGATTTGCTACAAAAGTTTTTATGAGTAGTGATACCCACACCCACCCACTTACACACTCACTCATCCTCCCACCTACGCACCCACCCACTAACTCTCCCACCCACCCACTTACTCTCCCACCCACCCGCGTACCAAGCCACTCACCCACCTATCGAGCCACTCACCCACCCACTTATTAACTCGCCCACCTACCCACTCACTCATCCTACACACTCACATTCACACACATACCTACGGAGTTCAGGCGTTGGTATAGTCGCTAGAGTGTTTGCCCACTACGTCAAATGTTCTGGGTGCACGCTGAAATAATGAAAAATTTTCTAATCGATTCCGACCGATAGCAGAAATATGCCATGTATGCTATCGGCGGTTCCCATAAAATGAGACCACAAGACCAGGCGCGATCCAATGGGGGAGGGGGGGGGGGGGTTCCATCACACAGCGCCCACCATAGAGGCGAGGGGTCTAAACGTTTACCCCGTCTTTAGAAATACGATGGCTCAAAATGGCGAAGGTCGGCCCCAACCGCATGGGTGGTTGTCCAGCACTCCCTTATAACGTAATGCCCAAGAGCATACAGAAAGAGAGGGACAGGCCAAAAAAATATACACACACATATATGAAAATCTAATGGAAAAGCAATTATCGGGAACAAAACAATAACTCCCTTTATCGGGAAGTTACAAAATATCTGCAGCACAGAACAATGCAGTTTTTTCTACCCCTATAATGAATTTGCATTAATCACCCGGTTTATCATTACGTTGATAATCTCAATTATTCTCACCACCAGTGACCCTAGGCATAAAATGACCCTTCTTTTTTGTTCTGTCCATTTAAAAGTTTGTGAGGGTCATTGGCGTCTCTTTAATTCAACAATAAATTATCGAATCGGGTCACGACGCGCCAGGTGCTGCTGATGCGCTGGACGCACTGTAAATAAATATTCCATGTAGCCGCACTACCGCGAATACATTGGAGGGGGGCCCATGAGAGGGAGTGAGTGAATTGGAGGATTTCCCCGCCCATATAATTGAAAAATACCAAAGGCATAAGCACACTCTCGCGAGCCCATCTGGCCTACATTGATATAACAATAAAATGGAAATAGACAGAGAGGATGTTGCTGTAATGTTGCCGTTTTCGATATGCTTCCCATTAAATTGCAGAATCCCATTCGCCCGGCTTTCTCTGCAGGTTTAACCCACCCACACTGACCATTTCCGGGTGGCTGGATGTGCATTCATAGCGGGGTGTCATTGCAAAAAAAAATTGTCTCTACATGTTCATACACGAGAAAAAAAATCCAATCTCAGAAAAATTTGCACTTTTTTAGTTCCAAATGGAAGGATTACATGCAACATTCCACAAAGCATAACGCAATTTTATCACCATTTTTAGATGCTCTTCATTTTTTGGTTTTGTCTCTATAAAGATTGATAAGCAAAAAAGTTCAGTTCTTCTTATTTTTTTAATTCATGTTAATTAGATAATAATGGCAAATATAACATGTAATAATATGAAATTTAGATATTCTATACGGTGTCCATGGTTCTGCTATTCTTAACAAGGGCTTCGTTGATTTTTTCAAGATTTTTCACGTACAAAATATTCATTTGTTGTAAATTGCGCTGTATTCAAATTCGCACAAATAATTATGACGTTATATTAAAAAAAGATCTTCCTGATTTTTTGTTGAAAACAGGTCCACCCAAGATCCTGATGAGGCCGCGCTCGCAGCACGTGAAAACTGGGGGCATTGCAAGTTTCTACTGCAGCGCTCATGGTGCACCTCCACCGCGAATTCACTGGCGCAAAAACGGCAAGAAAATTTCCTGTAAGTTTCTCTTGATGTATCTAGGTGTTTCTTTTTTCTTTCTTTCCTCCCTTTACTGCATATACATTTTTTTCCTCTCCCCCCCCCCGTGCACTTCTGCCGGAGATACTCCAAAGTGATCTTATTGTCTCCTTACTTTCCTCAGCCTTCTCATTCTCTTTCGCCCGAGTTCCTATGGGACATTGAGTTTCCCTTGAGTCCATCCTCCTCGCGCGCAACCCAACCAAAACTCTGTAGCCCTCAGTCAATCTACGCTTCACTCTGTTTTCGTCCCGCACCAGACGTTGGTACGGGCGAAAGAGAATTGGAAAGGAACTACGCTAGGCTGCTTTCCTCAGACTCTTGAAAATACGCTTGATGAGCTGTGTTTTCTATAGATATATATATAAAAACACATTTATATATATGTATATATGTATATATGTATATATGTATATATGTATATATGTATATATGTATATATATACATATATATATATATATATATATATATATATATATATATATATATATATGTATATATGTATATACGGCAACCGAGTTTAATGCTCTTTATCAGCTGAATCAATACTTGTTTAAAATTCACCCTCCTTTTTTCGTCATTGCTTCAGCCTCGCAGTCGCGGTATCACACAAAAACTTACGCTAATGGCTCACTGCTGAGAATCGATCCAGTTAGACCTCAAAGGGACGAAACAACATGGGAATGTGTTGCCGAAAATGGAGTTGGTGATGCTGTAACTGCTGAAGCTGTACTTACGGTCCACGAACGTAAGTAATGCATGATTAAGATGTATTTAGTAAAGTGAAAACGTCGGCTTTCGATTTTCGTTTTGATCCGACACCCCTGCGTGAATGAATCTATGAGATCGGACTAAATCAACATGGAATTCGATGTGACTTACCATGAATAACAATATGATTCAGTCTATTTCTGATCAATCCATTAGTTCAGTTCGTAGGGGTTCAATGTGGTGTCGGATTGTTCGTCTCCGGAGACTTGAACCATATTGATTTCTTAAGTCACAACAATTACGTTAAACTCGTTAAAATGGGCTCCAAAAATCCTGAATTTTCGGATGGTGACCAGGAAACTGGCAGGATCCAAGGAGCAAAGTGTTGGATCAGATCGATCAATGCTCGTCATGGCTTCGGATCACTCGCAAAACTCTGACACTTCGCACATTGGATTTATGGCGATGTCAGGCACAACCTTGTATCTTGGAGGGTCCAGGGCACAACCTTGTATCTTGAAGGGTCCAGGACACAAGTCAAAAATTTGTAATTCTGCATCTCCTCGGAGCAGTATATATAACAAACCTATAAGACCTCTAAGACCTGAGTCCCCGATGTGCGATTCAAGTCAGATGATGGTACTTGAAATGTTGTGAGCTCACAAATTGTAAAAGCGTATGTTTCAGGAACATCGGCCTTTATAAACTGAATATCGATTTGGGATTGCAGCGATAGGTATATTCGGCAATTTAAATTCAGAACTTTTCGAAAGGAGTTGCATTGATCCATGAGTGGTTTCCGAATTGGCGCCAAAAAGTTCTATGCCAACTAATTTCCCTGATTTCCCATTCAAAGAAATAACATTAAATGAAGCACAACGACGAACGATGAAACTGACAAGATTAAGGATTATAATTTAATCATCCCAAGCGAGTCTGACACTATTTCAATGGTCCCTATTCGGAAAAAGAAACGTTGCAGAAAATAGAATTTCGTCGTCAGTGATAAATGGTCCATCCATAACCTCGGAACATCACAATCTTACCGTAAAGTTCACTGAAGCACTCCTCGGAACATCTCCCTCAGACACTTAATTTTTTCCTCCACTCCTGGTGTGGATCATGCCATGCATAATTAATTGTCCATTGTCGCTTTCTTTTTGCTTCATCGTCGGATTCCAAGTTAATTTCCCCCCCCCCCCCCCCCCCAAAGTTTAACCCTCACGATATTCCACAATTTAGCCTTTTTTTCCAACACACCCTTCTCCTCTTTATCCTGGCTACACTCTGTGTCTCATCTTCCTACTCCCTAACACTTCTTCTCACACTGTCTTTCTTATATCTCACCCATTTTTACGGTAGAACGAACAGCTTAATGGCGCCGAGTCTGCTGGCCAAACGGAAGGCAGCTTAATGGGAAAGAAGTACTGCATTCCGAGAAGCTCCCCCAAAATCTCTCTCTCTCTCTCTCTCTCTCTTTCTTTCTACCATCCGACGAGAGCGCGTGAAATTTTGCGGAGCAGCTTAATTGGTTTCTCTTACTTTTAATTTAATTTAAGATGAGCGGAATGAGGGATCAAGATGGTGGAAACTCAGATGCGAAACTAGGAATAAGCCAAGAAAAGCCTGTAAAGTACACTTTTATATAGATAAGTTTGTGCTGATTCAACTTTATCACACGACACGTCTGTTAATTTATCCAATAACACTTGCTGCTAAATTAAATTCTCGTACTATATATAATTGGTAGGTTTGCGATGCAGTATTCTCAGATTGAAAGTGCAGATTGAAGGCCTTAAAGATGGAAAAAAACATGTGCGTAGACAGTTACATGACAGAAGTGAAACTTCATAGGGGCCGAATTTATAGAGATGTTATGATATTCTGTAAATATTTAAAAACTTTTGATTAACACACACCCAAAATTATTCCGAACATAAATTATGATATAGAAAATAACGCGGGGCACATTTATAACGTATACATTAACACACCAGACTGGAAAACAGCTGGCTTTTTACCGTGGATAGAAAATGCGCATAACGCCATCTTACGCCCTGCGTTAAATCATGACGAACGCGTCATTATCGACGTTCCCATGCAACACGTTGTAAACGGGTCTAGATGTGCGTGAATGCTCTATTCTTCTCTCTCTCGTGCTCCCTCCCCATACCACGCATACCGTCCCTACATCCTAGCTCGTGAAGTATGTACGCACTCCATATATGACGCTTCCCCCTCCCCAATGGTGTGGGTTTTTGTAACATAGGGACTCGTGTGTATTCGATTCACATCCAAAGACGCCTATAGAAGTTTCGTTAAAAAAAAATGCATTCCCATAAGTCGCTTTCCAAACTCACTAACTCACAAACTGAATTGGTCATTGCTAACTTCAAGAAATTTAGCATTCTTCAATAAATCGCAAATCATTCCGAAGTTCTCGTAATCAATAATTCAAGTCTGACCACAAGCAGACTCCCATCACTCGGCTATTACGGTCGACGAAGGGGGGGGGGTGGGAGAAAATAGGGCATTCGAGTGGCTAGACATTAAAATCACATTCGGCCAACAAGATTAATCGATAGGGGACATTTATAACGCTGTTAAACGAGAATAGAGGTGGACGCATTATGTGACAGGGGGAGAACCATGGCTCTAGCGCCTCCCGCCACCACCCCCCCCCCCCCCTCCCCACCCCCGTAATTGATAATAGAAGGGTGTAATAGTAATTTATTACTCAACTCACTCGAAATGTTTCACCAAATCAGTGATTTCATCCAAGCGACGAGAATACCCATACTAGGAAAACTTTAGTGGCTACTGTCAAGTCTATGAAAGATGTCGATGAACAGTGAAATGTATTCCCACAAGGTATGGAGAAAATGGAAATAAATGACAACAGTGCCAAGCGGTGGAGATAAAACTGTGAATAGAGACGTGAAATGTCATTTCTGCACTTAGTGAAACTTTTACCTTGCCATTTCTATCTTTATATCATCAGGAGTAGGTACTTCTGCAATAAGTATTTTCATAAAATATGCATGATTACGTTTTTCTTTCTGAATAGACCTGGAATAGGATGGAAACTGAGTGGTCTGATTGTCGAAATTGTAACCAAGTTAGCGCTTTCCATATTCGGATTACTTCACATTGCTAATTTATAGTATTCTTTCGCTAAATGTCATCATTCGAGTGAAGCTCCCTTCAAAAAAGTCATCTGCAGATTCAATTGGACGTACTGTATCTGCTATCTCGGCAACCGATAATGTTGAAGAAAATTTTCAGGTATGGTATGATTTTTCCCAAAAATCGTCGGTTGAATAACCAGAAATCCGATACGAGACGATTGGCACGCCCACATCTGCAGAAAATTTATTTAAAATGGTCAGAAATAACTCAAGAGATACTGAAGTACCCCCCCAAAAAAAGTAGGAACCTCGATTTTTTGTTTTCGGACGTTTTATAATAACTTACCTTCCCGTCGTGTTAATAAAAAAAAGTGGTGTAAAAAATTATACCCAAGCTAGGGCATATCAGAAACCACTGGGTGAGTATATTCAACGAAATACTAGTATGCGTGCTCAATTTGACGTGACGGTAAAAATCTGAAAACCATTACAGTGGAATAAGACTTGAAATGTCGGACATTGAAACAGCGAGAGGAGGAGGGACGAATCCCATAATGGAAAGAGGAATTTCAGAAATATTCTTACGATCCAGTTATTCGTGATATCGTTTCACACTCGTTATCATGACAACTTTATTGTCAACCATTTCACTTAACTTTTAAAACTTGTGGATTTGGTACAGTAAGAAAGTGAAATGGCGGCGAAACTACGTGGGAGAATAGTTACGTTTATAACGAGATTATCCGGTGATTTGTGGCATTGAAAGTATGTACTTGGGTTTTTTTTCTGAGGATCTGTAAATGTGGAGTAACAAAATGCTCTTCACGTATTTCACAGCAATTGGAATTGAGCACGGGGTAGTATCCACGTGATGGTAGAGTCGGGGGGGGGGGGGGGTACTATCTCGAATTGTGGGGTTAAATAAGAATAACTAGAGCTCCATTAATACGCAATGATTCCACCATTCACATTCTGGAGCATTTACGACCATCAATTGATTCAAATAGATTTTCTCCCAACATATTCCAATCAAATTGAAACGATATAAATTTCCCGTACTTCCACCCAGCGAATTCAATCGACTTAACTCCTCAATTTTATCCCCAAGCAATAAGATCCCCCCACCCGATATCCGCAATTTACTTTGCTAGATCCACGCTTGTAACATGACAAATGTGGGATAATCAATTCCATTATTAACCTATCGTTCTCTTCTGCTGAAGTCCATCTCTATGAGTTGGACATTTGCACATAACCAGACAGTTGGAATTCACCTCAATTATTCAAAAGCAGCTGCAATCAAAATCAGACAATCCACCGATACCTTCATTCAAAATCAATTCAACATTAATTCATTGACAGATCCGACGGACCTATGAAAGTGTTCCCAGCTAAAATACCTGTCACAATGGACCAATTAATAAACCAGGATATGACGGGATAGTGCCTAATTATAACCATGTTTGTCATATTTAGTCATCCACCAGCCGGACATAATCCGTGATTTTCCCTCCGCTCTTTACGATATTGTAAATTAATAGGCTTTCCTGTCTCGCCTCCCGCCCCCACCCCACCCCCCTCTCTCTCTGAGCCACGGAATAATTCCGCTTTTACCGCCAAACGGACGATTCAGTGGGCAACCGTAAATTGAAGCTCACGGAGTTGTAGGCTTCACTCCTTCCCCCCAATGTGTTCAACTCCCCCTGCACTATTCTCATAGCGCTATCATTCACCCCTTCTATCTGGTATTCCCCCGATTTTGTGTCCGGATGTAATCTGGCCCAGCAATGCTGTGGAAATTGAAACGGTTTTAATTAATTCAGGAGACACCAGTGTCCTAATTACCTACCATGTTAATTAGCTTTGGTTACTACCATACGTTCATGTTCCTTCAATAATTTTTTCCCCGTCCCTTCAGCCCCCCCCCCCCCCTCCCCGCCTTTTTCATACCAGCCATTTACCCAGTATTTACCAGTAATTCATGGAAGACACTGCTGACAGTATCACACCTGAACTCGACTTACAACACGTTATGTACTCATGGTAATCCGTAAAACAACTAATTCCGAATATGGAATGGCCTTAATGACCGCTCGTAACCCTACATCGGACGCCACCCACTTACTACTGTAGACTAGAATATCTTACACCACACTAGCGGCAGTTAAGAACCCCAGCGCTTTACCCAACTCCCCCGTTGACCCACCGCTACTAGCTTGGCAATTGTAACCACCCCCCTCCCCCTCCCCCCAGGTCTTCTCTTTAACGACTCGAGACAGTGTTCTGGGGGTTTACCGAAATGACGCAGAGTAATAACACCACCATCTGAAATATTAATACACGCATTAGAATATCCACAAAAGTGGGCCGTTAACTTTGTTAATATTCGCGGAATTCAAATAAAAGAAAAATCGATAAGTCAAGGGATGCCCAACTTGGTGTGCACTAACTTCGAAAAAAGACATTTCAATAGCATTGTTATCTTCCTTCGCTGTAATGAATGGAGCGCAGTTAATTAATCCACCATCTATGATAGTTGTGTGGTACGGACGCGTCTCATCACTCATCTCTCATCATCGTATCTATTATTATCATTATCTGTCATTTTTTTTCTCCTTCACTTATGTTCAAAAACACCACGTTGCAATTCATCTGCGATGGATCACAGCATTCATGACAGGGGACAAGGGTGAGATGGAGACGGACATGATGAAAAGACTGGGTGACGTGAAAAGTCGACTGAATGCCGAGAGTGAGAACATCGAGCTTAGTGTAGAATATGCATATAAGGGAGCTAAGGATTATAAGATATGAAGGGGATGAGATGGGGAGCGGGGAGGGGGGAGGGACGAATAGGAGTGGCAGAAAATGAGCGAGAAAATGCAACAAACCTGGTGAGCATCTGGATGGTGAGGAACTACGTGAAACATGGGGCGCTGAAAAATTCTCGGTGGACCTCGACGAAGTGTTAACGGTGGTGGCATTGTGACACGAAAGTAAGTTGTGAATAGTGCGAGACAATATTTACCCTGGATATGGGGGCGGGAGGGTGGGGGGTGGATAGAGAAAGATTTTTGTATCAAGCTTCCAACTCTTTTGTTTCATATAGCTGTATATACGCGTTTCTCTTTGCCCGCGCCCTCGGGGTGTCGAGTCTTATTCGCGTCCGTGTGCTTTTTCTACCCCCCCCCCCCCCCTCCACACCCAACCTCTTCACTAAACCCCTTTATTCCGCTCTTCCCAACCAGGCGCCAGCTGTTTGTTTACCCTCTTTGTACCTGCTCCCTCTCTTTCTTTAATCCATCCCACTCCAATCCACCGTCTACGATGCGTCTTTTTTCCACGTATTAGAAAAGCTGGCACTCGAAAAAACAGCTTCGGCTAACCGTGCGCGGGAAATTGAAGCTAGCCCTTCACCACCAGATCGAATAACCAGTCTATTCCGAATCTCCTCTACGTGTATATAGACTTTAAAGTAGATGAGAAAAAAAAAGTGGAGTCAAGAAATAAAGTGGTAGAGAAAAGGTAAAAACTAAATTAACGAACCTCCCCGCCTCCCCCCCTCCCCTCCCCCCATGAAGAACTCGGAAATTTTTTGTCCTCCTTCAACTTTGAGTTGAGATTGGTAGGGAGAGAATGATAGTCGAAGCAGAAAAAAAATACACGTAGTTGTATCACTTGTGACCGAGAGGCAGGGCATGGGGGTGGGGGGGATGGGGCGATTAAAGACTGATCCAGGATGAAAAAGCGAGACGAAAAGTTTGGTCGCAAACGCAAGAGCTGGTAGTAGCCGGTGTCCCTTGTGAGTTTCGAAGGGGCTCAGAGATTTCCTGAGTTAGGAAAAGAAACGGGGAAGTGAGCACGGAGGAAAGTAAAATGAAAAAAGGAGGCGAACACGAAAGAGGTTAAAAAAAAAAGAAAAACAGAAAGAAGAGAAGCGCAGGGATGGAGTGCAATGTGCGGTGGGACTGGTAAGTTTCGAGGCGGCTCCCTCCTGGGCGTCAACTTTGCTTAGGCTCCCTAGCTGCAGAGTGGCCGGTTGAGTGTGCAAGAGTGAGAAGGCACCCACGGCGAACCGAAGGAGGAATGGGGGATAAATCCATTGGGATACAAAGAGTGAAAAGTATATGCGCGGTTGCATCCGCCGGGGAATTTAATTTGCTTGGAAATGCGTCGAGCTTAATTAGCAATTAATTGGAACATTAATTAGCCGTGAATTTTTGGTTAGCCAAGGGAATATGGATGAGATGTTCTTCGTCCCTTTTACTTCACATTTTTCTTCTCCGTCTCAAGCCCTTACTTTTTATTCATCATTGGACGTTATCGGTGGAGTTTTCTTGGGGGTAGTGCAACCTCCTAGACATACAGCGATAAGAAAGTATCTTCAACCAAGACCGAAGACCCACTAACCAAAACTATTTCAGCAATCTAACTTTTGCGTTTGTCGTCAAGACTCGTGGAGTATCTACGAGCGAGGACAAGAAGAGGGACATGGTGAGACGGGTGAGGGTGATAAAGTATTCTGGGGCTTAAGTCCTAGTGCAAACATTTGTCGCTTCTTCTTTTCTATTCTCACGTCGTCTCATCTTTTCCGTCCACCTGCCCCATCTAACCCCCCCGCCTCCCCCCCCCCTTCCCCACCACCACCCGCCACCGTCAGAAGTCAGTTTCACAAATGTTACTCCTTCATCTCTATCTCCGCGCTTCTCTATATTCTTACGTTTATACGACGATCTCTTATTCATCTACTCAATATTTGCAATATCTCGGCTCTGACTATATGCACTGGGGCTCATCCTCAACTCAGTCAATGTGTGAATCACTTGGAAGACGGTATGATCACCAATATCGAAGTGAATGGATTTTCTCTCATCATCGTGTGAGAATTTTCCCTGGAAATTAGTAATCCATACCTTGGCGAATTGCATGACATACTTTTCTGCATAGTTTCACTGTTACTATTGGTATCTAAGTAAGTTCAGTTCTTGTAATTTCACGTAGCTTTGTATAATGAACAAAAAAAAGACCCTTCGGCTGAAACTAATTCTCTTGGCCCAAGTAATTAAGCTCTCCGAATCGAAGTAACTTCGCTCAAGCGAAACATTGAGCCTCTCGCTAATCACTCAACGAATTGAGGAGGCCATGCCCAGCCAAGTTAATACGCGGAAGAACTTGTTTACCGAAATACTTGCGACAAAAAATTGAGGTACCGAACAAAATTATAATTTCAAGATGCCTTTGTCAAAGAAATTTACTCAATATTTGCGTTATGAACGTTTCAACAATAGGAATGAAACAGGAATTACAAACCGGGAGTCTTTTATCAAATAATTTTAATCCGATTGAACCCCCTGAAATTATTGAGAAAGTATCTCCAAATATCACTTCAATCCATCGTTCATTTATCTGGACAACTGCCATTTATTTAAATTCCCCTGAGTTAGAAGAGAAATGATAGAAGGAATGATTTCAAAGGTGAAAACTGGTGGAAGAAAGACCCCCTGCGTTATCTCGCCCCTGATGTTTTTTTCACTTATTTTACATGTCCCTTTTTTTCTCTCCTCCACCCCGGCCCACCCTCCTCCCCCCCATTCACTTTTCAATGTGTCAGACGAGGGTTTGAAACCTTCGTCAGACTTTCATCTGGAGGGGATTTTATAAAAAGCTATCAGAACCACCGATAATACGCCAAAGAAATACTCTCCATGGGGGGCGTGAGGAGTCGATGCTACGGGACACCAAACAAATTGAAGCTTTTGATGGTTAGCCCGAAATGGATAATGCGGCGTTTAACAATGGCCGTTCGGATGATGGTTGAGAAAAGCCGGAATTCCAATTGAAGAATGAAGAGAATGGCGCTAGTGATGCTAGTACATTTCGACGGATAGACGGAAGGAAGTTGGAAGAGAGCACACAACACGGTGAGAATAAGAGATGGGCAAAATCAAATGAGCGAGATTGTCTGAACGGCACTCCATCTCTCTCTCCGTTCGTTCTTTCTCTTCGCCCCAACTCCGACTTTCTCTATTGAACGAAACCACACTTACTCATCCTCTCTATTTCTCCCAACACTCTCGCCATCATCCACCCCTATTTCCTCAATATTCCTCTTATTGAAGCTGATATTCGAAGGGAGGACGCACTATGGAAAACCACAGCCTCATATTCCTGTCCTAACCGAGGAACACCCACCTCATCCCTCTTCCTTCTGTCTCAACATCCACCCAACATTCTAGACGAACAACCAAATGCTTCTACGATTTCAGGCTCCATTTCGGTAGTATTTCAACCGCATCTTTTCACCACAATTCACTTCTTCAATACCGAGATTCTGTCTGCACAAATGCCAGATTAAATGTCCCTTTTCTTCATCATATCGCCATCGAATCACAGTTTTAATTACACCAAAGCCAAGTAGAACATGAGAAAATCGTTAATGTCTTTTCGATTGGCGAATAATTGGAAGCTAGTGAATTTAGAATCACGTGACAAGAATAGAAACTACCCTAGACCCGAGGCTTTTTCCGGAAATTAATCAATTAAGTTAGCCTCCTCCCACCCCCCCCCCCCCCACCCCTCTTCCACCGTCTGTGTGTCCAATGTAATGTATTTGCTGAGTTTTATTCCGTGAGGCGAGACAATCGAATTTAGTCGAATGAATTTGCGCTGGTGCGACGACACTATATGTACATATGTATATATATATGCACGGTTTGTACAGCTCATTCGTGGAAGTCGGGCGACGAAGTGGGTAGAATGCCACCTCTCAGAACATCTATTTTTCTTAGTCAAGGCAGGGAAAAACCCACCTGCCAGCGGTATGAAAGAAAGATTAAACATTGAAAAAGAAGGAAAATTAGAAATACGATAAGTTTTCCTCGGGTGACGGCGACACCCGTCACTTCCCTGAATTCAAAATACCACCGGCATTTTCTCATTCTCCACCGACTTTCCATAAGTTTCTCCTGGAGCGGATTAAACGATGGTTCTTTTTTTTTCCTCTTGTCCTTCCCCGACCACTTGTATCGGAATTTGCAGCATGTTCAATTAATAGTTGAAAAAATAAGTGGACAAGCTGAGAGCCCGTCATTTGGCCGGCTATTAACATAGAACTCTGATTCCCGTAATTGTTTTTCTCCACAATACGGAAAGTTATTATTTGATCTCTAAAAATAACAAAGTCTTCAATTGAATCTTTCTGTTTCAAAGTATTCAGAAAGTGGGTGGGTTAGAGAGAGTCTGTGGGTGTGTGTATGAATGAGTGCGCAGGTGGGTCGGTGTGTGAGTGCGTGAGTGGGTAAGTGGGTGGGTGGGAGTGTAAGGAGGTGGGTGGGTGTGAGGAGGTGTGTCAGTGGGTGGGTGTGTGTGTGACTGAGTGGGTAGGTGTGAGAGTGGGCGGGTGGGGGTGTGAGTGGGCGGGTGGATAAGTGGGTGGAACATTTTTTTCGCTACACCGAGAGATGATTATGTGCTCCATGCAACAGTATTTACGGGGCTGTCATACACCTCACTCAAAACTCCAGAACCAACGACACTTTCTCGCTGCTAAGTGCATAAGATCTTCCTACTCACTAATTTATTTGATGGATAAGTGAGGAGTGCAAAGGAGGCGTCTATTATAGCAAGTGCACTAAAGTCACTGCAGAGTTGAGTCTTACAAAATTTATACATATATCCACTTATGAGTAGACTCCCTCCAAGGTGGATGTTATAAGCCACATGAAAAGGGGTCAATGATTCTTCAGATTTGTGTCGTGATGAATGATCCAGTTATACGTCATCACATGCAATTTAATTATGTATATAAAACTTAACGCCATGAATGAATGAATATAAATAAGGGAAGGTGTATGGGTGTATAAAAGCATGAAATAAAATGATTGACTCTTTGCTACTAAATCCACTCGTGAGCCAACGATAAGCCACGAAAGTGACTATTAAAGCAACATGGTGGTGGGGGATAAATTTTTACTGGTGTGGTATAACACTGCCTTAACTTCCGTCTCGTAAACCACGAGAGAGAGTCTTGAGTGCAGGCTAGCGTTGGTAGGACCGATACGTGCCATGAACCAGAGTAACCAAACTATAATTCACGTGGCTTCTGCAAGGGGTTCACCATTCCCGTACGGGCCATGGACGGGCGGGGGGGGGGGGGGGGGGGGGGGGAGTAAGACGAGGGAGAGTTATTCCACGTGATTCTTACACTAAACTCCCACCTCCCGCCACCCATCATGCTCGTATAATTCCGAAAACGATCGAACTACAATTCATTGGAATTTCCTTGGTCGTAAGCGCGCGGAGAATGCTAGGGCTTGAAAAAAATTACCATTGTGTTATTGGTAATTCAGAATTCATTGCACGTTCATGAAACAATATTTTTTCGGTCCAGTTTGTGGGGGAGCGCAGACTGCGGATGCAGGCTCTCAGGACTTCTCTCATGTATCGAATATTCCTGTCGTGATTCGTACAGGATGTCTAACACAAAATTTTGAATGAATCTGATTGCGGATTTCAGCAAGATGATACGGATTGGAGCATCAAGCAACGGATGTAAAAGTTCCGAAATGAACGGACTACTTCAGATACGAATATTTGAATTTCATTACCTTATATTAATACCATAATAATAATACAACCAAGTGGTTCTTTAATTAAGCGGGTGCATCAGAGGTATCGACACAGAGCGAGGCAGTCTTGAGAGGGGCGAGAGGGAGAGAGAGAGAGATATGCAAAGAGGAAAATGCATAACACAGGACAGAGAGTGCCCGAGAGTAAGGAGTAAGTTAAAGGAGGAGGTTAAAATATCGATGAGGAGGAGATCGTCGAGGGCTCGGGTGTAATGCCATGACATGCAACGCTCGACCCTTAAGAAATTAGATAGGCAACTCTTGTCGGCTCTAAAGCGAGGTTAAGTCGTCGAGAAGATTAAAGCTTTCGTTGCCCCCTTTCCTCATCTCGCCACTCATTCCCTCTATCTATCTCTCTCCGACTTTCGCGTCCACTTCACTCGGTCGAGTAGAATGCTATGCCGAGCTACTCCGTCATTGCGCACTGGGACTCTAAGAAAAAGACCCTCCTGGGATTGCTAACGACGCTTCTCCCTCTTTTTTTATTCACCATCTCCCTCCATACTTTCAACCTCACCCCTCAACTTTATCCTCTTCATTCAGTTTTTTATATTAAGGTTGTGACAGAAGGGGACCAGCGGGCAACATTAAAGGTAAATATAAAGTACTGTGTGCGAGGTTATTGAAACGATATGCGTGAGCTTGTATGATACATGAAAGGACCGCAACATTCAAAGCAAGTTTGATTTCAATTGGAATCACGAGGGATGATCCCACGTGCTGCTGCTAAGTAAAATTTCTTTGGGAGACCATCAACGTTCACACTTAACTCGCTGGATGTTACCGCTTTTGATGCTGCCCACCAATCGTCACGTACATCAGACGAGTGAAGAACTTCCCGTAGTTTTTTTTTTCACTACCTTCTCACGATACATCATTCTACTATCCAATACTTTTACCCTGTTCGTTGTTAACCTTAGTCGGCCAGTAACCTTATTCGAAGTAATTCGAGATCAGAAATGGGGTGGGACGCGCTCCTCCGGGGGATATATTAATGGAGGCAATTGTAATTTCACTTTAGCATCGGCCGGAGCGTTAACTAACCATCAAGACCATCACGATCGAAATGACTCCCTTGGCGTAGAACGAATCATGGGTAAAAATAATGATGGAAAAGCTTAAAATTTCATCCCTGCATACTAAGGGAGTCAGTTTTTTTTTGCTATCAAATTACGTAGCTCGTGTGGTAATCCAAGGAGCAAGGTAGCTTTTCAAAATTATTGTTTGGCGCATCTCCATTGATGTGAGCTAGATCGGGATTTGATAAAACACACTTGTCACATGATAAAAGAATCGCGAGCACCGGGAACGAGTGAATGAGAATGGAAGAAATAGGGGGCAGCCAATCGGCTGGAAAATCGCGTTTCCTCGAGAATTAGACGGGAGAGAAAAACAGTGGCAAAAAAAAAACTACTCAAATGGAACGGAAAGTAGAGAAGTAGTAACACACCTTATGTACTTCCACCATTCTTTCTCTATTTGTATTGTGTTCCCAAGTCGAGATGTCGTACCTTCAGAAATAAATTCAGCGTGAAAGTCCTCCTCCTCCATTTTCCCCTGTCGCTCCTCCCTCTCTCTCTCTCTCTCTCTCTCTTGTTCTCTGTCTCTCTTTTTTCCTAGCAGTTTATTTATCTCTCCCTACAATTGCCTCTATCACTCCATGACAAAACGACGATAGAAGACAAAAGTAATGTATAATGTATAGTGGACTAAAAGAGCATGAAAATGCGCCCTCCGTGGTGGGGGGTGGGGTGCTGGGGGTGGGAAGTACTACACCGAGCGTAATCGTGTGAGTGTGCAAACAAGTATATTCTATAGAGCGATACAGAAGAGAAGGGAGAGATTCATTCAATGTCATGTTAACACAATGTGTATGCGAGTAAAAATGAGGTATAGCTGATTGAATATTGTTTCGCACTTTTGAAAATTAATTCATGGCGTACATTTTATTATTTCGTTCCCGAAAATGAAAAGTTAATTCTTCATTGTATATCCATGTTTGGAATGTTTCTGACGCATCTACACAATTTTTTAACAAAATGTGTGTGTATGTGTGTGTATGTGTGTGTCTGTGTGTGTGTAGGTGTGTGTGTGGGGGTGTGAAGGTGGGTGGGTGGGTGGGCGTGAGTGATTGCGTGGGCGGGTGGGTAGCTCCGAGTGAGTGAGTGGGTGGGTGGGTGGGTGGGTTGAGTGGGTGGGTGCGAATGAGTGAGTGGGTTCGGGGGGGGGGTGGTTGGGTGGGTGGGTATGTGTGAGTGAGTAGTTGGGTGGGTGTGAGTGAGTAGTTGGGTGGGTGTGTGTGAGTTGGTGGGCGTGTGTATGTATGTGTGGGTGTGTGTGTGTGGGGGAGGGGGTGTAAAATAAGTAGCAAAAATAAGCCAATGAAGTGCAATCAAAACCTATCCAGAAGCTCTCAATATGATCCGGTTTACCAGTCACACTCACAATTTCATAAAAATCAACATACCGTATACACTATAAACACCTCCTAGTTTTCTTCTAATTTCAAGCCCGATTTTACTAATTTGCAGTATTGATCGTGTCGTTCATCGTGAGTTTAATGCGATGGAAAAAAAGATGAAGGAGAAAATGCGACGAATCATCTCCTGTAATTATAAGATCTAGGAAATGTAATTTTAACCCGGGTCTGCCGTAATTCCTGGTGTGAATAGGGTCGAAACGGCGCTCGCAAGGGCGCCACCGTTTTTCATACTTGCATAATAGTACATACACATATATTCACAGCCAACACACCGACAACTTTTCAAATGAGCAGAGGGTGCCAGATCGTTCTATGTACTATTTCCGCCCAAACCTCTCGCCCACTCTCACAAATTAGAATTCATTTCTTCGAACGTTTCAATTTTTAAACACGCCAGTAGGGTTGCACTGTACTCTAGAGACTGACAACAACAAAAAAATTTAAAGGAAGAGAAACAAGGAGTTTGAAACAAAAAAGCCCCATTTCCATTAACATCTGTGTCTCAAAGGAGGAGAGAAGTTTTCTTTGATTCCACCCTGTAGTCAGAGCGTCACTTCCCCCCCCCCTCCCACTCCCGCCTCACCCCCTATTTTTTACATCGCAACTTTGAATATGGTTTTTGCCCACTTACAAATTGTTCATTATGGCTGAATTTAATTTATCAAACGTTTTTGCCTCTGTTTTTTTATTATTGTTTTTTTTTTTAATAAAAGTTCATACCGCCAGTGGGAGCTGTATAATTTTCAAGAGCCATGATATGGGCTGGTATACGAAACTTTTATAACAACTTGCCACCGCCCGGAAATAAAAATGTTCTAGCTCTTCAACTTTTCAACTAAACACGGTACTGCGCTGTAAATGCGTACAAGAGCGTCATGTCCTGTGCGTATTTTTAAGGACGAATGTTATAAAGTATTCCGAAGCTTTCCAATTCCTTTCAAGTTAGACAGGAGGCCATTGTCCCACTCATCTCCATCTCCTGGAAAATCAAATTGCGGATACTCTTTGTCAACGACCAACGTGCTGCAAAATGAATAAAAAGCGAGACGATGGTAAAAAAGAAACCGAAAAAAAAATGGAAAAAATAGAGCGCCAAAAGTGGAAGTATGGCATTCCGCTAACGTTTGCAATTGAAATCAAAGGGGGAAAATGCTCGAGTCGTGAGAATTTCAGGGGGATAATGGTCGGCATCAGTCACCGAAACTTCCCTCGTCATATTTTCATTGAAATAGAATGAGGAGCGACATTCTACCTGAGCATGTGACACATAGAAAAATCAAATATAACGAGTCCTTGCGGTGTTCATTCCTCCTGTGAATGACATTTTACCATGAAAGCGACAAAGTCGGACGGAAGGCTTTCTACAGGACACTCCCCTCCTATTCCTCCCAGAAAAAAAAATTAATTTTATGGTCCATGAAATAATTTTGATATCGCAATGTATCAGCGTTGCCCATTAATCCGCAACTATTGGCGATTGGAGCATATGGTGGTAAGCTCTTCAAGTGGAAACTCGAGATTAGGCATGAGATTGGGAACAAGCGATGGGAATCGACTCTCGATATTGGCCAAGGTCATCAGGTGGAATGCCGAGGAGTTAGTGATGAATTCTCAATCAAGGGGCCCTCACACTAATCACATGATCATTGGCATTCCTCTTGACCTAACGACCGTTAATCCCAAACACATCGAATAGCTTACCACTTCAGAAAACGCAAATGATTCAGACTAAGCCTACTCCAAATAATTTCCACATTGTCTGGTATTGTTGAGCGGATATGCCACTGAACTAGTGCCCTTGGTATTGGGTTGCACCGGTCAAATACGAAGTACGTAAACTTGATTAATCAAAATCGGAGAAGATAAGTTGGATTAGCCTACCATCTACCGCTATCTACCTCAACCAACCACCTTGACTCTCTCCCCCCCCCTCCCCCCACCGAGTCCAGTGTATGTTAACCTACCCACTGACGTCGTTCTTCATGTTTATATGCAACGAGAAACTCAACTGTGTTCAGGACCACAAAGCCCATCTCCCAATAGTGGAAAACCACATGGCATTTCTCCGGATATACCAGAGCTATTCTTCCTCGAGATTTTCCACTTGGCCGGCGAAATCCCTCCTCCAGGATTTTCTTATTTGCTTGCCGGGAATATCAAGACAAGTTTTCTCAGTGAAATCATTTTTCTTGTTGTAGTCTTTTCAATGCCCCCCCCCCCCCCCCCCCATAAGAATGGAATAACAAATACTGGTTTTATTAGCCTTTCATTCACCCGCAAATTCTTTATTTTTCATCAGTTTTCTTCACTGTGTAATTTGGTTTAAAATATATGGGCGGTGTGGGTAAATCTCATCATGTGGAATTACTATTTGCTAGATTTTGCTGGGATTAAAGGTAGGGGGGGATATTATTATTTTTTCGGAATCCTTCAGTCTGAGGAATAGTGCCATCTCTCTGTTATCAGTGGAAGCAGTATGGTGGGAAGATGTCATTGTGAAAATGGGAGAGTCACAAAGCCACTAAGAAGGTGAAATGATCATATTTGATTAGGATTATACCAATGATTGAAGCCTTTGTTCTAAATATTCGAATTACCAAGTACTCTGATTGAGCCTGCTGAGAGACAGAATTGTGGTTGAACATCTCGAGATTCTACGGTACTTGTGGGTGGGGTAATTTCAACGATGTGAAGATGTCTGGAACGATTGCGCAGGTTCCCTCGGCATTCATTATCGAGAGTATCCTACCACCACTAGTCTACCCCCGAAAATTTGTTAATTTATAATGGGGAAATATTGATCATCACGGAGAGTGCCTATCTTCATGAGGATAACACTGCACATTTGGGAACTTCAGGCACGGTGAATATTTTAATAAAAGTACTCCTCAACCGATTGAAAATTCAAGAGGCACACGAGTGCCAATATCACTGTCTGGTACTTGTGAATGCCTTTGGTCAGAGCCTTGATAATGTGCATCATGGGTGCAAGACTAAAGCCGATAAATTCCACAAACTCTTCTCGGAAGTGGTTACGTAACTTTAATTGATTTTTCCCAACAGGAATATGTACTTCAGTCAAGTAGTGAATTTTATCAACAACTATGTAACTCTCATCTCTCTGTATTTTTTTCTTATTGATTTTTTTATTTTTTGCTTGATGACGACAACAGGCCTGTGCCTGCTCTGTTCCCCGAGCCCGGCCACGCCAAGCCTGTGCCAGGCTTAATCTCATCTTCCAAAGAAGGCTTAAACTCAGGCTAGCAAATAAGGCTGTCGCTAAGGCTTGGTTCAGCCTGGTCTCAAGCTGAAGCTCTCGAGGCTGAAAATACCTGCGGTTAGTCCAGGATACTTCAATGGATACGATGGTCGCCAGAATTATCCATTGGACGCGCTGATGTCTGCTGATGGAGGTTGGACTAACCAATTTTCTCAATGCATACTCCCTAATCCTCGGCCTATTCATACGGTTCCTTCCTCAGTTCCTCGAAAAATTGTATGACATAATCGACCGTGACATATCAATAATAACCGCGTCAATTAGTCGATTTTAGTGAATAGCGATGAGCCCCAGTTAAACCCTCTTACCAATGTGGTGCAGCCTTTGAGGACAATGCTTTTCGAGGCTTGTCCTAGGCCGTGCTCGTTGGGATGTCAAGGCTGCGATGAGGCTCCCCTTGAATCCTGAGCTAAGATTTGGTTTACGAGCCTCAAACGGCGTTATCATTTCCCCGCTGAAACAGGCCTGAATCAGGATTGCCACTCAGCCTCAATCCAAGATTCACCAGCCCTCCTTGAGTGCTGAGACATCCCGGTCCCAATCGTCAATTTTTACCTGGGATGAAGTTTGAATTCTTGATATCATTTGGTAATTAATTCAACATAAATTGGCTGAAATTGAAATCATGGGAGCAATCATAAATTCTTCAGCAATACTTCCAATAGCAATTTCAATTTAGTAATGGATAAATGGTTCACCTCGGAACAGTTCACTTTATTTTCTCGCGTTACTGAATTCATTATCAATATTACGGGATATTCATTAAAAATATTAACGATAACCCAAATGAAGTTATTCCATTTATAATCTCAATATTGGAAGAGTATGATTGCATCATGAATTTTATAATTAACTGAGGAATATTTTGTTGAAGAAATTTACTCTCATCAATTGGTAAATAATATCAGTTTACAAAAAAGTATGTTCCACATTTTTGTTTCCCTCTTCCCGTCTCCTATAATTCCACCCACCTCCCAAAAATCGTTGATTTCAACATCAACAAAACTTAGAGCCAAGAGCGATTTCCACTGAGAAACCTAAATGCCTCTTTACCAGTTGAGTTTTTCACTGCGCGACCCGCATGGCAAAAGTCTCATGATACGGGTAGTTTCTCCTCCAATTATACTAATGGAGATCGGAACCGTAGAGCAGCAAGAGGGAGCGACTGAATGGGGGTGGTGGGTAGGGTGGGGGGTAACAAAAAGAACCACTGTGGAGTGAGGAGTAACGCTTGCCCGTAAAAAGTGAGTAGCAGCTAGGACCAGCGGCTTTCAGGTTTATCTACGACTGGTGGAGACGCCGGTTGGTTACAGAGAAGGCAAAGGTACACGCTAACTCTCTATAGCCATCGGATTGAAGGGTTACCACCAAAAAAAAACATGTGCGTAGAGAGCTATACGATAGAAGTGAAACTTCGGAAGGGCCGAATTTATAGAAATGTTATGATATTCTGTAACTATTTTTTTCTATCGCTGAAGATAGGATAGGATCATTGGCTCTAATATCAGTGTAAATCGGAGGTTATGACTTAACACAATCCAATTATATCAACATACAAAAGGTTTTTATTCTGTTTCCATCTCACGATTTTCTACAACTGAAATTATCGGTTTGTGATAACTGAAGTAAGAAACGTAAACTTTTGATCAACATACCCACCAAATTATTCCGGACATCAATTATGATAGAGAAAATAACGCTAGGCACAAATATAACGTATACATTAACGCACCCGACTGGAAAACCGCTGGCTTTTTGCGGTAGATAGAAAATGTGCACAACGCCATCTTACGCCCTGCGTTGAATCATGACGAACACGTCATTATCGACATTCCCATGCAACATAGGGACTCGCGTGTATTCGATTCTCACCCAAAGGCGCCTATAGAAGTTTCACTTCAAAAATAAAAAAGTGTTATCGCCCCTGCTGAACTGCAATCAAGTATCTTAACTATGACCTATTGATTTCAGCAGAACCAAAATATAACACCCTGATACTTTATAACCCTTCAATTACCTGACTAAAGGTTTTACCGGGAGAACCCTTCATTATCAAACGCCTATCTGCAATTTCAGTTCAATCGCATAAGAGAGAAATGATTTTGACTGACTCACTGAATCAGTAATGTTGATGGTCGTATGTTTGCGATGTAAACCATACGTCCCTTCGTAAATATCTGATGCATACGAGACCGTCTATTTTGAGTATCGATCCCACCGTGTTGACGATGCACATAGCATATACCAGTCGTGATCAGCAGGCAAGGGGTTACCGCGAAGAGCGGGGGGGGGGGGGGGGGGGAAGGGGGGAAGATGGAGGGGAGGGGGACCAGAACTCTCTCAGCTCCTAGACGTCAACTGTCAAAGGCTGTTGGAGCATTCAGGCGAGTGTAACCTGTATCGTACTACACAGTAGACCGGTCTCTTGTCCGACATTTAACCCCACCTAAATTCCACCACCACCATACAACAATCATGCGTAAATCCTTCACGCATGTATACACCCAAGCTAATGAGGTGAAACAAGCCGATCCACCAGGCGAGTGTTTAGACGCATTAAGCTCACGGCCCATAGGGATTATATTCGTTTTAGTAGATGCTGCACATCTCCGCATTCAACAATCTAAGTCCCCAGCTGATTCACTTGAGTTTATAGGATACAAGCACGCCTCTAATCGATCAGAGATTTGACGTCATTAGATGCGATCTATATGTAAGGCCCAAATTCATGTATGGTCCACATATAGTCTCATCCGTATCATATTCTGTACTGAGGCCCTCCCCAATTAGCAATTTTCCATCATTAGCCGGGATTTAAATTTTCCCAACTACCATCCAATTTCCAATAATCATCCCGCTACCAACGTCAATCATGTGGGATATTGGTAGTCTCGTGAATCGGCAAGAGGTTTCCTCCACCAAAATCGCTTATTGTTATACCACACGACGTACAATGCAGTCAATAACGACTTGTGGATAACGCCATAGTTGAGCATATAGGTCCGATAATATATAAGCCGATAACAGTGATGGAGTGACAGTGTCAGTATTGGGATAGGTATAAGCGAACGATAGGCCAAAGCCCACTGACCACTCGTGCTTTCAATCGGTATTATACTAATCAACCTGTGGTTATCGTCCCATTGTCTGTCCTGCAAAATAATATCATGCTTTAAACAAACACCATGACACCGTATTATGATTGTATTTCGTTGGAGCGTGTAATTTTCATCTAATATTATAAGCAAGTCGGCCCGTGCTCATCTCCCCTCACCAGTGTAAATAAACACCATCATGAGTTCATGAATACCTTATGAATCCTCAGCATGACAGCCCATGGTGTACCAAGAGCATAGTATATATTTATGATAGTATTTTGAATGACATCATATCGTATATAATACTGAAGAACATAAGTCAAAATCCACTCTCCGTAATAGCATATGTACGTCACTTTTAGCCAGGTCGATGTTGAAGGATCCTCTAGTGTCTTCACAACCATGTGTGAAGACACCTTGGCTGTTGGGGAAGCGAGATGGAGGAAAGAAAGAGCCGGCTTACGAGCTATCCCATGACGCCTTCTATACCCATCCTCGAACACTCCCTCCCCCGCCCCCCTCCCTCTTCCTTCCCACCCGCTCCATGCACCTCCTCGTATCCAACATCAAAATTGCATTTCCAATTGCGCCTCTTCTCCTGTTGGCCAAGCAAGAGCTCTCACTCTCTACACCCCCTTAGACCCCTTTTCCTTTTGCCATCGCATAGTCCCATACACTCAGCGCTTTAGCTTTCTCTTCTTCACCGCTCTATAGTACATACTGCAAGGGGTCACCTGCCACGCCCAGGTGCTTCAACGACCCTTCCAGCACACCCACGTATTCTCCAGTCACGAGAAAACTTCGGAGAAAGCCACACCATTGTCATTTTATGTCTGTAGTGGTCACTCAATTAGCTAGCTCGTAGACAGTGCCAGTGGTGAATAGGAGGCAAGTGCCTTCCTATGCGCCTCTTCACGTACTTCCAAAGGCTTGTCATTAGTGGTGCTCATCAGACCGACTACGATAAAATCACCATAACGAATTTCTCTTCGTTACACTTGATTCAGTTTCACAAATATAATTGATGAATTTCTCAGCAATAATTTGCCACTCATGGCGCAGTACTGAAGGAGAGATAATTATATCATTCATCTATCTGTCAATGTGTCTGCCGATAATAATGCACAACGATGATTTGACGTATCATCTCGTTTAGTCACGATTAAGGGTGGGGGGGGGGGGATAGACGCTGTTGTCTCATCATCCAGTCCACTCACCCCCTCCTTGCATAGAGCTTCAATGTGCAACCACCCTCATCCACCTCACTCTACCATTCTGTACCCCTCTTCCTATCTCTCTATACCGCTCTACCTCTTCCGTCAATGTTTCCATACAACCGTTGAATCGTGGCAGGGTACCAAAACATAGTTAACCAACAGTTCCCACGAACGTACATACACCATTCCACCATAATTGCATAGCCCGCTATTAATAATTAGACGTGCAATTGGGCGTCAACCCTGGATACGCATGATTCGATTTATCGAAGCGTATAGCGAGGGGTTTTCCCTTGCGTGGAATATCGATTCTATTGGGTACATATAAGGTGTTACGAGCCGCCGGTACTTCTCCCATCGTACACCAACTCACCATGTTACAACTATCGAGCGTTGGTTCGATACTCCATACCAGGACTGACTATCCTCGATTTTCTACCTTCTATCTTCACCCCTATGTCCCCCCACTCTTTTCCATTCTGGCCGATCTACGACTGGAAATTCTGGTGGGCTAGCACTCACTTCAACCTACTAGAGCAACAGAATCATCCCACTTCTCACTACGCCACATCGTTGCTCACTTCGGTTGCGGCTCCTACTCAGGCAAAACCTCCATCACTCCAAGTCACGTACGAGCCAGGGACAAAACTAGATTCAGTCGTACTTGTAGTACGTTTGCATTGCGGATAACCTGTCGCTTCGATCTCCATAGGTCGATGTGTAAATCTTGTTTTCAGGGATCTTTAACCATGTACCATTTCTTTGATATCGCGATATGAAGCATGACAGTGGAAGATGATTCATTGATTGGTATATTTTAGAATACGGGATGCGCTGTACTGGGGAAGGGACTATTGGACACCCATCCATATGAGCGGGACCGACTTCCGCCATTGAGGGCATTGTATTTCTAATCACAGGGGGAACCTCCGGAAGCCCAAGTTGGAAGGGGGGGATGGGGGTGGAACCCACTCCCTCCCCCTGCGTTCGGTTAGGTTCCCGCCCGGCCTTCGCCTTCATCCTGGGTGAAACCTAGGTGAACTCTAAGTAAACCCTTATTTTTGAAGCTCTTAGACTCTCCACAATTTTTTTTTTTTTGAATATTTTTCGATATTGCAGATACTCAGGGGAGAAATGGAGGGAGAAAGACACTGGCATTGAAGTGGAATAAAAATTTCATGAGATTTTTCCTCATGGATTTATTTATTTGACATATCCTGAATGAGATTTACGGTTTGACAGATATGTCACACTTGTATTTTTGCCATATTTCATTCATGTGCAATTTTCTATTCACATATTGTACACCACGTGGTTGTTATATCGAAGCCTAATACAATGACGGATTTTCATTCGGTTGAAGATGGAGGAGAAGTTTGAGAAGCATAACTCGAGGTAAAACAAAAGGTGTTGCGTTTCAATTTTGATAGACTCTCCCGAAATCTTGCCTCAGGGATGTAGTCAGCTCTGGGGGAAACTTGAATTTTCATGAAGCTCATATATCTATAGTATCTTTCAAGTCCCGTTTCACCCGGCTTCAACGTGATTTTCCCAAGTTTGAATTTTCATATAGGGCGGCAGTCGTTAGCGTATTTATTAACGAGGCCTTCTTGCCTAGACTTTGCGAAATCCTTTTGTACAACTCATACAAACAGAATCGCGAAGCGCATCCATACTATTGTGAGTAAGTCAATATCAAAAACTTATTGGTATTACGTGCGTTCATTACAGATAATGAAGAAACGAGAAGAAAAAAGTTATCAAATGTATAAAAATGTTATTTGATCCAAAAAAAACTCAGTACGAAGTTTGTTTCTCCTTTTCACGAACCCCCTTAATATGGTTTCGGCATCCTACACACACACACACATACACACCCCTTCAATATCAATCTCATAGTTGTTGCATGTTATTCTGACCTCAACATTCCCATAACCATCAACTCTAAACTGTTATACAAAACAAACACTCTGCTCTCACACTCGACTCACATCACCTTTAGATTTATCCTCTTTTGCATACTTTCATTTTATTTGTTTGAATATTCATTGTTGATTTTATTCCCAACGAAATATGATGAATATTTCAAACTAGTCGAGTCCTGAATGAACGGTGACTTTGTGTTAGGAATATTCGTTAACTATGGTGTGGAATATAAGCGGAAAACAGGTGTGATATAACCAGGAACATTATAGAGAGTCCATACAGTTCATTTTCAATTTTGCGATCTGCGAAAATTATTGCTATGATTCTGGGAAGGAAATGTCCAAATACAATACTTATCGTGGTTGATGACTTTTTTAGATAAATCTCTCAGAAACACCTACTCACACACACACATACACATAGACGAACGCATACACATACACATAGATGGACGCGCGCACACACACGCACACACACACACACACAGACACAAATTTTCTTTGTCGACACCATATTTTTTTCATCATTTCCCGAACTACTTGTTATCTGCTCCCGTTGGAAAGCTATTAAAAAACGATAAGAATTGGCTTTTCGAATGAAATATCTGCATTACTTCGATTAAATAAGCAAGCGATGCAATAGGACATGAACTGGAAAAAATCGATGATATTTCTTTTTCATGTTCTTAAACATTTAACCCACCTGGCACAATGTATAGACATATAGATATATGGGTCCAATGCCAGTTCGTACCATTTCTTCTAATAAAATCATGGGGAGTTTGCAATGAACGTGTAACATTATTCAAAATTTTCAGAGCTTATATAAAATGAATTGGATATAATTACATGAAATTTAATAAAAAAAAAAAGGAATTATGACAGTTAAAAAAAAAATTGTTTTGCTCCGAAAATTGAAAGAAAATTCCATAAATTTGTCGTAATCTGTTCCAGAATTAATCATACTGAATATAAACTTTTTAATACTTATTCCCGCCACTTCGAGACAAGTAGTCAAAGACGTCGCAAAAAGTGTAATAAAATTTCTGTACCCATTATCTTTACAGTACATCCTTACAATTTTTTTTATACCACTCTTTAATTGGTAGTTAACTGGCTTCTGCGGTCTAGGAGTGGTTGAAAAAAATATAATTGTCTAATGTAGAAGAGCCCGACGTTTCGGCTGCGTATACGGAGCCATCTTCAGGGGCTAGTTTTTTATTAATTTTTTAAACCAAATAGATTGTTTGGATTGTGTTGAGAACTATGTGGGTCAGACTTCACGGTATCTTAAAGATAAGGTATACCAACATAAGTATAGTCTGGGTTACAATTCACAGGGTCGAGCGGCCCTTAAAAAACATAGCGAGGACTTACATCACAATTATGATTTTACAAATCACAAAATTTTAGACTATGAAAAAGAATACAATAAAAGAAGAATCCTAGAAATGTTATATATAGAAAAAGAAAATGAAAAAAGAGTTAACTTCAAAGCAGACGTGGACAACTTATCCTCACTATATAATTCCCTAATTAATAATTTTAAATAATCTCCACCAAAAATCCTCACTATGTTGTTGCTACACATTTTCAAAAAATCTTGCTTTTGTAACAGACAGTATTTAGACAGTTTTTCTCACACCTGACTGTACTTGTTACCCCTTCTTTCATTTCCAGACGGGACTGTACAGGTCTCATTTGTAACTATATAGTAAAATTTCTCTCATTGCTATAGTTTGGTCTTTTTGGTTCATTGTATCTTTTGTGAAGTTGATCACAGATCGATTATAGATTCAACCACATATTTTTCCACAGTTGTGAAGTTGATCACAGATCGATTATAGATTAAGGGCCAGTTCTCTATTAGGTTAATCTCGATTAACTTTCTATCAAAATTAAATTAAGTTCCCCCACCATACTGCACACGTGAGGGGAATCGTGCCCCTCAAGGGTGTAGGGGAAGTGATTCCCCTCACGTAGGTAGCATGGTGGGGGAACTTAATTTAATTTTAATAGAGAGTTAATAGAGATTAACTTAATAGAGAACTGGCCCTAAACCACATATTATACCATATTTAACGACATACAATAAAACCACTTGTAGTAGTTGTTTTGATATCATGGCGACAGGTATATTAATTTTTTACTTAGTTTATCAATTGTCAATATATTAGATGAGATGATTTTATTACTTGAATAATGGAAACAGAAAATTTTCGTTTGAGAAGTAGTGTTGTCTTGTCTTTTCCAAAAGTTCCATTAGATTTATTTTTCTCCAAGGAGATACTTGTCGACCATGTGGGGTTTTAACCTCACCTACACCTCATATCAAAAACGAAATGTTAACATTTAAGGTAAATCTTAATCCCATTATACAAATTCAACACCAATATAGACTAACAATAACACAAAGTCAAATGTATTCAGCAGAAACATTAATTTTTTTGTTTTAGTTAAATTTTTCTCATGGTAATGTTTTTTTAATAAATTAATAAAAAAACTAGCCTCTGAAGATGGCTCCGTATACGCAGCTGAAACGTCGGGCTCTTCTACATTAGACAATTATATTTTTTTCTCAACCACTCCTAGACCGCAGAAGCCAGTTAACTACCAATTAAGGAAACATCATCGGTCAGGAAAAGTATCTTTAAAAATTTATACCACTCTACAATTTGTCCTTCTCCATACCATAATTTTTACATCTCCGTATCAAAATATCTCCAACTCCGTGTCCGACCATGTCTCCTAACCATCACAATGTTAACCCCATACTGCGATTCTAGCCACTCCGCTTTAGCATTTGCCTGTAAAATGTCTCTTCTCACCGTATTGTGGTGAGAATGAAAAAAAAAATCCTTTCGCCTTACCATAAACTTTTCCATTCACGCGTGTCCGTTCTTTCTCTTTTTCCATGACCTCGTGCCATGCTTTTTCAAGGGGGTTCACCAGTCTTCTTCACACGTTTGTTCGCATCTCCCGGATCTCGCTTTTATCCAGCCCACCCCCCGCTCCCCCGTCCCACCCACTCCTCCCTCCCGCCCCACCCCCTCCTCTCTCCCGCCCCACCCCCTCCTCCCTCCCGTCCCCCCGTCCCACCACCCTCTTTTTTTCCCACCATTTTCATACACTTCCTCGTTTTTTACCGCTCACTGGGTGAGCATGTCTGGGCAAACTTCCAGAGCTGCAGGAAAAGCCAATGCGCGTTGAATGTTTTCCAAGCGCCCCTTCTCCACATGAACATCCCTACGATAATCGTTCTCGTTTCGCGACCTCTCTATATCCCTCGATTTTCACTCCAGCCCCCCCCCCCCCCCCCCCCGCCACCGCCCGCCTGCCCTCAATGGACAAAAGCGTCGCAATGGCTAAAACTTGTGGGAGTAGAACTTCAGTCAACCGGCAATGGCAAGTCCCTCAGGAGAGTGTCCTCAATAAAGATCTATAGCTCTTACCTCTTCGCTTAGACTTTAGTCCACACATACGATCGATGAATCAAATTCCCACGGGCTAGTATCTTTCTTTCCACAAATCCTCGTGATAGACTCACCAACGATACAAAAGACAAAGAAGTTAAACTGAGATTCATGTGGTTAGATCTGCCGTATTTTTTTCTGCCTTTTTTCCCCATCCTTCTATCAGTTGTTTCGCCCAATTTATATCTTGTGGACATCCTGAAATACAGAAAAAGTGATTTTTGTCCTTCACCGGTGGAACGAAATAGCGAAATTCTATCGTGATGCAATGAGAAGTGGATAATAAAAATCCGTCGAAACTCATTCAGTCTCATGTCTTATACCTAAAGGGCTAGGAATTTTATTGCATTCTCCCGTTGTTAGAGATCTAAAAGCTTCTCTTACAGGTTATTCGAGTTTACTTGAATACGATGGTAGTCGTAAGCTCAGCCACTCCCTTCCTACCCTGTTCACCACGAGGAGCCTTGATATTATTTCCTATATCTCGTCCACTATCCAATCGGACAAATAGAGATGATGGTGTTACTGGTTATTCTGGTGAGAGAGAATGAAAAAAATGCTCCAGCGGAAAGGAACGGGAGTGGGGGTGGGGCGAGAAGGTGGAAACGTAATAGGAGAAAACCAGATTCAGAAGAATAAAAGTTGGACCCATCCATCCATTTGCCAAGTATAAGAAGAGAAAAGCGCACAAAAGATTTCTTCGGATGTCTGAAAGTTTACCCGGTATTAGAAACTCCATTCACTCCCCCCCCCCCCCCCAAATAAAAGTGGGCGAGATTGTTGGAGTACTGTGGCGAAATTGTTGAACTAGAAAAAACAGCCTAAACAAACTAACGCCAGGCGTGAGAACTTGCATGAAGCCTCTGATGATGGCCTTGTTCTCCCTGTCTAAAAGTTTTCAACTATTCTTCAAAACTCAACTTAGCCAATGAAATTCCGATGGACGAAGAGTGGGGGGGGGGAGTCTAATAACACAATTACCAGCACTTGGGAATATCGTTGGATCAATTACATAAATTTTCCACCATCCATTTTCCTCGGTAGTTAAAAACAAAAAATAAAAGAAGTTTTGTTCGATCGTTTCTGTTATGAAAGCCAATTCTCACTAGCAGTGTATAATAATGCTTATTTCCACTTTTACGTATCCATACAACTGTGCCAATTCTCTCCCACTCTCGTCTTCTCCCACCTTGTTTACAGTGATTGGGGGCCATTGTTGAGAATCACGCGGGGAATTAGCGTTGGACTACGTATATGCACCAGTGGCAAATGACTCGCGTGGCAAAACGAGGTCGCATTTAGCTTTAGCAACTTTCCCATACCCCACAATCACCAATGTACACACTTTTTCTCCCTAGCACTGGGCGCTTTTGCCTACCCGCTATATACTCAAGTGGAATCGTACGATCTCAATTTTCCCCGGTATGGTCGTCGAGCGTTTTGCGAAATAAAATATGAGAACTGTACTAGGCTGGCGGGTATGCGCCGGAAGTGGCCGCGGCTTTTCTCTCTTTCCACCCCCTCCCCCCTTTCAATCCTTATCTGACTCCTCCTCCATATCTTGCATCTCCCTCTAAAAACCACCCTCATCATATTGCACCATCAACTTTGCCTCTTTCTCACCAAGGGTTTTACCCAATGCGAGGTGGGTAACTTCCACCTCAACTCTACGAGGAAACCCCTCCAGCTACCTGCACCCTTTTTCCTCATAGCTCTCAGTACTCTCATGGCTTCCAACTCTGGCAATAACCTTTATAATCAGGAGTTTTGCCTCCAACTACGAGCAACCCCCACACTGTGCTGTCTTCTACTCACCCTCTATATCCATCTCCTTCGCGTCTGTACTCAACACACCGTGCAATTTCGTCTAGGCATTTGGCCATTATCACCAAGGCTGTGCATCCAAAATCTCCTATCAGCAAAGTCCCGAATTATATAAGCGAACAATAAGAAACAAGCAGGCGGTCCTCGGGTCCCCTCATTCGAATGTGTCAAATATGTCACCGCTGTTTTTATTTCCCCCAATTTCATTCGTGGTAAGGTTCCGAATGGTCCGATTGCACACAAAATGAAAATGTTCCAGTATTGAAAAAGCTTTTTCGAGGCGAACGGAAGCAAAAGCAGGAATATCTCATATTACCCAAAGTAATTGACTCAATGTTGTTCAACCAGTTGATAGATCTCGTTAAGACTCATATTTCAAAAAAAAAATGGGATGAATATTTATCGAGAAATGAAGTAATGAAAAAGCAGTGAAAACGAAAAAATTGAAATCATAAATTATGATAACGTATATGTTAACACACCGGACTGGAAAACCGCTGGCTTTTTAACGTGGATAGAAAATGTGCATAACGCCATCTTACACCCTGCGTTAAACTATGACGAATGCGTCATTATCGACGTTCCCATGCAACACGTTGTAAATGGGTCTAGATGTCCGTGAATGCTCTATTCTTCCCTCTCTCGTGCTCCCCTCCCCGTACCTCGCGTACTGTCTACACATCCTAGCGACTAAAGTACGTACGCACTCCATGTATGGCGCTTCCCCCTCCCCAATGGTGTCGGTTTTCGTAACATAGGGACTCGCATGTATTCGATTCACACCCAAAGTTTCACTTCAAAATTTTATCGCCGAATGTCATAAATTGCCCAACGAGCAAGCATCACCATGGACCAGTTGAAAAAGGAAGGACAAAATGTTCGACTGGGAGAGCATCGGAGGACCATTAACTGAATAAAACCAAAAGAACTACCCACCCACACATCCCCTCTCACTTTTAATCCACGGAAAAAGACAGTTATATGCTCCATTTAGGTCAGCCTCACTCTATTGTTTAGAGTACAGCAACTGTCCACTCCACAATTTTTTTCTATTGTTGAAATAATTATTTGCATTTGAAAATGAAACGAAAATTTCAATGAGTTTTATTCATAGAGAAAGTTTTATAATTATTGTTCTCTAAATGCGGTCAACAGTGGGGCAAATCAAAGCAAAGTACGCTAGGCAATAATACTTGAGAGACGAAAAGAATGGTTGGAGAAGAAAGAGGCGAAGATGGGTGGGGAAAAAAAATATGGGGGGGAGGATGGTGATTCCGCATTTTATATACATCAGAGAAATACTCAACGGCAGAGAAAACTTTGATCTCGCGTTATTACTGTCTCAAGAAGCAATCCCTGGGTTTTTTTGCCCCTCCCCCTCCCCGTCCTTCCCTTCCCCCTCACCCCCCCCCCCCCCCCCCCCCCCATTCAAGTAGCACTACAAATAACGAATGGGTTGTTTTGTCAAGATGAAAAATGATGGCCCCCATCCAGACTTTAATGATATTGAATCATAGTCGGTAGAGATGGATTAAATTAGTGAATATTGTTACAATCTCTTGTTTTACGAAGCAGGGAGGTCCTTTTTTTCTCATCTCGCGGCGGAAAAGTAAACTCGTTGATCCAGCGAGACAAACGAGTATATTAAATTTGCGAAAAAAAAAATCTCATAAAGATGCTAACCGCAAATGTTGTTCTACGTACACACGAACGAGCTGAACGATAATCCGTGTGTTTACTTAATTACGAGTAATCCATTACCGTCATAGCTGGGGTCCTATCGTGGCGTTTGCACGCGTATACCACCGTCGATTGACTCTATTCCACTATCGCAAGTACACAAGGCTGTTATAAAAGTCGACCATCGAGGGGCGGCGGCGGGAGGGCGCGGGGGGGGGGGGGGGGGGGAGGGAGGGGGAGTTCATCGGAGAATAGAAATTATTAACGGGATTGAATTGAAGTAGATATTCATAATGCTCTACTTTATACTCCCACAATTAGTCTAAAAATTCACTCAAAAATCCCATTGTTGGTGATTCAATGAAAGAAAAACACAATAAGTTTGATCGTATTATACATTGTTAGGGAAAAGTACTGCGGCCATAAGTGAAACAGGCAATTTACCGTAAATGCCACACAATTATCATGTATGTCATCTCATTTCTTCCACAGAAAGTCTATTAATTTTCTCAACCATCATTTTAAAACTCGGGGGGGGGGGGGAGGAAGTATGTGCCAAGTTGAAAAGGAAATGCAAGTACGTCTGTAATCATTTACATGCCAATTTAATCCGCAGTTACGGAGTTATACGAGAGCGTAGCTTTGTAGCGACTTTTGAGGACTAATTCTCCCATTTTGACTCAACTGTATAATAATCATGTTGTCCTGAGTTCTCCATGTGCTTCCTCGAAAATCTCCATTGTACAGCGTAAAAAAAAAAGATTTATGAATCCCATGGGTTTTGCCACAATATACATGGATAAAAAAGACTTGTCTCCTGTGAATACTTTTATGGTTATACCACTGTCAACCATCTGATTACTTTCATACCTGGCACGCATCTACTTTTGACGTAATGGAAAGAGGTGACTAATCATTCCTACCATGTTATCCATTAGGAAAGTCACCTTGTTAAAAATGTCGAGGGCAAAATTAAAAGCTGTCCACCGATTGTTATCGCGTCCTTTAGAAGCATTAGGATATTAGTGTTGGTTTATGTCAAAATTAGTAGGAAAAAGAATGTGATTATTTGGATGAGGGAAGTCGCCTGTTGTCAATCGTTTCAAGTTCCCGGAAGAGGAAGTTATTGTAATGACTCTGCGAATGATAAATGGAAATGTCAGCGTTTTCTTTTTAGGTTGTAAGGTCGTCCAAATGATTTGGGTGTACATGGACGTGTACGTGTGCTGGTCCTCAACACGTTTCGAACTTCTTGGAAGGGCTCTATGCATTCGTGCAAAAATTGGTTTCCACCATGCCCATGAAACATTCACTACGCTCCCTAATCATAGAGAAGCTCCAAAAAAAACGATACTGTACTAAACTCATTGCACCAAACAAACTAACATCCATTACATCGTCAAATAGTCTGACCAATACTCGTCGTAACTACTCGACAAGTAGACCACATCGGCGTTAAGTCAGCCGATACATCGAAAACTCTCGTCCCTGACTTCTCCCAGAAAGTGGATTTCTTGGATGATTCTCGAATATCGGCTTGTGCAAGCAATGGACTCGAATTGGAAAAGTAAGAAATACCAACTTCTGAATAAGGCAGTGGATATAGTAGTATCGGCAATGGTGGGGCGTCGTCTGGTGTAGATGAATGTAAATGAGCTGAGCTCGCCCAGTTGGCAATGTTCATAGACGATGCATTTCCACTGGAATAGGCTGAACGAATTGAGTGAACCATGTACGCACAAGTGTTATCCGGCCGTTTGGTAAGGAACTATAGAAAAACCAGAGTGCAGAGTTAAGAATAAAAGAGAGATGGGGATTCAGTCAATGGTTTTTCTGCTCCATTCGATCCAACTCTACCTTCGATTTTACATTTCGTGTTTTTTTTTCTACAATCTCACCCAGTGTATTTCCCGGGTGAGAATAAAACTGAGGGTTTACCGAGGTATCGAGGAATGGAAACACTTGGACGGTCTTGAGGATACTTGGCATCTGCATACACAATGCACTTCACCAGCTTTGCCAACGACCAACAACAAAATGTTAAGAAATACCTTCATTGTGCCCACTCGAGAATATGAAACGCCACCCACAAGCCAACCTTCCCCCCTTCGCCCCACCCAACTCCACTCTTTTGCAATGTTTTCACTCTGATGAATGCAACACGGGATCAAGGCTTTTCTCTCTGTATCAGCCACCTTCTCACGTTACCTACCTTCGAGGTCGCACGAATCCCCCGACGATATCCAATTACATACAGCGAAGCGCAGTGAAGACATTGATGGGACAATGAGAAGCTCTGATGGTCCCAACAGAGTCCAATATCGAAATTCGATATTTTCTAGTAATTTAGGTTAATTATTTAACCCCATTAATATCCCATATCATTTGATAATTGCTTTTCGCAATCGCTGCGATGCCATTATATTCGTTCGATGTATATACATCCAAAGGGTTTTCATGAAGTTTTTTTTCACTCCGTAGTTACTTCAAATAGCTAATGCATCCACGTCTGACCTAGCGTGGTTTCTTTCACTGGGCGAGGGCCTCAGTTACCATACCACTCCCTCATCCACCTCAGATAGTTGCTCTCTTGTTTGCCACTGAGTGCACAGAGACGAGGGTTTTCTTTTAAATTCGTCCATCCAAGCCCATTTCATCTTTTCAACCAACCCCTCGCTAACCAGCGAGAAATAGACCAGTGAATCGCGTCTTTCTTTATCCCCTAATTTTTTTCATCTTTTCTACCTCTATAAACGCAACTGCAATCTTAGATGGAGAAAGGAGTTTGATAAAGATTACCATTTCGTTTTGGTGGTGATTTTGGAATCGCCATGGGGGATTTTTTTTTTAAAAACATAACAAAACTTAAGAAATAAAAAAAAATATGTGCTCAGAGAGCTACATGACAGAAGTGAAACTTCGTAAGGGCCGAATTTATACAGATGTTACGATATTCGGCAAATATTTTTTTCTACTGCTAAGGATACAATAGAATTAGTGGCTCTAATATCAGTGTACATCGGAGGTTATGATTTAAAACAATTCAATTGTATCAATATACAAAAGATTCATTATTCTGTTTCCATTTCACGATTTTCTACTAATGAAATTATCGGTTCGTGATAACTGAAGTGAGAATCGAAAACTTTTGATTAACACACACACAAAATTATTTCGGACATAAATTATGATATAGAAAATAACGCTCGCCACATATATCACGTATACATTAACACACCAGACTGGAAAACAACTGGTACTTTACCGTGCATAGAAAATGCGCACAACGCCATCTTACGCCCTGCGTTAAATTATGACGAACGCGTCATTATCGACGTTCCCATGCAACACGTTGTAAATGAGTCTAGATGTGCGTGAATGCTCTATTCTTCTCTCTCGTGCTCCCCTCTCCGTACCTCGCATACCGTCACCATATCCTAGCGAGTAAAGTACGTACGCACTCCATATATGGCGCTTCCCCCTTTCCAATGGTGTCGGTTTTTGTAGCATAGAGTTGCGTATATGTGATCCACACCCAAAGGCGCCTATAGAAGTTTCACTTCAAAATTCTCTTTGCAATGAATAAATATTCACAGATAAATTAACGTTCTTGATTTAACAATCGCATCCCTGTTCATACGCTTAATACCCCCAAGTCTTCTTTCATTCACAAATTCTGCTACATCTGTTTGTGGAATAAAATACAGATTGAAATAATGAGCAGAGTATTCCCAGCTAGTGGAATTAAAACTGAGAGTGCATGTTGGGGGAAACATGTGTGGCCAGCGGTGCGATGTGCGCCACTATAGTGCCAATAACGGTGATTAACGTCGCGCACGAGCTCGACAGTGTGGATCATAAAAGGCAGAAAGGTCATCTTGGTCATGGTAGGTTTAGTTTTGCGGATGGGAGTAGGGGGGGGGGGGGTTGAAGCGGCAAGCAAAGTACAGAAAGCGCACAGTTGAGGTGGGATAGTAGCTGGGGTCTGGGATCGATCGACCATTCGTATGGTAATGTAAGCAACTACCGGACCAAACTGCTCGTGCCAGACCCGTGAAGACCTTTCCCTCCCTCTCTCTCCCCATCTCTCTCGCTCTCTCTCTCAAGCAGTTTATGCTCAGGTATAGGTAAAGACCCTCAACAAGGCTTCAAGTGAATATACCCAATTCCTATGTATAGCTGTGTACTCGGAACGTGGTATTTAGAGTGCAGGAGTAAGGGAGATTCGGATAGAGAGAAAGACGGTGATTTGGTAAAGGGAAGGGGGGGAAGAGGTATATTTAGCTGCCGACGATGGGAGATGCCGGGCGATTCAGGAAGCCCCGAATGATATGATCTATAGGCCTGACGCCGCGATAATTTAAACCTATACCCGGGATAAATCAGGGGTGTGCGGTTGTCTCTCTCTCTTCTACCCCAGAGCTGAAACCACCAGCGAGTTTAGAGGTCGACTGTTCCGGATGGACAGGAGGTAGTTTACCGGGGATTCTTGTTACACTCGGGTATTTCAAATTGATGTATGACCTCCTGAGTATCTCCCATGGGAATGTGCGAGTGACACATTCGCGAATGGTTTGGAATCCTTCACAGAGTGAGGCAATACTGTATAATATGCCTCTGTGCGTATCTATAGTCCACAGATGAATATCACAATGGTCGAGCCATGCCATGGGACTTGGTGTTCTACGAGCCGTTGAAATTAAAGTGGTGTGGTCAGTGCGACTAGTGGATCATCGATGAGGTTTCGTGAATCACGTACGACCTTCCTGGATCATGTTGATAAATTTTGTAACAATAGTGGGGAGGGGGGGGGGCAAGTCTAGCCCAATTGTTAAGCTTCAAGCCCTGACAAAATGTTAGATAGATATAACTCTAACTGATCTCCATTCCTGCAGACAATGGCTTTCACGTTATATCTCAAGAGGTACATTCATGAGTGTCAAAGCTCCACCCACCCATCGTCAGTTTCTGGGTAGTTTTGAGGGGTCCTACTATTCGCGGCTAAGCCGAGCTTGAGGAAAAGAGGGGCTTGGGGAGAGATTGTATCTGAAGTACCTTCCATTAACAGCAGACTCACAGTGCGTTTTGCCACAGGGCCAAGTTACCCCTGCGTGCGTGTTATGACCAAGCCCATTGACCATATAAACCAGGTATTCCATTGTCCTAGGACACATATTGACTATAGTTTCATTACGGATAATGTCCCTGTGGGACACGGGCTTTAGAGGGTTAAGGATTAATTGTGAACGAAAAGGCATATCATGGACCAGCTATTTACTAAAGATGCATATTCACGTATAATGTATACCTTGTATTTTGCTGATTTATCCACCACTAGCTTGGTCACCTTGGAGAACGGGGGAAATAGAGTCATCGTCCGCAAAGTGTAGAGTATATAACGGAGTTACTGCTCACAAAGCCAACCGCGCGGCACAAACCCTCCTCCTGTCCAACCACCGACCACGACACAATGTTTCTACCATCCCCTTCCACACCACTCCCCCTTCCACCCGGCACCTTTCAACTCTCCCATTGTGTATATATTTCCGGAGATTTTCATACTTTTCTCGTTTGTTCCCATTGACAACGTATTGTTGCTTTCGAAAATTTTTGCCTTCTTCTGCTTCGCAAGTAGGCCGCGACAAGGGGGAACACGAGTGGACAATAGCTGCATATTGTGTACGACAAACAAGTATTGTTAGATAAAAGTATGGAGTTGGTCTGCGGGGTGGAGGGGAATCGATAAGTCAAGGTTACATGTAGTAACTGCACAGTCGTGAAAGATTTGACGTGTCTTGACATTAATTTCTAGGGAAACATCCCCAGGCGCAAGCTCTATCTCAATGTAGGAAATTGTCAATGATCATATCGTGTTTAAAGTCATTCGGAATGTTTCTTGTATTCGTTGGATTATAGATGATTTTTGTCTGGCCTGTATGATGTACTTAAAGTAAGGCATCCAAAGTGCAATGGGAGAGCGATAAATTTAGGACTTCCATCCTGATTTAAGGATGTTCGGCCCCTATTCGTCATTTAAAAAAAAAAGTTCGACGACTTACCCCCAATTTTTGGTTCCATTTGCGGGGAAGAATGTGCGATTTGTCCATAACATTATTATTTATTGACTCTCGAAATTTTATCACCGTAAACATATTTTGTAGTCTTGTCCCTACCTTGGGTAGGTGGATGGGTGTGGGTGACAGCGTAGGTAAGTAGGTGGGTGTGGGTGGGTGGGTAGCTAGGTAGGTGGGTGTGGGTGGGTGGGTGGGTGGGTGGGTAGGTGAATGTGGGTAGGTAGGTGGGTCTGGACGGGTAGGTGGATGGGTGCGGACGGGTAGGTGGATGGGTGTGTTGTGGGTGGGCGGGTGGGAGATTTCAAAAAGATTCCATATCGGAATCATTTTCCAAAAAAAAATCGAAATTTTTTAATCCACCATACAGGATTAATTCCGACAAAATTTTTTCCATGATTTTTCTGTTCATATCGTTGACATTGATTGATTTGAATCAATCTTTGTATCCCCAAATTGAACTATTGATCCATCTTGATTTTAGTAGCGCTCAGAATGTAAAGTGAAATCATACGACTTGGAATAAGTTTTTTGAAGTAAAACTTTTGGAGTTGAAGTTGTTACTCCAGTTCCGACGAATCTTCCCTTCAGCGCTTACGTTTAATGGTTACAAAGAGGGAAAAAGGTAGAAAGGGTAAAAATGCAGGAGAAGAATTTTTGGAACATTCAATCGCGTAACTATATGAAATTAGATCGTTAAAGCGCGTTGTAAAATGAATAAGAGATTTTGAAAGTAGTTGAAAGATTCAAGAGCTTTCAAGGTGTTTAAAATGTTAAAAATTCTGCCAAATTTTGCTTTTTGAATATTACCAAAAATCAGAACGGGTGTTAAAAACTTCTCTGTCGTGTTTACCTCTAATCCTCAATTTTTCCTCCGTACCTGTACCTGGAAAATTAAACCATACTCTGTAACTACAATGATCACAATAAGTGTGCCCTCTCGTTATTCTGCACTCCATGTTTTCCATTCCATGTAAATGGGTATCCTACCCTGCTAACCATGCGCATGGCCCGACATCAAAAGCCGGTTGTGTTTAGTGAGAGAGCCAGCACAATCTCTGCCAATTTTCGGTGGAAAATCTGATTACATGGCGGGGTCCCAGCCGTTTGTAAACTGGATACGTAAAATTAATTACAGGTCGATGCCGCAAAGACGTTGAGTGGGTAAATGCTGGAGTGAAATGTTGGATAAGTGTGCTGTAGTATGAGAAATATAGTTGTGTGGTGGATTTTCGTGGTACATTTGAGAATGGTGCAAGTGAGATGGTCATAGTGAAGTTGTTTTGCATGTATGAATGTGAGGTAATAGTTATGAGGCCTTGGTGCTAGAGGAGGATAGACAAATGAGAAGGTGTGGGAGCGTTGAGTCTAGAAATTATACAAGATAGGGGGACTTGGATGTAATGTCTTACCCGTGTGCTCTGTCACGACAGCTCGACACAGCTTAGGGTTTATGCAGCGGTTTTAGACTAACGATGCAAATACGTAGGACAGACGTTGGCACATGAGAATTCGGTGAGTGACGCGTTCAAGTTGTTTGAAGGGTTTAAACTGGTACATTCATCTACATTATCTCCATGACGTGGATATATTTATGCTGTATCAGAATGTAAATATGTATGGGAAAACGTGTACATTTTGGGGGTGAAAAATTCTTCAAAACTAGTGGTGGGAGCATGTGTGTGCCCCATTCGGGGGACAAATCAAACTTCCCTATTTGGTATTTCAGCACAGCGAACTAAATTTATTCTTCTCCAATATACCACGGTTATTTGAGCACAAGCATGGTGACCATGAGGATGAGACTTATGCGCGTTACTTGAGTGAGAGTGAGACGCCAATAGGGGTGCATCTTGATGTAAAATCCAATGATTCCCAGGGAATCAACCATGTGAAGGATGTCATTCCAACATTCGGCGACTCAATAAAAAACACACCGCGACAATATTCTGCCCTTAAAATGTCGTGAGTATTGATTATTGGTGATCTATTTCAATCGAGCCTCATCATCTCAAGCGATTCTGTTCGTTCCATTGTCAATTTTCATCTCGGTTATCTCCCGCATACATCCTGCATCAATCTCCCCAATTCTCTCTCTCTCTCTCTCTCTCTCTATCTCCACAGCGACGGCTGGACCAAGCGATCGATCATAGCTTCCCCAAAGTAATTACTCGGAATTTGGGCTCTCGGTGGTGTGATCCCTTAAATGAGACGCTCGAGTAAAAGTTAAAATAACTGACAATCTTTGTTTTTCATCCTCTGTTTACTTTTTATAATACCCCTTTTTTCGTATTTGCCTTTATCCCTCTCTTTCAATTTCCCTTCTTTAACGGCGTTACCAGGATACGCCGTGTTGTCCCCATGATCAAGTGATAACCTCTGGTGCTTGTAAGCGGGACACTCGTACTGTGCACAAAACGAGCGCACAAAAACCCGATAAGAATCGCGTTTGCCTCTCTCCGGCTACCAATGAAAGGAAATGATAATTATTATTGTACCGGTTGTCGCGCTACTTCAACTACAAAACGGAAGTGAGACAACTTTATTGCCTCAGCTCCACCAAGAAATTGAGCCCGATAATCCAATTGTAAAAAAATTACTTGACATTTATATATGGGGCTTTAAAGGCCATTCAGCTGGCGAATATTTAACGTACTTAGAGGGAAATGTCGTAGTGGCGTCGTCACTGGTGAACGGAAATGAAATCATGATGATAAAGAATGTTCATAGCTTACATAAAAAAGCCATTTGGATTTTTTAATAAGAATGTAAAGTCTGCAATTGAGTTATGGAATGTGTACTATTTTTGGAGAACGAATTCATCCGCCCACTCAACCCTACCCACCAACCACCCAACCACTACCCACCCACCCATCCAACCACCAGCCACCCGACCACCCAAACACCCACCCACCGACTCACCCACCCAACCACTTACCCAACCAACCACCCACCCACCCAACCACCCACCCTCCCACCCACCCAACCACCCACCCAACCACCCACCCAACCACCCAACCACCCACCCAACCACCTACCCAACCACGAGCCACCGACCTACTCAACTACCACCCACCCAGCCACCCGACCACCTAAATACCACTCACCCACCCACCCACCAGCCACCCACCTACTCGACTTCCACCCACCCAGCCTCTCGACCACCCAAACAACCACTACCGACCTCGTCAACCGTCACCCATCCACCTACCCACCCAAGCAGTCGTAATATCGCGAATACCTTTACCCACTTATCATTCTGCATATTTTTGGAGAATCGATACGCTGAAGTCCCTCAATGCACTGACACTCGATTGAACTACCAACAAGCTCCTTAAAAACTTTACTAAAAGGCCTTAAGTCGCTATCATGTTTAATGAAAAAAAAATAGGTAATGCAATACAAGAGCCAATAATATTTTAAAGAGAAACGGGGTCATATTACATTATTACGAAAAGTCTCATCATAAGATCCTTTGACCCCGTATGACAATGAAATCCATGAACCTTTCTCAGAGAGCAAATATTCTCGAGAATTTTTAATATTTTCAGCCGTGTCCCGTCCGCTCACTCAAAGCGAGAGTGAAATGAAAATCTTTGAAATACAGGGCGGACCTGCAAAAAAAAGGGAATTAAAAAACTGCAAGCGAATTGAATTTACAGGGACGTATACTATTGTCCGTATTTCGTCTGCGTTTCATCCTGGAAGTGCATTATTTCCTTATTTTAAATTAATATTAATGAGCTTTTAATTAATTTAGGGTCATGTCCATGCTCGAACCCGAAATATATGAATACTCTTTTGCATTTGTCAGTGATGAAAATTTGTTCAAATTCTGTTGACATTTATAGAATTTGAACAAGCAATTTTTGTTATGAATTTTGTATCCAAGCTTTTTCCACAAAAACTACAATTTTCAAACATTGTTGAACGCACACCAACAATGAATTTGTTAAAAGGGAACTACGTTGAATTTTTTTCTCAAAATCTTGCCGTGATATTACGCCTTAAAGCGGCACTCTCCCAGAATATAAAAACCCTACAAGACGTTTTTTTTCGGTTTTCTCACCGAGCAGAGGTGCCCTCAGACCGCATCGGCAACCCATCCGGTTATCCTTGCTCCCTCCATACCGCTTCATGAATAATAAAATAGTACAAAGTGCTCGACCATCCCTTGCGATCATTTTTATCCGTGGCACTCACAACGCCTGTGTTTTTTTCATCTCTTAAAAATATGCTGGCCTCAGTACATTCAAGAAGGGTGAACACTTGAGACTAGCATAGGCCTTCTGAACCTCTCTGCCATCTCCAAAAATCCTCCAGCATTTCAAGAGTCATCGTACTCGATGCGCGCCTCTTTACTCGGGTGACCCTTTGATGAAAGATCCAGGCGACCGTAGCCACGACCTTTTATAACTCCTAAAAAAAAATTCCACCAACATTCCACGGGAATTCGATTTTCACGAGTGAGCGACTTGCCGCTGGAGATATTTGTCCTGAGGGCTGAGTTGTAGCAACTTATCGATTATTTCATATATGCCCTATCAAGTGATGATCCGATCGTACATTGCCGAGGGGGATGATTCGTATTTCCTTGGCTCTCTCCACGAAACCTTCACTCCACCAGATGTAATCTTGTTCTCGTATCTGTGCCTCCATTGCTCTCGATCATCCCTGATTCTTTTTCTATAGAATACACGTACTTATCTTTTTCAGCTTTATTGCTACATCGGGCATCTGCTGACACGCCACAGACATTAGTTGGCATTCTTGAAGCACCCAAGTGAAATCCTGTCACATGCCCTTGTCCAACATCAGCACGTAGGATTTTTAACGACTTTTGTACATCAATGAGGAATTTTTCTTTCCTTTTCTGTCATATTTTGATGTCGCCCATGTTTCGTTGTTCTTAGTTGCTCAAGCTCCCCAACATCCATGCTCCGGAAGAACATATTGTGAAGAAGAATCAAGTCAGGTAGAAGATTCTGCTATGCAGATTAAGTTAGAAAGGCTTCGACGCCTACACCCCCCGAGCAAAGTACTGGAGTCCTACCATATTCTCAACTTAATCCACCCGTCGGTCTTCCTAGTACAGAAATCTTGTTTCATTCACTGACCTATTAATAATTCTCCAACAAACTTCCACCATAGATATCATCCGCTGAGATAGCGCTCGCAGTCAACTTTGCTTAGCAGTTTAAAATATCCTCTTTTTGGCTGTCCAAGAGCTGTTTTCATTGTTTCACAAAAAAATCCGTACGGAAACTTCTCAGTCAAACTTATCACTGTGTCTTGCGACATCGGTATTCAAGGAAGGGAAGTGCCGAAGAACACTGACAAGGGACCTCGCACGAACTTTCATCCTTATCGGATTGGAATTCAATTCGTTATGAACGAGCTGCAAGATATAGATGCCCGGTAGCTTAGTTGGAAAAGTGCCCGGCGCGATACTAGGGGTGGGTGGGAGTGGGTGGGTGTGTGAGTGGATGGGTGGGTGTGTGAGTGGATGGGTGGGTGGGTGTCTGGGTGGGTGTGAGTGGGTGGATGGGTGAGTGTGAGTGGGTGGGTGGGTGTGAGTGGGTGGATGGGTGAGTGTGAGTGGGTGGGTGGGTGGGTGTGACTGGGCGGGTGGGTGGGTAGGTCGGTTTTAGTGGGTAGGTGGGTGCCTGGCTGGGTGTGAGTGGATGGGTGGGTATGAGTGGGTGAGTGGGTGGCTGGCACCAATAGCCCCCTGATGTGGTATTGACCAGTTTGATCCAACTGGAGATGACAAAGCAGTCTACATCAAATAAACTGAATTTGTAAAACTGGAAATCCACATTTTGTTATTCATTCACTTTGCAAGTATCAGCTTTCCAAGTTGACCTGCACTGGAAATAGAGAAATGCATAAGCAAAGGATATTAAACGAAGACACAAAACATCGCTGCAATAAGTAATGAGCCTTCTAAGAACATCGAATGTGTCCTCGGAGATCCAATCTCCATTCCCTTGTCGGCTAGTCCAATGTTTGGTTCTTCCGTATCTTAGAGACTCAATGTAGTGACGCAATTGGAAAATATAAAACCAACCAAGTTGCATAGTCTTTCAGTCACTCGTAATCAAGCTAACAACCTAGGAAGTTCTAGAATCATCAATTTAGTGTAACCAATAAACACTCAAATTTCCTGTCAACAATGAGTCTATACAAGATCTGTCAATTGATGACTTGCTTGTGGAGGGTGGATGAGGACAACGAACAAGTTGGATTTGAAAGGGAAATTGCTGTTGTAGTTTGGCCCATGAAGGCTGAAGGTACATGGCCCCTTGGTGGACAACACAAGAACATGGCATTCACTTGGTGTTTCCTCCTGTTGACCTCAGCATTTCTATCAGCCACTAAGGTTTTTACCTCCAAGTTGAAGATCACGGATCTCCCTGATATACATATAGTTATATTCTATGCAAATTCAATTCTGCTACTCTGCATTACTAAATTCTACTCACTTCCTCAACTGCGTTCACTCCTTCTTAAAATGAAAAATAATTGGAGACGAGTGAAATTTTTATCCGATGATGAGCAAAGGATAGCTCATCGCTGCATAACAACCACACGCATCTGTTGCAGAAAGCTGCGAGTACTGATGGCGCTTTCTTTTTTGTGTAAATATTAATGAACAAATTTGCCATCACTTATCCATATGATAATTGATTGATTGACTCAATTGATTGATTGGAATTTCAGTAACCGTATTAAGTCCAATTATATCGGGGACCTCAGGCGCAGTGCCCAGAAAACTTCACGCCCAAATCTGGTACTCCTCTCTTCTAGGGGAATCCCCCTATTTTGAACTAGCTCTGCTATTCCACTGTATGGCAACAATATGCTCTTACTTGACTTTCTACTCACTTCTATCGTGCCTGAGAACTGTAATTCACCATGGCTGTGGTCAATTGAAAATTTTATGCAAAAAAATTGAGCGACATACAACAAATTCTCAGCACTACATTGCAACTGATAAGTGTGACCGTACAGTGAATTCCAATTGCTCGTGCATCAGGTGCATTGTAACGGCTCATGTGTCTATAGCTGCGTAAGTACACACATGTTGTTAAGATCTTAATTACATGAACATTGCTTCCTTTGCTGATCTGGTCTATGGAACCCATTGGTTTAAAAAAAACATGTGCGTAGAGAGCTACGCGACAGAAGTGAAACTTCATACGCGCCGAATTTATAGAGATGTTATGATATTCTGTAAATATTTTTTTCGACTGCTGAGGATAGGATAGAATCACTGACTCTAATCTCAGTATAAATCGGAGGTTATGATTCAAAACAATCCAAGTATATCAATATACAAAAGATTTTTCATTCTGTTTCCATCTCACGATTGTCTGCAAATGAAATTATCGGTTTGTGATAACTGAAGTAAGAAACGAAAACTTTTGATTAACACACACACAATATTATTCCGGACATAAATTATGATGTAGAAAATAACGCTCGGCACATATGTAACGTATACATGAACACACCAGACTGGAACACAGCTGGCTTTTTACCGTGGATAGAAAATGCGCACAACGCCATCTTACGCCCTGCGTTAAATCATGACGAACGCGTCATTATCGACGTTCCCATGCAACACGTTGTAAATGGGTCTAGATGTGCGTGAATGCTCTATTCTTCTCTCTCTCTCTCTCTCGTGCTCCCCTCCCGTACCTCGCATACCGTCTCTACATCCTAGCGAGTAAGGTACGTACGCACTCCGTATATGGCGCTTCCCCCTCCTCAATAGTGTCGGTTTTTGTAACATAGGTCGAGTGTATTCGAGTGTATTCAATTCACACTCAAAGACGCCTATAGAAATTTCACTTCAAAATTTTTTTTAATGAATAACAAAATTAGAAAAAACGATCTGCTCATTTGATTCAAAGTAACCATTCGAACAACTTAGCAAGCTTCATTGACCTTGAAATAATATATAAAATGTCATTGATCGACTCCATCTTCATAGATTCTTCAAATCGATGGACAATGCCTTCCAGCCTACTTTCGCTCTGTATCTACTAGCCCAAACCAAGAGCTATATCATAGGAATTGTGTTATTGGGTCAGGCAAGTAAAAAAAGGTTCAATGTAAGCGAAGTTGATAAGGTTGAGGTCTATTAAGTCAAGCTATTGCAGGCATTCAGAGACGGAAATCATCTCCAGCTAATGATCACCATTTGCAATCTCTTGATACTAATTCCAATGACTCTGATGTACTGTACACTGGGCGATCACGTATTGGAAGAGGTATTGCTATAAATTCTTGGATACCATCTTGCTATTTATACCTGTCGATGTTCCCTATGCGTATTTGCCAACTACTCTGAAGGGTTTTAATCGGCCCATTGGAGAAGATACAAATTATCCCGGGACAACTTGTCCTCAGAGAAGTTCCAACATTAATTTACATAGATAGGCAATGTCACGCAGCATCCATAGATGATGTGACACTTCAAGTCATCTCAAGTCTAGCATCTGGATGAATAAATTCAGTGGCATTAAGATCTTAATGACTATCTCTGCAGCAATCAATAAGTTCATGGTTTTCATGTTAATTTGAGATGGAAATCATTTGACGAACAAGGCTACTGGAGATGAATATATTAATCACCAGTCCTCAACGCCAGCGTCTTGATAAATTATTAATCACATAAAACTTGAGTAATGAAAATTGGGACACATTGTCTTGGGACATTATGTCAGAATCCAAAATTACATGATCCGAAAAATTACGTAAGAGAGATTTAATATATATAGTGGAATATCACGTGTCAGAGAATTACTCTGAGTTGTCATTATACTCTCAGATTCATTCCATATTTAAGCTGGAAAGTGTCGGAGCGCTTAAGCTCTTCGCGCGGATGTTTAAAAAAATCGAGCCTACATTGGACTAGTTAGAGGTCTCTCATTTCGCATGGCATATACCTACATATAGTGAATACAGTCCATATCAATTTTCTAATGTACCGCTTAACTTACAAACTAAATTATCGTTAAGTATCTAAATTGTACTATTTCCATCGTAGAGCGAAAAGATCGGAACCACTGCGTACAACCTCGCAATTAGCAACTTGGAAACCGTCGATACAGAGGCCCTATGGATTATCATGGCTTATTCAGAGAAACCTATGATGCTCACAGTATTTAAAGAATTTGTTCTATCGCGAAGATTTTTCATAGAGGTAAAAAATCGCCGTTGATGATTGGTAATTTTCCATTCTCAATGATTATAATGACAGAGCAACAAAACAAAAGTCCCTGCTGCAATCAATTAAATGTGAAAATTTGCATTCTAATGGACAGCTCATACGTTCTTCACAATATTATCCTTCTAATTCATGACCTTAATTTTATTGATTTTAGTGTGTCGTCTTGCTTGCATCGATCGTACCACTGTTCTTACAGCTGAAAAATCGGAAAAATGTCAATGAATAAAATAATGGAAGTAAATGGAAAGAGATTATGGCTGTCAAAGAGTTTTAATTTTTTCGTCAACGTGAATCAGTTCTTTCCCCCCCCCCCGGCTCACCCACCGCCTCCCCTCCTCACCAGCCCCCCAGCCGTAGCCCCTCCCCCGCCCCCCACCTCACTCCCCTCCCCAGCCATACCCTACTCCCCCCCCCCCAGCCATACCCCCCCCCCCTCCCGCCCCTCCCCGCCTGACGCCCCTCCCTAACAAAGGGGCACACATCCAAAAAATATCTGCAAATATAAAAGAACTTCTCACCCAACCATCAATTCCAATTTCCTCCATTAATCCCCAAAAATTATTCAATTATTTAATAGCTAAGAGCTAAGAACGAATTATATGTGTTTATGGGAAGTTAATTCAGGGCTGAGAAGAAAAAGTTGGTGGAAATAAGTGGTAGATAAGAGTGGATGAAACAAGAAAGTGATGTTATTATCAACAAAAACGATTGTGCCGCTGGCAAAGGCTCTTCACCACGATGAATGAACGTAGTGCACGCCTCTCCCGAGGGTAGAAAAGCTACGAACCGCAAATTTCATTAACACCTACCAGGCGAGATATCGTTGTCCATAACTCGTCCTGGCCAAATTGCACTGTGACATTAAATCTACGAACTCTGAGGTCGTGCCAACGCCACCAATGTATCTAACACAACGCCCACACTCAAAAGCCATCCTTTTAAAGCTATATGCGTGGACAATTCAAGAACCCCTTGCCACTAGCAATTGCTGGTTAATGTTGGTTGAAAAGTTACAATCGACTACACTACCCTCGTACTTCATGATTAACTCCATGAAGGTGAGAGATGAAAACTCATGTACACCTATATATATGTACAATATTTCATACTTTGTGGTTAACTTTGATGCTATTCCCAAATTAGAAATGACAGTGATGAATATTTGGGGTCAAATATTAGAGAGTATTATATATTGTGCGGTGTAATCCAATGATATCTCCAATTTCAACGTCTCATTAACTAGGGAGCAGGTTAGCGAGGATAAATGCGATGGACTGGGATCAGAATTTTGAGTTATTGCAATTTCAATATTTCACTAACTAAAACGAATGAATTCAGAATGACACTTGCTTAATTTACCACCCCGAACAAGTAAATTCAGTTGTACGAATGCAATTCTGCAAATAATCTGATGAGAATCATGAGTTTGGACAAATAGTTTCGCTCATAAAATCAACGATATTTACATTCATGGTACCACGTTCAAATGAAAAATTTTCCCCATCGATGACTACAGTTTTTTGAACCGTTAATGCAATTTGAACCGGATACCATGCATTCACTGAATTTCAATAGATAGCTGGGAAAATTCATGGTCATTTGTAGTAAATCATTCATTGCAGATACCAATTAGTAAACCAACTTGATTCAACTCCGGAATCCATTGATGCTTTTCAATGTGAATTAGTCTGATTTTCAACTCATAGAATGTGAAATTTTGGGATTGGATCACTTTGCATATAGGTTAATTTCAACAATTTTGGTGCATGGGTGTCGCTTCCCTTTCATCCATTTTACCTTCCTATGCTTGATCAAAGTTGATGGATATCCAATCATTTTAGGTCTCTTCTAGCATCGCACACACTTCACTGTCGACTGTTTTTTTTCGGGGGAAAAAATTTTGATAGTTTTCGACCAGTAGCAGAAATATTTTGTGTTTGTCATCGGTACCTAGAAACTTGGACCAGGAAGTCGGATGGTACGCCAGTGCGACACAGGAGAGAGATGGGTCCAGAATAGGCGCTCCTACCATGCAAGTTTCTGGGGCTTGGTTAAAAGCTACGATAGCGTGCATGGCGGCCAGAGGAGGGGGCCCTAAGCGGCACCAGAATCCACCCGGGGGGGGGGGAGGAATAACTAAAACTAGTGGGATGGAAGTGTGTTTGCCTCCGTTGGAAGCACAAATAAAACTTCCCGATTTGTAATTTCTGTTTCCCATTCCTAGATTTTTCGACACGTCAATTAAATGGAAGACTGGCTTCAGAGAAAAAAATAGGAATCATGAAATTTTGAATACTGGAATACAACAGGTGTCGCTACCTGCGACTATGTCACGTGACGCACTGACCAATCACACTGCGCATCGCGCATCCAGGCTCTCCCGTGCAAATGCGGGCAAACATGCATGTGCCGGCAGTCGTCAAACAACTTCGGATCTAGACCGAATATGAAAGTTTGAATAGTCATTAAAATTTCGCGCCACTCAAAATGAACCAATAATTAACAAGACACTACATAAAAGTGAGCCAAATTTTGATCGAAGCTAAGATACGCCGAGACACTCCAATTGTGACATTGATTAGCTTGATCACAACTTTCCTTCGTAAATATTGATTAATTGGAACTTTTCACGATTTTCATGCTATGCCCGCGATTTTCATATATTTCTCCGCGATATGTATGTGTACATATTGGACATAATTGACATATATGCCAACCTATATACGGTTTCCCGTACTCGCATTTATAGACACTCCCTCATGAAGTATAATACACATCGGTAAAGTGCGTTTGAGGCCGAGGGTGAAATCCATTACACAGCTGTTGTAGTCTACGATTACAAAGTCACTCTTCTACATTCCAAACCTCATCCTCCCATTCATCCCATATTTCACCTCTCAACATGAATACGCATATTAAACTTATCAGCTTAATCGAGGAGAGTTTACATTTTCCAACCACAGCTAATTTGTCTGGCCATACATTGGTGCTTTTCGATCCGCAAGGCTGAAAACCCAAAAGGGGGTTGCGCGAAGAGGGCTTGTATGGATCTAGTGAATAGGGATGGGGTGTTTTTGAGGGGTGTGTAGGGGCGGAGGGGGGGGGGGGGGGATTTATACAATTCCCCTGCTAATACTGCATTGCATAGGTTTTGGGGGCATATCCGGCAGTCGGTGCTTGCCCAATTCACCGCGAAAATACCCCAAATACCGGACGTCCATTAGTTGGCCAGCCTGGCAAGCACATTTACCAAGACACACGTCCACATGTACGTAGATCGGTCAATGGTTGGGGTAAAATATTGTGGCTGATGGGGTGTAGGGGCCAAAGCGTATACTCAGTACCCGCTAACGAGCTACCGTACATTTACCACTTTGCGGTATTTTAGATCAATTAACTAATGGATAAATGAGTTTATGGCTGAGGGATTTATAGAAACAACTACACGGGCTTTTCATTCGCTGGGCCTTTCACGCAACTCGATTTTTAGTAAAAACAATGTAATGGTCATGGTGTGTTGGCGGGGCAAGTTTAGCTGCATCAAGGATTACGATTCCATTCGAAAATATTCCACCTGAAATGTCAAAATGAGGGCAATATGGGCTTGATGCTTCCATGAACTACACTCGAGTCTATTTCTTCAGTGTAAATATAAACCACCTGTGTAAGGTTCTATATACACTATGTGCTGTTTACCATTGACTTTCGTGGTATAGGAATTGCTTACACATCATTATCAAAGTCTTTTCTACCAGAAAAAAAATTCAGTAAAATTCACGTTAAAATCGCATTTACTATTTTTCCCTCATTCAGGAACTCCCCCCCCCCCTTGGGGTGGGAGGAAAAAACGCCTCTTAATAATTCTCAGAAGTTCGTGTAAACAAATTAGGCCAGGTCGTAGGAGAATTTTCCATGGAATTACTTCCGTGCAATGTAAGAAATTCAATATGCTTGCATTTACTTGTTCAACAATTGAACCTATAATTTAGCAATTCGCCTATCTGTTGAGGTAGGTTGTGGATAACGAGGTAAAATAGCTAAACGGGAAAATACCAAGCGTAACGAGTGTTGTGTCTTCACGACCCCTTATCCATCAACTTACCTTCAAAATGCCTCGAGGCTCGTGAGTACACAGTGGGGTAAGAATACCCCCCCCCCCCTCCCCCCCCCCGCCACTTAAATGCTAACGTATATTACACCGCCACTCGTTTATAAATATTTTCCTCAGAAACAATATTGCCAGGAAAATGGATATTGAAATAAGATCGTTCATGCATGGTCTTTACGCTCCAGAAAACTTTTTGCCACAAATGTAACATAATATTTCGAGGGCAAATAAAATAGTGGAGCTTTAATGAGCTGTATCCAGTGACCTGCGATTACGGAACTAATGATAACCTCGTTATACTGATCTTACAGGATGATTCTGCACAGCATATTTATGAGAATAGAAATTTGGAAATGGTTATCATGGAATCATTTCGCGAAATAATTTTCTGCTGACAAGCACTTGTCATGATCGACCTCCAGATGCCAAGCCAATCGAACTAGACAATGTCACATTCCCCTGCATCTCTGTATTCTGTATGAGTTGTGTTATATTTTCGGCTGAAATCTCATGTTTTACTCGTGAATTTCAACGTACCCTGCCAACCCCTACTACCCTTTCGCTACCAAAGTTTCTGGTCGTCTTAACCATGTATAAACCCATGTATATCTTTACGACGTGACTTCCTACCCTGTGTTGCAAGGGCACTCCAAGCAAGTCAAATGGATACGAAAAGCGAAAGGGAAAAGCATGAAGGAATATTGCAGTATGGCCCACCATGGTGCTTAGTTCAACTTTCAAAAGATAAATTATGGAATGAATTTAGATATGGCGAAGTGTATCACAAGTTTCCTGTCACATTCGCCATCACGACAGGGGGATTCAAAGTTTTCGGAGTGAACATGGTAATATCTTGCCAAGTATTGCCTAATGAACTTTCTGATCTTGAAAGTTATTAGAGGAAATCGCAAATGCCATTTCCAAATTTCGATGATTTAGGATTTTTGAATACACACACACACACACATAGATCCCGTCAAAGAACGTATCACAACAACGTCAAATGACGGGAATATTAAAGACTTCATGTGACTCACGCTTTGATTTTTCGCTATTATTACCATAACTTTCTGAATGGAGAACTTGAAACAAATCATTTATAGGGAGAATCGGTAAATCGGAATGCCCACGTGGCCCTAATACTCCACATTGTTAATTCCCTGCCTACATCAAATAGCCTGATAATTACGCACATAATATAATAAAATTCATGAATTATTAATATAGCGGCAGTAACGCTGCGTTAAGTATGTATCAGTGACATTCTGCCAACAACCCCGTAACTGTATTCACCGTTTTTTTGGCCCACATTCTTTTCACGCTCGTACACCCACTCAATTTCATTCCTCCCCTCCCCCCCCCCCCCCCTCCTCTCCCATACTTCCTTAGCATCCCTGTTCATTTGATATTCCGCTCACGCATTTTTCGGGATCAGAATTCGATTGATCCGGTAGGGGCAGGGGGTCTTGCGGTCTTTGTGGTTTTTTTTTTGGCTTGAATCCCGTTTACACGGAGAATGTATAGTACACTACTTATATTGCAATGCTAAGTAACATGAAAAACGGAGATTCAAATGCTGTATACAAGTTTTTATACTTTTTGTTCAACTTGTGCAAGTTGGTTTATGATATTGTTTTGAGTACTTCTTTTTACGACAAAAGTGATGGATATCGTTTCCGTACTACACGAAGAGAAGAAGCATCATATTACCAATTAATGCTTGCTTGTTCCCCCCAAAAAAAAAAGAAATCGCAAAGTATTTCAAGCTGAAGTGGATTCAAATATTCTGAAAGGTTTGCAGAATTCAACTAGTGTGTCGAATGTGGTTGTGCTCAGGGGGAGACAGAACAACCATGCCTATTTGTCATTGTTATGTGGCATTTTTTTTCCTGGAATCATCTGGAGCACACACCAACAGACACACATACGCATACACACTAACACAACGACACACACCATCACACACCAATACACACCAACACACATCAATTTTCACCATTGAAATTTTCCTATGGATTCCGACCGATCGCAGAAACATCCCGTTCATTCGTAAGTACAGTCAGGCATAGATATGTGAATCCTTTTTTATTGAAGCATTCAGAGCTATCTGACGTATGTCGATAAATCATAAATGAGATTTAACGCTGGTTGGAGGATAAATCGTATCTTATCCTGGTAGATGAATCGACTGTAGAAGAAGACAAATCATTAAGTGGAAAAAGTAAATGGTGGAAAAGCCAGGTGAAGAGAACACGTTGGGGAAAACGATGGACAATAGGGGAAGGAAAGACTATCAGTGATATGTCCCAGCCCTGAGTTCAGTGTGAGGATAATTTTTTTTTCATCGTGGAAGAAAATTATCGACCGAATCCGCGGAAAGAGGAATGCTACCCAGGGGCCTGCAGTTGATCTCTATTGTTAGTATAGTTCTGCCAAAAATAATTGACGTCGAGGTTCGGTAACATTGTAACAATAGACAATATAGATATATATATATATATTATATATATATATATATATCTATAAAGGGTAGATATATATATATATCTATGAAGGGTCAAACTTACCCAGAAGAGATTCTAATTTCTAACGAAAAATATTAAAATACCTTCTAACTAAATTATCCCTATTTAATGCAAAATACGAGGGTCTTCTTGCCGAGGATATTAAAAATTATTTATACTTCCGTTACGACTATAACGCTAAAGTAGGTTATACAGCATACTTGCATAATATGGTCAGAGTGAAATCCGAGTTCTCGCGGACTAGTGTACCTTCGGGAACTCGTAATCCTCCGTGCAATTTTTCCCCCTCCTCTCCCCCCCCCCCCTCCCAACAGCAAAAAAAAGCTCACGAAACTTGCAAGCCCCAAATGCTAATAGAAAAATAAACGGATAAACTTTTTCTTACTGCCAACTAAATCTCTCCCGTGAAACTAAAAAAAATAGGTTGAGTACTATAGATGATTCAGGTCAGCATGGACAACTCTCAAGCCATCATACATGTTTGTGAGTTTGGTCATTTCAATAATTTTCTATTGTGCGCAAAATGCACTCACCCATTGGAGTGTCAAATGTGAATTTAACTGGCACTCTTGGTGCTCCCAGTGCCCCCCCCCCCCCACCGCCCTACCAGAGTGAAAAGAGAACATCACTCTGGCAATCATAAAAGTTGATAGTTACTGTTTAAACCATTAAACTTTAAGGTGAACTACTTGGCCAAAATTATACCGGCTGGTTTTATGAATTTGTTTCTCTCACTTTTCCCCATTGTTTCGTTTCATTGACGTTACATTGTTTCATAAGTATTTATGGGATAGAAGTGAGGACTCCTGAGACAAAACGTGCGACCCGACGAGTCCGTTACGACGGTAGACCGCAACTTTGAATCCCCGGGGCGCATCAAGGATAGTGGACTTCCTTCAATCCTGCGGTTCTACACCCAGTCCGCCCCCCCCCCCCCCCCCCCCCCACCCCAAACCCGAGCCAGCCATTTCTCCCTCCTCCAACCCCCTTAGAGCCCTTCCGCTACCTAACCAACCCCTGAGACGCCAAATGTCCATCCCACGTAGCGAATTTATAATCAACGTAAAAAGAAATATAGACGTGAACGAGAGGAACAGAAATATATAATATGAATCATCAACTTTCACTGCCGCTTTCCCCCGTTTTTCATGGGGATAAAAAGCTCTCCAGTCCAAGTTTCCTCATAGCTTTCATTTCCATCATCGTAAAAATGAACGTCAAAACTTTTTTGCCGTCCCTTTCCAAGCGTAATCGATTCGAACGAATAGGAGGGGGGAAAAATGTGCGTGTAGTTATCTCAGCCAGATAGAAATGAGCATTCATGGTTAAATTGTGAATTTTCGTGGGTGGTTGAGATTATATGCGCGCACATTATCACCAGTACTGTTTACTAAGGCGATTGTTAAGCATTCAAACTGCAGGTAGACGGCAATGACCGCATTAGTTTATTCTAATGATTCCGACCTTTCTGTGAAGTTGCGTGAGATTTCACCAAGTTTACTCGCATGGTGAGCACCGCGCCGCCCGTGCATTGGGGACGTCGGCTTGTCGGGTCTGATCGCGTGAACTTACACGTATTTCCCTTCAATAAACTAACGGGTATTTATACTTGGTGTTACAGAGGACAACGCGCCGGTTGGCTTTCCAGTAATCACTCAAGCCCCAACAACCAAAGTCGTGGAGATGGGACTCAATGCTCTGCTATCCTGCGGTGCAGTTGGCTCACCACCACCCATAATCTCCTGGATTCGTAACATGATACCTATCAACGCATCCAATCCCAGATACGTCGTCCTGGACTCTGGTAAGTAACAGCTGCCATTATATGAACATTTTTTATCGCTATCTTCATTCGCTCGCATAGTTTTACTCTCCTCAGTCATAACTCTGTGGCCCAGGTGCTGGCCGTCATATTTTTTCCCAAAGTGCGTAAGTCACTGTCAGGTCCAGTTAAAGCGCCAACCATAGCCCAAGGGATTGACGAGGGGGAGGGGGGGGGGGGCAGTGTTGATCGAGTGGTCATGCGATACCACCAACATCCACCATATCTATCTCGCTTAACGCATGTATCATCTCTGCCACAAACTCCTCCGCAACTATTCACCGATGTATATACCCCCTCAATGTTCGTTTTACGGTGATCAACAGTCTCTCCTATTCCTGGTATTTGTCCAGAAGTTAGTCAACGAATTTCATGAAAAGGATTGGCCAAATATTGTGGGAATCCTTAAGAAATATGTTTCAAAATTTTATGACTCATTAGTATTGATCGTCGTATCAATTTCAAGCGACATTGATGCACAAAAAATAGGTTTGATAGTTTACAATGATGTTATGATCAATGTATTGGCTCCTCTCCTCTCACCATCGAGATTTTATCTCGGAACACTGATTGAACAATGGAGTGTTTGCCCCACGGACATCTCAAAATCCGAAACCCTGTTGCTATTAATAATTTGAGCACACTCAACTGAAAGCCCTTCAACCACTATACAACAATGCGCACTTTTCCACTTTCCGGTCAATCTCTCATTTCTCTCTCCAAAACTGTCAAGTGATACTCCATTTTGTACACACTGGTCTCCACCAGATTCGTCCAGTCCTATTAAATTCTCATCCAACCCATCATGGCCCATTCATTTTAATCACTCGAATTCATACGAAAACAACAGGTTTCACACTTAAATCTCATTTATTCGAGTGCACATATGCTAATTTATCCATGTTTTGTGTTTAACACTTCTGTCATCCACGTATATGGATGAACATTCAATGATCGTAGTCATTTCGCAAACATAAAAAAAGAACAGAGAAATGCAAATTCGGTGGAATTTGGGAATTTTCGATTTTTTTTTATATCTATATATAATTGTTATTATATCAACGATTATAATTTTGTTTTGCAATGCTTGAATCGATTATATTGTTGAAATTCCTGAAATTGATCAAATTCTTGGAATTTATAAAAAAAAGAGAAAAAATGCTTTGAAAATGTTGAAATGTTGGGAAAATTGTCACAGTTTTTTTATTTTCTGTTTTTTTTTTCAAGTTTCAAAAGTCAAATCTTTGAGATCATATTATTTTCTAAATTTTGCAATGAAATTCGATGATGAAAAATTGTAATTGTATCGAGGTATGATTTTTTTTTTACTTTTAGAAAATATCCGCAGCGGAAGACTTAAATTCTTCTTTATTTCCGAAATTTTTCTTATGTTTTTTTCTCATTTTAGTTAGGCGAGTCCGGCCGCCCTTGATTCCCACGCCCGTTTCCTTTTTCCGCCGCACGGACTGGTGTCGCGTCGGTTCCGGTCTTACGCTGTTCGATAATTCCGATGTATATCGATATTTCCTTCGGTCGCTCCTGTTTACTGTAGAGATCGTAACCGGTGAACGTGCGACAAGGTCAAACTAAGTTTCTGCCCGTAATTAAGAGAGATTTGGTGGCGATTACTAATGAACGGGCGATTTAAATACTACACGGACAATGTATAATCCATAATGTGTTATGTATCATAATTGACAATTGATCCAGTACTCGATCGAATACTCCCAATTTCCATATTTTAAAATCCAAAATATTCAGAACCTGTCAGTAAAAAAGAAAAGTGATAACAGAAACTGAAAATAACAGAAATGAACTCAAGAAAGACCAGATATGCGCTTTTTGATTCATTCATCATGTCCCAATGAATACATAATGGACACGAGCCCAAGTCATACTCCAGAATTAATTCAATAAAACGTTAAGTTCCACAAATTTTGTGTCACCCCCCCCCCCCTCCCAAACGTTGAATCATTAAAAAACCTGCATAAACTGCATTTTTACATCTATAATTAACATTTTTAATAGTTTATGCTGAATGACACGCTGCTATATTGTACGCACAACTTGAACTGGTACTTAAAGAAGCACGTGCGCATAAGCGATACTTCATTGCCGGACGAGATCATCCATCCAGAAAATTGTAAATGATGAAATTGTCTCAGAATCTATAGAGGCCACTCGTAGTGGTTGAAATATGTATGATCTTTGAATATTCGGACGGAGGGACTAATTGCAATGAGCAATTACAATAATGCGTAACTAAATACCCTCGACATGGAACATGGATTTAGGAAATCCCTGCCTCGTCTGTTGGACATTATCCTGATGAGAGCACATTTCCAATAACATTTGTGCGTGTGTGTTCTGTCTGTTGAGTGCGTGCGCATGCGTGGGTCGGTCGGTGCGTGTGGATAGGCGGGTCGGTGTGTGTGGGTGAGTTGGTGTATGTCGGTCGGTGTATCAGTGGGTGGCTGGGTGGGTGGGTTAGGTGGTTATGGGTGGGTGGGTGAGTGGGTGGGTGGGTTAGGTGGTTATGGGTGGGTGGGTATGGGTGGGTGGGTGGGTGGGTGAGTGGGTGGGTGGGTGGGTATGGGTGGGTGGGTGGGTTGGGTGAGTGGGCGGGTTGGTGTGTGTACCGAGGTGGGTAGGTGTGTGTGCATGAGTGGGTGGGTGTGCGGAAAATATGAATCCTTCCCTGTTCATTTCAAGCATAATTACTAATTACGCCTGAAATAAAAAGTACCCACCACTCCTTACTTTTTCCTATGTTTTTGTATCCCTGTACATATCCAATGCGACAGTCGATTTGTACACAGTGATCTCAACCTTATTCGTTCAGCTCCTATTAAATTCTCATTCAGCCCATCATGGCCCCTTAATTTTAATCCTATAAATTCATACGAAAACAACAGGTAGCACACTTAAATCTCATTTATTCGAGTGCACATATGCTAATTTATCCACGTGCTCGCGTTTAACCCTCCTGCCAGTCCACCTATTCTACGAGTAAATATTCATTGTTGCCATCATACCCAAAATGGAGCTCTCGATAATTCGTTTATTATCCACCATAATTTCGTTATATTTATACGGTTTGTTTGGTAATCGGGTAAATTACTCTCATTACTCAGCTACCCAGAATATCCATCAGGCTAATGCACCTGTTTTTTTTTCTTTATCTTTTTTCAACAAACATTAATTTTCTTTTTCACCTTGTTTATCGATACTATCGGTGGCAATCGATAAGGCAACCCATTGAAAGTCATCACGTGATCGCTGACACGACATGGAAAATGACACTGCGAGGAAGGAAAAATAGGGGGAAAAAAAGGGAGATGCTCATATATACGGAGTACGTGAGCATACTACGATGCAGTGAGTCTCTTTACTCGTATTCCGTACAAGCGCTTCTCTATGGACCGCCTATAGGTCTCGTTTGCCCTCTTCAGGGCCCCCCGTCTTGCCCTACCCTCATATGTTCTACGTTCCCAACTGAGCCCCCCGCCCCCCCCCCCACCTCATCCCCCCCACCCACCGCACTGATGGTACATGTACGTTAACGTATACGCCACAGCAATTTTGCTGGAAATTGTCGTAAAGAAACGCGACGAGGAAACTCGTTCGGTAGTAAAGATGCAGTCGACCGGAAAGCCGATACGCGCGTGTGCACTTTTATTTCATGGAGGCAAAAATGAAGATGAATTAAAAAGTCGGGCTTGTTGCGAGTTCGAGGGATGACAGATGTGGAGATAGGAGGAGATTGTCGAGGTTGATCTGCAGATGATGGATGAGCGTCGATGAAATCGCCATGTGGGAAAATCTTTGGGCTTTGAGATTTTTAGTGGTTTCCGAAATTCTTGATTTCAAATTCTGAACTTTTTCTTCTGAAAACAGAAACGTCAGAAATGTTTGAAGCTTTATTTCACAAATTACGCATTTACACCGTTTACCGATTTGTAGCATTTGCTACAGCATTTCTCAATCGAAAGGTTGAAGGGTAATGCCAGTCTGAACCCGAATGAGAAGTGCATAATTGATACAATTTAAGAGACCGAAGCGAGATTGCAAGTTACTTGACTTTAAATAGAATCCCATCACCGCATTCTGTTTTTTTATCAAAAAAATATTCAACTGTTTTGTCACACAAAAATTTTCTGTCCAAGTTGTGGTACTCGCCGACTGATCGCCATGTCAAAGGCAATGAACAGGCCCACTCTCCGACTTTCATTGTGTATCCTAATTAATAATTATTTCCGTGTAATGCGTGACTTAATTTTAGTCTGCGAAAATCAGGATATTCAAAAAGTACATAAAGATGCATAAACTGAAGCAATGCAAGAAAAGTAAGTCATTAAGTTAGGACCAAAGCACTAATAAAGTAATTCAATTCCCCATGAAAAATTCAACAAATTTTATCCATATCTTCCGTAAATGCTCAATGAATAAAATCTCCATATAAACCAGATTTTTATATCTGTAACTAACTTTTTTAATCGTTTGTACTTAACGACAGACGCCGCTATTGTGCACACAACTTTAACTGTTACTCGAGGGAGCACGTGCATACAAGTGATACTTTATACCAGGCTTAGCTATTCGACCGGGAAACCGTGAATGATGAAGCCGTCTCAAAATTTGTACAGAGCCATTATTACGTTAATTGAATTATGCATCATTTTTTGGCTTTGCGATGTAGATTTTTTATACTTTGCCCGGACAATATTTTGCGATGATTGTCACTCCTTCGAATTTGGAAAATATGTGGAAACACGACATATATATTTGGAAACACTCCGGGTGTGCACTTCGGGATGGGCATCAAACGAAGTTGCTGAGAGGGAGCCACCCCCCGAGAGGGAGCCACCCCCCGAGAGGGAGCCACCCCCCGAGAGGGAGCCACCCCCCGAGAGGGAGCCACCCCCCGAGAGGGAGCCACCCCCCGAGAGGGACCCACCCCCCGAGAGGGACCCACCCCCCGAGAGGGACCCACCCCCCGAGAGGGACCCACCCCCCGAGAGGGACCCACCCCCCGAGAGGGACCCACCCCCCGAGAGGGACCCACCCCCCTCGAGGCAGGACCCTCCTCCGGCTGGGAGGGACTCGCCCACCCACCGCCCGTGGGGGGGGGGGGGTCCATCATAGGCGCCCGCCATCGCAGCATAGGCTTCCGGGTCTTTTACCCTGTGTTTAGAAATGCGATGGGCCAAATTGCGAAAGTCGCCCGCAGCCGATATATATATGTCAGGGGCAACACTTCCGTAAAATAAAATACGTCATACATCGTTTTTAGGTATTTCATACACACCTAGTATTGTTGCATAGATACATGTTAGATACATTTTACACGAAGAATGGAAGGGGGAGGGGGGAGAGCTGAAACTACATTCTTGGCAGATACCGGATGTTCCAGGAAGAATGGGTTTCGCGAACTGAATACATGCTTATATCCAAACATATTCATTTCATGATGAGGCTAAGATATTCGACACAGCGTAGTTTTAGTTGGTGAAATTTATCTAACCATACGTTCAAACAAGCGTTAGTTGGTAATCTGATGCTGTTTCTTTCCACAAGAGCCTACGTATAAGCTACAGCGTTATTAATAACTTGAAAACGCGATCTGTTCCTTTCGAAGTAATACGGTCATCACACTGGAGCTTCATACTACCGCACTATGCCCTCAGAGTATTTCAATGATCAACATTTTTAGCGCTTACCTGGTCGCACTATGAAGGAATCGCCGCGTTAAAAAAAATTTTTTTTGTCTCTATAGGTGAATCGCAAGAAATACAAAGATGTATGTCATCACAATTTTTATGTAAAATGCAAAAAAGTAAAAAAAACACGAATAACAAAAAAACTCGATGGATGCTCTTTAAGCTCCTTTGAGACCTGCCCTACCGCGAAATCAGTCGAGCCGCTTAGAAACAGTGATCGCATACCGCCCCCCCCCCCACACACACACAGAACCCACATTGAAAATTTCATGGTATGAAACACTTCATTTTCGGAGTGATTACTGTAACTTCCGTATCGGGAGCACTCCGTTAATCAAGAAGCATTCATTTATCCGCCCTATAAAAACCCCATCAAGAGACTTAATCCTCAGCAATAGTTATCCTCAAAAATTTGGCGAAAGAGAAAGTTTACCCGACAAAGTGCACGCTGTCAGGTTGGCCTTTTATTAACACAAATGTCCTGTAAAACTTGAATGAGCATTCGTTTTATTCCACACGGTCGGCCTCTTAATAATTCAAAAGCCCCCGCCGCCCCCCCCCCCCACCACTCTCTGTCCCCAATTCCATTCCCAACTACACCTTTGCGGTATAACAGTATGAAAACCCCCGTGGTATAAGGTGAAAGGGTCGTTGACAAGCGTCTCACGCAGCGCACTTTAACTCCATTCGCGTGTCTTCAACGCCCGAGGAAAACTTGGTTGTCCTCTATCCTTCTTCACATTGCTATTTCAACTTACATTCTCACTTATTTGTTATCTCTGTTTGCTACTCTCTTTGCGCCTCCCCCCCCCCCCCCCCCCACCCACTGTATTCCGTCCCATAAAATATCTAGCATAATGTATTGTAAAAAGGGATGGTATGTACCAATGTCACTGGCGTGCGTATGTTTTTACTACCGCCCACATATACAGTCTAACGTAAAAATGTATAACTATAGTAGGGATGTAAAGCGAGAAAATGGGACAGGTGTATACACACTTTCTTTTATATCTTCTTCTTTTTTCTATGTGCTTTATGTGGTTTTTTTTTCTCTCGAGTTTTTCTTGTAGTTCCTTGGTTTTTCTGGGATTTTTTTTTCTTTTTTTTTTTTTTTTGTTTAAGGGGTTTAGCTGGTAAAATGTAAGTTTCCGGGGAAAATTTGCAGCAGCGTCCGAGAGCTCCTCCACCTGGCCATAGCGGGCTCTCGGGGATGGTCCATCTTCGTCTTTTATCCCGCGCCTCGGGGGAGTTGTTCCGAGACTTACGTGGTATAATACAGAGGCAAAAAGAGAAATTATATCATCGTTGTATAGACGAGTAGGTTTTTTCCAGCTCCCACGGGAAGCAAACTCGGGATTTTTATGATATTAATACAAAACTATCCTAAGCTCTGATTCATGTATGCAGTGGAAAAAAATTGGAAAATTTTATAGGAAAATCTTCGGGAAAAGAATTTCGCATGAAAATCGCGAACATTATTCAAGTTCTGCCAACTTCCAAATTTCGATGGAAAAACAAATTTTCCGTATAAAATTTTTTGTTCTCCATTTTACGAAACTGAAAAAAATTTAAGCCAATATAAAAAATTAATTTTTCAAAAAATCTACAGTGATGTTGCCGCTTAATTGGTACAGAGCATATGATGGCCGTATTTCGTTCACAATATATGTACCCACCCAAATTCCCTCATAGATTTCTCCCCGTACAACCAGTTGAGCATCGATAATTAACGAAATACGCTAATATCAGGGAACGAAAAATCGTCAATGTGAAAATAGCCGAGAATTACGTAATGGTCTAGTCTCGTGCGCGAATGTTGTATATACCGAAGAGTCATTAAATTATATTTTACAACCTGGCGCACAGTCTCTACGTCTGAGTGCAAGCAGCGTCTATAAGAAATGTATAGCGCTCTGAGTGTATTCGGGCAAAAGGGTTAACGCTTCGTCAAGACTCGTAAAATGCTGTCCATTAAGCTTTGGCCTAAAGTTTCGCAACAGCTATGGTTATAGGTACGAGAGGGTGATGAGAGTGAGAGCAAATGGCTGGGCGGGGGGGGGGGGGGGGGGGCTGGTGCGCGAAAGGGGGAGTGGTAGCCTAGTTGGTTCAACACCTGCGGGACCTAGAATTCTCACCGTATCCTTCTTGGCCTTCATTTCAGCCCCTACATCTTGCAAATATATGGGATACACTTCGGGGGCCCTTTTCTTACGTTTGTGTGTATACGTCGTTAGTAATTGGATGGTGAAGTCTCTCATGCGGGCTCTCAGAGACCATTAGACTATCCCCAGTACAGAGAGACTGACTCCTGACGTACAGTGTACAACGGGAATTCGAGTGAGTTACTGAGTCAACTCAATATCCTCTGTTCTTGTACAATAAGTTATTTGTCTTCGGGAAACACACTGCAAAATGGTATGTGGATATTAATCAGGGAGGTAATTTTACAGGTTTGGGAAATGCGGAAAATATGGCGAAGTGAGGGAACGAAGGGCCTTTTAATGTTATTGGAAGCGTTTAAAAGTATTTGTAAGGTATTTCGTGTGTACTGACATTCATTGTTCAACAGATAAAATTGACCAAATGGTGTTCTAATCAGATGAAATACTAATGAAGTAAAGTGTGTGTGTGTGTGTGTGTGTGTGGGTGTGTGTGTGTGTGTGTGTGTGTGTGTGTGTGTGTGTGTGTGTGTGTGTGTGAATGGGTGGGTGGGTGGTTGGGTGGGTTGGTGGATGGGTGAGTGGGTGGGTGGGTGAGTGAGTGTGTGGGTGAGTGGATGGGTAGGTGGGTGAGTAGGTGGGTGAGTGGGTAGGTGAGTGGGTGGGTGAGTAGGTGGGTGGGTGAGTGGGTGGGTGGGTTGGGTAAGTGTGTGGTTGTGTGGGTGTGTGGGCGGGTACCTGTGGGTGAGTGATATAAAATTATTCACACTGAACGGATCGTGCGGGTATCAAACATTTTCACTGGTACCATTCCCATCGTCGAGGAGTTTTTTTCCGAAACAACTGGAAAACTGAAAAAACAGGATGTTATAAAATTTTGCGGGTCGATGGAGGAATACAAGAAATTCACTTCCATTTCATGACACGCGTAAAACCACGATCGTAATCCCACTTGGCACGTTTAAATCACAATTTTCGAGTTCAAGGTCATGAAAAAAATTATGCCGTTTCGCTCCAGAAATTTGATTTTCCAGAGAGTGATTGTCTTTACAACGCTTTTTTTTAAAGCGTCATACAATATTTTAAATAGAAAATTTAATTTCCGATAAAAAACAGTTGTGAAATTCTTCTCCATGGACTCATTCTCGATATAAATCTGAAATTTCCATAAGCAGGAGGCGAGTGTGATAGCGTAACCTTACAAACTACCGAAATTGTCTATGACTAAGAAACCATTGAATCACTTTCAGCTCAAATCGAATTTCGCAGTATAGAAAAATCGGCTACTTTTTAGTTAAAGTTAGAAAAACGCTATTTTGTAAGCTATTCTGTTACCGCTTAAGTGGTGCTCTCTCATCCGGGACATAAATAGATTTCTCCCCATGAACACCAACTATACACATAGAAAGTTCTTATCGTCAGCGATTTGTATTCGCCCAAAAAAAAAATGATGGGAACCGTGTCTTAACCGAGAGCAAAAATTCACGGAGTGCCCCTGTCATCCCTCTCGCCAGTCTCGATATTTTCATCCCCCCCCCCGGTCCTCCTTCGCTCCACGCACATGGAATAACGCGCTGCTCGATGATCCATAAAGCTACCGGAGAATCGATTCGATGGGGATATAACTCCCATCATTCCGGATTTTTATGGAATTTTCCAGGGCTCACCCCCTACGGGCGTAGATCTGTGCAACCCTCGGGACTATACTCTTAACGTCGTATTTCTTCACTCGGGCAATTTTTTTTTTCTCCTCCACTCACCTTTCGCCGCTTTTTTTCTCTACCCATTGAAGCAGTTGCGTCCGCATAATTTTCTGTGTGTCATCGCTTTTACCCCGCGTTTAAAGAGAGAAGTGGCATGATCCGCTAATGGACCTGAGTGTAACCCCGCCTGTCGCTTTAGGTTTCCAGTTTCACTTTTCGCGTGTTTTATTAAATAGAGAAAAAAAACGTGGATGTGAATTACTAGGGAAATTAAATATGACATTGCCCAAGAGAGCTGAAATAACATTCTTCAAATTTACATGGTTGAAAACAAAGAACATTTGGAATTTACATTTCTTCATGTTAACAGTGGGTTTAATTATGTCGGCAATTTTCTGTATGGAGAAAACTTGCCACGGGAGAATTGAAAATTAATTTATAAGGGAATATCGAGGATATGTTGTCTGACATGTGATAAACTTGTATCACTGAAAATTCGATAACTCAAAAAATTAACATTCGCGGAATTCAATTTTTTTTATTAACGTAATATGATGATAAAATTAGCAATTGTTTCTGCTAATAAGGATCTTCAAAATTTAACTAGTGGGATAAAAGGGTGTGTGTACCCGTTGAGAACACAAACAAAACTTCTCGATTTGTAATTTCTATTGTCAATCCTAGAATTTCCGATGCGCCAATTAAATGTTTCGATGCCATTTAGCAAGCAAATAATTATGAATATTTGACTAGCCGCATAGTCAGCGTGAGGACGAGGATTATGAGCGTTATTGAAGTGGGAGTGAGACCCCAATAGGGGTGCGAACGCCCGAGGGTTAAACCCATCGTACCTCCTTAATCATGTCAAATATGGAAAAAAGTGATAAGAAATTAAATATGCATTTCCACTTATAGAGCAAATTCTACTTGATACTTTTTGCCGCATCTCTTATCGTTTTTGGAATAGAGCGTTGTGAACAATTCAATTGGTAATAACAAAAAAATTCTCGGTCAATTTAACCCAAAAACTAATCCGATCTAAGTTCCATGACGACGCTCCCAATATGAGAAATCGTTAACGGAAAATTCCGATTCCACACATACCAACACACACACACGGAAGTTTGTTGGGAATTCGACGGGAAGCATTTTGGTATACTCAGAACCCTAATGACAATTCCCGAATCAAAATAAACCAAATCGACTTAGGGATCATTACAATAACTTCCCGAAAAATCGGGAAGTTAATTACATTGATTGCAAATGGAAGGATTGCTTAATAAAAAAATACACCAAAATTCATATCCTCAAAACTTGGCAAATTTTTTGCGATTTCTCTTCTCGAAAAAAGATACCACGCAAATTAACATTTTTATTATTGTTATTACCGGGAAATGCCCAGAATTATAATGAAAAAATATACAATATAGTACCTTCCATGGTCATCGTCGAAAATTTTTAAAATATTCATTAAATGGTAAAAGGTTTTTTTTCTCAATTTACGGAATCGATCACTCTAGAGTATCATTAATATATATAAGACTTTAAAAATAAGAGACCATCTCATATTCGATTATTATAACAAATTCGCTACTTATAACAAATTCCCTATGCATAAATATTACGGCTCCATTATTGGGCTTCGCTAATACAGATAGCCTCATTAGTAATTCAAAAAGCGATAATTTACCGTTTTCATCATCCATACTCCTCTGATAATGAATAATAATTGGTAATGAAAAATATCGGCGCATTGACGAATCATACTTTCAATAATTTCACTTCTGCATATTCATCAATTATTTTAAGGTTCTGAATTTTCCATCAGTTATTTTAATAGTGAAAATGTGTAATTTTTAAATGAGTCAATAAGCGACTGTTGGAACAACTTTTATCATTTTATTCATTGTGATATTTAATTAACGCTGAAAAAAATCGCATATGAAACTTGCCTTTCTCATTGTATGGGTACCGCCCGCATGTGTCCATACAGCCCCTACATTCCTCCCCGAAAAACCGATAATCCCAATTCCATGCATTCCAATTTCAGCATGTGAAAATATTTCTCCAGCCTCTCTTTCCATATATAAGTTATTCCTCTGATTGAAAATTCATTTCATCTCAGAAACCATCAGCCCCTCCCCCCCCCCCCCCTCCCCCCAGCCACTTCGCGTATATTAGCAAATTTTCTCCCAGGAATAAACAATGAGATAAAATTTAAAAACATAGCACAGAGGTGGATAAACAGATCCGCGAACAGATCGAATATGAGAACACGTGCAGATAGAGCGGAAGTGCATAGAGTAGAAAACGCCGAGGACACAATTCTTTTTTATCCTATCGAAGGAAATACATACGAGAACATCGTACACCTCCAGTGTAAACATATTTTCAATTTGTATTCTATTCGAATGGAATCCATTGCCGTACCGCCAGAGTTGGAAGTTTTTCCAACGAATCGCCCCCCCCCCCCCCCCCCACTCCCCGGCCTTTTTCCCGGCATCAACTCCATACATGCAGAATGGTATTTCTAGTCGTACGTCTGGTTGGCACTGGGACAAGGGTACAGATGAAATACAAGAAAGATATATGAAAACATCGAACGTCTTGTATCTCTGCATGCTGCCAAAAGTGGTGTAAAAACAGCGAAAACACGGCAAAAACTCGAGCAACTACTCACATATTAGATTACAGCAACATTCTACATGTACCGATCTCCCTCCACCCCCACCCCCCACCCACCTCTTTACCCCCTTCACTTGTCCCATTAAATATCCCACAAAATGCTTTCCTCTATCTTTGTAAACATGTACATATAGATTGAATATAAAATACATACATTGGATTTTTACTGCCTGAGGTGATGGGAAACAGGTCTTCCTGCCCTATCCCCCATGTGCTAGCAATTGAGAAAATGGAAGAAATGTTAAACCGTACACTTATCCGCCATTTTCCTATTTCATGATGCATATGGTGTCTTTCAGTGTGCCCTCGTGTTTATACCAGGTCTGAATTCACGTAGTGGTTACCTCACAGATACTAATCTCCATGAAATACCGGAAAGTGAGTAGGGGAAGGGAAAATGGAGAAGAAATGGAGAAAAAATGAGTCCCAAGCGGATAACGAGTGCTTTTTTAGAAAATATGTATATGTATGGTATGAAAGATAGTACAAACAGCCGGTTCAAGGGGGTGGGTGGGAGGGGGGGGGGGGAGCCGCAGGTCGCGAGGTAATGGAAAAATGAAAAAGTTGAATTCTAACGGGGCAGTGGCACATATACCAACCCCTTCACGGCTTCGTGACTGGCGTTGTACCAGGACACGAAGGCGAGGAAAGGATATAAAAAAGAAAAACAAGCCTGAAAAAAATAAGGGAATGTAAAAAGGCGATGATCTCGCGTGTCGTTTATTAATTATTTATGAGTGGGTTAAATGCGATGGACTCTGTGAAAGGTGACTTTTCTGCCCCTATTATTTTCCACAACTTCCTTTTCATGTTGAAGAGGTCGAATGTGAGGGTGATAATCTATGGGTCAAACTGATAACTTAGTGATGAGGATATCTTCCGTGGTTGACGAGATAATTTGCGAATTATGCAAGGAATAAGGGGGGTTTCAATCAAATGAAGACAAGCCCGATAGTTTTATTTTTTAGCTGAAAGCTCTCACACACACGTACATACATACATTTGATAAGGGCTGTGTGTGTTTGTGTGTGGAACAATGGCCATCGGTCCCACTAATGATGTTCACTGACATATATGTGTGTACACACACACACACACACACACACACACACACACACACACCGATATGTGCAACTACAGGATCCAATGAAAATTTGAAGGAAATTTTGATATTTTGGAGATCTTTATAACTAGCGTCGCAAAGAAAGAATTCCAACGATGTAGTTCAAATTCATTCATTAAACCCTCATCTATTTATGAGTATATTAAGGACGATGGACTGACCACTGAAAGGCCACTTTTTCCACTATTATTTGCCACAGTTTCCTCCTTTTTTTTATATTTTCCCACAGGATCACGTTTGTTCCACTCACAAATGGTTAGTTTTCACCCGTCTAGAATTTCAAAACCCTACGTGGACGTCGTTTTCAGGCGCTGTATTACCGTGTCCCATTCATCCCCTTCTCTCTCTCTCACACACGACACAAGCCGCCCGCTACGACAAGGGGGTGGCTGGGCGGCGGGTGTAGGACGGGGGGGGGGGGGGGGGGAGGGTAGAGTGAAAGAGTAGAGTGAGAGGGGTGTACAGCGTACCTTTCGCCGGAAAATTGTAGATGAGGTACGATTATGTATTCCGATCGCGAGCGATACCGACCCACTTCGCCTCGCACACGCCCTGTGATGGAGTGTTTTCTGCGCTCCTGAGAGCGCCGTTAGGCGATACTGAAAATGGAAGGGGTTGAGAACGAGGTGAAAAAGACGGCTAACCCCCCCCCCCCCCCCACCACCTCCTCACCATGACTCTTACCTGATGTGAGAAAATAGTGATATCGGAAGATAAATAACAATCGTTTTACCTAGCACCCCACCATTAGCGTCCTGTCGTAAATTAATTTTCATGCCGACCTCATTTAATTTATGTCAACTTTTTTTGGACCGGTCAAATGCTGGATTGATAAATATCATTAAACCTTCTTACAAAAATATAAAGCTGAGTGGTCAGTGAAGCACAGGCAAAATAATTCTGAATGTCATAATGTATAACATTTTTAAATGAGAACGTTTGAATTTGAAGACGAATTTAGTTTTGAAAATTAAAGACGGCTGAATGAAATCGGTGGAAGAAAATTAGAAATCTATCTACCGAAAAACGTCAAAAAACTCGCAAACCAAAAAAAAAATTGCTATCCTCGGAATATAAACTATGAAAAAGTCAAAATATTCCGTCGGCAATATAAAATAACGTTCAGGAGCCCAATATATGACCACCAAAAGAAAACACGTCGATCAAGTTGAATGGATACATTCAGTGATTATCGATAACTCACAATTGTTTTATCCAACACCACCCATTAGCGTCCGTCGTAAATGAATTTCCATGTCGACCTCATTTATTTCGAGTCAACGTTTTTCTTTGTCGATCCTATGTTGGCTTGATAAACATTATTGAACATTAATTATGGTAAACTAATCAATCTGTGACAAAAACAATCTGGTTTTCGGTTAATTCACCCTGATTACTGTTTGACTTTCAAATGGGTACGCAAAATTTCGAACAGCTCCCCTTGGTTAAACTACAAATATTACATTTACCATTCAATTTAGCCCAGCCATCATTCATCCGAAATCAATATTGCGCAAAGAGGGATCTAATTAATTTCATTTCCGCACCAGTAGTTTTAATAATTGACCGATCTATTTGGGTTGTAATTTTTTTTTAAAGCGATTAACCTCGATAAAAAAAAGATTGAAAAAAAAAACGTCGAGTGTCCTTCATCTTTCACACTTTTGTACCCTCAAATAACAAACATCAAGGTTAAATGAGACTTTGTACAAAAAATCGGCGGCGAGAAATTTTTGTTGCGTACGTACACTGTCACACACTCACACACACACACACACGCGGCCCCACGCCCACCCACACGCACACTCCCACACCCACACGCGAGCGCACATGTATCCCCCCTCCCACAAACCCGTTTTTACATCTTTTTGAAAATACTCAAGACATATGGGCGATGGCGTCAAATGTGAAGATCCGTTGACAAGATTTAATCGTATTCTTTCTACATGATTCCACACATCGAAAAAACATTCATATGGTTGAATTTCAAGGGAAAAATCCAAAAATATCCAATTTTCAGGCGAAGGAGGGGGTGGAGGGGAGGAGCGTTACACCAGTGTAACCGTTTAAATCAACTGTTTCAAGCTCCTGAAATTAAGTCTTCCAAACTCCCTAAACCTCCAATTCTTGGACTACGCTCCTAGACGAGATCTCCAATTAACTTTGTTTTTATCTGGCTGATTTTTTTTTATTAACCATGAGAAGGGAGAACGGCGAGGTAGGAATGATTGATGTCAGGGTTTCGCTTAAATTCGCGTGTTTTATCGACGAGGAGTGGGCGTAGTGCAATGTCAGTGTAGGTTGAAAAACACCCATACTCCACCCCGGGTTTACCCAGCTCATTCCACCCATCGTATACCAACTCGTGTGTTTGTTTTGGGTTGGATAGACAGGGCTGGGAGGGTGAGCTCCAATACACCTAGGGAGTGAGTCTAAAGGGAAAGGGCGGTCTGGGTGGTGCAAGAGGGGTGGGGGGGGGGTGGCAAAGGGCTTGAGGTAAAAGGGCTCTAGGTACACTGAGTAGGTAAGCTGAATTATACCGCGGAGTGACGCAGGCGAAGATAATCACACGCCTTGCAACAGCCAGTTCATCAGGCGAAGGGGGTATCGTGCTAGAGTTGATGATGCATCGGGCCAAACGGACATGAAATACACTGACTGAGAGACAACCCACTAAAACCCCATATAGAAAAGCCCTCATAGAGCATGTATTTACCTTCTCGCTTCATCACGCCAATAACTTCAGGAACTCTATCAGGGTTCGGGAAAAAATCGGTCGATGCATAGCTGCATGGCAATCCGAACAAATCCGTGACATTCGTTTTTTGAATAGACGATTTAAAGTTGATTTAACCGCCACGGCCATTACCAATTGCTTTGAACTCTACTGTTGTTAAAAGCTTACGGATGTCTCGTCAGTAGTTTGGGGTAATTATCAGTTGGACTCTATATGTCTATCATATACTCATGATATCGTACATGAGGGTGAGAATAGGGAACTTGCATGCAGCCCAGATTAACCCAGCAAACCCAGTGAGAGATTCCTTACAGCCTATCAAAGACATTGACTCAATATTTATGATGAACAACGGGAAATTCATCAACATCAAACTGCAAATTTGTCGTTTTTGATGTCGCAAACGCTGGTCTGGCTTCGTAGATTTTCTATTGGATGCTTCCGCTGGAGTAGTGTGAGACACGGCCCGCGATTGACCGCCGTGGGCAGAGGCACTTCTGTGACGTCACACCTGTTTTCAGGTTTGAAAAAGAGCGATTTTGAAACTGATCCAGCGCGCCGATTGAAAGACAACCCACTAAACTCCAACACATGAAAGCCCTCTCACCACACATATTCTCTCTTCATCCCTCCAGAAATCATACAGAAACACTATTAGCATTTGGCTGAAACGCAACCCATGAGATGCGGTTTATGTTGATTTAAGAGCTTTCCGCAAATAGATCAGTGTAAAAATTAGTCCATGTATACCTGAGCGTCTACCGTTGGATACGACCTTTTGCAAATTTGTTCTACACTAAAAAGTGAGCAAATACTGCTGGTAGAGCTCGCAAGATGCTGCGAAAAATCTGCTAGAAACTTCATTTGACATATCCGAAGAAATTCACAATTTCGAAATTGTTTTTAGATTGGTCGATTCTTTCTGATCCAGTATTGTGATGTCCAGCTCTCGCACAACACATATTCACCTTCTCTGTTCATCTCTGGACAAATCCTAGGGGAACTCGATTAGCGAAATAAGAGCCTCTACTCAATGCTCCAGGCTAAAAATCATTCAATCCGAACTTGGGCGGCTATTCGACCCAACAAGTCCAAGTCTGTCTGTAATTTTCGTTATAGATTTTTGAAGTGAAACTTCTATAGGCCCTTTTGGAAGTGAATCGAATACACGCAAGTCCCTATGTTACAAAAACCGACACCATTGGGGAGGGGGAAACGGTATATATGGAGTACATACATACTTTACTCGCTAGGATGTAGAAACGCACGAATGCAAGAGCATTCGCGCACATCTAAACCCATTCACAACGTGTTGCATGGGAACGTCGATAATGACGCGTTCGTCATGATTTAGCGCAGGCTGTAAGATAGCGTTATGCGCAATTTCTAAATACGGCAAAAAGCCAGCTATTTTCCAGTCTGGTGTGTTAATGTATACGCTACATATGTGCCGAGCGTTACTGTTTCTATCATAATGTATGTCCGGAATACGTTGGTGTGGGTGTTAATCAAAAGTTGTCGTTTCTTACTTCAGTCATCACAAACCGATAATTTCATTTGTAGAAAATCGTGAGATGGAAACAGAATATAAAATATTTTGTATATTGATATAATTGGATTGTTTTAAATCATAACCTCCGATTTACACTGATATTAGAGCCACTGGTCCTCTCCTATCCTCAGCAGTAGAAAAAAATATTTACAGAACAACATAACATTCCCCCTATAAATTCGGCCCCTACGATGTTTCACTTCTATCGCGTAGCTCTCTAGGCACATGTTTTTTTCTTGCCATCCATACGAAAACAGTACTACCAGCCCTCGGTAGGTAGTCAACGGAGCACGTCAATTGGAAAAACCAAGAATAATAGAGAATACGTATGAATCTCCATTGTTGATTTCCATATCTACCCAGCATTAATATTTCCTATTAATTCAAATACGATCAGTGCATTAGCACACTAAAGACTCGAAATGGTTCATCAAGTGAGCATTGATATCGTGCAAGAGTTGATGCAACGAGGTGCACCAACACGAAATATCCTGACTGAAAGACAAGCCACTGAAACCCAATACAGGAAAAGCCCTCTCACAACACGTATTCCACCATCTCACTCCATCATTGCAGAAATCCTACTGAAACTCTATTAGCGCTTGGCTGAAATGCAACCGATGAGATGTGGTTTTACATTGGTATAAGGGCCTTCTGTGAATACACCAGTGTGAAAATCCACCTGTTTCAGACAGGCGCATTCCACTTGAGGTTTTTCAATTAACCCATTTCTCATCATTTCGTTTTTACTCACGGCTATTCTCTCGGTTTGATTTTTGTCAATTTTTTTTCGTTCCAGGTGCTCTGCAGATTGAAGCGTCGGAGGTCGAGGATCAGGGACAGTACGAGTGTGTTGCTAATAATACCGTTGGCACTGAGTACTCCGGTGCCATTCAGCTTTATGTCAGAGGTAAAATGTCGTCTCAATCTGTAATTCACTCTTTGGGATGCTGGAGGCTTTTTTCTTTTAGATGGTCTATAATGGATTTTTTTTCTGTTGGAAATCTAGTGAGGCGCTTGCCACCAAACTTTTCAATCCGTCCACCCGCCGTTAGTGAGGTAATGATGGGAGCATCACTCAATCTGACCTGCGTCGCTGTGGGAGCACCAATGCCCTATGTCAAGTGGAGAAAGGAGCCAGCTATCGATATGACACCGGATGATAAACTACCTATTGGGAAAAATGTTCTCATGCTTTCGGATATTAAGGAGTCTGCCAATTACACTTGCATTGCTGCTAGTGATCTTGGAGTTATTGAGACTATATCGTCGGTTAGAGTTCAATGTGAGTGATTGAAGAAAAAGGGAGGTGCCATGGGACACCTGGTAGATGTGAAACATGGACACACTAATTTTGATCTAAATTGATCCAAAAACTTTTCACGATTTTTCGAGAATGATCGGAAATTTTCAAATACTCAGTTCTTTTAAATGTTTGAAAATGTTTCAAAGTTTTATAAAACTTTCCCAAATTAAAAAAAAAAAATCAAATTTTGCAAACATTTCCAAAAATTTTCCAATCTTGTTCAAAATTGTTGCAAAGTTTTCCAAACCAAGCCAAATTTTTTCCCCAATTTTTCAAGACTTTTCCAATTTTTTCGAAATTTTTTCCAGATTTTTGAAAATGTTGCCCATTTTTTTTAGAAATTGTGTCAAAAATTTTCTAATTTCTTAAAAAAAAATTCAGTTCTTTTAACAAAATTTGTCAACGCTGCAGCGTATCTTAATTTCGTACATACAACTTGTGCGCATCGCCTTTGCGACGATGACAGAGAGGGGGCGATGGGTAAGCAGTGAAGTATATCTATATATATTTGTCATGGAAATTGCCTATCCCAAAAGCAAATTTTTCCGATCCCATGCGGCGTCTTAGATGTTTCGCATCGAAAAAAGAAAAGTATTGTCAAATCTGAGATATCAAGTCATTATTTTCAAGAACACCATGAATAATTGACTAATTATTGCAGCTCTCCCGGGGGCTCCTGAGAACGTACAAGTCTCGGAAATCACGGCAACGTCAGTCAAACTCACGTGGTCCTACAAACGTCCTGATGAACTGCAGTATTACGTCATTCAACATAAGCCCAAACAAGCCAATCAGGCATTTGCCGAGATATCAGGAATCACGACAATGTACTATCACATTAGGAATCTTAGCCCCTACACTGAATACGAGCTCTATGTAATTGCTGTTAATTCAATTGGACGTGGTCCCCGAAGTCACCCCGTGTTTGTCACTACTGGTGAAACAAGTCAGTACTAAATATCCATTTTCAAATGTTTGTGAATATATTTCTAACTTGTCATTGGTTAATAAAATTTGTTTCAGTCGGCAACAATTCAGGGGGGAACATTAGAAAATAATCGGAATATGTGTTTGTGTGTGTGTGTTTTTCCATTGTATTTGTAAATAGAGCAGAGCGGAAATTAAAGTGAAAGGCAGTGATTGATTAACACACAATTTAACCGAAATTTTCAAACATAATTTTTACTAAATTGTCAAATGAGTACAAATTCAGGTTTTTTGAAAATTAGTAGAAATGGTTTTGACGGTCCAACCTTTTGGTATCAACAGAAAAATTGTTACGAAAGTACACATACGCACATACACAATCCTATCAATTGCATTCTTCATATTCTAATAATTTTCAAATTAACAAAAATTTTTTCTATTTTAATTTAAGATATCACATTATCGTACCAAATTTGAAATTTCCATTAGCACGATGAACATATATGACTCCAGCTGTTATGTCATTTCGCTCGAAAGATGAAGAGAATTGTTGCAAAAAAAAATCTCGAGTACAGTGTAAATTTTTGTAAATAAAACTAAACATCACTCATTTTTTCAAGGGCCAGAGCTTTTAGTAGGCCGTCATGTAAATGTTGTACCGTGACTAACCGAGCTCACATTATAAATGTTTTACTAACCCTTCAAGTACGGCAAAGTATTTCCAAAGAATGAGCAGCTCACGATGCTTGCTTTTGGTCACTCCCCCGGACCCTTGATCTTGGTATAACAAATGTATTCATCCCATTGACATTTAATTAACGACAGTCAAATGAAGAGTGTTCAAGCTATTTTTTGTATGAATTTCAGATTTTTTTATCTAAATTGTTTTAATGAACCAGGTCATTGATAACTGCGGCGTCCAAGTTTAGGTGCCTAAATTTCTGGCGCCGTTTTTTTTTTGGCGCTGATACTTTTTGGCGTCGTTACTTTTTGACGCCAACACTTTTTGGCGCCGACACTTTTTGGCGCCGACACTTTTTGACGCCGACACTTTTTGGCGCCGACACTTTTTGGCACCGACACTTTTTGGCGCCGATACTTTTTGGCGCTGGGACAATACGGCGCCAAACAAGCAGCGCCAAAGGAACGGCGCCAAGAAGTTACGCACCCTTGAACTTCATTTTTCTGTCAAATTCCGAAGCCACTTTTTCTCTGTATATTATATACGCATAAAACGTTCATGTCGCCAGTGCTCCTGTGGAACAAAATTTCTTCAAATTATGCATTAATTTCTTTAGTGGATAAAATAATATTGGATAAAACGAGTTGATTTCGAAAAAGTAGAGTAAACTGAGTAAATTAAAACGGTTCCCCGCCGGCGAATGAAGAGACTGACCTAACCTGAAAAATGAGCGATTCTTCATCGCGATGTTTAGAAATTTCGACAGAGAGGTCAAAGTTGGAAGGAAAATATGCTTATAAAAAGTGATTTCGGCATTCTAATTTTCTTTTTGACGTTTTTATGTTTTTTCATGCATTTTTACTTTTTGCCCGCCCCGACCAGCAAAAACCTCGGCTTCGCCTCGGTTTTGCAAAAGTCGGGCGGGCATGTAGTTCGCAAGGTGACCGACGAGAGGTGTGCGCGGGCAGGCCACAAAAGTATTCATCGTTGGATTGATCGTCAACATTTCGAAATTGATACATTTATTGTTGAACGTACTTTCGGGTGGGGAGAAAGAAAAATAGCATACGACACACGGCCAGAAAGTTTGATTTCTTGCCGTACGTGATATGAGGCCTCGGCTTCGCCGCGGCCTTCATATCACGCATGCCAGGAAATCAAACTTTCTGGCCTTGGGTCGTAATATACTATTACAATAAATTGAGGTGCTCGATATTTAGTAATCACTTAGTATCGATTTACGAATTTTGCTGCTAATTTTCTTTCGATGATCGAGTAGCTCCAGGTTTTCGACATCACAAATTCACCGATGGGATATTCATACATTTTTTCGCCAATAGAAGCAGTAGATCAGATAGAAAAAATTTACCTGATGAGCTGCTCAAGTGCATGCGAACTTGTGTTTTCATTAGGGTATTCCAACTGATTTTTCCTCCCATCTATATCCCATATGAACCCGTACTTGAAGGGTCCATTCACATCAATAATCACCAAACATGCAGATTAAATTTTGAGGGAAATTTTGTCTTTAATTTTTTCCATGCTGCCGTTCATCTGCGCCCGTTCAATCTGTGTAAGTGACAAGGATACTCTTTCCCTTTGCACTTTGAATTTTTCTAGCATTACACTTTGATGTTATTTCCTTCTAGCACTCTCATCAGCCTTAGTATGACACTTTGTGTCATTTTCAGTCTGAATTTGTTGACATTCTAAGTTCATCTATGTGATAGAAGGAAAAGCTTTGCGCATTATACTTAATCCGAAAATGCAAAAAAAAATGATTCCCTGGTATGTCAAAGGAGACAATAAGGACACTTTTCGTTTATCTGTTCCATTTCAAATGTATGACTTCACTAAGCCTTTAGGCAAGAATTATGACATTTCATTAACTTTAAATTGCCTTTTATTCTCCATTGAAATCCCATGGTATTTTGCAGTGAAATAATTTTCCAATTATACTAAACGACAATTTTCCCTCTAGCGGAATCAACAAATGGAGGTTCCAGTAAGTTGAAAAAGAAATCTAATAAGTGTGTCCAAGTAGTTACAACTGTACACTCTCAAAACTTTTCCATTTTTGCCCCCCCCCCCCACCTCCACCTCCCCCCCCCCCTCACCGCCCGACTGTCATCCGCACTCTACAAAGCACATTGAATCACTGGCTAGGCCCTTCAGTACTTATAGTTGGTAGCGACACTCACAATGTAATGATTTTTGCCATCTCCGCACAATTCAATGAATTACACATTTGAAGTTTCGCCAAAAATATTATGCACATAATTGGGAACTTGCATGAGAGATATTCCATGAAGCTCTACAGGACATTTGCTTCATTTTGAAAAACACACTTCTCCAATTTTGTCATTGTTTTTATAATCGATAAAGATGAAAAAAATAAAACCTTTCGTCAGAAATAAATTTAATTTCGCGATTTTTTAGTTAAATTCCTACAGCAAATTTTGCTTCGTATAATTATTTTTAGACATCAGGAATACTCTGTTAGTGGGCCAGTGTAAAACTGGCCTGCAGGTTCTCCATTGCACTCTTGTATGCCATTGCGCTTTTCAATATCATTAGTTTACATCCTGCATTAATCTTGTTAATAATTTTTTTTAGCTGAAAAAAATTCACCTCACGTACTAGTACGTGACTAATTGGATCTGTTATTGTTGTTTTTTTTTCTTCATTCTACCCTGGTTTATATAGAGGTTTTTAGCATTTGCAATTGATGATTAATTAGCGAGGAACAAGAAGTTTTTCATGAGTGCAAAATTTTCCCTCGAAAATAAATGAATTTTTCCTTGCTTTTCAGGACCGGGTTCAGCGCCACGTAAACTTCAAGTTCGCCCGCTGAGTTCAAGTACCATGATTATACAGTGGGAAGAACCGGAAACGCCAAACGGCCAAGTGACGGTAATAAAACCGAAAAAAAAACAAAAAAAAAAACACTTTTTTTAACCACTTGAAAAATGGTAAAAAATAATTAACCATCACGAGAAGTCAAGCGTACTTGACACACAATTTTTCTCTTTCTCAATTTGCAGGGCTACAAGGTTTATTACACTACTGATTCAAATCAGCCGATGGCTTCGTGGCAGTCACAAGTTGTGAATAACAATCAATTAACCACGATATCTGAACTCATACCCCATACTATGTATACGATACGTGTGCAAGCATTGACTAGTGTTGGTCCTGGACCATTGAGCCAACCAATACAAATAAAGACGCAACAAGGGGTGCCGAGCCAGCCGGAAAATCTTTCGGTGGTCGATATTGGGGAGACCTCGGTGACGCTCCACTGGAGCAAGCCAGCTCATAGTGCTGAAAATATTCTCAGCTATGAGCTGTATTGGAATGATACTTATGCCAAGGTACAAACTCACATTTCGTATTGGAAAAGTCATTACTTAAATGGGTAAATTGGAATATTCGCTTCACTGTCTCTGAATGACTTGCTTCTGATTCAATTAACCAGCTATATTTTCCTACCGTTCGACGATCGTTGGGTTCAGAATTTATTTACAAGGTTGAACTCGTGAAGAAGTACTTGCTGAATTACATTTTCGCTTTTGGAGAATTGTTGGTATGAAAGGCAATTGAACAATCATATTTACACTAGGTGGCTAGGGGTGTAAGGGTACTAAAATGTTCCCTAACATTGGGTGTGTATGTGTGGGTGAGTGGGTGGATGGGTGTGTGTGTGGGTGGATCGGTGTGTGTGTGTTTTCGGCCTGCCACTTAATATCTATCTTCAGCAGTTCCTGAATGACATCAATGAATACTTGATTATCAGATTATTTGATTAACTCAAAGTAGGAAGATACGTGAGCTTTACTCATGTCCGATTAAGATAAGAAATATTTAAAAAGGTCACCATTAAATAATTGGCAATGATAAATTGTTCTCTAATTTCCATGGCAAATTGAAGATAACCAATTTCCACATTTGATTTGATAGATGTCGAGAATATCCGGAGTCAGTAAACTTTTGGGAGTTACGAATATAGATTCGTACTTGAACGTTGATGGCAATAATTGCATTTGCATAATTTTCGAGGATTTTAGGAAAATTTGATGGTCTTAGCGTAATTGGAAATAGCTTCAAATACTGATAAGGGACAATCTAGAAAGCAGAGATAGATTTTGGCAAGTGTTTAGAGACTTCAGAAAATTATAGAAAAATCTAAAACGACTAGAAAATTTTAGGAAAATAAAGGAATCCTACCTCACTATATATATTAAGTTCACCTATCTCTTCGAATTCATTAAAGAGGTCGCAGAACTTTTCATGGATTATGAATTTCAGTATACAGTGCAGCTACTCTTGCAAACCCGTCTATCGATTATCCGTTATGTCCGTCACTCAAAAAAAAATTAGACCGCTGGAATGCGCGTCGAACAGCCCCAGTAACATGTTAAAAATGGGTATCTCAATTTTCCATGGCAAATTGCAGAAATTCCAAACACATCCAGAAATTTCGAATATCGTCATTACTAACACAAAAAAATATTGAGCCTCCGAATTATGCCATTGAAAAATTCAATGAAAGCTATCAATTGAAATGCAAATTACATGCTTAAACCGTTTTGGCTGTACCTTTTTTTCCAAAATACTTTTAGTTGCACAAATTACGTAATTGTTCTTCGAAATTTCTTCCTAAAAATAACTTGAACTGTTTTGAAATCTCGAAGTTTTATGAAGATTGTCCTATTCGCGTTCCTATATAACCACCAAATTGACTCTCGAAAAATGAGCGCGCCCTCCCAAAAATTTCAAATTGTCACTCTAATCATGTGCTCATTATTATGATTCCTAAAGGAGAAGCATCACCGCCGCATCCAAGTTACTCAAAACTACACCCTCACGGGTCTCTACCCAAACACTCTATACTACGTATGGCTAGCAGCAAGGAGTCAAAGGGGTGAAGGTGCAACAACTATTCCCTACGAAGTTCGCACCAAGCAGTACGGTAAGCAAAGTGAACTCCGAAACACTGATAAAAGCAGCGAGGAGTGCCACCACTAGAATAGTTGTTTTTCGTAGTGCATTAGCCACCAAGTGCAAAGTTAACTGATCACATTAATTGATCACCTAATGCACTTATGGTGGTTGGTGATACGAGTAACAACTAGTGGCACAGCAGGTAGGAACAACGTCAAGTATTGGCTAGGCGCTCCCGCAAGTAGCGTATGCTAAGGAGTATGACCCGATTACTTCTATTGGTCTTCTATTGGAGTCATTTTTTCCGTTACAACGACAATTCGTTGAGTCCAACAAATATGCTGAAATTTTATCTATTTCTTTTTTTTTCATTATTTATCATTTAAATTCGGGAATAATTATTATAATTGAGGAAATGCCGAGGCGATCTAGAGAATACAACAAGTGTGGGAGAGTGAGAATGACTGCATGCGTTGCAAAATAAGCCGTTTTTGGATGCCACTATATATATTTATCTATATATAAACGTATATATCATACATATAAATTGCACTAAGCACTGCATTGATATATGTGTGCATTTTGAAGCACCTCTATTTTCATTCTTGATAATTCTATATTTTAGTTGAAAATCGTTCCCTCGAACGATTATTATTTTTCAATGCCTCATTCAGAATTGATAATAGCTCTTTAACCAGAGCTAAAATGAGAATGATGAGATAATCGTAAATTGTGTTTTTTTTTCTGTATTATTTCATGAAAACTCTTAATCTCTTCATCTCTATTAATGATTAATTCTTAGACTGTTGAAGGATTTACTACTTATATACGTTATATAATCCATTAATTCCCGGAATCTATCGATTTACGTCTCTAACCCTGCAGCCACTGACGATCCTTATCTAGAGCAAAAGTTCACCGTTGAAAATTCATAGTGGGGGATAAGCCAGAGTGTCAGTTTGTAGCTTCTGCAATAACAATAATGCCTGTTGAAGATAGTTTGTAGAATTTTAAAATTCAGTGAAATAAAAGTTGAAAATTGAGGTTTTGGCTAATCTTTATTGTGAATCTCGAGATGAAATTTTTTTTCCTGGACTATCAGTGGCTGGAGTTACCCAAAAATTCATTTCCCCATCCTGTTCTTATTTATTTGTGTCTTCCACTTTTTCTCCTTCCCCCTCGCCCCCCCCCCCCCCAACCCCCTCTTCTGTTCTGCGTCTCTTTTTGTTTTTTTTTCCTTCCTATAACTGAGTGTTATACAGTACCCGGGGCTCCGCCTCGGAATGTAACTGGGCGAGCCATCAGCACAACTGCAATTGAGGTATCATGGGAACCACCGCCAAATGAGAGTACCAATGGAAAAATCATTTACTACAAACTACATGTTGTGGAATCGGGACGCTCCGACTCGGAAGCGCTACTTGTCACCCTCAATGATACAAAATGGACATTGGATGAGCTGAGAAAATGGACGACATATCGACTTTGGGTGGCGGCTGGGACAAAAGTTGGTGATGGACCACCGAGTTATCCTATCACTGTCAGAACCTACGAGGACGGTATGTATCCATTAACGATGTGCACAGCATATATGTATGATTTTTATTAATTTAGGGTGGGATGTATATTGTACAGATGAGATGGTCCATCAAATGTTCTAATTATGTTGATTATAAAACGGGATGAATTATGGACCAATCTCACTGGATTATCAGCCAACGTTTTTTTTTTCTCAAAGAGCGACGTTATTCGATGATTTTCAGTGAGCCAAAAATATAAAAGCCCGCCACATCGTTTCTGTCATCTGTAAATAGCTTTGTCAAGTTGATTACTTTCAGATTCTGTCAAGGCTGAATAACTGATAACACTCAGTTTGTCTTCGGGTTTTTTTTTTTTAATACTTCAGATGCTAACGGATGCTATCTGCAAAAAAAACACTAATTGCCATCTCAATTTCTCCTCTCTTTCCTTCAATCCATACTACCTGTACACAATTACACCATATACCTGTTCAGCGATTAAGAGATAACGTGTTCATAATTAACACCTCCCAAACACGCAGTTATATTATTCACTGAAATTTTTTTAAATACCTTCATACATAACGTAAAGATAACATGCCACACATAGAATACTTTAAATAGTAGATTAATCATTCAAACCATCCTGCAAATAATGGTGATATAATTTTTGGCATGACAGAAGAAAATCCGGATTAAATGGAATGAAATTCCAGAAATTACGAGTGGTTGATTTTTTTTTTTTCGTTTCGCGGCCTGCACCACCGTAACCGCGCAGCATCGAGGGGCAAATGAAAAACAATCGCGTGCTAATCTTCTGATGGAAAATCAGGGAATAATACCAGTAGTGGGGCCAATATTTTTGACTGGCGAGATTTTATATTTTTGGAATGTTGGTAGGGTTAAAAACCATTGGAACGAGGAATCCAGTTGATTTCATAAGTGCCCTCGTCCTTTGGTAATGTGCTCGGGTTTTTTTTTTTAAAAAAAGATCTTTTAATTTTGACGTTGGATGTTTCACTTTTATTTTCTTTTTATACTCTTTATGTTGGAATGCTTGCGCCGCGACCAGGAGGACGAGGAACGGTTGAATAATTTTACTTTTTATAAATTCATTTTTTTTTTTATCAATCTTTTGTCAAGAGCACCTCGTCCCCAATGGTATGCGTTTAGGCACATTTTTTTCAGGTTCAACCGGAGCTGACGGATTTTGTCGGATGGTGATACATGTTATTTTTGTGTTAATTATTTTAAATTCAGCTAATGAATTTTTGCGAGAAGGAGAGAGGTCTTTCTGCTTGTATTTTTTTTTTGTTCAATTTTTCCTTTAATTTATAATAAAATTTTTCCAGGTACCTCTCTAACCTTTGTGCTCGTGGCTCGTGATATTTTGTGTTATATATATTTTTTCCTTCTAGATTTAATTTCGGATATTTTATTTCAGTTACGATTAATAAATCGAGGAAATTGATTCTAAACACGCTAATGAATAATCACGTGTTTTCAGTCTTTTCCTTAATGCATTTGCAGGAGGATTTATTCCAGGTTTTCATAACAGCTAGTACTTAAGAATAATTTTACACTATACCTTTAAAAATTATTAACCTGATAATTGTGTATTACAAATCAACAAAAAAAACTACTTTCTATGCTATTATTTTCAACTTTTTCATTTCTTATGACTGACGTGGCTCAGCAACAAAAAAAACTACACTTTGTTTTTTGTTCTTCTTTACTTTTACTCTAATTCGTTCACTCATTCTTGCCACATAAAATGACAACAACATGAGCAGGGAGTTGTCTCGCCACTGGCAATTAGCGATCCTTTTTTTTTCAATCGATAATTAACGAATGTTGTTGTTAGCTGGAATAAAAAAAATAGCAAATGCGGAGTATATAATTGCCAAAGAGAGACAATAAACTGCACACCTCTCATACCCAACATTTCCACAAAATTACATGAAATCATAACACCAGCATGTGACTCTCATACACAAAAAAATGAAGGCAAATACTACAAAAATAATTGATTAAAAAAAAAAATTTACCATCTTTTTTCAAATAATTACACAATATATATTTCTATCTCTCTGATATAAAGCTCTGTCTTTAGTTGAGATTTAGTTCTATCGTTTGCACATGTTAGAGCATGCTTACGTTTGTTTAAGAATCCCTCGGTTCACCTGATCCCACAACAATCGAGCTCTCATTTTCTCTCCAGCTTGAACTAAAAAAAAACCAAAAGAAGAAATAGAGAATTCACAATTTTCTGGCCCCTTTTACACACACACCCTGGTCTTGTTGCATCCCAATACCAAACACCCGCAAGTCCATTCGAGAAACTGGGCCGAGTCTGCCGGGACACACACACACACACACACAATTTTTTGTCAATCGATCCCGGAAAGTTTCAGGATCGATTCAAAAAATATCCCAATCGTTCTCATATCATTTCTAAATATATCCCACCATCCCTATGAATGGCATGCCGATGCACGGGACATTTTGCTTTACTTCTTCTTTTTTTCCTTTTTCAAAGACGATAAACAAAATGAAAGAGAAGAAAAAAAAATGAACAATCCTTATCCAGTGTTCCACTTTGCCGGTCTCGCATGTCGTCCGGATTTCCTTCGACGACGCTACAAAAGAGGAGAAAAAAAAATTGACCAGATTTTTTTTTTTTTTTTTTGTTATTCATAACACGAAATCACTCTTCACGCACTATCGCCCAGTCGAACAATAGACCATATACATGTGGTTCGTTACATCTCCGTCTCCCAGTGAGCACAAAAATATATATATATATATATATATGAATATATATTATTCATATATATATATGAATAATATATATTCATATATATATATGAATAAATAACGGAGTGAAATAAAATAACAATTACAATGGAACAGACCGTATATCCTATCCCGAAAATCCACAATTTCCATTTCACATTAATTAAATTTCAAACAATTCCAATTAGCCCGTGGAAAAAATGGGAGAGGAAAAAAAATATGTCAACTAATAACATGAAACTTCCCTGAAAAATAAAAAAAAAAAACAATATTATATGTAGGAATGGGAATCCGAATCAATCCAATGCAGACTCGGCAGTGAAAGAGGCACTACAAAATCATAAAGCACCGCTGAAAGCACCCCCCTCATCGTGTTATTATAAGCTCGCAATTTGTGAAAAGCACCAAATTAACACCACAATATTACGTACGGGCACTTGAATCACTTTTGGTGGTAGCACCATTGCACCACTGTGTATAAGCACAGATTTGCCCCACTGCAAATGTCATTTTTTTTTTGTTATTTTTTCTAACAATGTTAACAAGCCGCCTATTGAATCCGAGCTATTACATGAGCCACTCAAATGATTATCAAAGCTTGATAAACAAGCCACGTATTGCAGTGTGCTTTCTGTGTTTATTCACCAAATTTTATCACGTATTTAATATCACGAATAGTAAAATAGACGCACAATATTTGATAAACGTGTCGAGCACCAGTAAGCACCGAGAGCACCCTAAAAAGCACCCTAATATCGTCGGGAGACGAAAGCTCAGCCTCACAACTAGCTCTGAATGGTGTTGTGCGATTAATATCATGTGGATTTTATTCCATTGGACGCGTGAAATCGCGATTATAGCTTTAGCCAAATTGCGCTTTTTGGGGCGAATGATAGAGAAATAAATTATGTAATTTGACTCAAAAATGCTTTTTTTTTACCTAATCTACCTACTGCCTAACAATCATAGATGGTTGCATAAATGATTCTTAAAACTCATAATAGCGAGTACAAAAAAGTGGAATCAGCCCGCAAACTCTTGATATGTTATTCGGGCGCGAAAACCGCGAGCCCTCACTTCTCTTCGTTCAGCTCGATCGCGGTTTTGCAACCGAACAAAATATCGTTTCGCGTCGAAAAAAATTGCCTCCCTGTATTATATAAAGCCGCATTGGCGGAGCAATTTTTTTCTCCCCTTATTCCAAAAATTACTATTATGTCGTTTGGACACGTAAACCGCGAGAATCGCGTAATACACAATATCGCTTGACGTTCGGGTCAAAACAAATATTCCCCTTTTAGAAGTCATCGAAGACTATCCTCATGCTGATAAAGCATGAAATCAAGTTACCAAAATGAAAAAAAAAAAAACAAATTTCGTCGGTTATGCAATATCAAATATGGATTTCTGGAAATCTCAAATTTTTCACATAATAGTCACATGATTTTCCTTCCTGCACTAAGTCACCTAAAATACTCGGTAACCAATTTAATTTCGGTAGAACATCCTTGTTCGGTAGAACAACGATTATTCAAAAGCATGTTAACGATATATATAATTGGAGTCGGAAGGCATATGAGCCAGACATATAAAAATTACATATAGTCATATATATTTCTTATAGTCCTCTTCAAGACATATATCGCTTCGTATTGAAAATGCCGAAGATTGTTTCTTCAATTCCTGACAACTTTGAAATTTTCCATCACTTTGCCCTGAAATAGTATATTACACCATAAGGGCAGAAAGTATGAAATTCCTGCACTGCGCGCGATGATGCCCGAGGCGAAGCCGAGGGCATCATGGCGCGCAGTTCAGGGCTTTCAAACTTCTGCCCGTGTGGTGTATACTATTTTTCTTTATAGCCGGTCGAAAGTACGAAAATTCATAATTTGTGTTATAGATACTGATGCCTGCCCCGACATTTGCAGCACGAGCGAAGCGAGTGCTGCTGGTCGGGGGCAGGCATAACATAAAAAAGAAATGTCATCCCATTTGAACACTGCAGATTTTTTCGGCTTGTAACCTTTGGAATTATTTTTTATCATAATTTTCAAATTTTGAAATTTGCTAATATCGACATTATCTCTCGTGTTCAATGTTTTTTTCAGCATCGACCGAATGCTCCACAGTGTTGAAGGTCTCAGCTTCTTACTCAAGTCTTTGAAATATATCACTAAATTAGCTTCATCTGACTGTGACAAAGAATTTTGATGTTCCATTTGCCATTTTTTATAAGTATCGTAAACTAATTTATAGCGATCAGCTGACTTCTTTGGCAATGTTTCTGTCTCGATTATCAATCGTGCTTCTGCATCAAAATCCCTCAGAAGCTCCTCCTCGTCCATCGACTCATCACTGGACGTCATTGCCTTAATTAATATTTTTTTTTATATTTCATTAATTGCAAAGAAGTCGTTTTGAGGTTACATTTGACATTATCGTAGATAGGTGATGACTAGTGACTGACAGCAGTCCCACGCACCGATGCGCGGAAAAAAAAATTTCGTCCCGCTGTTGTAGATGGCGTACGCGTCGTTTCATCGATGCACGAATCTTAGACTTTCTGCTTCGAAATCGATGACGAATATACGTACTTTCGACCGAGGTATAAAGAAAAATGCATTTTTGAGCCAAATTGTGATAATCTACTATTACCTCAACAGCTTTAGTATGCGAGGGCAGCCCTCCAGAGTGCATCAGATGTGAGGCCGGGCGTGTGAATGAGTGCGTGAGTGCGGATATAAAGGAAGAGGTCAGATGTTAAAACGGAAAAAAGCTATAGTGATATATGAGTGAGGGAAAAGTAGGTATAAAAAAAGTGGAAAGCGATGAACAGGAAGACTAAGAAGAAGGGTCGCCTAAAAGTGTATATACATTGCTTCGGGGGAATATGAAAGAAGGAAGAGTGGGAGGGATGAGGAGGGGGTGGCAAAATCGAAGTTGAAATATTATATATTGAAGGAGAATAATAAATATCGGGTGAATCCAGAGGGGAAGAGATTCATTGGTGATGGAAAGGGGGATCATTGTACGTACGTTCTTATCTCGGCAGAATAGAAATTCTTCTCCATCCGTTACATTTTTTCCCCCCTCCCCTATTTCAACTAGCGAAGTGATAACTTAGGTACATTTGAATACCAATACAATTGATTTCCACGAAATCTTGATGTTTTTTTCCGATACGTACGGTACACTTGTACCGGCGTTTAGACGATCTTTACGATTTTCAAATGCTGTATCAATGGATTTTTTCAAAGGTGGTCCAGCACACAGCATCTCTCCTCTAGGCACGGACGAGGACATGATGCTCAATTGTGTTACGTTCTCCTTTTTTTTTGTAAAAAGAATAATATGTATGGCGGTGGAATGTGTTTTCCTCACCATCCATTTACCATCACTTATTATACATAATTTCATAGAATATTTTGTGTGAAGCAATATCAATTTTGTCGTAAGCACCACTCTTTTTTTTCATTATTTTTGGACTATGAAAATTATTTATTGTCGTTTTAATCACCAATTGTATAAAAGTGAAATGACCTTTTTATCAGCGCTTCGTTTTTTCATTAAAAAAAAAACAAACAAACAGAGTTGATGACAAATATTGAATAACAAATTGGAATGTTAATCGCATATTATGAAGTCCTTTGAACGAATAATTTTTTTTTGCCGTAATAAATTGCTCTGTGCATGGGACTCGACCAGTTTTTTCATCATCTGTCTGTAAGTTATCAGATAATTTTAATAATTCGATCGTACGTATATATAACGCCTTTACTTCACCTTACACATATCTTGTGCATTCACATATATATACTATATAATGATGTTGAACATATAAAGCGACTGCGCATCTGTATTTTCACCTACGTCTTGCGCGATTTAGAGTATATAACTATTTTGATTTTTGTTAATGAAAATTGAATTTTTATTTAATCAGTTATATATTTTTGTGATAAAAATAATTTTTAATTTACATTAATGTAATTGAGAGGTATTGTAAAGTTGGACTGGCAGGTTTTAGTAGCTGCAAATAATTTTGATTTTTTCATGCCCACGTGGGGATTTTTCGGCTTATGTTTGTGATATTGAATTACATTAATTTTTCAATTAATTTATTGTTGAATATTCAGTTAATGTCGACGTAACACAACACCCAAGTAATGTACGCATGGTACTGTCTGCCCGAATTATTTAGTTACGCAAATGATACATATATATGTAAAGAACAATTTAAAGGCCAGTAGTGGAACAATAAAATAAATGAAAAGAAAAATGCTAGCCGATGAGGGAGTATCGCTACGGTTTGTACAGACGATTGAGATAATTATTGATATAATTATATAGAAGAGGTATAGAGAATTTCTAGAATGGGTGTTTATCACTGGTATGTGAGTAAAACGCGAGCGAGGGGTGCATAAATCCCAGTAATTCACCAAGAATTTGACGGTACAATTTGTAAATAAACAAATAGAATGGAGCTCGCCCCAGACAACGAATACTTCCCAACTCTACACCCACCCACCCTGCCCACAATATCGAATGATGCTTGTCAATAACGTCTTGCCGATGTGTCAAGTACTTTTTTTTTTAATGTACTCCAATTTCACTTTGACAATCCTCAATTGGACATCATGTTGAAAATTGATGTTTCGAGTGATAACGCGCTGTCTGCCATCTTCTGCCGCACTGAGAAAATACTGATCGAAGAATTCGCAAAGATATGCCAAGGAGTTGTAAACTGGAGCGAGAATGTCGCGTCTGGATGGGGAGTCTTTGCATTTATGAAAGCTAGTCCTTATGGGGAATGCATTCTTTCGCATGACATGCGAAATTTTTGGACTATTTTCGCAAAATTTTGACGCAGTGTATAAACTTTGATTAACAGTTTAATTAGTGAAATTTTTTGAGATTTTTCGAAAGTTTGGATAAAAGTTTGAGGATTTTGGGGAAAGTTTTGTGATTTTTTTATGGAAGTTTTTGAGGATTCCTCTCAATTGACATTTTTGTACATTTTTTTATACAGTATGAAAAAATGCAGAGAATTCTAACATGGCTCATACGGTAACGTACTCCATTGGAATTAGCAAGTCAATCATTTTTTTTTTTTTGAATTTCGAAAATGTCAAACTCTTGAAAAATGTCAGTATGTAATTTTTTTACAAAATTCACGGATTATAAAGAAAGTGCAAAAATTCATAACTTACACTATTCTTGAAAATCTGAAAAAAACATTGATAAATTCTAAAAATTTTGGGAGATATAGGACAATGCCATAACATCAATAATGTTAAAAATTTAACATATTTCGAACATCAATACTTGGCAAAAATTAGAACACTAAAAATTCCAAAGTTAAAAAAAAATCGTTGAACTCCGAAAATCCTAACAACCTTAAAAATGACAAGAGATCATTATAGAGATTTGTTTGAAGTTTTCAAAAAAGCCTGAAAAATCAAATTCAAATTAAAAAAAAAATAAATAAACAAATTCAATGGTACACAAAAAGCTGAAAATATCAAAAGAAAAAACAAAAAAAGTCCGGACCGAAAAAAATGTCAAAAGTTCCCTAAATTTCAAAAATTCGAAATAAAAATTGTGCATTTAATCCACCATAAAAATCCTACTGATTTTCCACTGCAAAAAACTCGCTACTCTAATGCGTATTGTTCACATAAATATGTCAATACACGATGATTACTGCATGAAAAAATCTCCAAAAATTGCGAAAACTTCATTCAGTGTTTTTCCGTGCATCTTCTACTCCCCACTCTCATCATTATACGCTATGAAACCCACCCACCCCAATTATTTCTCATCTCACGCTCCCTAAACATTGCTGCCATACTTTGAATCCCTCGTTTTAATTTTTTTGTAAGCATAACATAGGTATTCTTTTGATGCGTCTGGAATTAGGGATAAAAATCGTCTTTCATCGATTAATCCCATTTTTTTTTCATTAATCACATGTTACTGATCGTAGACTTTTTTCACCAAGTTCTTCATCCAGATGACTTTATCTTGAGCATAAAATGTCACTGTCTTTTTTACGTATCACAGTTCTATTACTCTGCTCCCATAATTCGAGACGCATGGATGAGCCCTTAGTGACTTTATATTTGGAGTAGTGATTGCGCATGCCAAAACGAAAAAAAAAGAAAAAAAAAAGAAAATTTTAAATAAATAATTTAAATGAAAGAATTAAGAAAAAGGAAAAAAAAATTGAAAGAAAAATATTCTCACGTCTCCCGCCTCTCTGTGAACAACTCCAAACTGAGAGGACCAAGTGTTGTCTTTTTATTTATCATTATTTGCTTTTTATTAATTTTCTGAACAGATCGATTATTGAGAAATGTTTAATTATGATTTTTTTTGGTAACCGATAAATTGTCATATTTGTTTTTTTTTTATTATCCCCAATGTGTGATTGAGCTAATGAGCGATTGGGTGTGACTGAGTTGTGCTATTATTATTTTTATTTTTCACCACAGACTAGTGAAATGCAAAGGCCGTGAATGCGAGCACCCAGGAGACTGGATGACCGGCAATATTGGAGGAGAAATATCTGTTTGTTTTTAATTTATCCCAGTTGCATGTAGTACAATTGTTTATAAATCTAAAATGACAACAGCATGAGTAAAAGAAAAAAACAAAAAGTGCAAATGTGGTGTGTATCGACTAACTCAGAATGTTATGTACCAAAAGAGATGAAAAAAAAAACGTGTAGATGCTACCCAAAGATTTTTCAATGCCATCAATTACCTCTTCTTAATCTAATAAACACGTTTTTTGTAAATTAATTCATGTACGTGAGCAATTGACATGAAATTTTACGAGTTTTTTGTTTTCCCACTTTTTTGGCGACAATGTGGGGCGCAGATGTCAAAAGTGAGTATCCATTCTACCTTGAAACACCATCGAGTTCTTTAACAATATTGTTTTGTTTTAAGATAGACTTATGAAAACGAGGAATCATTATAATTGAAGGAAATACCATGATATAATAATTTTTATTTTTCCCCCTTCCCCCCCGCCCCCCACCATTGTTTAACTCAAGCCCCGAGTGGAATAATTATGTACCCGTCTCGCTGGGACAAATGACAGAAAAAAAGAAACTAAGATAAAGAGAGTAATTTTTTTTTTGTTATTTTTGCATACTTCCGAAGAGGCAGCAGGAAACAAGTTCGGCCACCGTAAAACGCTGGGAGCTCGCGACTTTTTTTTTGTTGTTCCCATTACATTTTTTTTTTTTAATTTTTCTCTTTTTCATAATTTGTTTAACCTATTTACTTTTGAAACATTCAAGCAATTATGAGTTGTTCTTTTTTAGCTAGCCAGACAATTGTTACCATTTTTTTGTTTTTCAAACACGTTTGTGTGTGTACAAAGTATTATAAAAATCGCACAGGAAAAAAGCAATTGCTATATTCATTTGTTTAACTCACCCCTGCCCTTCAAAATGTCTGTTTTTTGACGTAATCACGCATTTAAGATTGTTTTGCTAATTCATTACTTAATAATGATTATCATTTACTCATTGGTTGCATACAGGATGCTTCAGAATAACTTGCAATTTTGTAAGGGGTTAATGAACAAAAATGTGAAGGATATGGGAGATGTATACTAAGAATTTCCTTTGCATCTAAATTTCCACAATTAATCGAAAAATTTAGGCAAATTGAGGCGACTGCTGAATCTTTTTGTCCTGATCCTGATCCTGGACCCAAATTCGCTCCTAGTACTAATCCTGGTATTTGTCATAGTTCTGGACTTGGTCATGCTCATGGACTTGGTTATAATCCTGGACTTGATCATTGTCCTGGACTTGGTCATTGTCCTGGACTTGGTCATCATCCTGGACTTGATCATAGTCCTGGCTTGGTCCTTGTCCTGAACTTGATTACTGTCCTGGACTTGGTCATAGTCCTGGACTTGGTCATTGTCCTGGACTTGGTCATAGTCCTGGACTTGGTCATAGTCCTGGACTTGGTCATTGTCCTGGACTTGAACATTGTCCTGGACTTGAACATTGTCCTGGGCTTGGTCATAATCCTGGACTTGATCATAGTCGTGGACTTGGTCATAGTCCAGGACTTGGTCATCGTCCTGGACTTGGTCCAGAGAAAGAACTATGTCTGATTCAGGCAGTCTTTCCGATCAGAACCTAGCGACTTAGCCCTGACCTAAAACCTCATTCTGATCCCGAGCCTTATTACAGACTTCGACCTAGTTTTACTCCTAAACCTAATCGTGGTTCAGGCCGTAAGTCTCTTTCTCTAGCCTGATCTTGGATTATTTTTCCCATAATTTTCACATTTTTGATCATGCACACGCAACGAATCCAACAATTATTTTGACGCACCCTGTATGCCACATGGTTTAATCGTAGTAGCTGTGTTTTTTTATTATTAAATTGCTCGCGAGAAAAATGTAGGTAGGCAGTGCTGGTTTTGTTGGTTTTATTACTTTCCTTTAAAAAATTATTGTTACTTTTCCCTCATTGAATCTTCATTCACCTGATCGTTTATTATTTATGTAAAATTACGAACGGCGCAACCACTCATCATACGTCGGATACTGGACTGTCCATGACGGGCAAATGTTTACCAAATAATAATTGAATTAACCTGTTCCATAGGACTATAGCATGAATAGAAAAGTGAAGAATACACAGTTTTATTTTTTTGTTAATTGAGGGAAGCAATATACAGAATAATCAGTGAAGCACACTTTGCAATATTACATATTATGATGTTTGTTACACTTGTGATATATATATATTTTTTTTTTTGAGCACAGCTTTTGCAATGTTATGAAGCACATTAATTATTTATCATTCACATTTGTATTACGAATGTGTATTATCACCATTGTAGATAATAAACTGGCATTATTTTTGTTCTCATCATGGACTCTCCAATAATACCGTCGGTGAGAATAATCGTCCATTATTGCATAATCAATATTCCACGTGAGAAGAAGAAATTTGTTGCAAATAAGTAAAACGAGAGACTGTATTTATTCAACTAAAAGAATTATTGGTATTCAAATGGGGGTATCGTTAGATGGTAGGGGTGTGCGTAAGAAAAAAAAAAAAAGAAAAAAACAATGTCTGGGAGTATGACCTACTTCACGAATCGTTCTATACGTTTTATTGTCTGAGTGTGAATTCGCGGATTTTCATTTTAATTCACTTTTCATTTGGTCGAATTAACCGATTAATCCTGATTCAATTTTCACTATCATTCATGTATTTTCTGTTTTGTGTTTGCATTAACAATTGCCCCCTGCCCCTTTTCATTCTGTTATCACTGCCCTTAACTAATTCATATTACTGCATGCTCTTTATTTTTATATACATTATTTTATCCATTTTCTGTATTCTATATTATTGACATTATACCAGGATTACGGTGCGGATTTATCTCTCTTTTATCATTTAATACCCATTTATTTTGTTTCCAGATTTTCCAAATCCAGATATTATCGTTACTCCAACAATTATCATTTATTTTAATTTAATATTTTACCGTGTATGAAAGCTTGTCAGTGTATTTTGCATATGATTGGATGTGTGATTCTCACCATTATTATCTAGTATTTAATGAAAATTAATATTGAGTTGCGTTACAGTGCCAGGAAATCCTCAGGATGTCAAAGCAACAGCCATAAATTCAACAACCATCAGGGTCGAGTGGAAACCGCCGCGTGTCAAAGACCAAAATGGTGTAATTCGGGGATATCATGTACATGTACAGGAGATCCGGGAAGAGGTAACGATGCAATAGGGAGCTTGCATAATGTTTCCTTATTTTTTCCACTCCAACATTATCCCTCAAATTTTTTCTAGCAAATGGCAAGAACAAATTGTAAAAAGAAACATTTCAAGAACATTTGAAAAATTATGTGCGAAATTTCTGAACACTTCCATATTTCAAAGCAATCAAAAATCCAAAAAGTTAGTTCCAATTATTTGCGAAATTCTGCAAATTTTAACATTCTTAACGATTTGAAAAATTTCCACAATTTCAAAAAATTTCATGAAAATTGAATAATTGCTCGCAAAATTGAACGCGGCAGTTCACGATAGTCCCAAATTCCGCGCACTGATCCAACAATAATATCACCCCAATAAATCTATTCAAAAAAGGGCAAGGATTTACTGAACGAACCGATACGCCGAGACGTCCATGAGGGTGTACTGGCAATCAATATTACTGGCCTGCAGCCAGACACAACCTACCACGTACAGGTTGCAGCTTTGACCAGAAAGGGCGATGGGGATCGTTCGCCGCCAGCGAAAGTTAGGACTCCCGGGGGAGTGCCAAATCGTCCACAAGTTAATTTGAAGTACGTGAAATTCTGGAGAAATTAGATCCATTCATTCTGATCATGGCAATTTAAATTTCATGCCCCCTGTTTAATACCAAACATCCCTTCCACTTTTCTCATTTCAGAGTTATCAAGCAGGATCCTTCAACACTGGAGCTTGAATGGGCAAGCCCAACGCAGTCAGCTGGTCAATTAATTGGTTATCGTGTTAAATACGGTATTAAAAATCACACACTTAGGGAAGAAATTATAAACAATACACATCAAGTTACATACAAAATTAAGGACGTTGAACGCGGTGTCCATTACGAATTTCGTGTAGCTGGTGAAAATGAAAATGGCGTTGGTCAAGAGACAATTAAATACTGGGAGAGTCCCGAGGGTAAGCCAACAGGACCTCCAACAAATTTGTCCTATCACTTTCAAACGCCGGACATTGTATGCGTAACTTGGAATTCACCAAGGCGTGAACACAGAAATGGCCAGATAATTCACTACGACGTTGAATTTCATAAGAAGAACGATCATACCGCTATTGAGAGCCGAAATACAACCCAAAATCGTGCGGTATTCACCAATTTGGAGGAAGCTACCGAGTACGTTTTTCACGTGAGAGCGCGTACATCAACAGGCGCTGGTCCATATTCCGAGAAAATAACAATTCTAACGGAAAAGGACATTGGTCGTGCGCCAATGGACGTGAGGGCAATTGCCACATCGGAGTCCAACGTCGAAGTTTGGTGGGAGCCAGTGCCGAATCGTGACAAAATCATAGGCTACAAAATTTTCTACACAATGACTGCTGTTGAGGATTTGGACGAATGGAAGCAGAAGCTCGTTAGTATGACCGAGTCCGTGGACTTGGAGAATTTAGAGCGTGATACTGAATATGCCATTGCCGTAGCAGCTAGGTACAAGGGTAGAATGGTGGATACATTGGGTAGACTTAGTCAAAAAATGACAGTTAAAGTTAAGCCTGAAGATGTACCCCTCAATCTACGCGCATCTGACACATCAACACACTCAATGACCCTATCATGGACACCGCCTATAAGACTGAATCCCATAAATTACAAGGTATCCTTTGACGCAGTTAAGGAGTTTGTTGATTCTCAGGGAATAACACAAACGCAAATAGTGTCTCGTAGAGTTATAACTCTCGATCCACAAGCAACAACAACGACAATCGATGAACTACAGCCATTTACAACTTATAATGTTAACGTTAGTGCAGTACCACCCGATTCATCCTATAAACCACCAGCCAAAATTACTGTTACAACACAAATGGCAGCACCAAAGCCCATGGTTAAACCCGATTTTTATGGAGTTGCCAATGGTGAAACGATACAAGTTATCTTGCCACAAGCGTCCGAGGAATATGGACCAATTGCGTATTACTATTTGATCGTTGTGCCCGAGGACAAGTCTACCAGTAACAAACAACCGGATGAATTTACCGAGGATATGATCACTGGACAAGGCGCTAAACAAGATAAGGAAACTGCCCCCTATATTGCTGCACAATTTTCACACCGAGCCATTCCATATACATTCCATTTGGGGAGCGATGAAGTAATTGGCGAATTTGTAAATAAAAAATTGGAGCCGAAAAAGCGATACAGGATTTTTGTGAGAGCTATTGTTGATACACCGAAAAAGGTACTTCTTTCACTCTGTCAAGTGATTCATCACAGTCACTAAATTATGGAAAAGTTTTTTCGCGAGTCCCTTCAAAATCCTTTTTTTATCCCACTCTCCAATGAATGAATGATTGCGTTAGTAAGTTATTGAAAAGTAGACGTCAAATAACTGTCGATCCACATCAATGTCCTGAATTGGACTGGCTATTTTCTTTTTACATCTGACAAGTGAACAAACATATACGAAAATCCCCAGCACTTACTATTGATTCGTGTAAAATTGTTCTCAGAATTCAATCGCTATATTTCACCTACATAGTACGTTTCAGTAGATTGGAATGTGTGGAATCATTCACTAGCACTTTCAGTCTCTGAGAAAAATTCAAAATGTCTGTCTAAAAATCGATAGCTGTATTCCTTCATTAAATTCACATACCTAGTACCAGCACCACTGCAAAATTATCGGAGATTTTTCGACAGGTTCGCTGCAATTAAATAAAAAAAATGTCGACGTCCAAAGATATTTTGGGATTTGCTGAGAAATTGCAGAGAAATTTCAGGGGAGGTTTTGAAGTGAAATTTTTTATGGCGCGGTACGCCGTAAAATGAAAGGCCGATGTAATAGATTTTCACAGGGCGTGAGGGGGAGGCAGTCGTAGTAGGCGACGAAATCACTGGGAATGGGAGACTAGCGAAGGAGGGGTGGCATGGTTGTAGCAGCTGGAATATTTCAGGATTAAGTTCACCAATCAATTGCAAACAAATTGAACAAGATGTTTTATTTTTATCCCATTTAATGCACAATTTAATTCATTAGGATTTTGTTCCAATCGAACGTATCTTCTTTACCCGATATGAGCCACAAGAGTTGCACTTCTATCGCGTTGCCTTCTACGCACTCATTTTTTTTCAAGCTCTTGTAAATTTCACTCTGCATCTCCAAATTCTTAGGTAAAATTCATAAATCTGCATAATGCAATACGATCCATTAACGTTAACGCTCGATTAAGTTGATGTTATTTTCCTTTTATTTTATACTGCAGGAGAAAATTACCACCAAAATGCTCATAAAATTGACGTTTGAGTGCCACGTAATGCCGAATAATACTATTTTATTGGTCGAAATATTGGTGAAACAAGTGGCAATAAATGAGTGTTATCCGTACAGTACCGAGCACAAAAGTACAGATTTCCCCAGGCATAGAAATATATGACAATCAGAAATCAGATACGTTCACGACACCAAAATATACCTATAGGCAACCTGAAATTTTCTGTAGATTTTCGTCACTTTCGGCGGCCAAAGTAGTCACTCCTCTCAACAGAAAATAATCAAAATGATTAATTAACCTTTTCCATTTTTTCCATTACACAGCACTTGTACACATCGTCGCCATTCTCCGAATATCTTTCGCTTGACATGCGCGAGGTACCACCTGGCGAACCACCAAGCAGACCAAATCCCGATAATCCAGTGGATGGTAATCCAGAAATTTCCGTAACAAACAGCGGTCAAGAACCGGGTATGGTGTGGGTAGTTGGTCCGATAATAGCAGCATTAATGGTCAGCGTTTGTCTTGTATTACTATTTGTCATAAAAAAGTAAGTATATCCCGGCGAATAATGTGCCATCACTGATGAATTATAACCTATTATTTATGATATATTCGTAATCTTGGCATCCAATTAGACGCAGACAGCCGTGCAAAGCACCGGATCAGGCAGCTGTCACGAGGCCCCTTATGGCAGCAGACATAAGCTCCAACCACGCACCGTCAGATCCAGTTGAGATGAGACGACTAAACTTTCAAACTCCCGGCATGATATCCCATCCGCCAATTCCAATCAGTGAACTTGGTAATCATATTGAGCGTCTCAAGGCCAATGACAATCTTAAATTTAGTCAGGAGTATGAGTCAATTGAGCCAGGACAACAATTTACGTGGGATCACTCTAACATGGAAGTGAATACGTCGAAAAATCGTTATGCCAATGTAATTGCTTACGATCATTCGCGAGTTATTTTGCAAACGACCGATGGAATTCCTGGCTCTGATTACATCAATGCCAATTACTGCGATGGATACCGCAAGCAGAATGCCTATGTTGCAACCCAGGGCCCCCTCCAGGAAACATTTGCCGATTTTTGGCGAATGTGTTGGGAATTGAGAACAAGTACAATTGTTATGATGACAAAATTAGAGGAGCGTACGAGAATAAAGTGTGATCAATATTGGCCAACGCGTGGCTCTGAAACATACGGACAAATGACTATCACAATAAGCGATATCCAGGAATTGGCCACTTATTGCATTCGTACATTCCAACTTTGTAGATCGGGCTATTCCGAGAGACGCGAGATAAAACAATTACAATTTACAGCTTGGCCGGATCACGGTGTACCAGAGCATCCTGCCCCATTTCTACAATTTTTACGTCGTGTCAAAACGCTCAATGTGCCAGACTCAGGACCCCTCGTTGTCCATTGCAGTGCTGGTGTTGGCAGAACTGGTTGTTTCATAGTTATTGATTCGATGCTTGAGAGAATAAAACATGAAAAAATGATTGATATTTATGGTCACGTAACGTGTCTACGTGCACAACGTAATTACATGGTACAAACTGAGGATCAGTACATATTCATTCATGATGCACTATTTGAAGCAGTGATATGTGGCAATACCGAAGTACCAGCGCGTAATTTGCATTCACATATACAAAAATTAATGCAACCAGAATTGGATAATATAACGGGTATGGAGCTTGAATTTAAAAAATTATCAAATATCAAGGCCGATTCTACGCGCTTCATATCGGCTAATTTGCCATGCAATAAACACAAAAATCGTTTGGTACACATATTGCCTTATGAATGTACAAGAGTATGTCTGCAGCCACAACGGAATATTGAGGGCTCGGATTATATTAATGCAAGTCTCATCGATGGTTATCGCTATCGTGGCGCATATATTGCCACTCAGGGCCCATTGAACGATACAACTGATGACTTTTGGCGTATGCTATGGGAGCATAATTCAACGATAGTCGTTATGCTGACTAAATTGAAAGAAATGGGAAGGGAAAAGTGTCATCAGTATTGGCCATCTGATCGCTCAATTCGCTATCAGTGTTTTGTTGTTGATCCAATTGCCGAATACAACATGCCCCAGTATATACTGAGAGAATTTAAAGTGACTGATGCACGTGATGGTGCTAGTCGTACTGTCAGACAATTTCAATTTATCGATTGGCCAGAGCAGGGTGTACCAAAGTCGGGCGATGGTTTTATTGATTTCATTGGACAAGTGCATAAAACTAAAGAACAGTTTGGACAGGACGGCCCCATTACTGTGCATTGCAGCGCTGGTGTTGGTAGAACTGGTGTTTTCATCACACTCAGCATTGTTTTGGAGCGAATGCAGTATGAGGGTGTCGTTGATATTTTTCAAACTGTTAGGATACTACGTACACAGCGTCCTGCTATGGTTCAAACTGAGGTAAGATTTTTTCAATGTCATTTGGTTAATGTCATTTGCACAATGCATTCTCATGGATGGATAACATAGTAACGCGTCTAGAAAATTCCTCAAACGAGGATTTCAAAATATTTTTAAAAACTATTCTATATAGTGTACTTGGAAAAAAATAGCACTCAGCGTCTAAGATGAAAACGTATCGAAATCCCCGAGATATAGTGGAGTTTTTTTATGAGCCTTTTTTTCTACAACGAAGTGAGAGCACAATGGTAGCAGTGTGATTTCAAATGCTACGTGATTTGATAGAAAAGAGAAAAATTCAATGTTTGCATATTGTTGGTGAAGCACATGCTGTATTCCCACGTATGTGAAAAAATCGTTGATTTACAAGAGACAAATTTTTTACACATTTCTGCTATAGAATTATTCTCATTGTAGATCAATCGCTGTATAAATCCTCTACGTGCCGATTCATACGTGAGATGCCTTCATTGTAAAACTGCCGAGACTTTCCATGCTACTGTATTATTACCAATTCGTCAATGCAACAATTTTGATAGTCGTTATTTTGACAATCATGTTTTGCCCAACTCCTTTCCTCTCATTCTATTTTGTTGCCAATTTTTGTAGTCTCTGTTGCATTAAGAGATATACTAGAGAAATTCTAATGTGTGATTTCAGGACCAATACCAATTCTGTTATCGCGCAAGTCTGGAATACTTAGGATCATTCGATCACTACGCCAACTGACAGCCAGAAACACGCGAGCCCAGAGAGCCAACGAGAGATCGGGGAGAGCGATACATAAGGAGTCGAGAGAGTACTGGCGAGAGGGCTAAAGTGCGACGAGTTTGAATCCCGAAGAAAAAGAGCCTCAACGAAAGCTCGGGATGGGCGCAATAAAAATTAAAGTCACTCGTTAATACAAAAAACATGCAGCTTCAACCTTTGATCCTCTCACCCCTTTTGCCCACAGTGCAGCTCATTTACTCGCAGAATCGTTGTGTTTTGCAAGCTCGCTAAAACAGACAATGAGTGTATGGTAGTTATTGCGTTTTTTAACTACTCTAAATTGCAGTGTCAGACAGCTAATGGTTGTAATGAGGAAAATATTAAAGGAAGAAAAAAACAAGGAGAAACAAATGGGTAATGAAAATAAGTACTGTATATTGCTCGTGTGATTTTCCAAGCAAATCGCAATTGCCAGATGGAAATTTTCATTCTCGCTCATTTCTAGTGTCGAGGTATAGCCTTGTAGGAACAATTTTTAGTTCAATTGCCAATTTGATAGGGCGACAAACTCATTGAAATTAGCGGGAAAAAGCATTTTTAATTAGATTAAACAAATCGGTTTATTAATGCCGAACTAAGACTGCCATTCCAACCACGTGTCTGGGGGTTTTTTCAACTCAAACTATAATGCAATCCAACGTGATTTTTTTTTCGGTAGTTAAATTTATAAATTCGACGAATGTAGCCAAGTATGAGAAGGAAAAATGCTCTCTTCAGTTGGGAAAATGATGCAAACGTTGAAGACATTTGATTTCGGGAATGAAGTGACAAATGGACTCGGATAATTTTCTTATGTGAAGATGTTAATTCGAGTTGCAACATATCGGAACATGGAGAATCATTGCCATTTCGATGTCTCGATTTGAGATTAAAGAAATAAGTGCATCATAGAATTTCGTGCGAATCGTTTACGCGTCTGTATTGTAATTCGCTATTAATTTTAAGGCTAGACTTTGGCGTTAATAGTTATTATCGAAGTTTTCGATCTACGTCCCCACACCTGTTGTGCCGGTTTTTCCATCAATTCTCTTTCACCTTTTTCGAGAGAGTAAATAAAAAAAAACATAAACTCGTTTAAAAAGAAAACTATGAGCTTTAGTGGCGTGTCAGGAAAATTTACAACTCTAGGGTTCAAGCGTGAGGGAGTCACACACTCAGTTCAAATACACAGAATTGTTCATAAAAAAATATATACTCAGCGCTCGTATTACGCTCTAAAAAAATACAACAAAAAAATTAATTGTCAAATAGTGACAATTATATTCTCGACTCAACGTGTATTTGATCCCTGTTCCATCTTCAGGCAATTTTTACAATCAACCTCGGAGTAATGAAAATTTCCGTTCCCTGGAATGACGAAAAATATTGTAAAAATTGACATACTGCCAAAAATGACAATTATGAAATGCTACATTTTTTTTTCAATTATGCAAGAAGAACAAGATCCTATTGATTGGTAGCAATTCTCATTACACTATGAGTGAAAAAAACCATCTAGTTAAGGCCGTTGTAAGTTTAGATATTAAGAGATTTTGAGGTATTTCGAGGGCGGAAAAATTGTGGGAATCCGTCACTTTCCTACCGACCACTAATCTCTGAGCAAAAAAAATTTTTTTTTTGCGTTTCTACACTAAAAATATTCTTCAACTTCTTAAGTACGATGTCAGAAAAAAATCCGTTGTAATTCTAGTATTCACGATATCACAATACAATTGTCTTGAAGAAGCTGAACACCTCATGAAGCTAAATTAATTTTTAATATACTTCATGATTTTTATCGACGAAAAATATTCAATCAACCCATTCATAAATTTGAAATTTTGAAAACGTAAAAGTGCTCACTTGTGAATAAACGATCGTCAAAAAATGTACACTACTCCTCAACCACTTACCCAATATGTATAAAAAAATGAGAAAAAAAAATAGCAAAATTTTTTCTATACCCATTTTGCCCCACTCGAAATACCTCAATGTTATTAGGTTGAAACAGATAACAATACGAATAAAATGCAAACTTAAGGGATGAATGAACGTGAACGGTGCCTATTATGTATGTGATGGAAAGTGAAAAAAAATTCCGTATTGAGCGTCAGCACAATGTCTGCGAAAGAAAAATAATTTGGATAAGAGCACTGTATGTTGAACTGCACGCAATGTTGTCCTGTGGCCCTTATACCGCAATGTACAAAGCTCCGACGTTAACTAATCACTTGCATACCCTTCCTTAATTATTCATTACTTTATTCGAAGAAAAAAACAATACACAATCGATACACGGTATGTCAAAGTGAAGTAAAAAAGAGAGAGAAAAAAGAGGGAGAGAGAGAGAGAGAAAAAAAAAGGAAGTTCGTTATCTTAGTGACCTGACCATTACTTTTAATGCCAATCCAATTACAGGAATTACCAATCCTAGATCTTTTGATATTTAAAAACAAAAACCCAAAAAGTAAAATGAGATTAAAAAAAAAAAGTTTGGAAATCATCAAGTAATTCAAAATAATATTAAAGCATTTTTAAAATCCTTTAGCCTGTACGGACAATAAATAAATACTCATTTATATTCTCCAATTTTTGAAATTTATATCGTAAGTTTATTGCTGATATTTTTCATGAGCTATTGACATTGAAATTATAGGACAAAAAATTTCACATTCTCGTGATTAAATATTACTGACTTAATGATAAAATCATTTTCCTGAAATTGGTTTGGTGATGCTTTTGAACAAAATGCAAACGCTTGAGATTTAAAAGATATGTATAATTGAATGAAGATGTGGTTTTTTTTCTCCCACGATCCAACGAAAATACTTCCAATAAAAATTTTGATTTATCATCGTACTTTAGTGATCTACGTAGTAAGACATTTCCTATATAATTAAAAGCCGTACCTATTTTTTGAAAAAAAAAAACGAATAATAAAAAAGAAAAATTAAGAGCGGATATACAAGGGCCGGGAATTCACGACTATGTGTACATAAATGCACCGTCTATAATGAGTAGAATTCAACACGGATAAGTTATAAGCATTTATTCTAAAAGAGAAAGAATGAGAGTGAAGAATCTATGAGGAAAGAATAATGATAAACGTACGCATATTTTAACAGTTTATTCCCGATATTGAGTTTTAGCCACAATGAAAAATGGACAAAAAAATGACAGGTACATTTTTTCCACTTGACTCCTCCCCCCCCCCCCCCCCCCAATTTTGACTCGTAACATCTAGTTTAATTTACCACAATTTTTCATATTTTATAAACATAATGTTTTTTACATACTTTTTATGGATACAAGCTGCATTTAAAATACTACGTGACTTAAAAAAAAAGAAAAGGAAATTTAGTTTTTTAGATATTCAATAAAAAAAAATGCCGTCTTAATGCGTAGCTGAAAAAAAAATTCGCCGATTTACTAGACATTTTTTTTTTCTATGGCTCAATGCATTACTACTTAATTTTTATGATTTGTATTTGTATTTTTTTTGGTCGTTGATAGTATTACCAAGGTATTCGTTATTTAGTAGATGATTCCATTATGCGTCATAAATTGTTGCTTTGGATTTCGATTTTTAGCTTGAATCGGACAGTCATTACAATCAATCAATTGAATTCTATACATTCCAATTTGTACGGGTGTCCCATTTTAAACTTCCGGAGATTTTTTTACGTAAAACTACAACCATGAATTTTCCAAAGCAATAATTTTGATTCTATGTATTCTAGCACATAAGTTTTTTCCCCTGAGATTTTTAATTGTATTACATCCCGAGCCATTTAACTAACATCTCCAAATCGTACCACAAAATAAAATTATTACTGTCGAATGACACAAATATTATTGTTATTATATAAATGAACAGAAATGCTGGCTGTTCCATTTCTCAACGCAAAATGAATGCAATTAAAAATTAATCGACATTTTCGAATAATCATGGAACCCAACTACAATTAATTTTTTTTTTCAATATCGAATGAACTTTTTGAATTATGAATGTATAATTTAGTGTTGTAAATTATTAACGTTACTGGATTTTTGTACCTTAAATAAGAACAATATTTCAGTGAATTTTCGAATAATTTTGCATCGTAATTTACGTCGAATAATTTTCGAAATGCTAGCGAAAAATTTAAGGAAAACAAAACAGAATGTATAGCAGTATGTAGTTTGTTGTATTCTTGTTCTTGAAAAAAAAGGAAAAAAAAAACAAAAAACAAATCGCACGATATTTACCTTTGGTACGTTGACATGTCACTGGATGTCCATAAACCATCTTTAGCCCATGAATGTTTTCTCCCACTAAATGGGCCATACTAAATAAATGTACAGTGATAGCAGGATTCGAGAAACGGGAGAACTAGTACATCCTAAACGCAGGCTGCAAATTTAATAAAAAAAACTATTGAAATGCACGGCAAACTTTGCTCCATGATTTCAAATTCAAATCAATATTGATTAATATGAAAGATAGATCAATGAAATCGTTCACTTTTATAATCACAGATGGAAACAAATTAAATCAGATCTGAGCAGGATAATTAGGTGAAATAAAGGTTTGAAAATGTGAAGTGACGCTCGCCATTTCAGAGCACGAAGGGTGTGGAGCTTAAGATGGCGGCACCTAATAGTGTTACTATGGAAGCCATTTTCCTTTTGAAAATATTTTTATTATTCATCTCGTTTTAATGGAGAATTCACCGAGCAAAGTTCTGCCTATATTTTGATATGTTTTTCCTTACTTTTTCGGCCTCCTAATCAATGAAAACAACTAAATTATGTCAAATACTGAAGAACGTTGAGAGAATGGGAAATTATTTTGTGATACTTTCTTGCCAGAAAGAATACAACAGGCTGAGGCAGAAAAAAAAACAAATAGTAAATACAATGTTACTAATTAATTATTATAAAAAAAATGAAGGAAAAACAGAATAATTATTGTGTAATAGGATGATTCAGTGAATAAGGAGAAATACCATGTACATTATGTATTGCCTTGTGGCATAGAATAGAAAATAACAATGTAAATTTATGTCTTTTATCATTTATTTCAAATCAAATTTTCCCTCCGGAGAACTGTGAACAATTATGTGACGAGAGCGGGTATAGCTAAAAAAAGTTGTGTAAAAAAACTCGAGTAAGAGCCTCAAAAAATATTCCAGTATTTGGAATGGAAGTATTCAAGTTTTCATGATTTCCAAAATTTATGCAGCTTTCATAGTGCCTCAAACAACTGTGATGTTCCCCAGATATTTTTTTTTATTTCGCGTTTAATTTACTTATGTAGTTTTTATTTCGACCCGTGTTAATTCAAAAAATTTTGATTTACGAAGTTCTTCAAATTCTTACTCGTTATCCTTTTTGTTTTGGGTAAAACAAATTTTTAATGAATGTCCAACATACTTCCAAATAACGTGTCAAAAACTCTTAGAGAAGTGTCACACGTAAGTTTTTTTTAGCTTTGCATCCGTCTAGCCACAATAACTACAGAAATCCTCCAACAAATCAGTCAAAACATGGACAATTTCACTATCAATGCAAGCATACACTTAGAAATAGTATGTACAAAAAATTTGAATCTTAAATAATGACTCATGACAAAAATATCACAAAAAAGCAGAAACAAATTAAATAATATTAGGCTGTTGTCCTCCAGCGCCCGTTGTGGGTGGGCTCTTGGTCATCATTGAGGCCATGACATTTTGCATAACTTGCTTTTTCAAAAAATCACTAGTCGCTGTTGTAACACTCTGGTCCTTTCCCATTTTACACTTGATGTAACCGTAAAGATTAGCACCACTGAGTATTAGGGCAATACATACGAGTAGTAACCACTTGAATTTGAACCCAAAGAGGGCAACTATGAAGAAAACCGCCCACAAAACTGGACACAGAATGAGTGCGAGCCAGAAGATTCGTGACTCGGATGGATTTATACGATTCTGCTGGGAACCCTGAAACAAGGGGCACATAGCAGTTTCAACATAAACAATCGTTGGGTTTTGTGAAAATTTAATGTTTCAAATGACCTCTGACATTCAGTATATTCGTTCACTTGGGTGGGAGAAAAATTCCATCCACCCTTCACCCTTAACCCTTCATTGCCTGAGACTTCCCCAACTAATCTTAATATATAGCTGATTCTCCCAAATACCGTCGAGGTTTTGACCACTATGTTTTAGTATTGAACTGAAAACTAGAATATCTGAATATATGACTAATTTAGCAGCAAAATCGAGCAAATGAATCTAAAAAAACATGTAATAACCACTTCTTAAAGATTGACTGAACATCCCCGAGAATTTATTCATAGAATTATTTACTATGCATTGTATGCATTATGCGCCATACAGGTGAGGAAATAAATTTGATACAAGGCCAGTGAATCCAGGAACTGGGGGCAAGGATTTTAAGAGAAAATGCTCGGAGAAACCTTCAACCTCTCGTTGAAACGAATAAGGATGTAAATCGATATTGAATTATGGTAAAAATTTATGATAATCATCTGAACCTTTCTTGACTCGAACACCCAATGGCTTATGCCACTATCGTCCACGTAATTCCACCACCTGAGCCCAACCATCAATCTCCCAGTGATGTTCTTCACTGTCCAGAAGTCCATCGATAGTAATAGAATAACAGCCACAAAGCTCGCTATAAAACTGTCCGAGAACCATCCGCATAGCATATACGTGACTATTGCTGTTGATCTGAATGCCAGGTGGAAAAAAGTGACGTAAGGATGCCTGGAAAAAGAGATTCATTATCCAATTATTTGCCAACTTGTTCTAATTGAATAACACTTTCGTAACAAAGTGATCAACGGAGTTAGGTCTGTTTTCATCCGACAACGATTTTGATAAATATCTGAAAATCTGAATGAGATGCAACCCTCTTCATTATGACCTTTTTTGTACATCACATTGAGAGCTACAACCTTCTTCTGTATGCGAAAATCGCTATCTGTCTTAGATTTCGAGATATTTGTGGAAAACTAAGGCTAGGCGGAAACCGACTGGAGGCAGGTGACCTCTTCGCTAGTGACACAAAAAATCAGGAAATTGCTATACAATATTACTGGGCACACTAGTTTCGAAGTTTCCAATTAATGTATCAATTCGCCAATTATTCTCCAAAACGTTAGACAAGGTAATGACTACCAAGGGATATTCGAAAACGGCTTCCCCATTTAGAATTATTATTCTCAATTTGGGATTACAGATACATTACGTTGTTTTCCTTGAAATTTTAATTAGTTGTGTTTTGTCATTTTTCGAAATACGTGGGGCGAATCATATTAATTCAATAAAACTGTTGGGAGCTTTTCATTACTTACGTAGAATTAATTATTTATTAATTAATTAATTTATTATTACTATGGAATGCAACCCTTATATTCATTTAATTATCATTATGAGCGTTTTCCGTTTGTAAACTGCGTGTTAGTAGAAGTAGGAAATTCAAACGTGAACGCAAATGAATTTAATGGGCATCGATGATGTCTTATTAAAAAACAAAATGTTAAAATTTTTTTCAATGTGCTGAAGACATATATGTATTGTATCTTATTACAAGAGACAAATTTCATACGATATTTTTTTAATTGCAGCTTTCGATTAGAAGGCATACATATTATTTCACTGTATGTTTTTCTCAACATGCAAAAACTTGACAGATTATACGGACAGCAAGTAGATCCCAGTTGAATTTATACTACTAATGTGACTGGCGCAAAAGTATTAACAGTACTTGGGTGGTTCTGTCTATCGTTAACTATTTCTTAAATAATATTATAAAGTATAATCATATGCTCACTTGAGTTTTCCACTTTGTGCATCTGCCTCCTCCCCAAATCCAACGACATCATCATCCATCAGTAATGGTACCTGAAAGTCACGCAAACATCATCCAAAAAATGACAACAACCGCCACCAATTCCCAAAGCTCATTCATCTAATGCAATACCCGCATAACCCAAGCGCAAAACATTAACTATCCATAAATTGCGTAAATTTATTAATGATTTTCCTGAAATTAATGATTGACTTTTTTTCTTAATTTGACACGTCTCATGCAAGTGACAGGGCCGTCCTTCACAATCAAATAAAACTGGAGAAATCTCGGAATTATAAGAATCATTAAAAAAAAAAAATCTGTAAGGTATTATTCAACTGCTTTGAAGCCCAAGTAACAATTAATGTCTGAAGTAAATCATGCTGAAGGAAGTGGAAAAAAATTCAATTTGTATTGACACTTACCGAAGCAGAAGCCATCTTTACATGTTTTCCAACCTCAGTTATACCGATTCACCGCTTCTGCGCATGTCATTACCATGTGGCCACGTGGGAAAGATGCACTAGTGACATCTCCTTCCATCACCTACCAATTTCACCAATAAAAACCTGTCAAACAATGCAGGTAATAATCAAAAGGTGGTACCATTTTACTAAACCTGTAAAAAGTTGGCACAATTTCTGGGGAATCTCCACGTGAAAATTCCATAAACACGAATGCCCACGCAAGATCAGGTGGTTGTTCGGGGCGTTTCACCCCGCGGAAGTACCAACTGGAAGTTCATGGAATAGATTGAAACAATAACAATTGCATATTACAGTCAAGGCCCAGTAATTCCACGCAAGAGTGAGCGGTTGAGGTCATCGATAGTGAAACAATGTTTTAAGAACTTTAATAATAATAACGCGCCCCGTCATCCGTATATTAGTCCCTGAGTTATTCAAGTTCGTGAAAGTTAACGAGCTGACACTTCAGGGATAAAGTGGGAGATTAATGATTGAATGAAGGTGGGGGAACATCAACATCCAATGGATGTCAAATGAGCACGTGCTTTTTTTCACCGGTGTGCCATTCACAATTTTGAGGTGACTCGGATTCACTTGAGGAGCAGAGAAAACGTTGCTTATTCATTCGGCGTGGGTGATTAAAAACGTTTGGGTAGGCGGTGGAAGTTGGCTCTTGATGGAGAGGTGGAGATAAGCTGCTCGAGAACTGCTGCGCTTGAATATGTTGTTTATTGTCACTTCAACAATCAACCGGCTACAGGAGCGAAACGTTGCATCTCGAAGGAACAGTCATACATGACAGAAATTAATTGTAACGAGAGGTGATATTGCGCTTGTGAGGTACGCTGCTTTTCGCGCGCTTTTTTTTTTGAAGATTTTTTTTTTAACGCGGCAACAAGATGATCAGGGATTATTCACCAGTCAATCAGGCCCTCATTGGGACATTTTTCACTTGGGCATTGACAGCTGCTGGCGCCGCTCTGATTGTTGTCATCCGGGGAAAACAGGTGATTTACACTTTTTTGGATTTTAGTAATTGTGGTGCTATAGCGCTTTTGAGTTCTGGGGCAAGTAGCCTGAGGAGTGAAGACAGAATTTATATGCACATATTTCGTGAATTAAATGATCTTAAAAATCTTTTAGTAACTTTGTAGTCACAACAATATTAATTAAATTCCATTTTATAAAATTCAAAATGACAATTTTGGTGACAATGTTTATCGAATTTTTTTTTTATTGACGATTTTAGCGAATGAAAAGGGTTTTTAAAAAATTTAATTATGGTAAATATAAGTTTAACATTAATATGGCACATGATTACAGAGAATTTTTCACTATTTCCACTAACTTCAAAACATGAAGCACTTTAGTTTGCAGTTTGTGGAAGTGATAGTGTAGTGATAAGAAAACTTGCACATATGACTCATGAACAACTGTCTTTGAGGTGCTAGACAAAATTTCACACATTGAGGTTTTCACGTATTCTCAATTTTGTGTAAAGGAATTTTCCCCGCCGTTTTTAAACCTTGCTTGCCACTATTGTCTTCTTTCCAATTTTTTTGCCCAGACATTAGTTTTGTCAGTAACCTCGGCTGTAGAATTGGTATGCGATTTACATAAATAAATATTCAGGAAGAAGATAGGAAGTATTTTTTTGTTGTATCTAATTGTTAATAGCCATATTCCGTTTTTCGGAAACTGTTTTGAAAGTTTGAGAAAAAAAAAGGAGACAGATCACACGGTGAGCTCAAAATTTGCGAACGATTTTTTATTTGAAGGACAGGTACTCAATTTAACGAGGATAGATTTTCTTCGGCTTTCAGATCATTATGGACAAGATACGTTTCATTCTACTTGTTGGCCCAAATATTACATCTTATATTTGAAAAGAGAAAAAAAATAACATAATTGCGTTCGACGATGACAAAAAAAATTGAGAATAAATGAAAAAACGTCCAAGTCTAAGAGCAAGATTGATTTTAATTTAGTTAGAGAAAGCTCAAGAAATTTTACATTTGCCTAAAATACGAGTAAATCGAATAGTTTGAAGTAGAAATGAATAAAGTTCCAAACTCAGTTCAATGGTTAAAAAAAATGCAAATTATAAAACTCTCTTCATTGCTAAAAATTGCATTAATTATATAGAATATCAGAATCGAAGCTAATTAATTTCCAGTATTCAATCACGTCATTTCGCGCTTAAAAAATGCGATAATGTGTTGATAAGCGCGATTTTACAGATTATTTATGAGCAGCTGTCTCAATTGATAATACCAGGAAAACATAGAATTTGACATTAATGATTTTGACATTTGAAATCTCACTAGCTCATGAAATTTATCATAGACACGTAAACATCGTCGATTATTAATCCATGTAGAGAATCACCATCGAGGTGCTGCGAGGCCATGGACCTTAACATGAGAGAAAATAATTTCAAGCAAATTCAAAAATTTGTTTCGACTTCTGACTTTTCGTGTTAATATTTTCTAAAAAGTGTTTATTTCGAATCAATTTGCAATTATCCTCCACTTATACTGCGAAAATTTTATTTATAAAAACATTTTTGCATTTGCAAAATTCAGAGAAATCTTCTATTTTTTTATTTTTTTTTTCTCAATTTTTTTAATGATGACGTAGGACGGAAATTATCACCGATGTTAATTTCTAGTCACCAGTATTGTTAATAACTAACGTCTCTAATTTTTGTTTAATTTTCAGAGAAAACTCCTGGATGTCAGCTTGGGCTTTGCAGGTGGCGTGATGATTGCAGCAAGCTATTGGTCATTGTTAGAGCCCGCAATCGAAATGGCCCAAAAAAGTAAACTGTATGGTGCTGATGGAGAATATGCGTGCATACCAGTTGGTATTGGATTTATCATTGGGGCAGCTTTTGTTTATGGAACAGATGTATTGATAACCGCCCTTGGCATACAATCCCCCAATGTGCTATTAGCTATGCAATCAGTTGGTACGAAACAAAGACGAAAAAACCATGAAAAGAGTGACGAGGATTTAGACGATAATAATGTAATTATTGGTGGACAGTTAACCAGTGGCAAAATTCATTATGACACGACAACAATTGATGGTATTGCCATGTATAGATTCAATTTTCTTCCAAAAGGATAAAAAAAAATAAAATCCTATGTCTATCAATTTAGTAGGCCTGAATAATGGGATCAGTTTCCTCACCTCAATGTACACTCGCCCCTCTTTGCTTATTCGTAGATTAATTTAATACCCTCGAATAAGCAGGTGAAATTTGTGTAGTTGCTTGAACACAACTAATTAAATAATTGCCTGTTTGTTAGGGTGTATCGTTGGATCAATAGCTAGATTATTGTAACACTTTCTTTCACCAAAATTTTTATATCCACTCATATCCACAAAAATTTTATATAACACTTGACTCCAATCTATGCATTTTTAGTTCATGTCCTTTTTTGAAAAATGTCTCAGAATCCACAAGATATCGAAATTTTTGAACACTTCTTTTTAGTAGAACGTCGTTCTCTGTAGAGATGGTTTATATGGAGATTTCTATTTTCCTTTCAAATTAAGAGAACTGAGTTTGCAACTGAGTTGATATAATTGCATATACTAAGCTATTATCGAAGGATAGGTCAACGAAATAAATCAGAAAGGAATTTTTGCGAGACATAAATTGACTCGACCATACACCCAACTTAATTGAATAATTGATCACAATATTAACCAATATAGCTACTTATAATTAGGTAGTCATCTGCTTATTCCAGGAGTTTTTCCTCTAACCGCTTATTGCATAAATTGCGCTGATGAATTATTGAAAAGTGAGAGTATGTCTGATGATTTATAATCTTGTTTGCATTACAAATGGTGCATGCAGTGTGAATAGCCCTATAATAAAATACGGGAAACTCTTGGCTACGGTCTTGCTCAATTAAATAATTAAATATGACGAGGTGATTTGGATACGAAGTGTTAAAAATTAAATAAGATGGAACAGGTGTTCAATGGCACGTGTAAAAATTTGTGAAGTGCAGTGTTAAGTGTTGGAAGTGTTGAGCAAAAACCTTGGTGGAACAATTTGGACGTAAATTTTAAAATATGAGAATACACGTGTCGGGAAATACGCAAAAGTGATATGTATTGGATGGACTCGATAAATATTAAAACTTTTACCCCTGCAAGACCATGCTCAGGGTTTCTCGTCTCTGGTAAACTGATCCTATTAATTCCTGCCTGCACTTAAAATTTTTATTCTCATGTTTTCCAATGTTTGTTATTCTTTTCCATCTGTTACTGTCCGAGCTAGGCATTTTAATAAAATCCACGGACAAAATGATGGCATGTTTATAGTGCAAAATTTAGAATAGCCATAGAGTATAAATTATGTAGCAACATTATACGTTTGTAGCTGGTTTGCATTTTAGGTGATATGGGATGATAATTATTCACGAATAGATATTGCTTTGTTTTCTAGGATTTTACGAGCAGAATACGAGAAGAAGGCAGCCCGGATCATTGTCGAGGAGTTCTGAGGTGGACAATTCAGGAACTGTTTATGAGGATCCAGGAAATGAGGCGAAAAATAATCAGTGGCGGCGGATACTATTATTGGTTGTGGCGATCACGGTAACTTGATTTCTGGAGTTATAATGCATCTTAAATTAAACTCCTTTAGGGATTTGGAGTGAGAAGGGGTGGGAGAATCTCAAACCTTTGGCAGTAAGTTGAAATGTCTCAAAAGTGGGAATTTTTAGCAGTTGAGAGACATTCGAAATGAAACGAGACTCTTTGCAGAAATGTCAACAGTTGGAAAATTCTCGGAGACTTCGAAAATTAGACAAATTTCGGCATTTTTCGAATTTCAAAAAATCAATTTTTTTTTTGAATTTTCAATTGTAAAGAAAACAATGACTCCAAAGTTCCCAAAGAGTTACAGAAATTTCAAGATTTACAAAAAATCAACCGATTGTACGTATTCCAAACATTTTGAAGTTTCGCAAGTTTCGAAAATCATAATAATGGCATACATTCCTAAACTTTAGGAACAGTAAAAATTTGAAAATTCAGAAGAGCTAACCAAATTTAGTCAAATGATAAACATCCAAAAATCGTAAAAAAAAATTTTCAGAAACTTTAAAAAAAAATTGAAATTGAAAACAACGACAGTAAAAAATGGATAGAATTACACAAAAATCAGAGAGTACGAAAAACAAATTAAAGAATTTCCGAATTTCATGAATTTCAAAAATAACTAGACGCTTAAAAATGGCCCCAAAAAAGGCATAAGTCTATAACAAAATGAGTAATTTCAAATTTTTTAGAAATTTCACGAATTCTGAAACACTTGAAACATTCCAAAATCATATCATAACTCCCCCAATGTCAAATCAAACTATAAATTTTACTCGTTTAAAGCATTTTGGAAATTATTAGAAAAATCAAGCGTTAGAACCATTCTAACAATTCGTAAATCTGACCATTGTTTAACTTGCAAATAGCAAAAAGTAAAGGTAACGCAGTTGTAAAAGTTCAAACAATCTAGAAACTGTGATCATTTTAAAAGTTTTACTGTTCTCAAGTTTTATTTTAATTCTAAAAATTACGCGCCTGTGAGAAGTTTACCAAAAAGTCACCCTCCCCGAACACACAAAAATTAAATCCCACTTTTTTCCCAGGTGCATAACATTCCAGAGGGCCTAGCAGTGGGTGTAGGATTCGCTGCAGTGGGGAGTAGTCCATCAGCTACTTTCGAGAGCGCAAGGTAAGAATTCGCCCTCAATAACTCGATCTTAAAATCGTAAATAGCGATGACTAAGTAAATGCGTAATTTCAATCAATCGTAGAAGCACTTTCCACCTACATATTTATTTCGTATATCAGGCAAAAATAAAATACTCGATACGATAAGAATATTATCTTGAGTATTAGACGAAGAAATGAAAAGATTCGCAGAAAAAAGAGTATTGACGAGCACTTCTGAAATAATCAACAAATCTGTACTCAGTATTTCCTGTACTAGGTACTTCCCATTAAATTCGTATTTTTTTTTCATACGTGGAGAATGGAAGATTTCTACCCCATCAACTGAATGATACCGTAGAAATTTGCTCTGTCGGTGTTGATAATAGGGATTTCTTCTGAAACTCTGAAGAGAAGCCACATGAAAATCCAAAAGTGCTTGAGACCTACTTATTTGACCGTCAATAATTAAAAATGAACCTGAATGTAAAAAAATACTTGCAAAATATTTTGCACCTATTCATCAAATATGTCTTCATTTCCCTCTGACAAAACGAGATATCACATGAAAAATAATTCTAAATCCACTAGAAAATTCGAAAAATCACAATATTTTCTTCACTACCAAAATATTAGTAAATTTCACTTATCTAAAATTTTGGTTATTAGTTCGCATTTATCGTCCCACCAATACCTGGGCCATTAGCAGGGGCTCTGTCCTCTGGGTACAGCTCACAACTATCTGCTCTATGGCTTATGGTTTACCATGTTACAAGACCATTTCACTTGAATTATCAGTATGTGGTCAAACTGATGGGTACCAACGACAATCAGAAAGCTTCCCCAGGCACGTCAACTGAGTACCACCTCATTCTATTAAATTCAATTACATCTCATTCTGTATTCAAATCGAAGAGTAGAGAAGGCCAATCAGGATCATACGTATTCCAAGAAAAAGAACTTTCCGTATGGGCAAATTGATAGGAATACAGGAGTTTAACCTGAAGTATTTCGATTGAATAAAATTTGCAAAAGGAGTGAAAAAATCTCTAAAAGTTCAAATCTTACCCACCCAGCGATCCAACCTATTACTGCAAATTTGTCCCGCAAATTCTCTCCGTAAGATGTCGCTAGTATGAAAGCAAGGTGAAATGAATTTGAAAAGATGGAGAAAGAGATTCGTGGTAGGAGGTCCCCATGAATGAGTTCCATGGTGGTCGCAAGCGGCGGTCGGCCAGAGGCAAAGTTTATTGGCACGAACAGTGACGGGAGGGGAAAGGGACAGGGGGCACGTGTGGCCCTGGAATCCAACGAGCCCTAGGCGCCGCACATTCCATCCCTACCATAAGTTGGCCCCTTTGGTTAGGCCTATCTTCAAGCCTTGCTTTCTTTAGCGCGTATTTAGTTCTCAAGCACGGACCTAACGCTGTATCCCTCTGATTTCAGCCCCGTTAACCCACACACTTGTATTTTAAACTCTCTTTTTCCTTTGATCGAATCGCCATCCAACACTGTTTCGAGACGTGGGTTTTTAGCCTTTCGATTTAGTCTAGCCCACGGCCTAAATTCTCCTGTTCCTTTGTTTAGAAAGTTGCGGCTCTTGCTTTTTTTTCCTTCCTCTCTTTTTTTTTCCTTTCCTCAACTTCAGTCAGATGAGTTTGGATCTTTTCATTAATCACTGGCATGCAAATTCATTCAGCCATAATTACCATGAGACTCAATCCACCATTACAAACTGATAATTAAAAACTAAAGGCTATAATTCAGTAGTTAAGCGGTTAAATCCCTCAAAGCGGCGCAGCTTGTCATTGATTTCGTGTGTGATATTTGGCAATTAAATGAAGATTGGGGTATTTTAATGAGGATGTTTTCCTGTGGGAGAGCCTAGAAGGTGGGAGGATGTATTGGAGGAAATTCGAAGTTGTACATTTGAGGAAAGGCTCATCAGGATATCTGATAAGAACTTCAATTTAATTGCACATATGTTAGTGCGTCATGTAACAATTATAGTGTTGCTTGCAGATTGATAGAAAATTGTGAAAAACGAGGAAGCGCTTGGCAATCATTGGGATTATGTATGAGGGTGCAGATAATTGAATTAGAACATGAGTTTAGAAGAAAGAGACAATCTTGTTTTGGAGGTCTTCATGCTCGAGTGGCTTCGCGGGAACTAATTGACTCAGCCGAAAAATGAACTCAGACCTCTGTGTACTTAAAAAAATCGAACTTAATTTGAGCTCGGAAAAGTCTGACTCTCCAAAAGAAAAGTCAGCTCAAGGCATTCGAAGGATTTTACTTTGATTACGGAATGCGTAATGCAAGGTATTTCACATGAAAGGCATTCTGAGTACTTAACTTCAGAAATTCAATGGACTTAACTTGAACTTTAACCTCAAGGTTCTTGACTTTAGTCACTCAAAATTCTATTTCAAACGTCTAAATTGACGAATATTCTTGTTCAAACATATGTGTCTTAAATCTGTAAGAATATGCATACTTCAAGTTAAGTCCTTTAGATCATAACGTTGATCATCTTCTCTTCAGAGACTTGGTTTCTAATACCTCGTTCGCAAGCGGGGTTTTGCGCATGAGCAGCGTGCGTCAAGCAGCGTCTTACGCACGAACGTTCCTCCAATTTGAATTTGTTGATACCAAGAGACTTGAACCAGTGTGCAAAAAGCCTACATACCTCGTACATTCTAAACATTAAATTGCACGGCACCTTCATTATAGACAAGCGAATCATTCCATCTGCTATGTTCAATAAATTTGTTAAATAATTGTGACGGTGTGGCCGAAAGGGCGTTGTGTAGTAATCGCTTTACCCGTTCCTGGTCCTCTGGCGCCACCTTAGACCCATACGCATATCTGATGGTAGGATTCCTGGAAGTTGCCTTGCCTTCTGCTTTATTAGGACGTACCACAAGAGCCACTCAGGTTCGTGTTTGGCTTTCAGATACGAATACCATCGTCTTGAAGCAGGTTTCAACTTCAGTCTTTTGCGTTTACCCAGTTGACTTCAATGTATATTGCTCTTGCTGGAATGTTACACTGTGACAATGATATTTGTAAACTGAGATGCCAGTAGACATTGGCCTCTAATCCGGTATCATGTGCTTTTTTAACATTCTGTTATTCTCATAATGATAATTCCAAGGGGCTGGATGATCATTCGAATAATAGGATTTATAATTATACATCATAATAATATAAAGAAGCCACCGATGAAAAATGAAGCCAAGAACTGTAATCACGACTCTTTGTGGGGGCCCCCACGAGTACCTGAGGGACCCACCTCTGTGCACTCGGTTTGCGTGGTGTGTTAGTGCGTTGGGTTGAGCAACAGCTCAAGCTAACCTCACTTCAAATGCGCACCGCCATGAACTGGCATTCCAGCGCATTCAAATGACGTACAAACTGAGGAGAAATTTTTGGGGGGGCCCATTGATTTGGTTGCTGATGAATGCGTGGAAATTCCGGAGATGAATGGCTCTATTCGGTCGATTGATAATTAAAAATGTCCAGCGGTAAACAGGAACAGAGAGCGTCGGATTTTTCCATGATTATGTTGGCTCAGCCGAAAGCCGCCATTAGTACGGTCCTAGACGAGAAAACGTTTTTTAAAAATTAGCCTGCCATTGAGAATTACTTTTTCCCTTGTGTAATCGGTTACTTGTCTATATTAATGTTACGTTAAAATATAAAAGTACGCATGCGCGCTTCGCGCACTGAATTGCAATTTGATATTTGAAGTAACAATATATTTTCCGAAGTTGAAGATACTGTCAGTCATTGACTCCGAAAAAATAAGGGCTTTCAATTTTCCAATTTGGAGCAAACATCTTTTGGTTTTGCTGTAATTATCGCGATAAAATATACATATAAAATTTTCAACACTGGACGGAATATGTAAAACATATGTTCATTATTGTGTATGCGTTTTCTTGAATAGGATAGATCAGTATAGATCAATATACATATAGTATAGATATATGTCATTAAATCATTTTTCAGTATTAAATTCACTATGCGTCCATGTACAATTCATATATTTTCCTAATATATACATATGTATTGCGATTCGATAATATGCATCTATCAGCGGTTAAATCTTCATTTTCGCTTATTAAATTTTATTGTATTTCTAAATTTGAAAAAGTCCATAATGGCGCATACTACAGATTTACGAAACGGAAGAACCGTCTTTATCAAATTTTTCTCAGCGATATGTTATCGGTGAAACGCGGAATTATCGTCGACTTTAAGCCGAAATGGGTCGCTTGACTTCTGTACCTTCTGTTCGAATTATTCTAATGAGTGAGATACTTCATAATGATTTAGAATAGAAATTATTAACCTTAGATTAGCTTTCACCAACACAATCGGTTTTTCCTGATTTTTAGCCTGAATTATGTTCATTCGAAAATTTCAAAAATAAAAATAAAATAAAAAATATCACATTTTCAAACTTGAAATTTTTTTTTTCATTTTCGGAAACTTTCTATCAAAGTTCCATATATAATCATAAAAAAGTTGATAGAATGAAAATATTCTAACAAAACAAATGTGTCGATACCAACTTCGATTTCGCGGAGTAGAAGGTGCAGTCGATAGCAAAAATTGTGGTTGTGTAGTTTTGATTTTTTGTACAAATTCAACGATTCACACGATACATAAATACAGCCTTTCCACTGAGCTGTGATCCCGGTGTGGTTTCAATTACCTGATTGGAAAAACTCCTCAGCTATTTGACAACCTACCACCTGAAACGACATCAGGGATTATTGCTACCTATCACATTTTGGCATAGCTTTCCCTTGACCATAACCGAATGTTTCCTCGCACATGTACAATTTTTCAGTCGCTTCAATGTTTCGTCCTAAAAATGTCATTGTATAAGTTGCCCTAAATTTGTTTTCTAATTTTCCTTTCCCAATAAATACCCCCTCCAGAGGATCCAAGTCGTTGTCCTCTTCCTGCACATAACCGCGCTACGGCGTTTTCACCCACATTCTTCCTGTAACCATAAAAAGTTGGAGTGAAAATCTTCCAAAAATTGGACAATTGAAGGGCATGTGAATCGATTGCAATTTGGAAAGATTTGCAATTACCTGGATAAGTTTAAGAAATAATGGCAGCTTACAAATTCCTAAAGCGGCCGTGTAACGGCCGCCGTTGGACTAGTATACGGTAAAAAATTTTTTAAAAAACGAAGGACAAGATACGAAGAAAGACTGAACCCAACTTGGTAACATTGGCCGATGATACGGGTTATCATTCCCCCGTTACTCACACGACAAAAGGAGCACTCGTGTCCGTGTCTATCGCGTCAGCTGCTTCCGTCCTCCCTCTGTCCACCGCTCACCCTCCATCTCGTGTTCGCCCGCGTTCTCGACCCTGTCATGCCGAACCGTCTCTCGCGCCTCCCGCTACCACGTACTTGTTACATGTCGATCATTGCTCGTAATGCTCTAAATGGGCTTTGGGCGCCTAGTGGTAATGTATATGGAGCTATACAGTCTGTAGGATAGGGTTCATATTTTTGACTTCCCGATCCTAGAAGGATCCAATTTTTGTTCAATTTTTATATGCCCGATGATTATGTAAAATAATTTAAAACGCGAAATTCATGCTAAATCGCACATTGTATATTTAAAAAAAAAATGAAAACTTGAGCCCCTCGTTGTGCCCTACAACCGCGCTACCAACCCAATGGGCGAACCCAGGAAGCCAAAAAAAAACGAAAATGGGAATATAGAAAGAGCGTCTGCGTGTTCCTAATCCCTTGCGTGCAGAAAAAATGTAAAATCAACGAAACTATAGACGAAAATTCGTGCACCAATAGACTGCATAGCTTGCTGCTGAGCGAACCATCAGCAAAGGGAGAAGTGAAAGGCCAGTCAAATAAACGCATGATTACCAAATGCATATTTTGGCATGCTGAATCCTTTGAAATGTCTAATCGAACGCATTTTTACGAACAACTCAGCTTCTCAATCGGTATAATTTTCTCCATTTGCAAATACTGTTGGTGATGTCATGCATTCTATATGGGTCAATCGAAATATAAATGGCTCTTCATTGAATGTTTCAAACATTTCTTCGATTTGAGCGTCACTCGTGCATATAATGAATAGTCCAAAGTTTAGACGAAATATCTGAACTTTGTGATACTATTTAGTATTGACTCGAGTCGACAGACTATGAAGGGTCAAATGCATTCTCTGAACCATCAACGACTGGTGACGAGTGTCTCTTCTCCCTCCACATTTCCATTTTATTGTTCAATTCTTGCTCGCCATATTGCAAGCCTAATTAGCATTCAGTGCACTCAATTATGACTCCACCGATTGCAATATTTTACATAAATAATCGACGAGATTAAATGAATTCATTGAAATACATTTGCTCGCCTACATGCTGCATTTTTCATTCTCATGATGGATCCAATCGAAAATACTGCCTTGAATGGACGGTTTCTGGAACAGTTTTCCGGGTTGTTGAATAAATTGCCGAGTATGTGTGGGCCATGGCTGCCTACGAATATCGATTTTACACCGTTGCATAGGAGGTTTGCCTTGAATGCTTGATTCAAGGGGGCGGTTGGCAGAAGAAGATAAAGCTCAATTGGATCATTTTGATTTGCTCGTACGTATGGAATACATATAAGCCTTGTTGAACAGGACCCCTGTAGTACGAGATATTCAGAGTATTGATCATCAATCATGTAACCTAATGGGGCCATACAAAAAAATTGGCGAATTATCGGCAATGTTTACCTAAAATTATTTTTTCGTCAGACTGTAACGAAATGTCCTATATCTAGTTGTAACCGATTACGTCATGTAGGATGTTGATAGCATAATTTGTTCGCCAGAAATTTTTTGTGAAAGATTTGACTACACACAGAGAGAGAGAGAGACTCATGCGCCCAAATATTTTTTCCCTCTGCTCACGCATTCTCAGTCCCTCTCTCTCTCCTGCCATGTCCCATGGACCTCATTGCGTGATAATCTGGCAGTTCGAGGTTAAATGCGTTTTCTCCCACTATAGCCAATCGATGAACGAAGTGGGAGTAATCCCTTTATTTTCATTCCCAAGAAATTGCCTCAAGAACTATCTCCAAAGTCCGAAAATAAAGGAAGCTCTACAGAGATATGGCCAAGATATGACCATCGCAAATAAGTTATTTTTGCAAAATGCTTCACACACAAAAAAAAACAATGTGGGGAATCACCAGATCCGATTGTCCGATGGTTTATGTCCTAACTGACACTCATCTGAGACAAACTGACGTCCCTGGTCTTCAAATTTATAAATAGCAGCTGACGTTTACCCGCTTGAATCGCAACTTCCGGTATGAGCTTTATCATCCTCCCTCGTTCCCTCCTACGTGCATACCATTGCATCTTGAAGGCATGTTATTTCATGTATCTCTTGGCCCTTTAAAACCCATCTCTTGCAAATTCAAAGATCATACTCACTTGCCCATTGAGAAATAATTTCGTCCGTTAAAACACATGCAACATCCGGCCTTTTTTTTCTTGCCCCAATGTGGCGCAAAGATAAAAACACCGACTTGCCCTATTCGACCCAACCAAATGCGATAACAAACCTAACTAGTCTACAGTTGAAGTTTTTTTTGACGTCTCACAGTCGCCAATGCATGATTATCCTGAAAATAAAATGAGAAAAACATTGAAACAAAATATCATGAAGCAGGCGTGGAAACCAAGTTTCACATTTATGAATGAAATTGAACGTTCGGTGGCCCCGGGGAGATAACCTCCGCAGATACAAGAGATGGCCGCATATGTTACGCGACATCCGACTCATTCCGAGGCTTCCCCCCCCCCCCCCCAACTTGTGTGTGGGTCTTATGTACAAAGTACGTTCCTGAGCCATACGTGTATATAGGATGATACTTGAATGTTTGCACGTATGTCTCGAGTTTCTTCTTTCCTCCTCCTCCTCCTCCTCCCCCCCCCCCCCTCCCGCCCCCTTCTAGTTGGGAACCAACATATGCACTATAGGACACCTATAAGCCTTGTCTCAAAGTTCTGCATCACAGCAAAGCACACCTATGAGTCGAAGACTGCCTATACGTTGCTTTTAAGTCCAGTGGAGAATGAAAGCATTAAATACATACATCGGGTATTCCTGGAAGCAGTGAATATATGTATAGGCGGTAAGGCAGGGCCACACGTTGATCACTGTGATCATCATCTCTATGCAAATTGCGTACCAATCCTATGAATCACTGGAACGAGGTGAACAAGAGGGAAAAGTTACAGATTTCTTTTTCAACATATTACTAAAGTTTTCCCCTTTTTTTCTGCTCCTATCATGGTGGATAATAGTTGGCGAGAATTATGTTTATGATGAATAAAAATCATCTGGTAATGCAACTTTTAAACTCCACTGGGCTCTACCTTTTTTCAATTTTTTTCAGTTAATTCTATTAATTGAAATAAAAATGACAGGTGAAAAGAAAAATAACTCAAGTGTTGATGTAATCAATGCGCAAATATAAGTTCAAATCCCTTACGCAATGCATCGAGAATGCCATCGATATAAATATAACGTGTGTCAATGCTGGCTTGATAATTTTTTAGTGACTCATGTGACTTTTCCGAAAAAGTTATTCACTTTTTACCCTTTTACAGGTGATTACCAGATATGGAACTCGAATCGAGTTTTGCCCTTATTTTTCACCTTATCCTCCAGCATTTGATGGAATTTCTCGAGATAATTGCAAAACGTGATGGAATTAATTCAAGTTTTTAATGATGGTGACATGAGAGGCATGACAAATAGTGTTTGTCTTGATACCAATGAAAAATTGGACAATCAAACAGTCCACAAAATGCTTTGAGATAGAGTAAAGTACGTAGTGGTATATTGATATTGCAAGAGTATCTGAATGCCAATGGGCATTCGACAGATATGCAATCACTGGATTATTCATTGGTTGCGCAATAGAAAACACACAGCAGCAAGTGCAATGACCGTACTGAGCTCGTGTCCTTTCCAAGGAAACGGGGTCTGGACACGGATTGCTATTACGACGGTTCCGGTGGGTAGAGTTGTTTCAAACGCGAGAAAGAAATCATGAATGAACATTTCATAGATTTTCTGAAGTGGTAATTGCCAAGTGCCGAGGGGGGCTAGGCGGGGGGGGGGGGCTTTCGATGCCGCGAGTTCTAACACAGACACACTTTTGAATTTTTTTTTTTTTCTTCTGCCATTATGGCTTGGGGTTTAGCACCGGTGGAAAGGAAACGAGCGGCCGAGATAGGACAAGAACGAACGGAGAGGATGGTGTGTACTCGGCTGAGTGCACTCCAAGCAAAATGCTCAAGGAGATCTGGTACTGAGTCACTCGTAGCTATGCGAATTTTTCGCAGAATCTGGGTCTGCGTTTTTTTTACATTCCGCACTCGCCTCCTGGCCTGTGCATATAGTTTTGCCTTTTCCACATTATTCTTGGTTATTCCTTATATTTATTTCTCGGTGTGAATTTTTTTTATTCTTTTTTTTAAACGTATATCTCCCTGTTTTCGTGATGTGGCTGTTCTGCTTGATGACTTGGTGCCACCATCGTCGGCGAGACGAAAGGCGATAACGTTGTGTATACCACTCACCCCCTGGGGGCCATTCTCGCGCCATTCCCTATAGTCATCGTAGTGCATTCAAGAGTCAATACTCCTTCCAGCGCCTGGATCCGATCGACAAATGCCTCCACATTGCTCCACATCACTTGCTTGTATATCTGATTTTATTCAATAAAATGCCAGGCAAAGAGTTCACCAGTTCTATTTCCTCCTTTTGAAGACAAAATATATATCAAGCCAAGCGATAATTCTGACGCTTGTGCATTGATATTGAAATTTTTTGGCTATGGCGATGGGAGGAAAATTTGGCGTGCATCGCAAAGGGTGTGAGGATCCGATTTGTATAAGGTGGACCCACATGCAAGGCAAAATCAAGCAGGCCAAATGGTGGTGAGGAGAAGAAAAAGAAAAGAGAAAAAAACGTAAGGTGTTTTGAGTTGGAGAAAGAGGGAGGAGAGGCGGCGGAGGTGAGTGTGTACAAAAAATGAAAAAAAGAAAAGAAAAAAAAGAAAACTAACTTGGGTGGAGAGCCCATGGGCTCCCTTTGGTTGTACCACGGTGTGGCACGTAGATGAGGTGGTGCTATGTTAAACATGGCGCCGGACAAAGCTGCCGACGAAACCATCTCATTTCAGCGCTATCCCCCTCATCTGCCTTATTATATACCGACAGGACCGGTGTACAACTCCAGACTCCAGAGCCAACCGGACTTCTCCATCCCTCCCCCTACCCCTTTCCATCCTTCAAACTTGAATGCTTCATTCTCATTTTCTCTTACTTCTCACTGAGCCAAGAAGCTTATCTCGGTCTCTCTCACTTCCAATCTCTCATACTTCTTTTCTCTTCATTACATTATTTTTCTTCGGGCCATTTCCTCCCTCTAGTCAATCCCACCGTTTCACCATCATCTTTTCTCTCATCCTTCAAAATTTTGCACTTCACTAAAATTTTATCATGAATGATGCAGATTGCCGATGATGGTTAATCCTCATTTAGGGTGAATACTGGCCGAAAGCATTCTCGTTTGGTGGTTTTCTAGAAAGCGTTAGTATCCATTCGTATTAAATGCCCAATTAATTTTGATAATTTGGCCAAAGTGAAAGGATGATGGGGAATGATTTAAGACACTTGGAAAGCGAAGTCTTGGTGGCAGTGGACTCCAGAGGAACGAGAACAGCGTGATCCAGGAGGGGAGGTCCGCCCTGGAATGCAAAAACTTCAACTGTAGAAGTAAAGCGCTGGCCAAGTGGTGAACATCCACCTGGAAAAGGTATAATGAACGAATGAGATAAACTTGAGACCCGAATGAAGAATTCACGTTAACGTTGTCTTTCAAAAGCAACAGATTTCGCTGGTGCTGGGCTGGCTCGAAAATGTCAGGAAAGAGAAGGGAATCGATAAGCCGAGAGCAATGTCCCGAGGAATGCAACACAACGGACTCTCCACCGCATGTGTGTTTGCTGGAGGTTCTTCTCGGTGCAATGCCTATGTGTTGAGTTGATCCCAAAGGGGATTTGCTGTTTAAAATTCCGGGCCTTCCTTCTTTTGCCTATAAGCTTGCCAAATTGGTGTATTGTCAAGCGTCAGCGACATATAAAGACGTCAGGGACTTCGGCCCACAACTTAGACAGTATTGATTTCAGTTTAACTGAAAACCTGAGCCAAGGTTCAGATGTTGGTGGGTGCGACCAGCTACCCTTCAACCTGATGGTAAATTGGCATGGTTGAGGTAGCGGACCAAATCCATTGATAGAATGCTCGAGATCAATTGGTTAATTATCCAATATGGACAATTTTAACCGGCGAGATTGAAATCAGCTTCGACGATTCTATCATTGATTGTAATGACCCGACGACGACTTCAGCATACGAAAGAAGGTCCGCATCTTCAGTATCAGTCTGCTCAGTGACTTCGCTAAGGTTCTCCGACTTGAACGGTCGTCTTCAATAGTGCCTGCTTGTCGCAGTATCGGCTTAGTATTTCATTGAAGGAAAACTGTAATAAACTCGGGTACACTAAGCTCCCTTAATGCATGTTGTTTGGGTGTTGGATGGATAATGCGTATGAGCTATGAGTTTTACCTCAATTGTATCAAGAAGTAGTTGTCTTTGGACGAGCACTGCGTGCCTCCCTACGTGCTCTACTATACTTGTATTACTTTTCTATAATTAAATACTTCTTTCTGGACAAATCTGTGTTACCACTCATTTGGTTCAACAATAACTCTCAGATCAAACGATGTTGCATTCATTTTGCTGCACTATTACACCTCAACTTCAGTACTCAACTGGATCTCCTCAGCTATACTTAGGTGCATTGGCGACTCGATCTTTTACTCAAACACTGTACAAGACTAAGAGAGTTTTACTCGGTATTGGCAGTGTTTGCTTCCGATTGCCTCATTATTCCACGAAGCATGATTACAACGATAAACATCTTCGCCGTGTTTCGCCCCGTGCACTTTATAATCATTCAAGCAAGAGAGGCCATTCCCGGAGTTGAGTTCTGAGAACTGGACCCGCGAGACGTTCACTAAGCTTGTGACATTCCATGCCGATACTTTTCTCGTCTCGTATTTCGCACTTGCCTCCCTCCCTCTTTTACCCCTTTCTACGTTTTCTTATGTCTACCATTTCTTTTATTTTTCGTTTAATCATGTTTTTTTTTCTTCTTCCTTTATGCACCTTGTCCCTCTTCTGGATTTCTTTCACTGGGAAAGAGACTAACTGAGCATAGGAGTCTTCTGTAGTTGACACACAACCTGCTCAAAGGCAATCCACCAAGTGACGATCAGCTTGGGAAGCGACAGCCTATCCATACCACTTGACAAACCTTTCCGCTGAATCGGATCAGCCGATGTTGGTCAATTTTTGTGACAATGCTTGGTTCCTAAGGATCCTTCCAAAAGCTCCCAAGGCTTCTCAAGAGGTCAAATGATCACAGTTTATGAACTGGTGTCCCAAGTCAAAGACATGAAATCGTTTTATTGATCCCCTTCTTCAACATCAAACGCGCTTCGTGCTGTTGGATGTCAGATTCATTAGATTCATTAGGTGAAAATGATAAGAATAAGGTGGATCCCAGGCTTCGAGCTGGCAGAGTCACTGCAGTGGAACCGGATGACAAGTTCCCATCCAGAATAACCAACTGCAGATATCAAAGGAACCATAAGGATCCTAATGATGCTGATGATGACAGTGAGTGGTATGATGATGAAGACAGGATATACCTGAATAATCAGTAAATTTCTTGATAGGGCACTCGATGTTGTTAAACCAAACAGAATTGCAAAGACAAGAGCGATGCCTGGAATGTGGCAGCATTACGCATGCGCGTCGCGTATCTTACTCGGAACAGACAAACGGGCCCCGCGCCGTTATGTCCCTCAACGCGACGGGCCTCCTCGTCTGCGATGGTTGATTTTCTGTGTTGACCTCTTTGTTCCTCATATGATAGGCCTCATTCCTCCATTCAGACCCATCCACAATATACCTTTTTCAGGGAATCAAATTGGTTTTTCCTCATTGGTGTAAAAACCACTTTACGCCATTTACCAACATTCTATAATGACAAAGTGATGGTAGTGGCAAGGCCGGCTGGTGACCCCCAAGTAGCATTCTCATCTTCATTCCTTTAACTTTATATAACTACAACATTCACTTTGCCGGATGAATTTTCCCCACTGATTATAGCCCAATGCTGCACTTCGAGATCCGGCTATCGTGGCAACTCTATTTATGAATATCCTACAATGAGAATACAAACGAAACCAGTTCATAGAGAACTTCACCCTCTCCTCCCCCCCGACAATGGCAAAAGATATATCCCTACAGCAAATTCCTCCCGAGATCATCGGCCCCCTCACATACCTCCCGCCCCCCCCCCTCTCCCTCCCTCGCCCCATTGGTTGTCCCTTGGTGCTTGGGAGAGGAGCTCGTGCTCGCTTGGATACCGCGATCCTTGAGTGCGAAATCGAAAAATTGATCGTGCCGAGGGAGCATAACGAGGCTACCTACGGTGTGTGCGGGTTTCCGTGCGCCGGTCTCTTCTCCTCCATGCCGAAAGTATAAAGAAAAAAAAGAGTAATAAAAATGAAATTCAGAGAACAAAAAAATAAAGTATGGAAATAAAAATGAGAGAAAAGAAAAAGAGGTGAGTATGCAGTATGTATACTGCTGTGCAGAAAGAGGATGAGGTGGGGTGACAAGGGGGTGGGACAAGCGTGTGCGGGGTCCAGTCCTGGAAGAAAAGCAAAGTGGAGAAAGAGTGTCTGTGGGGGATATAGCGGCGGCGTGGATCCAGAGCTGCTGGATGCTGCTGGGCTGCTGTTGGGGGGGCCCCTCTTCGCGCATTCTCGAGCACCCGAGATGGGAAAAAGGATGATGGGAGTTCGGGTGGGTGGGAGGGGGGAGGGGGATAAGGAGGCAGGAGTGAGAAAGATAGGTGGAAGCTGCTCGACGAAGAGGAGCCACACGGCTGAGACGCATGGTCGGGGGCGGTGGGTGCGGAGGAGGACCACGTCGGCGGCATAAGCTATGGACGGTGGAATATATCGAGAGGGACGCGGGCGGATGACACGCGGGTGGGGGTAAGGAATGCATGGGAACGAGGCGCAAGCGGGCCGACCGCGATTTGCCCGTCCCGCATTCCACCAACGCCGTGGCGAGCAGCTTCGAGTCCCGGGGCCACCGGCCACGGCTAACGCCATGAAAATCCACGAGCCCATAAGATCAACCCTGTGTGCCGCGATCACGCTAGTTACCAGTTTACTGGTATCTAAATGCACCACTGTGCCTTGACTAGGACCCGATCTCAAGTTGTTGCCTTTTTTTTTTTTTTTCTTTTGCGCTTCTGCTCTGGGAAAGTTCAGGACCCTATCCTGCGGCCTATGATGAAGTCGTATTTAGACTTGCTTAATAGAATATTTTATGTTCACTTCTGGGAAACAAATCCATGGAGGGTTCCCATTTTAATTCTAGCAAACTTTTATAGGGTGACTAGAGAATCTCTACTGGAAATCTATGAAAATTTAGATTTGTATAAGAGATTCTCATAAAGTTGCTCTACTGTTTTTAAGAATCCTACAAGAGAAGCCTATAGGATTTCATATCGGATATCCTATGAGAATCCTACCATAAACTAGTGGTTACGTGGATCTCACCCGTGGGCCAACTCGTATCAATAAGTTCTCAATATTTATTTTATTGTGTCAGCTTCAACCCACCGCACCTCCTCAATTTTGCGAGATCGTAAAAAAGTCCTCGGGCATAAAATAGGTATTTTTACGTCGGGAATAATCTTTTCGTTAGATACTTGATTGCCTACATCTGACTGTGATGATGGATAGGCTGTTACCAGGATTTATAGCTATATATACTGCAATGATTTTCTCCAAAATTTCATTAATAAGTTACGTGACAATTTTGCTAACACACACACACACACATGCATATATATGTATCCGAACTTTTTCCATTTTCGTAATCTTGAAGTGAATTAGATTCTCGATTTTGGTCTTCTCGAAAGGTCTATCCTCGACTAATATATAATTGTGGAAAATATATATATATATATATGTATAGACTATCTTGGTATATATATTCTTCATGAGAAAGGATAAAAATAATTTTGTAACGAAAGTTCATTGAAACTGTATTCGCTTCACGATCATGTTTGAGTCGCGTATCATATGGAATTCTATGGAATTAAAAGCGAAAATTTCTGATATTCGAACATCATAGCAAACATATTATATTTATATTTGAAACATTTGTAGAGATTTTTTCCTCTCTAAGGAGTTCCTCAAGATTAGTTCACAAGTGGCTATGAAAATGTTTTACGGTACTTACCTCGGTCAGTGAAAATATGTGAAGAATTTCACAATGTGTTACAACTACAAAGTTTGGTTTATATACTGTTAAGTAGATTCCAAAACGTTTTCCAAACTTGGGCCTGCCTTAGTAGATACTTTGGTGCTAGATCAGCTTGACAAAACCATTTCTGATTGAAGTTAGTTGAACAACTTGCCAAATGAATTCTACATTAGGAAGTACCTTTACTCTTCAATGCTTCCAATATGATCAAAAGTGCTAACACTCCAGAGAGTATCACCATTCGAATTTTTGTATGTTACGAGAAGTATCGTAATTTTGGAATAATTTTTTTAAGACCATAACAGAAGGCAACCTAAATGTTGGTGTTTTATCCTCTTGCATTCTCTTCATCTTGTTCTCTAAGGAAACTTGATAAATGTGGACACCACGGTCGGGCGGGAACCTAACCCGATACAGTGGAGGGGGGGGGGTCCATCATAGCGCAAGGGTTTCTCGGGGTTTACCCTGTGTTTAGAAATACGATGGACTAAAATGGCGAAAGTCGGCCCCAGCTGCATGGATGGGTGGCCAGCAGTCCCTCCGAAGGACACCTCAAACAGCAACTACCGTCGGGAGTACAAACACCCGGGTGGGAATTGACCATGCTTGATCAAAGCCTGGACGAGGCTTGACTAAGCTTCGCCAAAGCTGTGCTTTAAAGCCTCGGTCAATCTGTGCAGAACATGCGAATGTAACACCAATCCCAGCTTAGAGAATAAGCTTCGTCCTAGCTTGGTTACGTCTTTATCTTATTTCAAGCTTCGGACTTTCTCTTGGTCCAAGCTACAAAATTTATCTTGGTTCACTCTTCGAAGATAGGAACATTGAGGTTGGACCATGCTTAGTTGAACATTCGTTTCCAACCTTAGGTTTAGGTGGTGCAGCAATCCTGGATTTATATATGAATTCAATATTAAGCAGCGTTACGCTGAAGCCGGTAAACCGAAACTAGGAAAAAAATGCTTCAATCCACCTTAGATCAACCTTAGTTCAGAAGCTTGGGTTCAGATGGTATGAGCAATCCGGGATTCATGCTTGTTAAAGCTAAGATTCAAAGCTAACAAAGCTGAGCTCGGACCAAGCTTAGCCCAACATGGTTTCTGAAGTTTGGGTTTGGATGATTCTAGTAAGCTTGGGTATGTATGTATCCAATATTGGACGTAGAATAGATTCTGCCTGTTCACCAACGCTAGGGACGCTAAGATTGAGCCAAGGTTGGCACAAGGTGGGCTAACAAAGCTTGCATATCTTCGATATAACTAAGCTTGGATTGATCTAGGCTTATTCATGGAATGAGGCTAGGTCGAAGTTATCAAATCCAAGCTTCGGCATCGAAGGTCGGACCAAGATTGATCTCATCGTTCAAGCTTCGGATTCGCCACCTGGGCAAGAGAGACAGAGACAAAAACGAGTCAAATACTGTTGACTCGCACAAATACAAATTCATATGCTACAAAAATGAGACGCACATATAACGAGTTTGAGATGTTCTTTTTTTACACTTTTTAAGCCAAGAGAAACGCTCGATTATCAGACTGCGTGACGCCTGTGTCAATCGATACAAGAACCTCTCGTGATGTATTCACTTCAATGTATGTTCGCCGATTCGTAGGATCATAATCCAAGCATAATGCCATCCAGCATCTTCCTGTATCCTAGTCTCTCTTCTCACAGTCGTTGTTCACTTTATTTACGGACGGAGTAATTTACGGACGAATATACTTAGTCCATTTGACCCCAGTTCCCTACATATAGCTGTATCATTTTCAATGAAAGGTGACGAAATGCAAGTGGGACTCTGTCACTGACCGCAAATGACTGGATACTTTCGAGAGATTCACTCATAACAATGTCTGAGTAGCACTGGGTTAACTACACATAACGTATTCATGGAGTCATGAAGGAGTGGAAAATGAAAACGATGGAGAAGAAAGAAATGGTGAAAGATGTGAATTAATGAGACCCGATGGTCCACCGTGAAATACGATACAAATCATCATGAACCACCGCAAATTATGTTAAACAAACGAACCGAGTATAAATTTTTTAACTTCGATATTCTTTATCAATTCATCGTGCTGATATGTACCCGGTAGTTTTACGAATAATGATGTCATTTTTCATTTACGTGGAGGCTGAGCTGTAGAATGTATCATCAAGGCAGTGAGTCGTCTCAACGCAAAATTTAGTCATTGGAAATGATGAGGACTTCCCTATAATGAAAGCCCGCGGGACCAAAAGCGATGGTCGAAGAGGGGGGCGGGGGGGGGGAGGCACAATTCGATGATCCGTGAGAAATATTCTTTAGCAATTTCAGATGAGTACATTCATACTTTCTCCCGGATACTGGGTTACGCTTGTATTTCCTATAGCTCGATTGCTCGAGTACTTTCAGAAAACTATCACCAAGCGAAAAAAAAGTTACCAAACCTAATTATTCAAATTAATCGAACATCTTTAAATGTGCGGTTGACAATTATCATCTTGGTGATGAAATTTCATGGCATCGTTGTCAATCAAATAAACCAACAAGTAAAGCTATAAACAGCTCCAAGATTCCGTCATGACCCTTAGAAGCAGGAAGCTGATGAAGAAGTTGTTCCAGGAATTAATATGACCTCGCCCAGCAGCTGAACAAGATGCGTCGTCTGGTTAACTGTAAATCCACCTATGAAGACCAGATAAGACGAACAGACTCGGTGACATCCCGCGGAAATGCGTAGCCTAATGGCATACCATTGATCACCATAGCCTTATGAAGCACACAACCAAAGAGTGCGCTATTACACAGATGGTGATGTACAGCAGTCCCCCCCCCCCCTCAATCACCTGTGTCCAATTGCTTCAAGTCACATCAGGTGTTTATCCATTGTCAGTAATAGTGCTGCCGATAAGTTGATACAAGTTATAACAAGCTAAGAAGTGACTGAGAGAACTATTGAGGGTGAGTGGAAAAAGAGAAACGATACACCAGTCACATTCAACTTAGCTGTTTGTCCCTCTCATCTGTTTCTCTCCTCTTTTCTCTCTTTCAACTCTCCATGGAATGCGATCTCGTCAGGTCATTCATTCAAGCAACAGCTTCGAACCATCGTTTCCAACGGTGAACGTTCTCTCCCTATCCACACATTCACTTCATACACCAGTGAAGCCCAGAGGCATCATCCACTCAAATTCTCGACTAAGAGGATCATCATGAGTAACATTGACTCGGCTGACTGATTTTATGAATCGTACCACACCTTCGTAAAAACTATGACGACACCATATCTTGAACAGCTCAGTTACCACCACCATCTTCCAGAATTAATAACTCTTTCAAAGGCCACCGAGTAAATCACCCAAAACTCTGACGTAGTACTACGATGCAATAGTCGTCATCTCTCCTTCGTTTGTTCCCGCTCTCCCCCCCGAAACATTCTCATAATACAAAACGTTTTCTGTTTGGTCTGGGACACGCTGGTGGGTGCATTCCAGAGGTGTGCTATAACGCCGGATTTCCAAGAGGACTCGCTCGACAGAGTATATGCGATCGCGCCTCGTTCATTCACCTGCTTGCAGACCTTCTCCTCCTCCATATCCACCACCACCCCCATCACTCCGTTTCAGTTTATCATACCTACTCTATCCTTCTCATCATCATTCTCTATGTCCATCTCTCTTACTCGGTCTGTTCGCTACTTGATTGCCCACCGTTGCTACTCACCTTTAAGCAAGTTTCCTCTCACTCCACGCTTACTCCAACTTTTTCTTTGTACCATGATCCTGCCTATTACTTTGCTCATAGATCACGCTCTACGATGGAGAAGATATCCAGGACTCTGTGTACAACTATACAGCTGCCTGTTTATAAAGAGGCCTCACCATAGGATAACCCATCCTGGACGCATTCACTCGAGTATGATGTGCCATAAGTTCATAGATTATAACCATGTGGTATTTCCGTTCGTTCAGAATAACGATCAAGGAAAAACTGCGCTTTTTCACCTTACGTCTTACCTGCAGACCGTGGAATGTAAATGACTATACCCGGCTGTACTTGCCATTATTATTATTATTTCATTCTTTCATTAGCGTCAGATGGGACAGCTATTGCGAAGCAACTTCATCTTCATTTCTGCGGTGGCCATGTGAAGCCATGGAAGTTGTACGGCTTTTGAGAAATGCAAGTAAGTCGGCATTTACAAACAGGATTCTTTGGACTTAGTCACCTGCAGTTTACCTGGCAGGCAAGCACTGCCAAGAGATGAAGATGGATTACGGTGAAATGCGACGGTGGCCTAAGGTCCTCGATCTCGGTTTTTCATGGTTACAATAGCTACCTGTGCTGCGTCGCAGGGGTTTTGGAAATGTGTGGTATTTGTAATCTGCGGTGTGTGTCATTGTAATTTTAGACGGTTCAATTGAATCATATTTACTCATGTATCCAGCCATACAGTCGTTTATTATATTTTGTCGAAGGCTAACAGTCGAAGTCTTCACTGGTCAGCTATTCCAGTACACCGGTTGCTAGCTTATCCAGTTCGAAGCAGTCGCGAGAGCCAATGTGGCTCTTCTTCTTGGGCCGTCTCTTCTTCTTGCAAAGGGGGACTGTCGAGGAATCCTGGGAATGTGGATGCCACCGACGACTTTCCAGTGGATTCTAAAATACCAACTTCACGCAAACCGCGATTCAGATGTTGGAACATAACTAACCCAGTATCTGGTGTAATTCGTTTAATGAATCACTCAATTATTCACCGTCGTCGCATATTTTACTATCGATACACCAAGTAAAACACAGGGCATTAGCGTGTCTCGCATGTTTTCAATCCATCAAATATATAAAAATAGGGAGAAATGAGGCCAAAAAATGATGAGTAGCGGGGCGAAAGGTGATATCCGTGAATTATGTCAATATCAATGTAATTTTCATTTTTCGGCATGTTTGGTATTCTCCTTATACGAGTGTTTTTCTCTTTTTTCCCCTCTCGTTTGTACTCCCCACGGTACCATTCCTTCAGGGCGAGTTTGATGGAACCCACGACCCTCTTTCCCCCCCGTTCGGTTAGGTTCTCGCCCGACCGTGGGCTCTCATTTCATGGGTACCGCCGAGAACTCACACGGAACCTTCCTGATGTGTGTGTGTGTGTGTGTGTGTGCGTGTGTAATTAAAAAATAATAAGAACCCTATTTTCTTCATAAAAAAACCATACCTCAATGGGCGAGCACTTTGAAAATCTGCAAAAAAAAAATTAGGAAATGTATGTTTGTAGCGCAGTGAAAAAATCGTAAGACTGTGTATATATGGGGTATTCCATACCAACTTGAACAACCCGTGACCCTTACCTCTTCAGATTTCGATGGCAATTTTTTCTGACGTTCTACCATCAAAAAAAAGTATTTTCAATTTTTTCCAGATTTTTTTTTTAATCAGAAAAAATCTGTAGCAAAAATAGACCCCGATTTAATATTCTGAAAGATTTCGCCGAAATCTTGAAAAATATATCAAATTTTTAGAAAATAAAAGAAACATGAAACTCTTATCTGGTGATCATTTTCAGTCCAATGTAGGTAAAAAAATCAGAAAAATTATGTGATACTCCACGTAGCTTTTCTATCCAAAGTGCCTTGCTGACAATCATTTTTGAAAATGATATAATTTTCAAAATGATCTACCGGATAGGGCTTCTATATTTCTTTGATTTTCTAAAAAAAATCTCTTTGGTATATTTTTGGAGACTTTTGTGAATTTTGCCAGAATTTTAAATCGGGGTCTATTTTGGGTACAAATTTTTGCTGATCAAAAAAAAAAAAATCTGAGAGTACGTTTTTTACATAGTAGAACCTCAGAAAAAATCGCCATCGAAATCTGAAGAGGTAAGAGTCACGGGTTGTCCAAGTTGGTATGGAATACCCCATATATACATATATATAGTAAGCAGACTAGGTTTAAAAAAAATCTTATATTAGATGCTTCATTAAAAAATTCTTAGAAACCATATTATATCCATAGAGAATTTCAGGAATGCTGTAATAAATTGGCGTCTTTGTTACAGGAACCTTGCAATTGGTATCGGCATCCAAAATTTCCCCGAGGGCCTAGCAGTATCGCTGCCCCTCCAGGCCGCTGGTTTTAGCACCCTCAAGAGCTTCTGGTATGGTCAACTATCGGGTATGGTCGAGCCAATTGCTGGTATCCTCGGTGCTGCAGGCGTTGCACTTGCAGCCCCAGCTCTACCCTATGCACTTGCTTTTGCCGCAGGCGCTATGATTTACGTTGTTGTTGACGACATCATCCCGGAAGCACATCAGAGGTAACGTACATGAATTTTATGGAAAAGTGTCACGCCAATCGTTTATGTGCAACGCTGTTGTCCTGTCCCCAGTGGATCCTAGCCAATGTCCTCGATCATGAAATGCACTTAATATTTCGTATTTTATGTATTTCCCAAGTCATTATTTACTTATCAATATTCTTGGTTTATCTTTATAACAACTCTAGATGTAGGCGACTCTTTGGAACCGTTCATCACTTGGCTTTAGTTCAATATTTAGGCCTGTTCCAGCCTCGAAATGAAAAATTTGCAGTTTGGGGATACTGTTCTCCCTTACTTAATTGTGCAATTTTCACCTAACAATCTGCTTTCAGAGAATATTATTATTTTTACCATGAGGTCGAGGGCCCGTAAAACTTTCCCTAGCCTCCCCAAAATATTGAGATATCCATCGAAAACTGATCCCATACTGGAATTGAATTAACCCGGATCGACCACTTTGCTACGGAAATGTAATCCTAAAGTCGTTTGAAAGTCTTCAAACATTTTGGATCTTGTCCTGATTTTGTTTATCTCTCAATGTCAATCTTATTTTTCATAGGAGAGACAAAGAGAATTTTCGTGTGAACAATGAGAGGAAGGAGGAGGGGTCAAGCATGCGAACAGGAAGAAGGCTTCGTGGAGCTCGTTTCCTTAACTGGTTCCGGCTCCTTTTTTCACTTTTTATTTCTCCTCTATCTACCTCCTGTCTCACTTCATCTTCATTCCCGTACAGAGCCCTGTTTTCATGCATTTTTTTTACTCTCTCTCTTTCTCCTTCTCTTCACAAGAAAAATCCCAGCATCAGTGAACGGGAACGCGTGGGGCAGTGTTCATTGCACTTGCACCCGTTTCCGTCTCAAATTTCTCCCCCCCCCCCTTAATGCTTATGCATAATTGTTTAGAATCCGTGAACAATGTTTTTGAAAGTCAGAGAGACGGATGGTGCTTTCCCACACAACCAAAGACAGACTTTTTATTTAGAAGGAGAATAATGCATTAGACCCTTAGCACTGAGGGTTGTTGTCGTGGCGAAAGACTCCCCGATTTGTAATTTCTGTTTGGTATTCCTAGATTTCCCGATGGGTCAATTAAACGTTCCAATCCCATGTATCAAGCAGATAATTATGAATATTCGACTAGCCGCATAGTCAGCGTTAGGACAAGAATTACGCGCGTTACTTGAGTGGGAGTGAGACGCCAATAGGGGTGCAAACGCTCGAGGGTTAAACCCGTCATACCTCCATAATTATGTCAAATATGGAAAAAAGTGATAAGAAATTAAATATGCATTTCCACTTACAGAGCAAATTCTGCCTTACACTTTTTGCCGTATCTCTTACCGTTTTTGAAATAGAGCGTTGTAAACAATTCAATTGTTAATAACAAAAAAACTGCTCCGTCAATTTAAACCAAAAATTAATCCGATCTAAGTTCCATGAAGACGCCCCGAATAAGACCTCGATGACCCAGATCGGTCGACCTGTTCGTGAGAAATCGTCAACGGAAAATTCCGATTCCACGCATACAAACACACACACACACATTCATTTGTTCAGAATTCGGCAGGAAGCATTTTGGTATACTTAAAACCCTAGTTACAAATCGAACTGAACAAAATCGATTTAGGGGTCATTACAATAACTTTCCGAAAAATCGGGAAATTAATAATAACCCATCACTATGACGTCATATGCAGGTACTGCGAATGTTATGTATAGTTAGCGGGACAAACGGACGTGGCGAATTTCTTTCCCAGGGCCCGCTAGACGACCATTGTCATTGTAATTGCTTCTTTTTATATTTTCGCGTGCGATCTAACCTGCCAGACTAAGGGTCTCAGCACCTTCTCACCCGGTGTATATAAAAATTGCACAAGGTTTAGTAGGCAATGTGGAAGCTCCTGAGACACTCGCTACTCACTGGCTCCCTCGGGAATCCTGTCTATCATCGACCTCGCACACATTACGCGAGGGAACCAAGCAAAAGTGAAAATCTGAAATATCCCACTATTTATGATTTTGTCCTTCTCCAACGTGCTCAACGTTCTGTCTTTTTTCCCAGGAAACTTCGGAATTGTAGAAATAATCTGCGACTATGCTCATACGGAAAATCAATTGTTACATTCTCACACACCTGGGAGGTTACATATAGCTGACGATGTGTTGTTTCCAAAATGAGCAGTTCCGAATTGAGTAAAATGTTTTCAGATTGTGTCTTTGGTCCGATTGATAATTGACAAATTTGGCAGTTCAATTCCTAAAATTATTGTCAATTCGATATCGATTGAACCGACTGGTGGCATAATTCTTACCCAAAAATTTGCTATAAGTAATTTATTAAGTGCTTATGTATTTGATAATTACTTGATATTCTGTGCAAATAGTCTCAGAGCGTTCGGACTTTTTCGGTGACTAACTAGAAAATTTACGAGAATTTTCATTGATTAAATTATAATCATTTTCGATCACCGTAGTATATAACAATTTTTGCTATATCCTGCATTGCAATACAAACATTCCAATATCAAGCAATTTCAAAATATTGATACGGCAAGTATTTGTGAAGGGTTCATATCGGAGTGTTGCAAGTGCGTCACTGAGTTTCGAGTTATCATGACTCTCTTTTTTTTATTTGTTCCAAGCTTTCGATAATGCATTCTCCGTTTTCATTTTTTTTCACATTCACGGACGGTCATTCGAAAAACTACTTAATCGCTTAATAAATTGAGCTTCATTAGCTCAATTAATTTGTTTTAAGTTCTGTCCACTTTCATTTAATTTACCTCCCGATTAGCTTACATCAAAATTTCACGTAATGTAGTGATCGATTAGTTATCGGTTGATTTTGAGTGGCGCGAAATTTTCAATACTGAAATCCCTTTTCATTTCATCATAGATTCATCCACACCAGACGACAATATTCGAAAATGACTCCCTCCAATTTTCAAATTCAATATTACTCAAAGTTCAACATCATCAATATAATGCATTTAAATGGAGTGTTGAGGACAGGCAATTTGCGACGCGGGTTGTGCGCATGCGCAACACCTCATTCTTCAAATAGACTTAGTTTTTCCTACCCATGATTTCAAACCATTTTTTCCCCTGTCCGTGAGTTATGCAATTTAATCATATACTCATAAGTATACCTGATTCCAAGCATAACTGAAAAACGCCGATTTATCATTGCTCAGTAAAAAAAAAGCGCCAAAGTGATATTTAAGTCACTCATAATCGTGATGGCAGAACGCCCAGAAGCACGCAACTGAATACCAAAATTGTTGTCGTACAATGTTGAAGATTGAGTTTCACGCTACACTGTAATATACAAATTCAACAAGCCATGACGAATACATAGAGATAAATACCTTGACCATTTCACGTGAGACAAATTCGTTGAACCACCAGGTCTTTCCAATCCTCCATTAACTGCTTCTCTGTCAGTCTAATGGGGCATGTATGTAGATATATAATAATCGACAGTCAAAAACTGAGTATTGAAAGAGGTGTGGCCTGAAAATAAAATAATAAACGAAAGAAAAAAAAGGCGGATGGTCCCTTGGTACCCACTTCAATCCCAGTCCATTCCAATGTGGCACTTTCCTTTCGCCAATTTTGCCTCTCTCGCCAACTGCGATAAAATCTTCTCTTTCGTCGAGTGATTTAGGGTCCGAAGCGGAGAAGCACACGATCGTAGCGGTGAGAGAGATAAATCAGCTTGCCAATTGATTTCACATCCTTTTGCACCAGCAATTTTTAATTCTCCCATTTATCCTTAAATTTCCCTTGCAATATCTGTGAAATGCCTTTAGAATCCATTCAAAATACAAAAAGCTGGGCGATGTGAGCTTAACTTTTTTTAGATTTTCATGAAAAGTGAAATATCTTGTTGAGAAGTGGTTTTATGAAGCAAAGCTGGAATAGTACTTTTCGTCACTAGGCCCGCTAAACTGCGATCTGATCGAGCGAAGCGAGGTCTATGATTTCGATTGTTTATAACGCTCTAACGCCGAAACAGTTAAAGATGCGAAACAACTCAAAAGACATAAAATATGTATTTTTTTATAAGGAACAACATTAATTGGACACATTTTTGCGTATCTATAATATTTCGTGAGATACAGCGTTATAAAAGATTGGAATTGTTAATAACAGTAGAAGCCAGCAGACATGTATGGACCAAAAACTAATCAGCTCTCAGTTACCGCAAGGCGCTTCGATTGTGTCACACAGAACCTTGATCGGATAATTTTTTGAGAAATCGTTACGGGAAATTTTTGGTTACATACGTACATAGGCACACACACACACACACACCTACCGACATTTTGTTTTAAATAAGTTAGCAAGGTCAGAAATGCGGAGATGGGATGGAAAATCAATTTTTCATTTTCGGGGCAAACCAATAACTTTTCCTACCGGGACGTTAAAAAAACACACACACACATATTGTCTACATGTCTCGGGAGAATGCCGAACATCCAGAAATCTGCTAATTAATTATCACCCTTTTCATTTTTAGGATCTTGCCAATAACTTCCCCTCAGGGGCCATTCAAATATTACATCACACGGTTGGGGAGAGGGGGGCGGTCTGCATTTTGTGACGCTTTGTGACGGAGGGAGGGGTGGGGGGTCTGCAATGTCCAAAAAAACGCGTGACGAAATATTTGAATGCTCCCTATATCCAAATGAATAATTCCTTAAAATCCCGTAATTGAGAATAAGTCACCAAAAAAAGTCTAAAATTCTTCTACTTTCTTCTTTTTTCAGTGGCAACGGCAAACTCGCAAGCTGGGGTGCAATGGCAGGATTTCTAATAATGATGTCCCTAGACGTGGGTCTAGCATAGAATCCAGAATGCTCCAGGAAGTCAATAGTCCTTGGACAGCTTGGACATTGACTACCTTTTAAACTCCTAGATAGATTAATGAAAACAAATTGAATCATCGAATGGACAAGCAATTTCGATGGTTTATTTTTTTTTATACAAATTGTGAAGTGCAATTACGAAATCATTCGTTAGGTTTTGTGAAGTGCCCCTGGAGTGCCCACTGGCATTTATTGATTGAGAGCAGTCAATTAAGTACTAACTGCTTCGGGTTAAACTCGAATACATATGTGTTTCACTTACCAGATATCCAGTGGATATTCACTGCTCGCTAATGAGCCACACGCGAGGTATTTTGATCCGAATAAACTCAGATAAATCTCCAGTTACTCTCTAAGGTTTCTCAGTTAATTTATATGCGCGCATATAACTGATTATTTTTGTACATTCACACTGTCTATTGCTTGACGGGGGGTGGGGGTGGGAGGGGGGGGGGCAAATGTCAGAAGTGTTCATGGGTATCTTCGGGTCTACAGGTAAATGCAAGTGTTTCATCATTAGTGTTGCCACGATAGAGGAGTGAATCGAGACAAGTCGAGAGAATCGAGATAAGACGAGAAAATCGAGGCAACACGAGATCATTATGACTCGATAGAATATGAAAAAGCAATTTCATGATTATCGCCAAGTCGAGACAATACGAGAGAGGAGATGTCTCGACATGAGTTCGAAAAAAATCGTTTTGAAGCAATCAATGTCACTCACAAAAAATGATTTTTGTAAATTTATGGTGATGTTAAGAAATGATGATGATAATAATAAATTCTTCAGACATTCAGAGCATTTCGCTCAATCGATTACTGCGTTACCCGCCTTTGAAAAGAATTGTCCTGAAGTAGCACTTAAAAAATGAAAATAATCGAGATAAGACGAGACAATACGAGATTGGATTGCATTCTCGCGCCTCAAGACGAGACGAGATAACAATTGGTTTTATAATTTCGATACAAGACAGTTGAAATTCCCGCCTCGTATCGCGGCAACACTATTCATCATTCCTCACATTATTTATAAGATCCCTTTACCAACTAAAGATACATATTAATACTTGAAAATTTTTACACCAACGTTTTGCTGACAATTATCGTTTCCTTCTGTAAGCTTATCTCTTGTAGCTGTCAAGCCTTCTGAACCATCGCAACTTCATAAATTGTGATGTTACGATTTGATACATTTTTTAAAAAAACGTATTACCACGTTAATTGAATATTTGTGGTGTATATTCTGAAATACATTGTATAATTTAATTTTTATGGACCCGTTTGGTGTAGCTGGAGATGATATACATGCGCTATTGTTTATAGCGGAATTCACCTTCGTTAGTTAATGAATCATTTCCCGTGTTCAGATTGTCTTAAGTGGAGAGCGCGGAGGAACTTGCAAGCTCTTGGAGAGTTAAAGACGATGCTGAAAGCTTATAATTTAAGACATTTCTCCTCTGTAGACATTTTTGGAGTTTTCTGGATTACGTTATACTTTTTTATTGATCTACAACTTTATAGGGTTCTAGAATTCCCCAAAAGAGCCGCTATTTTCTAGAACGAGTGCGGAGGCGCCTTCTGCGCACGCGCATTTCCTTTTTCGGCAGCACTGACTGGTGTCGCGTCTGTTTCGGTCTTACGCTCTTCGATAATTTCGATATATATCGACAGTTCCTTTCGTCTCTCCTTTTTACTATAGTATCACTTAACATTGGCTGGAATTTACTAGAGATTTTTTAAAAGTTCCCCACGATCTTCTGGAGTGCTCTTTAATTATTTGAAATTTGGTACAATCTTCTATAATTCCCAAAAAAAAAACTGGAAAAGTTCCGAAAAAATGCACATTCGAAAAGGTGAATTCTACCTTTACCGACTGATTCCGGTTTCACGGAAGATGGCGTTAGTATTTATGGACCGATCCCATTATGTCCCCATACCAGAACCATAGACGTATTCATGTCACCAAAACCGCGTTCTCCACTGGAGCATTACCTGTCACTTTACAATTTATAATTTTAAAATGTACATCATAATTATTATTCTAACTATGCGTAACAAAATTTTCGGGAAAACCATCATTTCCACCGATGATTCACCAACATACAACCGATCTTCCTGAAGGATGAATTTTGGAGATGTTATATACTGAATTTATATTTTCTTATCCTAGAATATAATCAAAGCTTCCAAGTGACTTCGATATAAATTCCGTCTCAAAATGAGTAATGAGGTAGAATATTTCAGAAAAACAAATTCTGAAGTGGTGAACTTTTTCCGCGTTTACTCGCATGATGAGCGCCTGTACTTTCTGAGACGGGCACGGGTTATCAACGTCGTTGAGACTCCCCCGCACTCTGTTACTCGCATCGGGCGGCGATGCGCCGCTTCACTATTCTCTCAATGTTTCTATTCGGTTTTCAATTTTTTTCATTTACGGTGGACAAATTTATCGCGGAATAGAAAAGGCGGCGTCGTGCTCATTATGCGAGCACAGGAGCGTTCAGAGAATGACCTAGAATAATGTGGAAAATTAAGAAAATTCCGAGTGCATAAAAAGCTGCGAAACATAAATTAGGACCGATTTATGATATGAAATTTATTTCCATTTGAATGTTACCAGTGCGCAATGAATGGTAGATGGTGAAAAATTGAATGATTGATGAAAAACCGTGGTATATGACTCCAATATTTACATAAGAAAGGAAAATTGTAGAAAAATTATTCTGTGAAAAGGCATTCTGCAAATGAATAGAAACTCTTTCAAGGTTGCTCATTCATGTATTTGTTAATACCTACAGCATTTGTGTTTTCCTTATCCTCCGTTTCTGAATTGTTCTGAGGATTCCTTGGAATTCTTTTAGAAGGCACCCTTCCAATCCTATTTACCGTTTTAACTTCCTGAAAGCAATCTATGCAATTGTTTTGGAGATTGGAGATTCTAGGGGACTGTTTTAGGAATGTTCCTTGGGAATTCTGGAGAATTGAAGAAGATGAAAGACGATAAATTGGAACTGATACACACATTGATGAGTTGGGAAGAGTGAATGGAATATGCACAACTTCTGCAGACATTTGGTGTGCTAGTTTCATTAGTGGTGAAATTTTTTAATTGAGTCTTTTGGAATTTTCGGATTTTTTTTTATTCTTGTTTTTTATTTTTTTTTTCATTTTCCGATCTTTTAATTGTTCTTGTTTTTTCTAATTTCCTAGCTTTTTACAATTTTGCAAGGTTTTATTTTTTTCAACTATATTTATATAATTATATTAATGTAATTTGAGTATATTTCAAGTATATTTTTCAAGTATATCAGGAATATGTTAAGTAATTTTAAAACTTGTTGAGATTTTGATGATTTAGGAATTTTTAAGTATGGAGCCGTTCATCGAACATAGAGGGTATTTTTTACGGCTTCATTTGAATTTCGTAATCAATTAAACACATCGATATAGGTAAGTTTTTTTGTATGTATAAATATTATTGATTTGGATGCAATTAAACACTATCGCCTCAATTATGACGGTTACAAAAACCTCATGCGACAAAAGATGTTGGTTTCTATATGGGCAACGACTTTTACTAGAACTCTTACCGTTCGTGTAATAGAGCGATAAAAACAATTAAAATTGTTAACCAGTGATATGTGCTGAGCTATGGAAGTTATGAAAAACGTCATAAAACATTATGTGTGTATTTTTGTATAAGGAATAACATTCATTATACATTGTTTCTCCTATCTCTGCCGGTTCTCACGATAGAGCGTTTTAAATCATTAAAATTTGTCAGGATGATGTAAAATGTCGAGAAAAGTGGAAAATTTCCATTGCTGAGATTGAATTTTTTTCAGAAATTTTATTAAAGTGCAGGTATCTTGCTTTTGAGGCATACATGATTCCATCGCCAATTACATCAATTTTTTTATTAATAAAAAGTTTTATTATTAATAAGTTCTAGGCATTCAAGTTGCAACAACACTGTTCGTAAAAAACGTTGCATATATATATATATATATATATATATATATATATATATATATATATATATATATATATATATATATATATATATATATATAGAGAGAGAGAGAGAGAGAACATTGCATATATATATATACTCCTAGTAGAGACTCGTATGCGTGTAAATAATTTCGAGAGTTGAAAATCTACGATCGTAATTAACGATTAAGTCTTTTAGGAATGTATCTTTTATTGCTCTCTCCGTTTGATTTCCAAGATGTCATCGCAATCAAACAAGCCCTATGATTACATAAACTGCTTTATACATCAATAAATACCACGTTCTACGGTGAAGCAGTGAAATGCCGGCTATTCCTGGCATGCGCATGTCACCAATGCCGGAAAACTCAAAAGCACTAGTGCGTTGAATACGTGCGGCCCAGGGAGGCAACACAGAAAACCGCTCTTTTTAATTTGGTGCGAGGATTATTGTCTTCTGAAAATTTTCATTGGGAAAATCAAATTCCTCTCTAGCGAATGATTTTTACGGGAAACGTAAACATTCTTTAAAGAGAATTTCATTTGTCATTCAGGCGCGAAAACCGTGATCCTATTTTGTATTTTCATTTTCGAGCGGAATACCAGGAAATAACCGTAAAACTAGCGGGATAGAAGTCTGTGTCCTCGCTGGGAATACAAACAAAATTGCCCGATTTGTAATTTCTGTTTCCCATTCCTAGATTTTCCGATACGTCAATTAAATGTTTCAATCCCATTTATCAAGCAGATAATTATGAATATTTGAGTAGCAGCATAGTCAGCGTGAGGACGAGAATTATGCGCGTTACTGGAGTGGCAGTGAGACGCCAATTGAGGGAAAATTTGTATCTATTTTTTAAATTCAATTTTTAAAAATGAAGCTTAAACTCAAATTTAATTACAAAAATTAAAAATCAGAATATTCCAAACTCCAAATTATTTAAATAAGAAAAAAGTTCATTTGAAAAGTTGGTCAACATGCCGGCCGCTTGCGGCAAGGGTGGCGCTAGTATGATAAAATTTATTACCATACTCTCTGACACAGGCGAACAATAGCAATTTTTCCAAAAAGAGAAGGAGAAAAATTGTGCAGCCAATGGGAATGTGGATTATCGACTCGAGTAGCAAACGTACTTTTATGTTATTCGGTTCGAAAATCGCGCTTTTGCACCCGAATGGCACAATAGTAATTTTTACAATAAGAGAAGAAAAAAAATTGTTTGACTAATAACAATTCGTACTGTCCGTTTATGACTTCACTTTTCTTGGACAATGGACTTTTTAGGTGCTATTGCGGTTTCGGTTCTTCAGCGCTGTTCGACGAGTGGCGCTAGTTGTTGAGTTAGCGGCCAATCCCATCTCGCGAATCTTGAGTTTACGTGCTTATTCGAAAACACAACTGCAGACTTCGCTTCCATTGGATCAGTCGCATAGCAGCCATTGGACACTTTGAGGGGCATAAAATTACAGAGCAAATCGATTTTATTCTGCAGTCATTACATCAAATTCCCGAAAAGTGGAAAGTTGAAAAAATAAACGATAGTCACGTATCTACTGATAACCCATTGTCCTTCCATATAACTTTGTAAATTTTTCATCCCGACTTTTATTGTTTGATATTAATCGGTAGGCAGAAAATAATAGGCCCTCAATGATTTTGCATGAGAGCGTTTTGGCATTTGTCCGATTTTTCTGATGAGGTTTTAACCATGTGCCTACACAATTGAATTAGTGGTGATAGGATTATAGAACAAAATTTGAGTGAAAGGCGCGATCGAAGTAATCAACAAATCTAATCAGTTATTTCATACAGGGGTCGGCTCGTCTAGCCAAGGAATGCACGGTTCACCATCTCAATTTTTTTTCCTTCTTCATCTTGAGAATTTTTTCTTTTCGTTTCACTCGTACGTCGCCCGCCATCAATAGTCTTGCATCATTCCCCAGTGCATCGACATCTGCGCTGCATGTTCTATTTTCGAGATTAGACGAAAACAAATAAAGATACATTGTGGAGTACCGTGTGTGCCGATAAAGTACAAACAGGAAGAGAGAAGTGTCTCGTGCCAGAGCAGTAGTCTAGATGCACAACCCCCTTTTGAACATTGCTCTCGTCTTCCTTCATGCTGCCTTCGGTTTTTTAACTTCCCGATTTAGGGAAGTTATTCTAATGACCCCGATAATGAAGAGTCTCGGAAATGGAAAATTTTCCCTTCTCCCGACGTTTTACATCATTCTGATAATTTTTATATGAGGGTTCTGCATGTGTGTGTGTGTGTATGTGAGTGATTTTTTAGCCAACTGTTCCTCGTAAAGGGCCCGATCGATTTATTTCTCCTCTAGCCTCTCACTGATGTCCAGGTGGGAAAGGAGTGTCAATCTTGAAGAACAATTCCTTCAATTGCTGTTAACAATTTTGATGATTTAAAACGCTCTATCGTGAGAACCGTTAGAGATTGGAGAAAAAGTGTATAATGAATGTTATTCCTTATACAAAGACACACACATAATGTTTTATGACTTTTTTTCGTAACTTTCATAGCTAAGGATATGTCGCTGGTTAACAATTTTAATTATTTATATCATTCTAGTACATGAACTTATATTCAGTTTCAAGTAAAAGTTATTCCCCACGTAGAGACAAACATCGTTTTGTCTCATCAGTGTGGTCATCATCGGTAAAGTGTCGAATGCTCAGTCTCTTTTCACCTCTAGATTTTTCAAAATTTGACGAATTTCAAATTGTTGAAAAATTTTAGATTAGAAAGTTGGAAATTATATGCTCTGCTTCATTGGAACTTCATTCTGCGACGTGAAGTGACAAGTGTTGTTGACCACTTTTATGTTCCTCCATTCAAAATTGGGGCATATACAATGTTATCCAGAAATATAATTTTTTGAAGACCAAGACCTGTACTATTAGAAAACGTGTTCCGAAAAATTCCAATGTTCACCACCTCCACGTCTCCCTTTATAAATATCATGAATGTGTGTGGAATTACAGATTGTCATATTAACAATTAAAGGTCGCTCAACCCTTTCAAAGCATGTTTTGAATAAAACATTGATGTTTAACGGTTGTTTATTATATTGAATGACTAACTGACCACTCCTCTGCTTTTGTATTTTCCTTCATCACTTTTAAAAACGTGTGGTAAACCTCGTATACAAGAACCCTGAATTACGATTTGAAATTTGAAGTAACAATATCTTTTCCGAAGTTGAAGATACTGTTAATCGTTGATTCCAAAGAAATGAGGGCTTTTAATTTCCCAATTTGGAGCAACCATCTTTTATTTTTTTGTGTTTATCGCGTACGCATAAAATCTTCAACACTGGACAGAATATGTAAAAAACCCGAAACTTCATAAATTAACAGAACCTCAAAAAATATTCTGTGTACATCATTTTCAATAAATTCGCAGGTAGGAATGCCCAAGGTTCGACGACGTGAACAGGCGAGCGCAGCCCGACTCAGCCAAGCCTATGCCAGGCTTAATCTCATCGTCCATAGCAGCCTTAACCTCAGGGTAGCAAATAAGGCTATTGCTCAGGCATGGTTCAGCCTTACCTCAAGCTGAAGCTCTCGAGGCTGCAAATACCTACGCTTAGCACAGGATAGTTCAATGGATACGGTGGTCGCCAGAAGTATCCATTGAGGCGCTGATGTCTGCTGATGGAGGTTGGGCTAACCAATTTCCTCAATGCATACTCTCTGATCGTCGGCCTATTGATACGGTTCCTTCCTCAGTTCCTCGAAAAATTGTATGACATAATCGACCGTGACATATCAATAATAACCGCGTCAATTAGTCGATTTTAGTCAATGGCGATGAGCCCTAGTTAAACCCTCTTACCAATGTGGTGCAGTCTTTGAGAACAATACCTTTCGAGGCTTGTCTCAAGCCGTGCGCGTTGAGATTTCAAGGCTCAGTTGAGGCTCCCCATGAACCCTGAGCTAACGCTTGGTTTACAAGCCTCAAACGGCGTTATCATTTTGAGGCTGAAACAGGCCTGAATCAGGGTTGGCACTCAGCCTCAATCCAAGATTTCCCAGCCCTCCTTGAGGACTTAGACAGCCCTGTCCCAATCGTCAATTCCTACCTGGGAATGTGCCGACAGATTCCCTGGTTACACTGATTTACTCCGCTACTTTTATAAATTTTGCGGCGAGTTAGAACGCTTGTTACCGTCAAGTGTTATTTGAACGTACTCATGTGATGGGATATGTAAAGTGACGGTCATTTTGCATCTCTGCTCACGCGCCGGAAAAGCATACACCGGGGAAGAAGTCACTCTCGAGGTGTGTCACACTGGCGTCGATTACGTAATCATCGCGCACTACAGTACACCGTCTTCGTGGGGTCACAACGACTATTTTTTTTTTCTACTCTCCTTCTTTTTCTCGTTTTTTTTTCTCATATACCTCTCTTCATGTTACGCCATTGTAAAGCTCTTCGTCCTACTCCATCATGCGCATTCCATTCTTTTTCGCTCCCCACCACTCTTTATGGCAATGTCATTTATGTAATTTAACCGTGGAATTCAATTTGCCCGAGTAAATACCATTCATTTTTTAGCCTCTGGGGAATGATAATAAAAATTGTACATCATTTCGGTAATTGTGGAGAATTTTCGCACGAATCGCCAGATGGTATTAATTTTGCTCATTTTCTGGAAAAATTCGCCGAATTATGGGCAGCAAAAAAATATATAATAAGATTTTTATATATCATTATATTTTTATATTATGTATTGATTAATTATTGTGACTCAGTGATTATTGCAGCGTCTGAATAATTCCTCAAAAATATTATTTACATTCTAAATAAAAGATGGTTGCTCCAAATTGGAAAATTAAAAACTCTCATTTTTTTCGGAATCAATGATTAATAGTATCTTCAACTTCGGGAAAGAAATTGTTACTAATGTCGCTTCCTTTCGTTGGTTTGATTTCTTCCTCCATGAATTGCATTGGCGTTGACCTTTACCAATTTCTGATTGATAAAAAAATCCATTGCTACATAATGAAGAATAAATAGTCTCAATTCTGCTGCTTCTTCGACTGGCCAACGAACTTCCGAGCGAGGGAATAATCAACGGCCTCAGGCGAAAAGCGGAAGTCGTATGAAGCGGCCAATTGCACGCCCGCTATTCACGGACGCGAGATGGCGCGGGGACGCACGCGCGTGGAGAACAGAATTAAAAATTTTGTAAGATCACCGCAGAAAAATTTCGTATTCTTCGAAGGAACTTTGTGATTTTTGTCGCGGATACTTTAATTAAGCATCCAAAAATTCTCAAACAAGGTTACAAAAACTAGAGCTCAAGGCTGAATAAATTCTGGTAGCAAAAGGAGCAATAAAAAATTAGAAACCTCATAGACAACCAATGACCTCATAAAAAATTATACGGAAGTAAAACAAAAATGTCACATAAAAGAAAAATTTAATGTCCAATTGATATACGACTTTTCATTCCAGATCGAAGAGACGTTAGAAACTATTCATACGATTTTTGACTTCAACTCGTGCGATACGATTACAATCAGGGTCAAGAATTTAGGACGAGTAAAGTTAATATAGGTGTCGTACCCTGAACAAATAAATTAAATGAATGGAATGCCAAAGAATTGGAGGTTTTGTTTGGTTACGTTGGGCAATTCTCGAATAGCCTAGAATAATCTAGAATAGTCTAGAAAATTCCAGGTAAGGTTTAACAAGTGCTAGAACATGGCTAAAGCTTGTAGGGAATTTCGAAAAATGTTAGGCGATGCGCGGAAATTCTACAAAGTGTGTAAAGACTTGTTGAATGTCTTGTATTGTGTAAAATATTCGAAAATTGTGGGTGTGACTTGGTAGATGAGTATGTGGGTGGGTAGGTGCGTGCATGTGTGTGTGTGTGTGTGTGTGTGTGTGTGTGTGTGTGTGTGCATATGTGTGGGTGGGTGAGTGTGAGTAGGGGGGTGGGTGCGTATATGTGAGTGGGTGTGTGTGTAGGTGGGTGGGTGAGTGGGGGGGGGGGGGGGTGAGCGTGAGTGGGTGTGTATGGGTGGGTGAATGTGGGTGGGTGAGGGTGAGTAGGTGGGTGGGTGTGTGTACGTGAGTGGGTGGGTGGGTGACTGTGGGTGGGTGGGTGAGTGTGGGTGGGGGAGTGTGGGTGGGGGAGTGTGGGTGGGGGAGTGTGGGTGGGTGGGTGAGTGTGGGTGGGTGGGTGAGTGTGGGTGGGTGGGTGGGTGAGTGTGAGTAGGTGGGTGGGTGTGAGTCGGTGGGTGGATGCGTGTATGTGGTGGGTGTGTGTGGATGGGTGGGTGGATAAGTGTGAGTAGGTGGGTGTGTGTGGATGGGTGAGTGTGGCTGCGTGTATGTCGATGAATATGTGCATGTGTGGGCAGGTAAGTGGGTGGGTGTATATGTGTGTGTTCGTCCTCATACCTGATCAGTGAACATCCAATTGATTAAGCCATCTCGCCTAAACTATAAAAGTTACTAAAAAAAGTCATATCACATAGAACTTTCATTTTTATGTGGAAAATTGTTTTAGAGCATTTTAATAGAATTCGCAGATCTCTATCGAGAAGTTATATGTGTGGACCGCATGGGGCACTCACATCGCCCACTTCTTTATTTCCTCCACCAGTGCACTGCAATCGCTTCTGAAGTATATTAAAAATTTCCACAATCCCAGAAGTGAGCCAGACGGTTTTCTCACAGGCCCATTTCCCACGAATTCCCAGAGTTTGGGTTTTTGCTTAGCATGGGAAAGGAGATACCACTCAAGACGTGAAAATTCTGGGAACGTTACCCAAAAGAGACGGCGGAGAAATGAACTCGGGAATAAATAGATGCAAGGAATTTGTAAAGCATTAGTCAATAGTGAGTAACTCAATAATTATTCAAAATTATTTGCATGCGAATATGTCATGTCTTAGTGGCAACACAAAAAATTATGGATACTCAATCAACATTTGAATAATTAATTATTCTATAAATCGACATAAAATTGCCTATAAAACTTACGCCTGAGAGAGCACAATTTTTTGCGCCTCATTTAATTATTTGAACTCATTACTCTCGTTAATTGTGCAATGATTGACAAATAATTATCGTGGGACGGCTCTCTGGACTTTCTTCTATTAAATTGAATGTTGACCCAGTCCCCAAGTTAGACATCCTCAATGCGCGGGTGGTAATAACGATTCAATGAAACACCCAGCTTCATGAAAATAATTAAAAGGCCTATGAATATTAATCTGTCTGTTGAGGTTTCAAGGAGACGAAGAGTTTTAGCTGCCCTCGAAAATGTTTCGGTTTTTTTTTTACTAATTTTTTTCTCAAATTTTTGAATACCTTGAAATTTTCCTTCAATTTCATTTTTCATTTTTTTCAACGTTGCCATGTCCAAAATTTTTTCCAACCCGATTGCCTTGCATATTGTCATTCCAATATCAGTTAACTCACGCGACAAAACTTCATTTAAGTCTCATTTAAGAAGCGTCTGGCGCGTTTTAAATGGGGTTAAATGGGTTTTTTTCACTGCAATTGTTTTGACGCGGAATCATTTTGTTGAGTTTTTTTATGTGGCGCTTTTGGTGGTAACAGACCGTAATTGATGAACTCTAACTTTTACGCGATGTTACCAAAAGGTTACACGAAGCTCATGTAAAAATTCACGTCCATTACGGACTGAAATTTCACTTATGCAATTTGTGCATCAGATAGAAAAATTCTGTTCAGTAGAAAATTTCCAAGTCCTATGTTGCCAGAGCCGTGGCAATGCTCATCGTACCAATTCCAATTTCTCAGTGTCGTCTCTCCCTATCGCAACTGCAAGGGGTATCAGAATAATTCAATTAATTCTCACCCGACGATGCGGCGTCAATATTAATCATAACTTTCGATAATACCCGCAATTATTGAATCATTCGCATTTACAGTAGTAAATAAAAGCATGTACTGCCCATGTAATTAATAAATCACAGCGGAATAATAAACGCCCTTGTCCGTGGTGATTATTAATCATTCAATTCAATGAAACATATTCCTTTCTCCCCTTTATTCATTCAATAAAATGATGGGGGAAAAAAATTAAAAAAAAAAACAAAATTGAGAATGTGGAACGATAGTGTAGAGCCAATTGAGACTTGGCGTTTGCACACGTGCATTCCCCCCGGTCTGAGGAGCGCAACCGGAGAGGTTCTGTATGATCTTATATACAAAAATAGCCGCGGTGGAACAGCACCGGAAGTTAAAGAGTTCCGCCCAACGGCGGAGGGTCACCGTCCTTAACAAATCCCAAGATTCACCGGAATCATTGAAAGGGATTAAGGTCAATTCGTCGTTAAATTAATTTTTATTTCTTCCTGTCGTTAAATAACTTGCTCTATCACCACTGAATATTTTCCTCAATTTCGCTAATAACTGCATACAAATTTGCCATTTCGTAAGTTTCAATGCTGTGTATACTTTACGGTAGAAGACTTTCACTGAAATTTTCATCCGATGATAAATCTTTTCGACAATTGAAATATTAGAGCGACTTTTTTAGCGCCTTAGAGCTCACCATAGAGCTCTCTAAATGATTTCAATTGGTTATAACGCTCTGACGCCGAAACGGTTGAAGATCCGAAAAAAGTCAAAAAACATAAAATGTGTATTTTTTTATAAGGAACAACATTTATTCGATACATTTTTGTGTATCTATAATATTTCGTGAGATACAATTGGAATTGTTAATAACAGTAGAAAGTTATGGCAAGATGCTTCGATTGCGTCATACAGGACTTTGATCGGATAATTTGTTCACGAGAAATCGTTCCGGGAAATTTTTCGTTACATACGTACATCGGCACACACACACACACACACACACATATATATATACAGACATTTTCTTTTAAATAGTCTAGAAAGATCAGAAATACCATAAAACCGGGAGATCTGATGGAAAATCGATGTTTCCGGGGGCGAAACAGTAACTTCCCCTATCGGGAAGTTAACAAAAATCAGAATTGTCAGTTGTTATTATATTATATAATGCTTATATCAAAGTTGATCGTAGCCCTCAGTGTGCTCAGCTCCAAAACAAAATGCGGATTTTTGTTTCAAAGTGTGTGTCTGGAGAACGTTGGGAGAATGGCGCAACCACTGACGCGTTAGATCCATCCAAAAACCAATCCATAAGTCACATTTGTTTCAGCTATACACACGCTTGTTGCAGTGAAAAATTAAATATTTCGGATATAGTGTCCTGAGTTTGCTATAACATTTTTGGGTATACCATTTGGCTATACCACGGTTACCTTTCGTGACCTCAAAAATTCATTTTCAACTGAGTGAATTACTAGATTAACTCGTGTGTTGATCGTAAAGCATTCACAGAATGAAATTATCAATTATAACGAGTGGGTTGAGTGGGTGGGAGCCGCGGGAACCACACTAAACTCGATTTGTAATTTCCGCTCAAGATTTTTTTTCGATTCTTGAGTATCTCGTTAACAAATGGTATCAAGAAAAAATAAGATTTTTTTTTTTCGTAGGGAATTCCATGTTGGATGAGGAAAATTAATTAGCATTTTGACTTCAATGGAAATTTTCCATATTTTTGAGGTTTAAAATATGGACACACACACACACACACACATCTTTAAGGAGAAGGACGGAGACAAAAAAAAACATATCTTTAAAAAAATCTATCACCTAATATTTTTCAAAAAGAGTGACCTATAAAAATCATCCGTCACCCTATAACGGAAAGTCGAGGTAACAAAAACTTAACAGTGCATCCGGTATGCAAAAATAGCTCCAAGAAACTAGTGCAAAATAGTCAGCAAAAAAAACACCCCCGCCATTTCAAACAAATCAACGAACGATAATAATCATCCAAGAAATTGAATCGTAACTGCAGTGCAGGTTGTCTTGTAGCAGTGGCAGTAGCCTCGTAATACTCGGTTGGCTTTTATGAATGAAACCACCACTACTACGGTTGCTATAGTATGCGCGCGCCTCCGTGTGCACTCACTCGACTACAGTCACACTCAAAAGTTCATTTGCCGTCTAGTGCATGAGACATTCCATGAAATATTGCTCTACCGCTGTGCGCGTGTACTCCACATTTTTATTTTTAATTCAGTTTTATTTTATTTTTAATTATCCAATGATTAATTAATTTTTTTTCAACATGATGGGTACAAAAGTTTAAATATTGAATTAAGTAAGAATACTATGATAATTTTTTTTTTAAATTTCATTTACTGAAGATCTTACTTTCGGTACCACAAACACACACACACACATCAGTTTAGGTGCTTATTTGAGTATGCTAAAAATATCTGAAATAATGTGCGATGTCGGACGTTCAGCATGTACCCCTCTATCGCAGCTTCAAATAAGTCTCAAGTACAGACGCACAGCACTCGTCCACTATTCCATGGAATGTCTTACATACACGCATTGCAGAGCGCTGAACAGGACTCCAGAGCAACATAGAACATGGCAACACGCAGGGTGGGGGAGAAGAATTGAGAAAAAAAATTGGAAGCTAAAAAAAAGAGTTTGAAGCAAATGCGGCTACCTAGTATACAACGCGCGTCTACTCGGTCGTTCCATACCAACGGGGAGGAAGGAAGTTACCAAGCACAACAAGTATTGTCCCTTCCTCCAGTTTTAGCATTATGCGGAAGCCCTGGATTACCCAAGTCAATACATAAACGGCAGGATGCTGCATTCGAGGAAGTATAACTCCGTCTCGCCATCTACCGTGTGCCCCCTCTGATAGTAATGATGCATCGTGCATTATTCATCGTTCAATTTAAATCGAATTGGTGCGTACATATGCGATCGGATATTTAACAGTGGCTTCGATGTATCCGATATATTTCATTCATTTGAAAAAGTCATTGGGAAAATCGAGGCAAGATGAAAAGATCCACGGAGAGGACAACATCAGGTTATCAACCAATGCTGATTTGTTGAGAGCTCTCATTTTTTCGGATCCAATAATTAACAGTATCTTCAACTTCGGAAAATATATTGTTACTTCAAATAGCTCAAAATTGAACGAAGATGGGGTAATTTTGATATCAACATTTTTTGTAGAGCAAATGATTTTTCCACCCCATATTGAATCCCCAGACCGGGACCTCATTGGATTCAACAGGTGGAGCCGGAACCTAAAACTAATCCTGGAGCTCTCGAGACATTGTACATGATGTGTTTTTTTCAAAAATCTGTCGTCAATTGAACAGGCCCGGAAAGTCGTTCTGATTAATAATTTTGGATGATGCTTTTTTATCAATTAAATCATTACAAGTAATCGATCAAATTTTCTGAGTATTTCTACAATTCACACAAATTTAACGAATATATATGAATAAAACTATGTTTCATTTCAAGTTTTATTTGAAGCACCGGTGCACAGCTTTGGACAGAATTTGACGGAATGTCTCCTACGAATTTTCAAAAATCTGTCGATAAAAATATTGCTAAAATTGAAAAAATAAATTAACAAATAACGACAGAAGAAAGTCAACAAATCGAGGACGTGGATATAATCCTCCAGGAGTTGAACCAATAACCTCCCAATAATGTACATGAGCTCGCGCGTCTCGCGCGATCTACTCATGCAACTTCAACTCGCGATATTTCCTAACTGATCAGACTTACGTGAAAAAGTAATACATCATAAAATGTTCATTTTCAGGTGAGAAATAAGCTTTACTAACAACATTTCTTTCAATCTGTGACCGTTGCCACGATAGAGCGTTATGAACACTCAAAACTACTGAAGGACTCGCTTGTGCGGCCTAACACTCATTCATGTCTTCAAGACCAACAAAAAATGGAAATTTTATTTTTTTTATTTTTGGGGTCTTAGCAATAAATTTTCTTATGCTCAAAGTAAATCAATAAGTGAAGAAATTTAATTCCATGATGTGTCCCATTTGTTAACCCGGCGGAAAAGAGGAAGGGGATTTCGCGGGCGGGGGGGGGGGGGGGTCGTGAATTAGGGACTATCTCAATCGAAAGAAAAGGCTGGTTAGGAAGCGAGAAAAAAAATGTATTTCGAATGTCGAAAAGACGATGAACTCTTGAACCATCGCTATCTCACTGCAGTGCCAGTACCACTACGCTACGGATTTTTTTTTATCAACAATTCGCCTCGAGACGGGCGAATTCCACGAATTTCATGACGTTCTCCCCCACCAATTCGCTGGAAGTATAGTGGTGCTTCTTGGGAAAGAAAAAAAAATGGTATTTGGTGTTTCAATATGTACAAGACACTTCATTCATAATTTTCACTCCATTCCTTCTTTCATTTCTCTCGTGTGGAATTTAACCGGGTATGGTTAGTCCCGTGGGCGAGCTTCTTCAGGGTGGAATTTTCAACTTCTAGCCCAGATTGTGGAGTTAACGAAATTAAAAGAAATAAGTGTGCCAGACAAAAGACCCGAAGCCGATAAAATTCTGGGACGTCGGGCGGCAGCCTTCTCACTCGTTCCCTCTATTTCTAAATCCATTTTCTATTTTCTATTTTCATGAGGGACGGCGTCGCCTGCACGAGCATTTTATTCGTCTGCGATATTTCGAGACGTCGGGGTGGCACGCTGTGGATCGCGATCTCGCTCACTTCCTCTGTCTTTCCCACTTCACCTCGTCGCTCGTTCACCCGTCAAATCTAGACATCAAAATTACCCTGTGAAGGAATCATCAGAGGGTATCTGGGAACATTGTTGCACCGAAAGCAAAAAAAATAAAATTTTGTAGCAGAATCGCAAAAAAAAAATCCAAGCGTGTGATAGATCCACTAATCCTGGTGGTTATGGAAGATGTAGAGAAACGGAATGACTGATTCTGCGAGAGACTTTTGAAGATTTCGAATTGCATTCGAAAAATTTGTCAACAACCTCGTCTATTCTGGCGAAAACACCAGGATTCCATTTTTCTCTTTTCTTGTCGGTGGAAATATACCGGAGGGATTTCACCCCAAACGTAATCAACTCTAGATTCCGTAAAGAACCATCAATCACGCGACTCACCATCTTCACCGCATGATTCATTCGCGGAAAATTTTTAACGAAGCCTTTAGACTACAGATATACCCCGCTAAACACACACACACACACCGGTACAGTGGGTAAAGTAGAAAAGTCCTAAGGTCGCGTCCGGCCTCCCGAAATGTTTCCCATGATGAAATATTTTCCCATGAATTCCAACCGATAGCAGGAACGTTCCGTATGTGCTATCAGCGGTACCCATAAGATGGAGACTGTAAGGCCGGGTAGAAATGTATGAGGGGTGGGGGTGGGGGGGGGGGGGGGGGGGGGGGGCGGTGACTTTAGCCATAAGCGCCCGTCCTAGTAGTAGGGGTTTCTGGGAGATTTACCCTGTGTCTAGAAATACGATCGCTCAAATGGCGAACGTCGGCGCCAGCCGCATGGATGGGTGTCCAGTACTCTCTCCTGACGGAATACCCAAGAGCAGCTACTGTGGAGAGTAGAAACGAGGACGGCGACAAAAAAATGCACAACCACACATGTTTTCATAAAGATTCTGGAATAATCAGAAATTCTAAGATGGGTAACGCTGTCGTACCCCTTGGATGGGTGTCCAATTAGCCCTACCCGCTGCGTTGCATCGAATTCCCGCATATCGGCCGGCTGCACCCTCAGCTCTTCCATGATGTTCCTCAACTCGGGTGCGAATGGAGTTGACGAAGAAAACGGTTTTCATTGGCACTGCAAGGAGATCCCTTCCGTAGACAGCCGAAAGGCTATTGGTATTCATGCGTATAAACAGACGCTTCACGTTTCCAGTGAATGACGATAAGTAGTTTTTATAACAAAATCACACCAACATAACATTCTCTTTCGAGAATGGCAATTTGATAACTCTGGAAAATGAAAAAATTGAGGCTGGATTAAAAAGGTCGCAATTAGATGCAAGCTTCGAATATCTTCACTGTGTTTTTTGTCAGAACTTAATGCGATTTTCCATTGTCAAGAGAATTTGGATGTAGCAACGTTTTTTGAAACTTCATAATTATATTATGTGTCGTAAAACCATTTGAACTTTATTATTGTAGTACTACGTTGTTAATGATTTTCTGAATAAATATGCATACATTAAATGTTACTCTTTCTTCGATTGACGTAAAACAAGGCTCTCAACATTTTTACTATGGGTGTGTATCTTTCCACTCTCAGTATAATTCTCATAGCTCGGTTTTGTGTCTTCTGTAAGATTCTTGAAAAGAAAGAATTACTTGAGACACTAGCATAGTGTCGCTCCAATATGTCATTGGCCAAACCTATTCTGGATAACGTGAAAATTTCGGTGATAGAATTGCTGATAACGATAACAAAATTCCCTTGTCTACCGTAAAAATGAGAGACGAAGGAAACTATCGATATATGTCGAAATTATCGAAAAGCGTAAGACCGAACCCGACGCGACACCAGTCAGGGCGGCGAAAAGAGGAAGTGCGCGTGCGCAGCACGCGCCACCGGACTCGTGGGTTAAAAAATATAACACACATTAATGGAGAAGAATTCAAAATTACAAAAATTCAAGTTGCTGATTAGCATGAATCTGTTATCACCAGCAATGCTTCATTTAGCGCTTAAACGATCCCAACCCATCCTAGCAATGGATGTAAAGTCCGATTACATAAAAATTCAGATGATTTTCCTCTCATTTTTATTTATTATCAATGTATTTATACCCCTCTCTCTCTCAATATCCATCGAAATGGAGTAACACTGAAAACGTAATTGCCAGCGAATAATCAGAGTTCAATCCGGTATAAATTAGCACACACATCGCGGCATACAGTTTAGTACTTTAATACATGTGTCTCGTGGTGATCACGTGTTTTTGTGACTGTGTGAGTTTATAACCCAAGTATGAAGTCTGCGTTAACCAGATTGTGGGGATTGAAATTAATAATAACATGAATATCACGGAAAAGATGGGAATTTGCAATGGAATCATTGGACGCTTCAAATTTTCCCTACATATATCGCAAACTTAAGTCCCTAAATATTTATGTTCCATTCCTCACGGTTGTTTCATTCCATAAATGATTTAATCCCCGATTGATCCCAACTACTTACTGCTGTATCACATCATTTGGTCAATTATTTGCCCGGGAGATGTTTAATCCTCCCGTGAATTGCATTTACATCCGAAACCTTGGTTATCGTTTTGGCGCATTACGTTGGATTAAAACATTCATTACAACTCGGCATGCTATACACGTGCTCTCTATTTCTGATAAATTTTCAGCGCTCGGTTGTCTTTTTTTACATCATACTTTCGCGTAATGGCGACTCGGGATTTGAAATACGAAATTTTTATTTTCGCAGCGTCAGAACAAGAATGTACTAACTGCTAGATGGCGAGAAATTATTGTGATTACCCAAAACCGAAAGTCCATTCTTTGGCATCTGATTAATGTCTACACTAGAACATGGCCCCAAAAATTTGAAGGTGACATGTGTGTGTTTGTTTCATGGTTTGTTTCGCCTCCGTCCTTCTCTCTTGTAGTCCCCACAGTAGCTACTTTTGAGTATATGTTCGCAAGGGAGAACCGGGCACCCATCCATGAGGCTGGGAAATACTTTTTTCGCCCATCATATCCCTAAACACAGGGTAAACCCCCAGAAACCCCTGTGCTCCGACGGCGAGCTACTGTGATGGAAACCTCCCGCCCCCCCCCCCTCCCCCCGCCGTTCTCCGCGTTGAGGTGGGTTCCTACACGGCCCAGCATTCGCGTTTTAAAGGTACCGCGAGCAGGTCGATATACATTGTTTGTATCCACAATTTATTAAATTGACAGCCGTTAGTTCGACAAATGTATTACTCAATGAACATTGGTATTAGTGTGAAAAAGGACTTTGTGATATGACAGAAGTAGTTTCTTGTGACAGGAGAATGGTGTTTTGGCCATGAGTATCTTGACATAAGAAATCATTCAATGTTCCTAATGGGTCCATGACCAATCAACAAACTACAATTTAGCGACATTACAATCTTAGTCCTGTGCAGTTTTACCATTAAATTATTCTGCAAATCGCGAGTAATTTTTACCCTACATAAATTCATAATTGGATGATTCAGTCGAAACTTCAATATTTAATTGTTGTTAAATATAATAGTTGTTGCATTACGGCGTCCTTCATGTGCACATACATTTTTCGAATTTATTACAATTCCGAGAATTTGTATTTACATGTTACTTGAGTAAATTTTTTATAGATAACACGGACATAATTAATCTTTACCTGTATTAGTGTCACCAGGGACTCACAGTCCTCTAAGAAAAAATATGTATACAGATATATAACGACTCCCCGACTACGTATCACCTAGCGTGGAGATAATTAAAAGTTCGGTACTTTCTAAATAGTTACAGTGGTGTGAGCATGTGTGTGCCCCATTCGGGGCACAACCAAAACTTCCCGGTTTGGTAATATACCCCGGTTAATCAGTGTGACCCCCATTAGTGTCATAATGAAAACTTGCAGATTTGACAATTCCAACCCGACGCATCTATAAAGCAGATAATCATGAATATTTGAGTAGACGCATGGTGAGCATGAGGGCAAGACTTATGCGCTTTACTTGAGTGGGAGTGAGATGCCAATAGGAGTGCGGCCGCAATAAAGACGATAACTTTAATATTTTACCTGGTGGAACAGTGTAAGCAATTGCAATTGTTAATAACATTGCATATACTGCAGGAATGCCATCCAAAATGTAATCCACTCGATTCTGCACGGAAATGCTACGATTGAGACCTTCAGCGCTGGATTCATTCACTTATATTACATACATAATTGTTGAGACGGCCATACCTCTTTTATTATGCGAATTATCGAAAAAAGTCATTCTACATAAAATACGTATTTTTATAGGGGGAACAACTTTTTCTGCGCTAACTCTAATAGTTTTTTACTTAATAAAAAAAAAAAAACTCTAATAGTTTATGCAGTAGAACATTATAAACAGTTGGCATTATTAATAACAATATATGCACTGGACCACTTCCATCCACAAGCTAATGAGATCTAAGTTACATAGAGATGCTTCGGTTGAATCATTCAGAACCTCGATCGAAAATCGGGAAGTTAAAAAAAAAATTTGACTTTCGGAGGCATTACAATACCTTCTCTATATCGGGAAGTTAATTATTATAGTTGATTCGGCAAAATCAAATTTTTATCTCAGTGTACGTCAAATGACGATCAGCTCATTTCAAAAGAAAATTGGTTCGAATGTTTTCGATATCCTCTGAATCGATCTGAAAAAAAAATCCAGGAAATCATCACAGACCTTGACTCTTATAAACTATTGCAACATTTAGTTGAAATTCAAGGTGAACTTGTCTTATCAATGTATATCTAGTGCGAAATGTTACAACGTGCCGAAATGATGAAATCTTCAATCACGCGTGTACAGCAAAACACGAGGGAATAAAAATTTCAAGTGACCCCTTGAAGTGACTTGTTTAAAATACAAATGTAGCTGAACTCCCACCAATTCGTCATGGCTGTTTCCTTTTATTATTTTTTCCAATTGTTGAAATAATTGATTTGGATGAAGAAATCGTCCGTAATTAAACTTTTATTACCTCTTCGCGACGCCATCGCGCGACTCTACGAGCGATTGTTTCGAAAATTACTTTTGCCAACAATTTATCTCGACATGGAGTTTTTTCTATCATATTTTCTGCTGGCGCTTGAATTGCAGTCCTCAATTAATGTTTTTTTTTTTTTAATGGAAAAATCTATTTTTAGTGGCGGTTTCTGCGCCTCGATAATGCCGCATTTTCTACAGCATCCGCACTATGCTCGATGCGTTCAATCAATCAAAAAGATTGAATTGTAGGAAGAAAAATTAGTTTCACTGAGTGAGGAAGTATTTACACATGGTGGAAAAATTATGAACAAGTGGATTGCGATTGCGATTGCGACCCACGGGCGACATACAGAACGTCCAACATGTTACGGAGTTCGCGCTGTCGGCGATGCTCCACTACCATTTTCTCTCACTCTATGGATGTTAGAAAAAATGTTATTAAATATAAAATGTGCATTGTAACCGGAAGAACAAAAGTTCTCCAAACTTTTTCTCCCTATCTCTATTTGTTTGTGAGCTATTTTGGCAATATTTAAACAAAAAACCACCAGGTGGAGTTGAACTAAATGATGGTTAGATCCCAAATACGTTAAGACTTTTCAATTGTCCCATATTTGCGCGCGATTGCTTAAAACGATTGGCTCCACGCCCCCCCCCCCCCCCACACACACACCGTGTTGCATATGCTTTACAGGGGGCATTCAGATATTACGTCACGCGTTTTTGGACATTTTAGACCCCCCCCCCCAACCTATTTTCGATTTAAAAATTTTAAAGATGCACAAAAATTTGGCGTGACGTTATCCCTGCGCCAACCACCCCCCCCCCCTCATTAAAAATTAGAAAACCCCCCAGTAAAATTCAGAACCCCTCCTCCTGGCCGTGTGACGTAATATTTGAATGGCCCTTACAAATGTTGAGCAATTATGAAACAATCAATTTCGTTCATTACCAAAGAAAAAAAAACCTGCGGCGATTGAAAACCTAGAAAAATCACAGATGACCCATTTTTAATGAAATATTATATTGCCAAGAAAATCGATATTGTTAACGTAGCCTCGTACATGACCAAGCGCATCTGCGACTGAGGCCGAAGGCCACCGCCGAATTGCGCCTTAGTTTTTTAAAAAAGAATCTCCTCGCCACGTGTACACCTACTAGCATCAAAGAAAATTGTTATCAGGCAAAATAGGTAGAACAATTTCCACACAATCATTCACCTCGGTAAATCACTTTTTTTTCCGCCGTACGTTCACCTCGTTTCAAACTCCACTCTCTATATTTTCCCAAATGGGCTTCAACAACTTTACAATTATCATGGCTCATTGGGAATCAGCATTATCAATGATTATAAATCGATTGCGAAGTGGGTTCGAAGGCCATCGGCAAACTGCGCCTTCATATCGCCCCATTACATTTACACCCATGCGAAGTTTATGTACCAGTGAAGAGAAATGAAATTCACGGTTCGTGTCGAAAGACAAAGCCCATTTGCGCCCCCTCAATCTTTCACACTAAAATTACCACTACAAATAAATTTCAATTTTTGCTTCACCTAGAACCCTAAACCCTCATTTAGTTTTTCTATTAATCGTTTTCAAGTGGTCGACCCGTTCCATTTCGCGGCGCCATTTTGTCCCATTACCTAAGTGTTCGCGTCAAGCATAAGATGGCACTTTACGAGTAGCCCAACTGACACAATGGAGACTTTGGACATTTTCCAAATTTTTTCTCTCAATGCACGGCTTCTCCATGTGTGCGACCGATAAATGAAACAATGTTCACGCTGCGGAGGAAAAGACAACGAATTTCTATTCTAAAAAGGACAATGTGCGATATATATCGATTATCTCGAAAGTCTGTCACAGTGCAATGCGCGCGCAACCGCTTCGTTGACAGTGTAGTCTCTGTCTCTCTCTGTCCTGATATAGAAATGAGAGCTTCAATCAAGAAAACAAATCGATTATCGGAACCGAACTCGAAATCAGACAAGGAACGACATGTGGCCGCGTAGCTTGGCGTAGTGGGGTAAAGTGCTCTGCCTACTCCAAATCGATCCTAGAATCATGGCTTCAAATCCGGCTTTGAGCGAAAATTTTTTCAAAAAAGAATTTTCGCCACCTCTCTCGAGTCGAACCCATGAACCGAAAAGGTGAACAATAAGAGTGAAAAACAAAGTGCATCCCAGGAGTCCAACAATGAGAGTACAAAAACAGTTTACAATCGAATGATCCTACCCTGAATGTAAAGAATGACATCCGTAACTTTGAGTTACACAGGAAAAAGTCGTGAGCATCTACCGATTATAATAGGTCCAGAGTCGTCGCTTATGACCCTGGTAGTCCCACAGCAACGTTAAAAAACGCCATCAAAAAAAAAAAAACGATATTGCAAATTGAATTAGAAGGGGTGCGAAGGGTGTATCGGCTATCGAAGGGAAATAATTGTAAACAACCATAAAAATTTGTTAGAAAAAATTCATATATATAAATAGGTTATTTACGTTTATTATCTATTCAATATATCTGTAACTCTATCGGCGACCGCGAGGGGAGGGGAATGCATCCCCACTACACGTGACATTAGCAATTGCGCGTGAGGGGTACGGCTGTTTCGTGGCATGACGTCGTGCGTGAGCTCATGAGCCACGTAATATAAACGGATTGGAGAGGTTCGGGCTCAAAAACGCTTACATGGTTCTCTCGAGTCATCACATTATCTCTCTCTTTCTGTGGACACGCCCATTGCGAGCGTGGAGGGGGTAATCGGTAACTCTTTGCTCGCAGAAACGTTCACCCATACACTGAAGAGTTATGGAAAGTATTGAAAACACAAATCAAACTGAATCCAACACTTAAATTGTGCGCAAAACATGTTTTTTTTATATAGGGTTATTTTAAGTCGCTGTATAACTGCCTGGGTTTTTAACGGCCGCTCTGGACTTATTATAGTCGTTAGATGCTCACGACTGTTTCCTCTGTAACTCGAAGTTACGGGTGTTATTCGTTCACAGTGAGGGTAGGATCATTCGGTTGTGAACACTTTTCGGTACACGTTTTGGAACTTTTGGGGGTGGAACTGTTAACTGAGTTCGATTCGAGCTACGTGACGACAATTCTTTTTTGAAAAAATTTTTGCCCAAAGCCGGATTCGAACCCATGAATCCGCAAACCCATGAATGTGCAACACATTAATTTATGCACAATTCGAACATTCAATTTATTGAAAATCCATATCACATGGAGCACTGGTAGTACCGGCCACGTGACATTTCTTACTCTCGCTCCAATGCCACGCAAGTTGATTCACACACACGTCTTTGTTTACACATGTAAAATGTCACCGTTCGTTATAATGTTAGAAAGTTAAGGGATATTGATAGGTTGAGGTCGGAAGTACACCCTAGTCAAAATTCATGTTCATTTTTGGATTCCTAGAGTATATATTTACAGCTTGGAAACCCTCTCAGTTACTTTTAACAATAATATTAAAATTATTGCAACCGATATTAATGAATGAACATTTATTTTATAAAAATTTTTTATACGGAAAGTCATTTGCTTATCCCTAGACATTAGTAGCCTCACCGATAACCTAACCTAATCCACGAGGTCGATGCGCGGGAATTGCCACAGTTGTGAAAATTACCACAATGAACCAACTGAAGTAGGGTGGACAGTTCATAAAAAAAAAGCATTACGATCAACGTCGAAAATCGCTGGAGGCTTTGGCTAAAATATTAATATCCTTTCACGATTATGATTGTACGCTGGCGGCAATGTTTTGACAGCTAGCAGCGGCCATTACATTTTCAGATACTAGGGGAAAAAAATCACCAGATCCAGCCGCCATGACACCGACGAACCAGCGACGATAAATCGGAGTTTTTTATTAATTGTTTCATTGAATTCTCGAACTTAGGATCAAGCTTGAACTTTCAGAAGATGTAGTTGAAAGCTTGTTCTATATAGTGGTATGTTGTTTTTATGCGGAAGCTCGTGAATTTTTCGCATAAATGCCACACTTCCGGTAAAATTTCTCTATTTGAGACATTTTTACTCTTGTATTATGTGATTTTCAATTAATTACATCTGCTTCATTAAACTTACAGATTTGTACAAAAAAATCTTCAATATAGAGACAAAACCACTCTTTCAAATGAATACCACAATATAGGGTCAAGCTCGTGGACCCTGAACCTATCAATATACCTTAATTCACACTGAGACGAACACCAACGGTTCAATTTTATCACCGGTAACTCAATGTGTACCATGATCTCTTAATTACTGTTTCGAGTAATTTTCACAGAATCCGTTTATTGTAGAATTTAATAAATATTCAAATATTCAAAACTTATTTTTTTATACGGACTTTTTTGTCCATTTTTATCAACTTGCAAGAATAGGTAGTTCAGAATTGACATACATGAGATTCGCGCTAAGCTCTCTGAGATAGTACGTTGCGATATAAGAGCATAAGAAACTGTACGTCACTCGGGGATGGAGTAACATACCCTTCAATCATTAAAGTTCTTCTTCAAATAACAAATTTCATGTTTAATCTGTGAGATCATTGAGAGGTTAGTTTTCAGTTTAGTATAAATTGGAGCTCAAACTGACAATGGCCCGAGACAACTTATTTATTAGTACTGTAAAAAACCTTCAATAATGTTTTATGAAGTATCAAAAAATGGATCATCTTCCTCCTTCCCTCTCCCTTTTTATGGTCCTTTTTCAATATTTCAATCTTGGCCTTAATTTTTCTTTAATGTATTTAATTGACCGGTGGTATTATAGCTCAATGTATTATTTGATTGGCTTCTGCGGTCACTGGCTTGTATATCCTATTCAAGAAAGCGCATACCCATAAATGAACATCGTTCGAGTCGAAATATCTCGAAAATCGCGACATGATTTATCTTTCAATCGTCATTCATTTATTGCGTGATCAGATTAGTCAGATGACATCGTGAAGTTGGTTGCTAATCGCGGTTGTGTAAACATCGCTATTTGGGATATCGATTCGGAATTAGTTTTCCAAAGTATGACAACTGTTCAACTTGTCATAGCCTAATCATATACACTGAATATGTTTTGATGTTTTGTTAATTTATTAAGTTTCGAGTGTTTTACATATTCTGTCCACTGTTGCCAAATTTTATATGTACGCGATAATTATAGAAAAAAACAAAAGATGCTGGCACCAAATTGGAAAATTGAAAGTTCTCATTTTTTCGGAGTCAATGACTAACAGTATCTTACTTCGGAAAATATATTGTTACCTCAAATAGCAAAGTGTAATTCAGCGCGCGAAGCGCGCATTCGCGCTTGTATAGGTTATGCTGTGAAGAATATTGGACATAATGAAACAACCACTCAAATAACTTTCGGTTATTTCAATCTGGGACTGCAATTGGCGCTGACATTATTGTGACTGTCTATAGTCAATATCTCCATTTAGAAGAAAAGGCCAAAAACTTTTCTCTTCGATTATTAAGAACATGAGCGACCGGTATTATCTATTGAGCGCGACAGCCGCCTCCTCTACCCAATTGTTCCCTACGCATCTTGAAAAAAACGAATCGTTCGGAACTTCAACAATTCAGTTGAGACAAGAAAAATTGAGAATCAGTTAAAGAGTGCCGGAGGAAGAGAGAGATAGAGTGATGAAATTCCAACAGCGTCCTTCGACATCGCGGCGCGTTACACGGTCTCGGTCCTCGAGTTTTTCCACCTCGGGTCTATGTGCGTCGCCCCCCCCCCCCCCCCCCCACACAAACCGCTGTCCCCTCTCCGCCAGGAAGGTGCTAGGGAGGAGGGGAATCACGAGCGCAAGGCTGGCCTACTCAGTCCTCGTCCGCCAGCCGGCCGTCGACCAAAAGTGCCTGACAGTTCGCGCCTTCCTCTCTTCCGTACTTACTATCATAGTGAAAAGTACTCTGCCTCTGTGCTTCAATTACGAGTTCAGTGAAAGAAATTTGTCCCATATTGCGGTAAAATTTATAATAATCATATACAAAGTGTATTCAAATCAGTCCTAAATTAGTCATGTTTAGTGCGTATTTAGCGAATTCGTATAATTTCGATTCGAAAAGTCTTAATTACTCGTTAACGAGTCGTATGACAGAAAAATTGTGTATGACCTTTTTTATGGGAAATTTAATTTCCGATCAAAAAGTCCTTCACAATCTTTCTCTCAATGGACTCGTTCTCGGGATAATTCCACTTTCGTGTTATATTGTACGGTCGAAATTCGGAGTATTGCTATATCGATCTTATTGGAATTTGTACCTTAAATATTTCCTTGATAAAATTCATTATTAAATCACCATCTAATGAAGGAATTTTCATATTTCCATTGAATTATTACCGCAGTACCATGGGATTTTTCTTTCTGAGCTAGATCAATTCGAACAGAGGCCTAGAATTTTTCACTTGAATTGCGGACGAAAGATCACCCGCCATTTTGTTTTTTTTCCTCACTTTTATCTTGTAAAAAAACTTTTACTTAATTTCAGTGAAATGCAATTAATCGCCATAGCACTAATAATGATAATGATGCTAAGTCATATTACTAGACCGATCGCTTTATAATAGGTAGTCTAAACTCGCGCGACGATTGTCAAAAAAGCGCGCCTTTTTTAAACCAATTTCAAATTCCCTTATGGCTAAAACAATGACAAAAAAGTACATAACGTTATGTAAGACAATTCATTCCGGTTTTTTTTTCTTCATAAGTAAAATCAGTGTTAGTGCGGAGACAATTGTAGTGGTGAACCTGAATTACGTCCAATAATTGTTTTAACAATGAAGATATTGGTTACTGATGGATTTTCGAAATAAAGATTGAGGTATGTACCAAGGCCGAGTGCTAAGCTATTTCTTTTGTCCGCTTGAATATTCAGAAATATGATTTCGGCGTATTTGGGTATTTTTGTTTTGGTTTTGAAGCCCAGTGGTTACCCCCCCCCCCCCCCCCCCGCCGGCCCTCTTTTGATGTTCAGGAATTTTCGAGGAAGAAAGTAACATTGTTACGTGTGAATATTTGCCGCTCGGTTGACTCCATAAATCAACTTCTTGGAATCTACGGTCGCGACAGGGATGGTAGAGCCCTGACAAGGTGAATTGTTATAGACAAACATTTTCCGTTGATATGCTTGATGGATTGTATGTGGTTTTGTGTCACAATTAAATGACTTGTGTCGGTAGGAATTACGGGTAGATAAGTTTTCTTGCGATCGACATTTCGTGACTGCGTTTGAATCTTTGACAGTTGAAATTAATTGGAAATTCTTGGAACTTGGTGTCGGAAAAATTTGCTGTTTCTTCTCACTTGTCATTCTTCTTATTTCGTGACTACCCGTGATTTTTTTTTGTCGAGGAATGTTTCTAGATTTCCCGCCATTTTTCAAAATTTTAACTCCCTAAAATTTGCTTAATTTTTGCAATTTTATAACGTTTTCACTATATCTCAAATTTTCAAAATTGTCAGTATATGTACTTGCATTACCAGAATCTCCCTGTCTCTAGTGCAATGAATGAGTGATTAAGCGTAATTTTCGGCCTAGAATATTCAACATTTTTTTTTCACTTTTTCATTAAAATTCGCCGCATGTACAATCGCGCAAATATCATATCAGCCACGGGCACGTGCGCGCGCAACCCTCCTTTTTTTTAATCGCACGAGCGTTTAACATGTGTGTGTTGGTTACGGCACATGCACAACATCCGTAGAAGATCTTAGAATGGTTTCGATAAGGAGCAAAGACCAAAGGCCCCGATATTGCGGCCGAGACAATACTTTTTAATTTTACTTTTTGAAATTTCATTTTTTCCCGCCACTATTGACGTCCCCTCGAACTTCGCCGTTTGTGGACGCAGCGAGGGAAAAAATCACTATATTAGCTCTAATTTTCTTGTTAATCATATCTTTACGTTTTTGTCACGTCCAAAAAATGTGTGTATGTTTGTTCCATTTTCATTGCAAGAAGTTTTATTTAAATTTATGGTACAAAGTTGGCATATATATATAAGATGGTAATGGAATATTTTGTGATGCTGCATTGAATAGAAAGAACAATCTTAATTTTTTCTTATGGCACCAATGAATTATATCGATTTATTGCCACTAGTTCATGAAATGTTTACTCTTCATTTTATATGGTTATTGACTTTCTATCATCATGCAAAAGAAATCCTTTTTCCATTACTGGTCTATTGGCGCCCCTATATTTATTCCGCTCTATTGAGTGCGTGTGAATGTTCATCGTTCTATCGATCATTGAACCCAGTGTAAAATCAAACTTATTCTCGAATATTGAAACGCTTTTGATTTCATTCCTTCGATGGGAAAACTGATTCTTCTGTTTTCTCATAATAAATGTTGGAGGTTGTAATATCAATAATAAAATACAATTTTGTGAATCATTGAGTTGTAATTCACAGGAGTGTTGTATTCAATTGGTTGGAAGCAAAAAGTGAGTATGAAATTTCAGGTTTTTGGTATAATTTGAGCAAGAATACAACTTTTGTGGAAGAACGCATTTTTTTGTCGTCGTTTGGTTCTCAAATCATCCGCGAACAACGATGGCGTCACGCGAGTGCCGCGCGCCGGCCAATCCCAGGCCGTCTTTAACGTGACTCGAGCGGAAGTATCCAATAGATCCAGAGAAATGCCTGCGCGACTCTGGTCACATCACGAACGTTTGGAACTTTTTTTTCTCCGTTTCTAAGCGTCCGAAAATCCTCAAATTTTTGTGGGCGCGTAAGTATCCACTCCTCTACCAGCCATAAAAATTTCATCCAATTCTATTCATAATTTGTACGTATCTTTATCATTTAAAAGTAGTTTCATCCAAGTATAACACAAGACGATAGAATGACGTAATTTAAAACACTCAAATACTTCAACTCAAGGTACATAGTTATTGAAAACATTACCGTCTTCTATGAACTGACTTTTTAAATTAGACCTTCCGTCCAATTTGTATAGGGAAAAAAATTATTCTTAGGGAGCTATAGACTAGCAGTTGACCACCACTGTTCGAACCAAATTCAGTCACGATTCTCGTGATGGTTATCGCCATTTGTACGGCTGTTTACTTTTTATCAATTCTATGGGTGTGATAATTCTGCTCGTGTCCGAAAAAAACGTTGCTCTGTAGAAAATCATTCGTCAAATCGAGTGAGAATTAACTAAAAATGAGGAACTGAATAAGTGTGACGTCGTTGAGGGCCGATAAAGAGTTCTCGATTTGGGTTGTTCTTCCATTTGTTTTCTCAAAAGATTCCGAAACGACGTATTTTATTATCATTAACAGTTAAAAAAAATCAATTTTCACAATTTTCTATATTTCCATAAGGAGTGTATACATGTTCAATATAACGTAACCACCAGAAACGCATCCTCTGGTTTCCATCAGATATTTCGAAATCCGACGGAGATATCAAAATTTTGATATAAACCTTTTTTGTAGAGCAGAGTGAGCTCTATAAAAAAGGTCTCCATCAAAATTGCCCTATCTACCACAGATTTCGTGATAACCGTCAAACAAGGTGAATGCTTATGGATGTACCATATTACGAGACTAGTGAATCAGTGGAAAGTGCCTTGGGCTCAGTGATTGTAATTGTCATGCGCGATAGAGCAACAGGTTACACACTCTGTTGCTCCGTAAAACTTGTCGTTAGGGAAACTTGACTCTTAAAGCTCACAACTGCACTACTTGAAGCGACTCGAAGGACTTTAGCGACAGCGGCCCCCTCTATACTCAAGCAATGTCAACAAATTGACGATAAACCACTCCACTAAAAGTATTAATTGAGTAATTGTTGACTCGTGTGGTTGAGAGATTATGAGTGGTTATGAATTTAAATGACGAATATATAGACCAGGTGCAGAAGCACCCAGGGGGGGGGGGGTGCCGCCTGGCGGCAAAGTCGTAAGGATCCTAATTAGAGATAATGACGTCATTAGGGTCTCAACCACGACGAGACGGTACGGTTTGCTGCGTTTGCTCCTGCAATTCCAAGTACCATACGAGTAACTATATATACTAGCCTTATCTTTCGTCTCCTCTCGTCGTGTGGTCTTTTCTCTCATTTACAATTTTCTATCTTTTCTCTTGTCACCCTTTCTATTATTTTCTTTTTTCCCAGGCATTACCATGACACGATGAATTTTTTATGGAATACCGAGAATATTGTCACTGCGAGATGATAAAATGGGAAAATTGAATCAGCTCGCAGCGATGAAATCTGATACGATGAAAAACAAAATTGAAAATCTCAGGGACAATATTAATGTAATTATTAAAAGGTGAAAGTATTGTTTGTAGCCCAACTTTTTACTAAAATCGTACGAATAAAAATTCACAATTTCTGTTGATAGTTGAATCCATAAAGAATGACACCCACATGCCGTTTTTTTTTCAATATATTTGTTTTCTATGGGGGATTCACGTCACTTCCAATTGTCCATTCGCTTACGCATAAAACATTTTGTAAATGTTATTCAGCTCATGCGCCACAGTATTACAGTCACTCTTTCATATTACCAGCATCGTCACGCGACAAGTATGCGACTCGAGTGGACACACGTACACTATATCGCAGGGAATTACGACATTATACATGGATACGTAAGCACCCTGGGCTCCCATCGCACTCGCCAGTTGCGTGGGAATTCCGTAATTTCGTACAGGTACACGGAGTTCCAAGAACTGGATAAGAAAAAAGGCGCTGTAATAAAACGTAATAAAACGCAATAAAGAGGGAAGGTTCTTAACAAATGAGGTAAAAAAAAAACATGAATCCCTGCAATTTTTACGAGTGAAGGGGAGAAATGGTCAATCATGAAGGCAGTGAGGACGAATCTAGGATTAAGATGAGTAAAAATCCTGCATCGTGTTCTATGTACATTCACTAAGATTGCATATAACATATATATATATATATATGTAAAATGGTGTGGATGTGTGCGTATGTGTGTGAGGAGGGGGGGGGGGTGAGGGTAGATGGGTGGGCGGATTGGTGGTTGGGTGGCTAGGCGGGCGGGTGGGTGGGTGGGTGGTTGTGGTACACCTAAGCAATTTCATGAACGACATCTCACAAACAAATCCTATCATTGCAGTACTGCATTTATTTCTGGAGTACTTTTCGTATTTTTTCTGTGACATCTTGTGAGTACAATTTGGTTGTTAGAATATACCATAATGACCCCTTCCCCTCTCTCAAAATTCTAATCTAACCTTGTTGGGTAATCCTGAGCAGGCGAAGTTGCATCTCTAGGTAGGGTATACACAAGTCGTGGGATCCAGCTAAACGCGCCCTTGTACGGTGTAAAAATCTCTGTTGCACATTCCAGCACCTTCATCGTATACTCAACGGGTTTGTGCTAGTTTATCGGCGGCCAACGGTGTGTGCCGTTGTGTGAGTGTCCTTAACGTATTTCCTGGATGAAACGGCTTATAAATAGAATTGGATGGCGGCTTTTGTGGCCGGTAGAGGAGTGTACGCTTAAGCGGCCCCAAAAATTTCACTATTTTCTTACGTTTAGGAATGGAGAACCACCATCCTAAAGTTGATCTCTTCTGTTCCCCTTACATTGCAAGCATAAGATTAGATGACTCCGAGATGGACATCAAAATTCACTGCGGCAGAACAATTCAATGTTCCTTCGTTTTTCTCCAGAGCCAACGAATTGTTCTACTAAACTAATTGACCATCCGCCTATATATCTCATTTTTCTACACCACTCAATATTCATATTGGCATTAATAAATTGACATGAATAGTGCCGCTCGAAGTGGTTCGGCAGGCCATACAGGAATTGTTCCCCTGCAGCGCTTGGCTCTTTAAACTTTAAAAACCCGCACCAAGTCGGTTCACCGCGAAATTATTGACCCTTCGTTGTGTGCGTGAGACGTGAAAGGAGTGAGGAAGGGAGTGAGCCGCTGAGGGGGGTCGGTCTTCGGGCATTGGGGGATCGTATGCGGGAGTAGCGCGTCGGCGGTCGCGACCGCAGCCACCGAAACACCGAGCCCAAGGTGGAGACCCATAAAATCACCTCTCATCGAGCGGTCAGATGCCTTTTTTTTTGTAATGCATCACACCCACCCACTCACCCACCTACACCCACCCACCCACACACACACACACACACATACACATACACAAAGGTATATCCGACACTTTAAGTGGATGTAATCCTGGCTAATGGATATTTGGTGATAGTTATCGTATTTAGAAGTTACTCAATGAAACAATTATGAATTTTCATCTCAATTTAATGATCCAATTCCCGACTTCCACCCAATCGCATAATTAGGTAGTAGTTACTGAGTCTATTTGATACCTCCAAAATTATTGTATCAGTTCAAATGAACGAAATGTGTTTCTCCAAATTGATGTGCATTGAACAGTGTCCTCATTATGCACAAACCAATTATGACGTTGTCTCATGCGGAATGTAGCTGGTTATTTCCAGAGACACTTGCCCAGTAGTCCATATCTATGTGGCTTTTTCTGTTTCATTGTTTCTTTTCATTACTGCAATTGATAACTCCATGTTTTTAATTTTTCCTTCATATGTTACCTATGAAATCGCAGGGATAACGGTACGGAAATAGCGATCAGGTGAACTCTGAAAACCGAGACAGATGAGAGATAACGATGAAATTGGCAAAAAATGGACACGTGGGTTCGTTCAACTTTAACGCTCGTACACCGTTATTGTGGGAAAACAATGAAATTCCATGAACAACAGCAGAGCAACTTTTGTAATTGGGGTAGATTGCAACTTGAATCAAGTAGTGTTGATTTTAGTCAAGTTGTATCGATTTCATTCAAGTTGTATTGATTCGAGTTAAGTTGTATCGACTTGATTCAAGTAGTGTTGACTTGAGTCAAGTAGTGTTGACTTGAGTCAAGTAGTGTTGACTTGAGTCAAGTATTGCTGACTTGAGTTAAGTAGTGTCGACTTGAGTCAAGTATTGCGGACTTGAGTCAAGTATTGCTGACTTGAGTTAAGTAGTGTTGACTTGAGTCAAGTAGTGTTGACTTGAGTCAAGTAGTGTTGACTTGAGTCAAGTAGTGCTGACTTGAGTCAAGTAGTGTTGACTTAAGTCAATAGGAGTGAACTGCGTTGAGTACTAGTGACTCGAGTCAAGTAGTGTTGACTTGAGTCAATAGGAGTGAACTGCGTTGAGTACTAGTGACTCGAGTCAAGTAGCGTTGACTTGAGTCAAGTAGTGCTGACTTGAGTCAAGTAGTGCTGACTTGAGCCAAGTAGTGCTGACTCAAATCAAGCAGTAGTGACCTGCGTTAAGTAGTAGTGGCTTGAGTCAAGTACTACTGGCTGGAGTTAAATAGTGGTGGCCAGCGTTAAGTACTGGTGGCTCGAGTGAAGTAGTATCGAGTTAAGTCGACGTTCATGAAATCTCAATGATGTATTTAAACAAAATTGCGTAATAGAAATGCCCCATGAAGTTCATATTTTCAATCGTGATCCAAACGCTCTTCCAATTCGTCCACGCTGTGTCCCAGTTTTCATTAGTTCCAATAATCCTACACTCTGCTTATCCGTACTATTTAATCACGCCAATATGGAAAAATCTTTAGTCCCACGAAGAGCGTGACAACGAACCCCACAATTCCGAGGAATTGATGACGGAATTTATCTGCTCATGAATTACGCATCGCAGAATTATGAGTGATTCAGTGACGCCCGAAAGTAACCTGAAGAAAGAAATGGATGTTAATATTTTTTTCACATAGGAAGACCTGGGTTCAAATCCCAGCGAGCATGGCGGGGAATTTCTTTTCTGATTTTTCATATTTTTTTATGACAATATATTGCTAATGCTGCATTCACTGGCATTATTTGATATTCATTGAAGGTATTCTGTTATTCCTCGCCTCGTAGATCTACGGACATTGTGCGTTTGGACGTACTATTCTGGTATTATCAGCCTCGTCATTTCCGTTTTAGGTCTATGCATAAATATTGTCATGACTAGTTAGAGTTTTTAAGTATGTGGAGGTAGAGCCATGTGCGTTGACAGCGCACGGGGTATGGTACATTTAAGTTGATTCCTTATGAACAAGAAAGAGCGGACTGCTATTGGATGTTTCGTATGATGGACCGTGAGTTTCTGGGCCAGAAATCCATTTGAACCACAGTTGTTGGACGAAAAGTATGGCATCCGATATCGGTACTATGATAATGGCATCGTTGGCAACCCTGGAGCCGGACACTGTATCTAAGTCCCCGAAACTTCTTCCGGTCCTTCCATTCATCTCCTATCATTCTCGCTTGTATTTCCCATTACACCTACTCGCCTTATCCATTCATTTCCCTCTTACAACATCCATTTCAATTCCATCGCAGCCTGTCGCTACCCGAGGTGGTGCTCCGTTATGTCTATCGAGACTATAAAACGATAAAACCCTATGTATACGAGTGTTTGACGGTCCGATTGGCTTGGTAGGATGGCCAATCGGCGTAAGCCATTGGCCCGTCTCGTCAGGGACGGGACATATCTAGGCACGATATAAGTATGTGACGTGCTGAGAGCACCGTGGGAACACCTCTGAGGCAACCAGCGGTGCTCATCTTCACTCCTTTGAGATCACCCTTGTACCTGAATGCGCGGTATGCGAAAAAAAAAATCGTTTTTAAATACAGTTAATTCATGGAATATGGAAATGTCAATCAATGTTTATGGAACAATTTTAAATTATTAAATTGAGGAATAAAATTTTTAAATGCCCTGCAAAAAATAGGCTATACTGTTCTTTTTGTACTTTCTGAGAAATTTTTTTTTTTTGGAAACAATGTTGGCCGGAAAATGGACATTGGGATCACCCCTCAAGTAATAAACTGCAAAGAAATTTTGTAAATTACATTCAGATAAGTCAAAAGATGGGGATATTCTGGTACAGTATAGTATTGGCAATTTTATCTACTTGTAAATTTTAATTTTTTAAACGGCTATTCCAGCCTCAATGCGGTGAAACATTGTCCCTCAGGAAAATGTCAATTAACTCATCTCACAGCGGAATATCGCGGGATTTTATGACAGTGGTGGCTTGTTCTCACGCATTAACCAATATCATTTCCTTTTCTTGTTTTACGTTTACCTGTATTTCTCCTCTGTTCCGCAATATTGTTTTTTTTTTTATCGTAAATTTTATGAACACCTCAGCAATATGTTTTATTATCTCACCACTTTACATTGTCTCATCAGCGTCCTGCTTATTTTTCCATGATGTTTTTTTTTTCTTTTCTGAGGCGTCGTTAACTCTATCTGAACACCGGGGTATTGGTTCTGAGGGTATTTTACATATAGCGATTACACGTATGCGCACCATTGCAGGGGATTTTTTAGAGTGAAGGGACGAGTTGATGTTTGTGTGTGAGGTTAATTGCTTTTGGAGAATGAAAAATTGTTTTTCTTCTCATGATATGTCACCAAGAGCTCATTTCGATAGCTCCATAAAAGTTCACATTACAGCTTTATTTTTTCCGAATCCACGCATTTACATACACACACATGTTCCCCTTCCACGTGTTAGGGGCAGAGAGTTGCGATGCGTTTTTTGAAGAATTGTTAATAAATGCCCGAATCTGTTTTCTCCATTTTTAAACCTCATTTGCGGTTTATTGAATTTAAAAAAACAAATTTGAGACCTCTTTCAACTCTACCGCATTAATGGCCACTGAGATACCATTTCAGCATTTATTTTTTTATTTTAAAAAACTACTCGTGCATTTATTTTGTGTCCTACCCAATCGATAGCCACATCTTCAAGGAATATTCCCCATCAATTTCAAGATTTTTTCGGTCAAATTGTCGCCATAAACGAGACCGCCGCAATAGTGTGATGAAAACTTTCATTGTCGATTTCGATCAATAATACAAAATTTATTTTTTGCAAAATGAGAGGGGAGGATATTCTTGATTTTTTTCCTGCGCAAAAATCAATTTTATTTATGTTTTTATCACCAATAGTTTTTCAGATATTGTTTATTTTATCATCCGCGGGGGGCGTATCGATACGAGAGATGGACCCTGGCCAGTAGGAGAAGACTGTAGGTCGATACATGAACTCTTTTGCTATATATTTTCCTCAGAATTCCAGCTTAGTTTGCGGGTTTACTATGAGTTTCTTCAAATCACCTTTCCCAAAATTGCCATAAAATCAGCTGGTGCAAAAGCTTTCAATAGACCTCAAATTTTCTGAGTAGAACCAATAATAATCATTTTTAAGCTTACAAAGGTTCCCCTATTGAACAGTTTTGACGTACCGAATTTTTGAGTCCAAGTGACACGGACCTAGCCCTATCCTCGCAACGTAAAAGCGTCCGAAAAAGGTCAACTTTCGGATTTTTTCTCCATTGCCAAGCCCCATAAATTTCCGGAATATTTATCCCTTTATTATTATCCGGATTATATATCCCTTTAAGCACCACCTTCTCCACCCAAGAAATTTTCATGTAATACTATTTATGAGCTTCATCCAAGAAATATATTAAATGAAATCTACACCATTGAAATTTCTGACGAAACGATTCTAGCACAATTCATTTAATGAAATAATTCCCCGGATTATTCCACTATGAGTGACAATAAACGCTCAACGATACCTCTCCAAAAGGAATTCTAATCCAGTGCATTGTGGATTGTTGCGCACGAGAGATTTCCTCCTAACGTATACCCTCTCTTTCTCCCACACTCTGTGCCCATGCAGTAGTCTGAGCTCCATTCAAGTTTCTGCCATGAATGAACCACACGGCGGCGGGCCATTCCGTTCGTATAGTACTTTTTCCCACGATCCATCGACGCTACAATGCCACGCCAGTGGGTTTGAGCAATCCAATCCAAGGGTACATACATGACGTACATTCCTGTTGTACATTTTCTATCCAAAAACCATGGAATTAGTGGTAGTGCAGGAGTATGAGGAATTCGTGCAGTACATAAAAATTTCTCTATCTGAATTTTATTGCTAGTCCATTGCCAAATTTCTTTCCCATTAATCGTTACGAATCAGGTAATTTTTTAGCAGACACACACACACACACACACACACACACACTTTGTGTGTAATGCTTAAGGAACGTTGAAAATATGCGGAATCGCGGAATCTTATGCAAAATCTTTCGTGTTGCCTTATTTGAGAGGAAAATAATAATTTCCTCCATCGTTAAAGGAAAAGAGTGGGGGGGGGGGGGGAGGGGGGCAGCCTCTTTTGCTCCATTCAACAATCTCTCGGAATGGGAGAAAAAAAAAGAATGTAAACCGACACCTGAAATGTTTCGAAGATTCCATTGAATGACCTACTAACCCCAAGCTACATTCTTGCACATAACGCCAATCTGTGATTCGCGTGTTATTGACCGGTTCAACGACCTCGAAATGATTTTTAGAAAGTTCCATTTCGTATTTCAAACCCGTCAATCTCTTCTCTTTCACGAAATCCCCTCTACTTTCCCCTCTTTTCTATTGCATAGCATTCCGATGGACTCGTCTATACGTCCGTGGATTATTTCCCACGAGCAATCATAGCGTGCTATAACTGATTATAGGGGGTTTCCAGGCAAAATCAAAGCGTACTGTTTGATAACCCAAGAATGGGGGCAATATCAGCATTTCATAATTTTTTCTCTCACATTTTGGCAGTTACGAAATTTTTTTATTCATACCTCAGATTAGTCGTGAATGTCTCACGCCTATTCCACTCATACGAGTATTAGCTCCCTACATTCGTCTCCATTTTTCAGTACCACATTTTCGAAATTTCGAATTTCGGAATTTACTTATTTTTGAAATCATTTGTAATAGCTTTTGGGGCATTCCCATAAGTTTGACATCCACTTTTATGACGACCGTTATTCATTTAATATCAATGATATACACATCCTTGATTTAAAAAAATATTGGAGTATTTTCCAATTTTTTGTATATTTTCGATTTGTCAAATTTCCAAAAAATTTTTTCGAAATACTTCAAAAATTGAATATTTTTTTTTCATTGACAATTTGAGGTACCACTATGATACGATATATCATATAAGATAGGAGATTGGCAATGGCGGCGGGAAGAGGGGGGAGGAGGGGGGGGGGAGAGGATGGAGAAGAAAATTTACGAGGCGAATGAACCTTCAGTCTCAGTATCAGCGTTTCCGTCGATTGCTTCTCTTTTTTCGGTCACACAACATAAAAGTGGGTCAGTCACTCGCATGTGCGCACCACTTCCGGTGATGATGACGTCATACGAGTTATAATACTCCCACATCTCGTTCTCTCTTCTGCCACCGCACATGACAAAGTGCGTTACCGCACCCTGCCCCTACTTCTTCTTCTTTTACTTTTTTTCTTCATATGTATTATTTTTGTACGTAGATGTATTGGGCGATGAAGACACGCGGAGCATCTGTGTCTCTTCGCATATGCATATGCACTGAGGAGAAGGGAGAATGAGGGCCGGATGAGGCCGAGACAGTTTGAATAGCCATGACAAGAGACGTCGTGCAGTAGTCGCCAGTGATAAATTCCGATCGATTGATATTGAGAGCTTTCCATCGACATGAACACTAATGACAATCACAATATTTGTAGTGGGAATTTCATGGTTATTTGCTGAGACCAATAGAGCTTCTCCAGAAGCCCTCTGGAAAAACTATATATGCGAATTGTTGAATCTACTCGGATAGTCAATCTTTATTGTAAATGATATGTGCTTATCACTCGGTGTCGGTCGAATCAATAACTCCCTGATCGAAATTCTAATATTCAAATCGTATCCTTCATTGACCCTCCGAGGTCTTCAGAGAAAGTGAAGACCGGAAGAGATTTGAACGAAAATGTTTTATGTTCGGTCTTGTACTTTTCGTTGTTGTATTAATTTTTTTTTTCTGTTTCAGAACAATTAACAATATTCTACTATCTACAAGCCGATCGGCCAACGTCAGGAACGATCAATACGTAAGTTTTGGAAAATAGATGACGGAAGATCGGCATTATTAAGCATTAACATACGAAATTCATTTGACATAAAATGTATGTGTTTGGGCAAGGAACATTATGTAATACTTTTCGTCCTATATTTAAGCGTTTTAGCGATTAGATTTTGTAAATAATTTAAATTCAAAAAATTAGCGTTCGAAGCTCACACTACGCGTAGATGTTTTTTACTCAGGCATGCACACGCACAGCTACACATACATATGTGCAAAAATCTACATCCAGCATTAAACATTTTAGCTTCAGATATTTGCTCCAATTTTCTTGGATATTTTCGCAATTGCATTTGATATATATTGTTCATCTATTACACACACACACACACACGTGCAAAATCGTTCCGGTAACAATGAAGCGAGACTCTCCCTGAAATTCGAAGATTTATTTTTCTTGGTCATTACAATACCATTTTTTTCCGAAAACCATCAAAATGCAATGGGTTGCCTTGAAACAATGACGAAAATTCATATCCCACTGATGTATGAACAAAAGGCGTCCCTGGGGAGTGTGGGGAAAACCCGGATAGAAAAATGTCGGATTGTGGGTGTTGAAGGGGGGGGGGGGGGAGGGGCCGGAGGCGAGTCGTAACTTCCGTGACTGGCATTCCAATAAAGCGCGCCAGTCTGGCGCTTCAGAGGTAGATATCCTACACGATGATTTTTTTCTTCCCTCTCTTTTTTTCTTTATCATTCACAAAAAAAAAAAAAAAAAAAAAAAAATTGAACACCGTAGTGTCGTACAGAGCGTACGATAAGAGGTTTTAAAGAGATAATGGCTTCGCGTCAGAGCGCCACCTGTGTAAAACCCACGCCTGACCTGTTGCGCAAACCGCCGCAACACGCGTGCGGCGCAATATGAACCTAGGATTTGTTCTCGTGATAAAACACGAGTCCAAGGACCAGTGAAGTTGGGTCCCTGCAAGAGGAAGAATCGCCGCAAGACGTTGAAACATTGCTAACAAATTAAATAATGCCAACAAGTCCGTACACATGTTTGATCAGTGAGAAGTCCACTGGCGAAGATAACTGAATGATCACGTTCTTCTCATTTTTTCTCCCATTGTGCATGCTCTTTGATGTCATAAGGACGTAATTTTTTTAGTGTTATGCATCCCCGTAGATATTAACTTTTTTACGACACATTCAGAAGACGATACGTCCACAAATTTCCTTTTTGTTTCTGCACAATTCGATTTTTTTTTGTATTGAGCATGCTTACAGAGAATAGAATTGACCTAGGACTCTCCATTACACACTTGGAGACACAAAGGACAATAACATGCTTCACCGATTCGCATAATCACTGGTACACCATTGACCGATGAGACCTATAAGAAAATTATTATTTCGATTTTGTAATGTTGGTCTTGTGTGCATCGTAAAAAAATATATTTATTTCGCACAATTTCATAGCAACCTAGAAGTACGAATCGAACGGCATTTTAAAGATATTCCAGCGCGATTAAACAACGAATCGCTCATGTCAAATGAAATCCCCCACTTACCCACTCACCCATCCTCGACCTACCCGCTCAGCCACCCAACCATCTTCCACCTACCTACTCACCCACCCACCCATCCCCCACCTACCCACCCACCCACTCCCTACCTAGCCACCCACCCACCCCCTACCTACCCACTCACCCACCCCCTACCTACCCACTCACCCACCCACCCATATCCTACCGACCCACCCACACCCACATACACAGACTAACTATAATTTACGCTATGTAGCAGATAATCAAGGCAAATGGCTCCTACTAAATAATTATCCACCTATAATTGTTAACATTTATAGAATTAGTCAAATCACGGAATTGTGAATTATAACAATTTTGCACACAATTTTATGAAAAATTCCCTTCATCATCAAATTTATTTTGATCAAATTCTTTGAACATATGAACATAAGAACATTTGAACACATCTCTAATTCCTCCAATTACTTCCCAATTATTCAAATGATATACCACAAAAATATTCCTCCATTAAATTTTTTGCCAATCTCGTAATAGAGCCATCAAATTGTGACGCGCAAGATGATATTGGAATTCCTCACAATCATTACCACCCTAATTTTTCTTATCAGATTAACATCGTGTCTCTCTATAATGAGATTGTTTTACGGTTTTTACGATCGGGAGGGGGGGGGGGGGGGAAGGGGAAGAAAATACTATTGCCTCTATCGTGTATCAGATAATAAATATCTCCGACTGAATTCCACCCACGGAATCTGTCTCATATCATGGTTATCGGGCTCATCAAATTCCGCAATTGTCACAACTCGCATTTCCTCCGTTTGACTGACGAATAAATTACTTGATGGGACGGGGCGTTAGGTGGAGGACGAGGAGGGTGGGGGGTGGGGTGGGGGGGGGGGAGAGATTTTTCATAACTGTTCTTTTCTTAGCAACCATTCTTGGTATTGATGACGATGAGTTTTCGACTCTCTCTCTCTCCCTCAGTCCCTCCCTCCCTCTCGCATGGATAATGTCTCTGATTTGCGTTTGGCGACTGAATGGAGGCGTCAGAATTCTTATCGCATGACTGAGCTCTTACGTCACCTTTGTACCGCACCAAATACAGAAAAATAATGGAACTACATGAGGAACAATCATATGGCATTATATTACCACTTCTAATTTCCACGGTATGAGGTAAAATAAAAGCACGTTTGCCACAAGGTCTCCTGTACTCTACATGTTTAAGTTGTATGGGAACTTTTTGTAGTTTCACAATTTTCTTTCCGGTGTGGATGGTAAATTTTGCACTGGGTGAACAGTAGTTTTGATTGAAATTTTATATAAAAATCCAGCTGCAGGGTTAATGTTCTGAAACAGCTGAGAAGTCCCTGAATAGTTTTCTCGAGCTAATAACCTCGCTGAGATTAGGAATTATTATTCAGTGACTGTTGGATATAATTGATCTATCTCAGTTATGTATCAGCTGGTGCCAACTCAAATTTTCTCACACTTCATCTTGATTCAGAAGGAAAAGTGAATTAATGTGTTGAAATAGGTAATGGATAAGGACGTCTTAATTCATCACCTACGCAATTAAGAAATGTCTGCATTGGCTACTTCATTAGTTGTTCAAATTAGATGCATGAGCTCAACATCTTGAATAGCAGTGGAGGAAAAAAATGGTCCACGTTTTGTTAATTTTTCGATAGCGGGTTCTTTACGTGTTATCCTTAATTTTTTAGTTGAATCTACAAAAACTGACGTAAAAAAATGATACTTCCAAGGTTCAAGAATTCTACAGACTTTGGTAATCTCCAAACAAAAAATTAGGGTTCCAATAATTGCAAAAATCTCATCAATTTTTAAAATTCAAAAAAAAATGCAATCTCCTTAAAACCCGACAAACAACAAAAATATTATTGCCCAGAACATAAATTTCAGAGTATTTTAAAAATTGCCTCGATTAGGATGAGTTGGCTCAGTCTTTCTAGTGCATGAATAAGAAAACATTATACAACACAGTCAACCAATGGAGAATAATCGACAAGAAAACTCGGTCTGTATCTCCACAATTGGAGTACATTGAATTGAGATTCTCATTACAGCGCTAACAAGATGAAAAATGTGAAAAATGTCTCGAAGTAGTGAATTCAATTGATTCACAACATCTGTTAGCACTGATTATATCAAGCCGGAAATATGGACTCGGAAGAGGCCGCGAGCCATGGCAAAAGGGGGAGGACTAATTCCGTTAGGTTTTTCCGTCGTATGCCTCTTGCGTATCTCTCCGCTTCCCCTCTTGTCTGAATATATATATATATATATATTACTCGCTTATGTACAAACCAGAGGAGCGTGAGCGTATAGTAGCCGATTCGCTGTAATGAATGGATTGAACGAGTGGACTGACGTCACAGGATGGATTATATAAACGGGCCGGTGCGCGTGACATCGAACGTAGGAAGGAAGCGAGCTTCCTTTCGGTACCTACAAGCCATTCACCGTGCGATCTACCTACAGCACTTGGATTCACCAATGGAAATGCGTGAGCTCATAACTATTATAGAATGTATATGAAGAGAAAAATCAGCAGGTTGTTAACTAACGTCTGTTTGTACCAAGCAAATCGTTTGTCAAATTGTACGAATTGAGAACTGCATTGTGCTGAATATCTCATTTATCCTGGAAAAAATATTTGTCAATTTGCTCAGTTTTTGGGAAATTATTGTAAGGACCCCGAAATTTTTTCCTTCCTACGACTAGTATTTTATATATAAATCATGATCTTCATTCAAGTGTGTGCGTGTGTTCGTGTGTGTGAGGGGGGGGGGGTGAGTGGATGCGTCTGTGTGTGTGTGGTGGGTGGGTGTGGTTGGATGGGTGGGTGTGGGTGGATAGGTGGGTGTGGGTGGATGGATGGGTGGGTGGTTGGGCGGGGGTATGTTGACCGGGATATGACAAAAATTAATCGGGCAAATGATAAGTTTTCTCTCGCGCATCAGTCAAAATCCATTCAAAAATTGATCACTTTTTTACAAAGAAAATAATTTTAACGAAAATTACAACTCCATTAACTCTCTGCTGCATAAACATAATCGGGGTAATGGTTATTCCACAAAATTCAATTTGCTGTGTCAAACTGTGGAGAATTTATGAACCTTTAAAAGGACTATCGATAGCTATCATCGTCAAATTCTATCAGTGATTTACTGTAGTTTTTGGTGATAATAATTTTCCAAGTAATTTTTCATAATTGGGGAAAAATTGAAAATTATTAAATGCGACATGGGATTAAACCACGTCCTGTTTTATGCCAAAGCAATTTTCGGCTTCCGTACATCAACAGCGACGCGTAAATTTATGTGCCGCACCTCGTGGGTGGGTAATCGTCGCATATATATTTCGAAAAATAGGAGGGGGGGGGGGATAGGTCTAGACGGTACATCGGTCTACGAACAAGAGGGAGTGTCTAGGCTCCTCTGAAGTTTCAACTTGGAAAATATGCCGCACACATGGTCATCGTTGTTCATCGCTCTTTCGACACCTTCTGTTTCAATTCACCTTCTTCTTCAATTTTCGTAGAAGGAGATATTCATCATGGAATTGTTGGAATCGCTTGAAATTTTTTTTTGTATTTTGCATTTGTAGAATGGTAAATTTTGCTCTCGTAATTTATACAATTCGTAATTTTTTAGGGGCCTATTGGGTCGACTTATAAATAGAAATTCCAACGTTTGATCCAAAATTGTTTAAAATTTGCCCGCACAAAAATAGGACATAGCAACGGAATGTTGACAAATACTTAAAAAAAAAACGCGTGACGTGTGGGTTCATTCAAGAGCTATTTATAAATTCTAATCATCTCGCCGATGATACGTGTTACGAAATCTTTATAGCTGAAAAGGAGCTTGCTCACAGGAGTCTTACATTAATACATTTTTTATCATGCATGCGCGAAATAAATGCATATGGAATTTTCATGATTTACCTCAAAGGGTGCTTTTTAAGGTTTCGAACCTTCGGTATTTCCCAATTAGTTCGTTTTTATGCTGCCAAAGTGTTATAATTTTTTTTGCAATTTTTCCAATGGCTGTCTTTTGGACATTATGACAATGTCTGAAATGATAGATATTTTTACAAGCAAGTGCTTCGAAGGTTTCGTCACTAGCTGCCGATTCAAAAAAAGGGTTTTCCTGAGACGAAAAAAAGGGCACTGACATTGATGTAAAATCTCTCTGTTACAGACTACATCATGGTTTTTGGGTTGAAATATACAGAGTCTGGGAGGCGTCTGTGCCGGGTCGACGCCCGGCCAGAAATAGCGGCTAGCGCCGTGCGACATCCTACCAACTTATGTCACCCCACAATACCACGACGAAATGCCGAAAGGCATGCACAAACGTATCTTCGTATTTTGGCCACCTCCTTACTTTAACACACTGATGTCCGCCGTCCGAATTCCGGCCCCGGTCGCATCGACGGCCAGGGCACACTTTATATATTTTACGTCTGTCCGCACACTCAACCGTCTCGTCAAATAGAATAAGAGGCTCAATTCAAAGGGTGAAGGAAGGCTCCTACTCCTCTTCCTTGCATGACACTCTTCAAATAATTCGTCCTAGAAGAGCAACATAAAACCTTTTCTCAGTAAATTTGATTTCAAAACCTGCTTTTCAATTTATGCAAAATTTGATAGCCCTTCAATTTAAAAAATTTGAAAGTTCTTAGAGATCTAAAAAATCTTACTAATAAATCTTCCGGAATTTCAATATTTTGAGCGTAGTCCGAAATGATTCAGCTTTCATGATTCACAATTTAGGACCCCGTTGTCACTGCCCTATGTTCGATAAAATATCCATTATTCCGTTGATGATTCACGATATTTTTTTGCCATCTCCCTGCACTGCATGTATGAATAGTCCAATTGGAATATTTTGATACTCATAACATCCTCCTTTGTATTCAATGAATTTTATTCCATTTGAACGTCTTTTGTAAGACTTCGTATAAGCCCGAAATGTTTTATATTGCATCATAAAGCATCATTGGGGGCAGTGCAGCCGCCTCCAGGAGCCTGTATCCGTGCAAACAAGTCTAAACAAGTTCCAACCTCTCAAATAAACAGAAGATCATCCAGGACCCCAGAATTTTTTTCATTGTCCTCTGATCTAAGGGAGACATGCTAGAACACAAAACGCCTACCTTGAAGTGTCCTACATGCTTCCAGATCACTGTCCTCACTATCAGTTAATTTGGTACCGCCCCCCCCCCCCCCCCACCCAACAATTTGGAACAAGTTCAAACCTCTTGAACACATGATTCACGATCCCCACAAAAATGAGTTTTTCATTGTCCTCTGCTCCAAGGATAAAATATTATAGCACTAAAACTCCTACCTTGAAATGGTCTACATACTTCTAGGTCACTACCATTTTTTTTTTTTTGTTCAAATGCATATTCATCCTCCGGCGAAAATGGTAACCAGTGTAGCTGGTGACGGGGATTTCTATTATCCACTGCTCCGCATCTTGCTCAAGGGCAGGTGTACTGCCGAATCGAGGAAGCGAATCGAAGGAGGGCAGCTGCTTCAGCTCATAGTTTATATATCCGACAGAATGAAGAAGAGGAGAGTGTGTGGAGCACCAGGCTGCTAAGGTAAACGATATAATGTGCAAGTAACAGTGGAGGCTTTTGAGAAGCAGATGTCCTGGCACGAGACACGTGCCCTGGAACGAGAACTGTCCTCTGTTTTTCTCCCTTCCACCCTCCCTCTCCCCCCCCCCCCCCACCTCCCTCCAGGCGCCCCTTTCCCATTTGCTCCTTTTTTTTTCACATTTGCCTCCCTGCTTTTCTACTGTGGAACGCGCCACCTTCGGTAGCACCCCGCTGAATAGCGCAATGTCCTTCTCTTCCGCTCGTGCTTTTCAGGGCCGCCTCAGACCTCATTCTTCTCCTTTCCTCACCCCACCTTCTTACACACTTCTTTCTTGTTCCTTCAACCCCTGCCGCAGGGTCATAAACGCAAGAGGCAGCGCATCAGCTGCCCTCGTTATACATTTTTTTGATGATGTATGCCATCATCTAGGGTAAACCACTCGTGTTGTTGGAGATGCTAAGCAATCTCGTTATAGGGCATATTGAGCATAGGTAGAACAGCCGGTAAAAAAAATTTTGAAGTACTTTTATGTGTGCTATAAAACGATGAGATATTTACTGAGAAGTATATCCAACGTTTTGATGACGGTGTGTATGTGTGGGTTTATGTGTGTGTAGGTGTTATGAGCGGGGGTTCTACAGATGTTAATGAAAAAAAAATCTTAATAAATTTTTTTCCATTAAAGATCTGCTATTTGGCAACCATCCCTTCTTCGAACCCAACATTGGTTCGAGTCTTTACTAGATATTCACAAGTACATCTTATCTTGGTATCTACTCAGACTTTGAGAGAAATAATTCTGCTAGGTGATCAGTTCAATGACCGAACACTGTCAGATGGCGCTTTAGCTTTGGATAACTAGGATTTATTGGTGGCTTTAATTGATTACACCGATAACACAACCACTTGTGGATTCTCCACTTTTCGAGTACATTCAAGTTTTTTTTTTACGAATGATGACTTTGGAAAATAAGAGTGTCATGATATCGTTGTAAATCATTGGTAAATCCTTGGATACCGACTGTGTTTGATTAATTTGCGGTGATTATCTGGAGATAAGATCTAAAACATGTGCGAATGAGTGAATCATCTTAGGTTGCCTCGTGTTTGAGAGTAAATGACAATTTCACATGCTCATTGTCACGTGTTTTTTAAGTGAAATCTCAGTGGGACTTTGAGTGTGAATTGGTTCGCTCGATGTGATGGGAACACTGTCGAAGACCTCATGCTCTCTATGTAGAAGTTGATGATGAGGGTGAAATTGAGGATTTTTTTCCTCCATTTCTAAACGTCAGAAAATTTTCAAATTTTTTACGTCATTTGGGCTAATACTTCTGTACGATCCAAAAAAATCTCAGCCAATTCTATTTATGAGTGGGCTCATCCAAGACAGTTTGTGAAAAAATTGAAGATTGAGTAACAGGCATCAATTTTGATTTTCCCTGATGTAAGCCTGTACTCATTCCATTTCTTCCAACTGGCCAACGAAGGGAAGATTTTTACCACGTGGACGTGAATAATTCCATAAGAATGAGCACCCCTGTTGCGCCGTGCGACTTTTTGAGCTGCCCTGGTCCCACGCCGACTGTTGGATTGCACGTACGCGTATATATAAACGTATAGGATGTTAGGTATACACGTTTTCTTCGTAGGAACAACGGGCACGGTCACCGCACGTGAAATATACTCGCGTAAAAAGCATTCTCTGACGCGCTTCTAACATTGTGTTAGTTTCGGTGGGATTACGGGGAGGGCATGGGGTGGTTTTTTTTTCTTTTTTCTAGGATCCTACCTGCTAGTCTTTATGTACTTGTTTCCAGTCGTATTAGAGATACCATAACTGCTCCATCACATGATTTTTCAATCGTAAAATTTCGTAGTCACATAAACATTAGATAAATGAGGAGAGGAAGAAATAGTGGAGACGTTTATTCACCTGTAAAATTTGTCAGAGTTATGGAGTTGTCATTAATTTCTATGGATCACGGGCCCGAAAAACCGCGACCCCCCCCCCCCCCCCCACCCCGCGGTACCGGTGGAAACCGACTTTTTCCCAAACTGTACGACATTCACACAGTTTAAACCAATGAATGTGGTGCCCAATGGAGATGCTATTTCTTGGTTTATCCAGTAATTGAGCGAAAACCATGGAAAGCCTCAATTTCCTTTGATGGCTCCGTATGAGAGCCCGGACAATTCCAGTCCACTAGCCCGAAAGGGGAATCCCCGGGCCGGGATTCAATCCTTGCAGCTCGTGTGCTGACCGCCAGTGCTCTAAGAGCTATTGCCCTCAGTGCAACGAATCTTCAGTTACTCTCTCTAAAAGTTAGGACCTAAAGAAATTTTCACTCAAATATTTCAATCTTCAAAGATTTAGAATATTGCTAAATCTTCGCAAATTTTGTGCCAAATTATGAAACTTTTCAAATTTTCTTGTCTACCATCGTTGTTTACTTGCTATCGGCCATATCAAAGATACTGATTATTCAATCGTATAAATTTGCAATCGCGGAGAAGTCATATAAATGAGAAGTGAAGTAGTATCAAAGTTCAATCATCTACGAGTTTTTTCCATTTCCTATTTTACGAGGTGAATAAAATCTCATTTCTTCTCACTATGCAAATAAAAAATAAACAATTTTTGATTTAGCCATCCTAATCTTTGACTTGCGAGAGGTTATATTTTTGGATTTTTTGGTCTGGCGGTTTTCCAAGATTTTAGGATTTTTTTCAAAATTGATAAATCCCAAATTTTTGATAAATTTTCCTTGATCAAAAAATTATCCTTGGCAAACTTTGGAAAATTATCTTCTTTGAACTTTTGGCTTGATTCAAAAATACATTGGATAAATAAGTGACCCATTTATTTCCTCATTACGAGGAAAATATTTCCCAACACGAGTTGAATACCAAAGTTTTTTTCTTTACTTACTATAGGATCACTTTTATCATAATGAAGCTTTTAAAATCTAAAAAGCAATTTTATCAATACGATAATGGTTTTTTTTTCAATTATCAATGGAATTGGTGATTAGAGTGCGTTGAGGAGTTTTAGTCTCCCCTGGTTATATCCGTAAATGAATCACAGACGTCAGCAACTGTCACTTTTTGTTTATGAGCCAACACTTTCAATATATAACTAGAACTAACATGGACACATGTATCACAATCAGCTCTTCCGGAAACTTCTATCGGCAGTTGCGGACATTCCCAAGGGGTCCGCATAGGTCGATGCATTTTCAACTGCTTGCAGGAAAGAAAAGAGAAATGGCAAATGTATAGTAAGGCTAAAAATCCCTATGAGCTTTTCACGAAAGTTACAGAAAAAATCAGAACCCATTTCTCACATAAATTAAAAATTTGATTCCACACCCCTGAATGCGCGCTGAATTACATTTTGACATTTAAAGTAATAATATATTTTCCGAAGTTGAAGATACTGTTAATCATTGACTCCGAAAAAATGAGAGCTTTCAATTTTCCAATTTGGTGCAAGCATCTTTTGTTCTTTTCTGTAATTATCGCGTACATATAAAATTTGTCAACACTGAACAGAATATGTAAAACACTCGAAACTTAATAAATCAACAGAACGTCAAAAAATATTCTGTGTATATGATTTTCAATAACTACATGAGCTATGACAATTTGAACAATTGTCATACTTTTGAAAACTAAACCCGAATCGATATCCCAAATATCGATGTTTATCGATGCAAACGCGATTACCAACCAACTTCACGATGTTATCTCACTAATCTGATCAAGCAATAGATGAATGACGATTGGAAAATAAATCATGTCACGATCTTCGAGATATTTCGACTCTAACGATGTTCATTTATGTGTATGCGCTTTCTTGAACAGGATCAATGTATTGAGTCATAATTAAATTGTTCAATGCGGTTGGAATTTTATTTATCCACATTCTTTCGTTAGCCAAAAAATCATGGAATATCGTGAATTGGCCAATAAAATGTGAGAGTCACTGTCACTTTCCGAAGGAAGTGAATATCTCGCATTCCCGAACTTTTTATTCACCCTCGGGGGAAAAACACGTGGCATGTCGATGGAGAGGGGAGGGGCTTCTCTTTAACCACTTTTTTGGTCTTATCCACGTCCGACTATCACAAGTAAGGGTACAATTCCAAGGGCCTGTTTTTCCTCCTTTTTTTATCCTCGACTGTACAGCTATCGATTGCCGGCGCCTCACTTGATCTCATGCCGATCGCAATTTCAAATCGTAGACTTCCCGGGACTCCCTCTTTATGCACCCTCAAAATTCCCTCGCGCCATCAGTCGGAATTCCTCTACGGGGGAGATTGGAATTTGATGGAGTTTTGCGAGCGGAATTTCTAAAAATTGAGAATTGGAAAAAAGAAAACTTAGTGAAAAATTATCGCAAATTTGAGGTGTGTTGAAATTAGGCAGTCATTGGAATTTTAGCACGATTTTTGGAAATTTTGAATCCCCTCGAACATTTCAGAATTGTGTTTTTCAAATTCGTGAATTTTTTTTAATTTTACAAATTTTGGAATGATACTTTTTTTTCACTTATTAATATTTTTCAAATATTTGAGGCTCGAGGAATTTGGTAATACTTGACAATCTTTTGCATTAACAAATCTCAAATTTGAGAAGTTTCAAAATTTTAGCCATTTTCACTTTTTTTTAATTTGTGAATTTTTGCAGTTTTCCAAAATTTTCGAAATTTTTGGGAATTGAAAAAAAAAATCATTTCCTGAAGCTTTTAGAACTCGTAGAAAAATCGTGGTGGGGTTGGAACTTCACCTTAGCATACCTAGAGAAATTTGTGCAACTTCTTCCTTGAAGGTTCGATTGCAAAGGGCTGATTGAACTATTTGTAATCTCTCGTTCCATTCGATACTGCTCATAAAATCAATTTGATGTCCAGTATCGATATCCTGATATTCTCTCGTTAAACTCCCCTGTATAGTGCTCGTATCAGCACGCTTAAGTGCAGTCCTACTCATGAACAAGAGTCAACATTAGGAGGCCAATAGCAGAAAAAGGGAAATATGTCGCCAGAAAGACAGCAATTCTGTCGTTGAATGCACAATAAAATATCGACCATGCCTCGTATTTCAACACAATCCCTAAAAATTCGACGAGCATTGATGCAAGAAAACGTAGATTAGAATTTTTGTACCGAATCAGAAACCTTGGACGATCAGAAAATTTCTCAAATCTTCTAGATTAAAAATTTTGTTTATACTTTCATAATTTCCAAATTTTTTGAGATGGCCAAAAAATTAAGAAATCTTCAAAGTTTTTTCAAAATTTCCAAAATTTGTAAAATGTTCAAAACATTAAATTGAAAAAAAAAATTAAAAAATTTCAAAAATATAGAAAATGTCCCAAGTTCGAACGTTTGTCATTAGCTCCAAAAATTTGTTATTTCCAAAGACAGTGAAAATTTCCACAAATATTTGGAAACTGAAAAATTCCAAGAAATGATAAATCCTCAAAAATTTCTGAAAGCAGAAAAAAACAAAGAGTATGTAAAACTCCATCACCACCATAAACGACGAAACGAACCATGCTTGATGCCTCGTATTCCCACAAAAAGCGCCATAAAAATCGAACGAGCATCAACACAAGAAGATGTATACCCCAGAGTGCGTATATTCCCTTTTTCTCTACGTTCATTCATTATGAAACGATTCCCTGAGAATTTAAACCGGCAGATTGACAATGATATAGTGCGCATACCGTATTGCGGTATTTTCCATTATTCATCGAGATTATCGATAAATTATCATATTATAATAGGCGCCACTGATAGTTTCACCTTGAGGTAAACAATGTGGCGTGATGCCGAAACAGAAGTGTACCCGTTGGGATGATGTGGCTTACGATATTCCCCTTTTGGAATATGTTATAAGACCCTGCAAGTTATTTTCGTACGCAAGTATTTCAGTGGGACTTAGCAAGTTAAGTTGTACCGTCTCAATTTAACTTTTATAGAGCACTTACAACATTCATGCATTTGAATTTTTCAAAATAAGTCAGTCGAATGGCTTACAGTCTCAATTAGAAGCATTCGAATATGCCAGCTTCCCAGGTGGGAATTGACCATGCGATGAAGCTTGATCAAAGCTTGGACGAGGCTTGACTAAGCTTCGCCAAAGCTGTTTTTTGAAGCCTCGATCAATCTGTGCAGAACATGCGAATGTACCACCAATCTCAGCTTAGAGAATAAGTTTCGTCCTAGCTTGGTTGCGTAGGTGAATACAAGTTTCGAACTTTATCTTCATTCAAGCGTCGGACTTTATCTTGGTACAAGCCTCGAAATTCATTTCCGTCCAAGTTCCAAAGTTTCTCGTAGTCGAAGCATCGAAATTAATCTTGATCCAAGCTACAAAATTTATCTTGGTTCAAACTTGGAAGATAGGAACATTGAGGTTGGACCAAGCTTAGTTGAACATTCGTTTCCAAGCTTGGGTTGAGGTGGTGCAGCAATCCTGGATTTATATAAGAATCCAATATTAAGCAGAGTTTCGCTGACGTCGGTAAATCGAAACTAGGAAAAATATACCTCAATCCAGCTTAGTACAACCTTAATTGAGAAGTTTGGGTTTAGATGGTATGAGCAATCCGGGATGCATGCTTGGTAAAGCTAAGATTCAAAGCTAACAAAGCTGAGCTCGGACCAAGGTTTCTGAACCAAGGCACAACATGGTTTATGAAGCTTGGCTTTGGATGATTCTAGTAAGCTTGGATGTATGTATGTATCCGAAATTGGACGTAGATTGGAATCTGCCTGTGGACCAGCGCTAGGGACGCTAAGATTGAGCCAAGCTTGGCACAAGCTGGCCCAACGAAGCTTGGATGTCTTTGATATAACTAAGCTTGGTTTGATCTAGGCTTATACATGGGATGAAGCTATGTCGAAGCTACCAACTCCAAGCTTCGGCATCGAAGGTCGGACCAACATTAATCTCATCGTTCAAGCTTCGAATTCCCCACCTGGGTTATGCTTAAAAGGCTCCCTTTTAATCATCCCAATGCTACAAGTTAAAAACTTTGAGTTCCTCAATCCGGGATAAACCATCCCCGATTCGGGGATGCAAAGGTGCCGAAATGGGGGGATGAAACTATCTAGAAATATCCTATTTGTGGAAGCCCATTACAGATCTCTACCCCCAAATTCTGGTCTTTTTTTTCCACCTAAACACAGGTAATTTCCGGAGTGATTCATGGCGCATCATAAACTGCACCCGAGGAAGAAGATACCACTTTGTAGGTGGACCTATAATAGGTGTTACAGAATTTGAATAATTGATGATAATTACCGTAATGACACAAGCATAACATACATATTCCAACGGGTCGTTAAGGAGTACACTAAATCGCCCGGATGAGACTCACGATGATTGCACGTTTTCACTGGCAGGTGCAACGAACCACCTACATCTTCACAATATAAGCCTCAAAATAGACGTGAAATACTCACAACGCAAATTCTCAAGGGCTCTTCGCTCTGTATTATAAATAACAGAGTGCACAAATTGAAGTGAAATAACACATCTTCATCATCCAAACTGTAATTACTGTCCTTAATGACTAACCAACGACCTTCGAAATACCGAACTAGGGTCTAGCCAAAATCCCTAAAATATTAGTAGTAAATCTTTCCAAATAGTGCCATTAAGGTATTTCAATCATCGGAAATTCGGATATTTTGGGAAAGTAGGAAAAGATTTCTAGGAAATTTGGTTCGTTTTCAGGATTGTTTCTAATGCTTCCTGTTCGTGCTGTCTTATCAACCAGTTCTAAAAATTTTCTTTAATATTCCAGATTGACGATTCTCTGCTGCGAAAAAGTCTTTGGAACATTGAGCCTGGCATAACGAGGATGGACTCTTGCCCTAGGTATCTAGGTAAGTTGAAAGGATAGCATATGGCTTAATCGACTTTCCATTAAATCTCCATGGTTGAAGGTATTCCAAACGCTGGTCCACTATCTCCAACATATGGGTGTCTTGCCATCCCTCTCGTTTGTACTCGAGAAAAGCAAATTTTCTCCATGTGTATTCATCCCCAAAGAGAAGTATTAAAATACGACCCCCAGGGAGTCAAGTTATCCATGCAATTGTCTCAATTTTCTGATCCCATACTTTCGTCAAAACTTTCAATGATAACGGAGGAAACTAGACAAAAGGGAATGAGGAAATTAAACGACGTGCGGGTGTTTGATTACCTCGCGGCATCTCCCGCTATCTATCTCTCTCTTTTCCTGGAAAGCAAATCCGCGTAGCAACACTCAGTCCCAAGTATATGGTACAGGCATTAGCACGAGTCTAAGAAGGTGGCATACTATGCTGGGGGAGATGAGAGGGGGCGGCAGAAGCGGGGGCTTTTAGAAGTAGTTTTAGCGTTGGGTTCATAAGCCTCTTCCTACAGCTTCTCACATGGGTCCAGTTGGTATACGAGTGTCGTAATAGCAAATGTATACAGTGCTAGTGTACATCGGCGTCAAGCATTGGTAATGTAATGGAAAACTTGGAATATAGTTTTTTTTAGCAAGTCCGCCGAAAAATTAATTTCCTTATGGATATTATCAAAAGCATAAGGGACATTAGTGATAATTGGACAATTGCAGGGTGGATGTATCATCCAGGAGTCGCATATGCGATGGTGGCTTCTCTGACTGAGAGCAATCTTTCAGTGCACCTAGTAAGTTTCGTCCATCACGAATATTTTCCGTCGAACATCAACGTTCTTCTTAGACATAAATAAAAACAGAAATAATGGAAAAAAAATTCGGATAAATTTGGAAAAAAAGACAGAGACAAATTTATTTATTTAATCAAGATCCTTCGTTTTCAATGTATTTAAAAATCGTCAAGAAATCAGTTGGCTGAAGAAATGCCCATTGCGGTCACACAAAAACTTCCGGATTGGTAATTTCCGCTCGCGATAATGGTTTCCCACGATTTTCTTGGAAATTCTAATATCTTGTCGACAAATAGTTGTAGGGAAAAACGTTATTGACCATTTTTTTTTGTTGACACTGCCATTATAGGTGAGAGAATTTTTTGTGAATTTGCACAAATTTAGCCGAAAATTTTGTGGATTTTTGAAGAACATTGGCAAACTGCAGAGCCGATTTTAAGCACCATCCAATTATCAGAGCTTCTAATTCATGTGAAATCGTATCGATTTCACAGTTAAACACACACACACACACACACACACACACACACACACACACAAAACTTTAAGTTTCTGTCGACCTAATTTCAATCTGTCTAAAGGGCTCAAGTGGAGTTTATCACGTATTAAATTAAGTTGACGAAGAACTTGAATTAACCCGTTGATCAAACATAGAACCCAAATTCTGTAGCTTCATATTAAGCCTCCATAGTGTTCCAAATTAAGACATTATGGATCCTTTAGTCAACGTACTCCACAACCGTAAACTAGAATGATACGACTTAAAGAAAAATTTTCTTATCTTCAGTTGAAGAGGGGTGGAGGAGGAGGAGGAGGGGGGGGGGAGGAAATGTGTAAAAATGAGAAGATATGGTGGTGATTTGGTGTTTGCTCTTGCATCGGGGATACCGATGAAGGTGAATAAAGTGAGATAGATATAGACGACACTGTGATATCCTGGGAGAAGGACCATGGGAGGAGAGAAGGAGAGCGCTTTGGTTTGTGCGGGGCAAAGGAGGGGGGGGGGCGGAGGAATAAAGGGACTCGTACCTGCATTCCGTTCCCACTGACCGCTTAGGTCCTTGTATAGGTGGTGGCCATCCACCGCCTCCCCGAAGGCTTCCTCGGGCTTTGCTCACTTGTGCTTATGTACTTAGTAGTTGCCGTGCGACCAAACCATCGCGAGAAGAAGCTCAAGCGCACCTTCCCCCGCTGTCTGGCAATGCGCTACAGACGCGAATGGACCAACAGAAGAAACAAGGTACAATGTATATATATCCCCCGGGTGCTGTCGCAGAAAACTCGTTTAGTCGCTCGACCTCCCCAACTGTGTTTCTTCCCGCTCTTTTTCTGTTTTGCGTTTTTATCATTTTTTTTTTGTCATTCCTTCACTCCTTTATCTCGCAATGTCCCTCTTTTGCCTCCCCTCACCTGATGAATATCACTTCCCACATTGCTAGGGATTTTGCTATTTTAATTGAGCGAGTTTGAGGAGGTTTGGTCTCATCGGGCAGCTTCCGATGACAGAACATTTTAACTTGTCGAGTTTAACTCGCTAATAGCTGTATTGCGCGCGAAAAGATAAATAGTATCTTTGAATAGAAGTACTTTGGTCATAAAATATTCCTAATGCAATTACCCAGGTGGGAATTGACCATGCGATGAAGCTTGATCAAAACTTGGACGAGGCTTGACTAAGCTTCGCCAAAGCTGTGCTTTGAAGCCTCGGTCAATCTGTGCAGAACATGCGAATGTAACACCAATCCCAACTTAGAGAAGAAGCTGCGTCCTAGCTTGGTTGCGTAGGTTAAAACAAGCTTCGAACTTTATCTTCATGCAAGCGCCGGACTTTATCTTGGTACGAGCCTCGAAATTCATTTTCGTCCAAGTTCCAAAGTTTCTCGTGGTCGAAGCATCGAAATTAATCTTGGTCCAAGCTACAAAATTTATCTTGGTTCAAACTTCGAAGATAGGAACATTGAGGTTGGACCAAGCTTAGGTGAACATTCGTTTCCAAGCTTGGGTTTGGGTGGAGCAGCAATCCTGGATTTATATATGAATCCAATATTAAGCAGAGTTTCGCTAATCGAAACTAGGAAAAATATGTTTCAATCCAGCTTAGGTCAACCTTAGTTCAGAAGCTTGGGTTTAGATGGTATGAGCAATCCGGGATTCATGCTTGTTAAAGCTAAGATTCGTAGCTAACGAAGCTGAGCTCGGACCAAGCTTAGCACAACATGGTTTCTCACGCTTGGGTTTGGATGATTCTAGTAAGCTTAGATGTATGTATGTATCCAATATTGGACATAGACTGGATTCTGCTTGTGGACCAACGCTAGTGACGCTGAGATTGAGCCAAGCTTGGCACAAGCTGGGCCAACAAAGCTTGGAAATCTTTGATATAACTAAGCTTGATTTGATCTAGTCTTATACATGGGCTGAAGCTATGTCGAAGCTATCAAGTCCAAGCTTCGGCATCGAAGGTCGGAACAAGATGGATCTCATCGTTCAAGCTTCGAATTCCCCACCTGGGTAGAAGTCTTCACCTGACTAACTTAATTAACATTGAATTAGTCCAAGTATTCACAAAATTCAAGTGAGGGATTACCGACTCCAGATGCGGGAGACATCACCAATCAAACCGGAAGTACTCAAGTACCGATTGACCTTCAGTATTCAGCCCAGTTTGGGAGCGCGACATGACGAGTAATAGACATTCTGACAATGCCAGAACCCTCGTGCGTAATCGAACATTTATATCTCGACTGCAACTTCTTCTGTATTTTTCTCTTTCCTGCTTTATGGATTTTTTTCTCTTCACATCTCTTCTTTTCTGCAGTGTAAAAATAGCGCAACGATGAAGGGGGCAGCGGGTGGATACTTGAATACGGACGAATATAACTCCACAGAGTTATTCCGGAGTTGCGATCCTCTTAATTAGAACAATTAACCGAGTCCGAGAATAAAGTGGTATGACGCATCCTGGACTGGCCCCAGCGTATAGTTGCGTTTTGTTGCATTCGGTCCGCCCTCTCATCACACCTATTTAGCAAATGCATTTGGTGACGTTGTTCGTCTTTTTTTCTGACGGGTTAAGCATAAAAGTCTCTTAAGATAAGTCTCTAAAGCAGCCATTTCAATTCAATTTAATTGCATTGGGCGCGAATGATCCTTAACAATTAAATTGCCATAATAAATTACTCGAAAATATTTGATTGTGTATCGTTCCATTTGCAATTGAGTTTCGCGTCTCACTATACATAGATATTTTTTTATGGCCATGTATATGAAATGCGTGTAGTGCGTGCGCAAACGCAATACTGAGCACACAAATGAGATTCCCTGGAGGGGTCTGTCACGCGTACAAATAGTTGACCTCGCTCCGTCGCCTCTATCAATGGCTTGGCAGTGTTCTGAATGGTTCATACCGTCATTCCCCCCCCCCCCCCCCGCCTTCCGCCCTCCCCTGTAGCCCACCTCGTCATTGGGCCCTCATCATCGAAAATGTAACACATTCATTTGAGGTATTTAATCCAGGAATAAATGACAAGGTTGACTCGAAATTTGTAGAGAGTTTAACCTGCAGTTCTATCGAAATGATTTTTCGAATCTTCATGTTTCAAGGTATTTCCAGCAATGTGAGATTATGTACAAAGAGGGGTGTGTGTGTGTGTATGCCATTGGTTTGTAAAAATTCGAAAGTAAGCAAAAATATTGCCAATCACAGAAATTCGAAATTTAAAAATCAATCAACAAGTTTCTTTTTGCAGTCTCAATTTAACCCTCTACTTCTTTATTTTTCAACAAAACTTTTTCCGAGGGCCCGCGAGGGATACAGTGTTGGAAGGCAGCCTTAATTTTTCTATGTATAAAGTTTCCCGCATTTTCATGTTCGATGATGTAACGATACTCGGAATTGATTAATCCATTACCTCATCATTCGTTGCTTCATTTCTCTGATGATTGCTATATATACTCTGATATTGCTAGTCAGCAATTAATGAAGTTTGTGCGCATTTATTTTACAAATGTACTCAAATATTTACAATTTATATCTTCGAAATTTTTTAATTTTTTTAATGTTCCAAAATTTTTGTACTTTCAGAGTTTCCATCACCAGCCCCCAACTATCGACAATCAGCTGGATGGCGTCGGATAAAATACACACGGGCTTGCTGCAGAAATGTGCGTATTGAGATAACAGAGAGCCTCGGGGGAAAATACGTATGATTCAACGAGGCATCGTATGGAATGTGAAATACATAGTTGATTGCCCGGTGACATCGATGGTGAACATCAACCGTTGATTTGCATTCGACTCTGGAGCCTATCCCGTCAGTTGCTGCCAATGGGATCCAATTTATGCGAGTTCTATTTTAACCTCGATCCACAAGCCCCCGGACAGACTGTCGCGCTCGTTTCCTCTTCGATTTTGCATTATCTGTTGCGTGTGCCCCAGAAGTCTTTCACAAGCATTGCGTATGGGTTTTAATTCTCTGTTTGTTCAATAGTCTTATTTTTTCTTTTTTTTTGTCTTGGCCAATATGTCTTCCTCCAAGCTCGGTCATTACGCGAAGGCGACGCAATTGTCGTAATAGTCTCACTTGTTGTTGGGAAACATCTGTCGGATGAGTTAATTGCATTCTTGGTGACATAACGTCTGAGAAAGACTTCGTTGGGGGAATCACACTTGAACGAATTGACCTTTTGAAGATCACCATGTTATCGACTGCCCACAAGCGTGTGGGTAATACTGCATTATCGACGGGGACGAAGCGTCATGGGGTATCATATCGAGGGTCGGCTAGTTGAATGTTTAGGAAGGTCCTATGTTATCGACCCCAGCCAATAATAAGAATTCCTTATCATAGATTACTTGCATATTATTAATATGTTTTTCCCAAAGATTTTGTCTAAAATTTTTGGCAAAGCATTGTAGAACTTCCCATGGATTCTCAATTTTTTTTTTTTTTTTTTTTTTTTTTTTTTTTAAACCAAGCTTATAGCTTTGCAGAAGGAACCTTCTATCCATAGAATTTTGGGAAATTAAAATGACTCCGATAATAAGACAAATCAACACTTTAATGAATATAATTACGAATAGTAGCTTTGGAAAATTTATTGACAAGATATCGCTGAAAAGATTTGATCTACTAACATACTAAGTGTCATCTTTAGTTTAAGATTACGAATGTGGTGGATATTATAAAACAAACATATCTTGTTAGAGGGGTTGCTAGTCCCTCTGAGGGTATTAATTAATGACTCCCCAATGGGCATTCTTCAGGTTAATCAGTAATTGAGAGAAAACGTTAATTTGCACAACCGTCTCGTTTACGGAAATCTCGTGACTTTTGGAAAACGCATGTTTTGTTTAGAAACAATTTTTAAATCAATTGATCGTAACTGTCCTACTTCTCTTTAACCTAAAGCACATGTTAGATCAGGATCAATTCATTTTTCAAGTGATAGGCATTCTCTCGCCACATTTTGTTCGTAGACGATCAACAAGAAATGTTGAACAGTTTTACCACACGGAATTTTTATGTCCAAGCCCTGCCATTTTTTTCTCCATTTCTAAACACACAAAAAAACATTTCAAATTTTCAAATCTGCTCAACTTTAGGCTGCTCTATGAGCTTCAGAAATTGCATCCAAATTTGTTAGTAAGTTGTTACGAAGAAATACTGTAGATTAAAAATTGGGTTTTCAAGAATTGTATGGTGTTGGTGTTGTACGATTGCTTCCACCATGGTTGATCAATTGGATAAGCCTCCCAAGTTGGATTATGGGGCTTAAATGAGTAGAAAGACACGACTAATATTTGCCTTTAACTGTTTATTTTAAATACTTGATTCTACTCAGTCAGAAGGTACGTGCGCTTGTTACAGCGGTTTACCCACAACTAAACCTTAAAAATCTAAGTATGACCAACTATCCTCTATACCTGAGTGCCAACATAGTGTCCACCCCCTGATTCTCAATCCTCTGCACATATGGTTGGCAAGCTCTCGTTGTTTGGGGAAAAACTCAGCACAGTTTTTTCTGCTTATAATAAAAGGAATGAACTCTACGCTGTCCATTCCAAACAGCCAGGTAGACACTCAATGCGGAGGTAGTTGAATTTTGCACATATATAAATTTACTGAAAATCCAACGAAGTCCCATCAAAATTGTCACATTGAAGGATAAATCAGGATACGTAGAAAATTTAAGTCAATATTGAGGATAATTTCGGTATAATATTAAAGGAATGGAGTAGGAGCCAGCAATTAATTTTCATTGATAATTCTTAGTAATTTCGAAGATGACATAAGTCAAGAGATTTGAAATTAAAAAAATGGCCAATGAGTGGAGAATAATTTTATGGGAGGAAATGATGCTTCCAGCGAATCACCATTGGGTCATAAGTCACTCCATATCTTTATCAACGAGCCCCCATGTAACCGTCAAGCCTCGTCCATTTCTGTTATAGATAGTGCACGTGCAAAGTAACATTACGAGGACATCGTACATATCGTTATTTTAGTAAAAAGTTTCCAAAAAAAAATTCTGGCTAATAGTTAATTGTTAATGGTTTCTTCTAATTGCTATGCGTCATTTACGGTGATTTATGATTCCTTAAAAAAAGCATTTAAGAGGTCAATTTGGAGTAGATAACACTTTACGATAGGATAAAATTTTTGTTTAGTTGTAACGTTCCATTCAAATTTATATCTATGAAATTATTTCCCTTGATTTCATGGTTACTTTGTTCTATATTAAATGCTCTATATCTTATCGTCGACCTCCTATAATGTCAATATGTTTCGGTCCTCTCTTTGACTGTCAGGAAATTTGATTTTCTAGATTTATGGGGATAGGGTTAATAGCACTTAGAACACGACTTAGTTCTGCCAGGATTTATCTCGATTTTAATTTATGATATTCCTCTCTACATAATTACGCTCATTGCCACCCAAGTAGATGATGGAGGATTAAAGCGCGGTTCAAATGCAGTGGGTGATAAATGATGTGAGGATATTCCATGCTCTTCTACTTTTAATTCATTGTTTTTAATTTTATTTTATAGTACAGTTCTGGCTCCAATATTGAATGAACAAATGCCCCAATGCTCGTCTAGTTTCTGACTATTTTAGACCATTTTTCAACAAAATGTATGTATGTTCGTGTTTGTCGATTAGATTTTGGATGAAATGGGTCCAGTATATATATTGTTATTACGAATTCCAATTGTTTACAATGTTTTACTGCATAAACTGTTACAGTTAGCGGAAAATTCATATGAGAAAAGTTGTTCCCCATATAAAAATACGTATGTTATGTAGAATGACTTTTTTTGATAATTTGCATAATTAAGGAGGTATGACCGGCTCAACAATTACGTATGTAAGTGTACGAATGAACCCAGCGCTGTCATGATGGTCCCAATCGAAGCGGTTCCATGCAAAATCGAGCGGGTTACATTTTGGATGGCATTCGTGCAGTATATGCAATGTTATTAACAATTGCAATTGTTTATGCTGTTTCACTGGGTGAAATATTAAAGTCATTGTTTTTATTGCGACCGCACCCCTATTGGCGTCTCACTCCCACTCAAGTAACGCGCATAAGTCTCATCCTCATGCTCACCATGCGTCTACTCAGATACTCATAATTAGCTGCTTCATAAATGAGTCAGTTTAGAATTCTAAAATCTGCAAGTTCTCATTATGACACTAATAGGGGTCACACTTATTAACCGGGGTATATTGGAGAAGAATAAATTTAGTACGCTGTGCTGAAATACCAAATCCGGAAGTTTTGTTTGCACACACATGCTCATACCACTAGTTTTAAAAACGTATTACTAATGCAATCATGCAGATTAATGGAGCCATTATACTCAATTTTATTTAGGACAAATGAGTATATTACAGAATTTTTTCTGTTTCAGATGAGGTGAAAGGTCATCCATAGTCTTCACCTGGCACATCACCAACAATCAGCGACAACAAATAGACGAAACTGGTTTTCACAATGATTTGACAGATGTATTTGATTCTGAGATCATTGTGAAAGCTGATTTTGTTCGCCATTCAACGGTACATGATATTCATATTCATCTAAAAATGTTCCCATCAATCTGACTGAATCGATGCTTATCCCGTTATTTTTTTTAAGCAATTGCTAATCATGCAAGCTGATCGAACAAATTCAATTACAGAAATGGAACGATGCGCACAAACATGTTTCAGCTAATGGACCAATATTAATCATGGGATTAATCATCGGATAGCTATCCAAGTGATGCTGCGTCGCTTTTTTTCTTATTTCTCTCTGGATCTTTAACGTTCGCGTTTCTTGTTCGACCGCAGGCGGGTGTAATTGTTGACAGATAAATAAATAGGCCAGACAAAGAGACCTCTGTGCCGGAATCCTCGACGTAGCACGCGCTGCATATATGCATATATATATATATATATAGTCGTGCGCCGTCAAGGGCGAAAATCAAGATTTACGGAGAGAAATTGTCTCGAGATTTATCAAGAGGGTCAAAACTACGAGAGTGCCCCGAATAATATGCGATATATTCCTGGCATGAAATTATAATTTTGGATGAGTGCAATTTCCAAAAATGAGTGATTTGTGATCTGTCTCACGCACTTGGAGTGCGTACGTTTTGCCGGTACGTTATGTGCAAACAATCCCTATGAAATATCATGACCAATATGGACCACCAATGAGTCGAACACATTCAGCCCACTAGTTGAATTTGTTTTCATCGATTTTTATGAATTCATTAATAATTTGAAGTATGAACTAATAGTCTAGTTGTCCAGCAAAAATGGAAGAGGAACTTCCGGCTTCGAATTGCATGCTTCATCGATGTATAATAAACCTATCAGGTCTGGGATACCCTGTATTTTGTAATCTGGAAATTTTCTGGATTATGGCAATCAGTTTTCAAATCTATGTTGAAATATTTAGCTCGAAATATAAAAAGGAAATGTAAGAAGAGATACCCGGAAGTTGACGCGATTACCATGGATACAATTTAAGAGGTACTAGGAAATTGGGATTAATGCACGAGAAGCCTTCTAGTTGAGCAAAACATTTTAATCAGAAGAGGAAGTTGTATGTTGATATTCGCAGATGAAAATAAATGATTGAATGTAGCGGTCGACTAAGATAAACATACGTATCATCTTGTACAGGAATTTATGTATATTAGTTGCAGAAATATTTATTCCTTGAAAAAACATCACACTTTTAATTCATTTAATAATCAGTGGGAAGAAAAAAATGTTTATGATGGGTCATACAAATTCCTGTCGGCTTTTTACAGAATTCATGTGAGATGGAGAATCAGAATTTTCCTAGGGACTTATCGCTCTTTTGTTGTTTCTGTAATTAACCTGTACATATAAAATTTTCAACACTGGACAGAATATGTAGAACACTCGAAACTTAATAAATTAACAGAACCGCAAAAAATATTCTGTGTATATAATTTTCAATAACTACGTAAGTTATGCGAACTTGAACGATTGTCATCCTTTTGAAAACTAAAACCGAAGCGACTTTTCCTGGCGAACACATTCTTCTTTCTGTCTCAACATATTTTTGTTCTTATGTGTATGGACATCCTCTACCTGAAAAAAAAAACAAATTTGAGCGAGTTTCGATTGGCTTTGATAAAAAAAAATGAAAAACCAAAATATGAAAAAAAGAGACCCGTATTTTTCGTTTTTCAAATCAGATGCGCCACTCGTATCTTATGATTTCCAATTTTTTCTGTTCAATATCGATTATCCCGAAAAGTATCGATAGTAACGGAAAAAATTTTTAATTGAAGACCGAAAAGAAGGCGGTCGCCGAGTTAGCATGGAATGGCCCATATATTACCTCCATGAAGCAATCCTATTTCCTATTTTAAAAAAGAAAATGTGAAAATCTCGAAATATCTCGAAGTTTGTTACAATTGTAGTCTCTCTCTCTCTGTCTATTCCTTATATATAATTGAGAGCTTCCACCACAAATCGAATGACAATCGCAATAAATCGATTATGGGAGGAAAAACTCGATTATCGGTTGTAATACCCCGAGACCTTAAAATTTATCGGATAATACCCGATAGCTTCGTTGCGTAGCAACGAGAGCGAGAAGTTTGGCAGGTTAAAAATTTTTCCGCCAAACTTATCCTGATCGTTGCTACACCGGTAAGCTTGAGGGAATTGTCCTATAAATTTTAAAGGTCGAGGGGTATTCGGCGGATTATTTTTTACCCTCTGATTTTGACTAATCAGAGCACAATGATCGAGGTTACATGGCACTTTACACGATATGTAGTCTCCACATCGCGTTTTTTGTCTTCGTGGTGTTGGCTAGTATATTTTTTTTAATCTTGACATCAATTCCAGGCAGTGAATCTTTGCCGAATCGACTCATTTTGCACAGGTTTTGAAAATGGACAGAACCTCTAATAGAAGTTTTAATCACAACGAAATGCCAAAATCCGGAAAAACAATGGAGGATCTACCGGGGTTTGATCAGTTTGATAAAACCCCTGTGGTCCGGTGATTTACCAAACTAAAACCAACGTGAAGGTGACATGTGACCGCGAATACTGCGCTCTGATTGGTCGAAATCGGGGGGTAAAAAATAATCGAAGAAAAAACTCGATTATCGAAAAAAAATCTCGGTTATCAAAGAATAATCTCGATTATCGAAGAAAAATTTCGATTATCGAAGAAACATCTCGACTATCGATGTCATGATCAAAATTGAACTTGAAATCCGAGTTAGAAACGCATGTGGCCCCGTAGCGGCCACCGGCACGGCACTAGTCCTTATACATAATTGAGAGCTCCGACCACAAATCGAATGAGAATCGCAAAAAAACGATTATCGAAGAAAAACCTCGATTATCGAAGAAAAACCTCGATTATCGAAGAAAAATCTCGATTATCGATGCCATGATAAAAATTGAAATCGAAATGGCATTTGGAAATGCATGTGGCCGCGTAGCCGCCACCGGCATGGAGCTAGTCCTTATATATAATTGAGAGCTTCGACCACAAATCGAATGAGAATCGCTATAAATCGATTATCGAAGAAACAACTCGATTATCGAAGGAAAAACTCGATTACCGAAGGAAAAACTCGATTATCGATGCCATGATAACAATTGAAATCGAAATCGCATTTTGAAATGCATGTGGCCGCGCCGCGGCCACCGGCAAGGAACTAGTCCTTATATATAATTGAGAGCTTCGACCACAAATCGAATGAGAATTGCAATAAATCGATTATCGAAGAAAAATCTCGATTATCGATGCCATGATAAAAATTGAAATCGAAATGGCAGTTGGAAATGCATGTGGCCGCGTAGCGGCCACCGGCATGGAACTAGTTCTTATATATAATTGAGAGCTTCGACCACAAATCGAATGAGAATCGCAATAAATCGATTATCGAAGAAACAACTCGATTATCGATGCCATGATAACGTTTGAAATCGAAATCGCATTTGGAACTGCATGTTCCGGCAAGGAACTAGTATATAAATAATTGAGAGCTTCGACCAGAAAAATAAATCGATTATCGAAATCAGAGAAAGAATGGCATGTGGCCATATTTATACAACTAGTATATTAGCTGTATAAATAAGCTTCCGTGGTGTTCACGAAAGATGGCGCCACTGGAGGGTTATGGAGAAATCGTCGTAATTGAACGTCTTCATCTGAGTTTATGTTAGCTTTCCATATTATTGTTCATGCGAAAAAAATTAAAAGAAGATAAAACGAATATATTTTGAATAATTTGGGATCTGGAAAAATAAAAACATCGGGCACTCAGATTTTCAGTTTCGTGGTCCTCAAGAACCATTCGGGGTTAAATCCCAATCACCTCAATAATCTTAAATTTCCAAAAAACTCAAGGAAATTCAAACAAATCGCGAATTAAAAACTGAAATAAATAATGGAATATCCAATCCGAAAGAACATCAGAGCCATGCATAATGTTATGCTACACACAGAAAAGTTTGAACGTAAAGTTCATCGATACAGAATTGCCATTTATGATTTATTTGCCGTAATTTACGGACGAAGCATCGTAGTTTACGATTCGCTAAACATAGTTTACAGTTGGAAAACCGTAATTTACAAGTAACAAGTCGTCATTTATGAGATTTCGTTGTGAAGTGAACACGAAATTTTGACCCTCCAATTTCATTGATTACACTAACTCCACGATCAAACGGTGAAAAAATCACAGAGGTGACAAATTAATTTTCCCGGAATTGATTAATCATTCTGCTCATCCTAATTATTATCCCGATGATCATCAACGACCTCCACTCCGTTTGATACGAAACTGCCGCATGCAACTCAATGGTGATCAGAAACTACCGTAGAATCCAATGTTTGTAAGTATTCATTTTTCATTGATATATGTCAATATATCAGTCTAAAATTTTTTCATTATTCTCAAATATCTGTCTTTCACCGTACAAAAAAAAAAAACGCCGTTTTCGCTATTTGTGTTAATCTCAGCTCATTGAGTTTACACGATCAGAGCCCCCCCCCCCCCCCAGTCCACTTCATTTGCAATTTTTCGAAAATTTTACATGTTCGAAAAATCTCAAAAATATCATGAACTATGAAAAATCATAATCAACAATTTTGTAAATATAGAAAATTAACGAAAATTGCATTGTTCCCAATTTTGAAGATTCTGAAGCTTTTTTTACGAGTCAAAAAAAGTAAAAAAGTTAAAAAGTAAAAAACAAAACTTACAAAACTTTTCTAAATTTCAGACATCTTTGAAAATGTCCAAATATTTGGAAGCCTTTTTCGTGATAGGTTCGCGAAGAGGACCCCCAGGGTACTTAGGAGGGAGTGGGCGAGGCAACAGTGAGGCTCGGTCTTTGACCTCCCAAATGCCAACACCTCGCTCCTGAGTCAATAATCACAATATATTGTCGCGTATTGAGTTAATTATTGTGATGACATCTCAGAGGTAAATACATCTAAACATTTATCCATCCGTATAGCATTTCTGCTTCACTACATGAAGCAGTACGATTTTTCCATTCCGATTTGTACGGATATGAGAAGGATAGTTACCGTAGAGACAGGCACCATCGACTACCTGACACCCCCACTGATCTCTATAATGACTCGTTATAGAGATCAGTGAACACCCCCGACCGATGGTCCTGAGAAGACCCCCAAGGAACGGGTGAATGGGCCAGGACAACGGGCCGCATTCGGTCATTGACCAAGCAACAGTTGACACCTTGATCTTCATTTATCGAGAACCCTGCATTATTGCATATCAAGTAGATTTCACGTGTACACTCTTAGTAACTAAAATACAGCTACTTAGAACCTATTAGAATATATAGGGTATGGTTAAACATAAATGAACAAATCAATTGATAACTTCTAAAAATTCTTTATATAGAAAAGGTGTACTGAGAGGAAGATCTTTACACGGTTAATACTTGTATAAAACTGAACTAAACATACTTTCTGGAGGTATCCATAAGGGACAGTCTTAGCCCCTGACCTGCTATGCCATAAAGCAAAAAGTGCGAAGGGATGCACTTCTATTTACCTGAAAGTTGTTAGAGAAAGAGCCTCTCTACCTGAACACATTTTATTACCATACGTTTTCCGATGTCTAGAGAAATATATTTTTGTAGATATTCCAACAGAACCCATCAAACGGGCGTTATTTTCCAATTGACTACATACAGGAAATTGTGTAGCGGTACGTTTTTCCGATGCAAACTCTATGAAGCGTGCACCCATTTATGATAGCCATGGGATGACAACTACCTGCCCCCCTCCCTGGAGTAATGGGCCTTAGGAGACCCCCAAGGGACTGAGCACGGGAGGACTAGCAAGGAGGGGTACCATTCGGGTTGTGAGCTGACGAGGGTTGACACCAAAACATATAATACGAGATATACAGCGAACTATCACACATTAAGCTAACAATTGTGTATCTTACGGAAATGAATTGATTCACAAATCTATCGGAAAGTTAGATATAATCGCCTTACTACAATTGAGTATATTTTTTTTCTGCAGATCAATGAGTATTGAAATGAAATGATGAGATCAATTGATTTCGGCTGCACTGCATTTGGGATAAATTCTCTCAAGATGAATTGCGGGAGGATGGGTTGACTGAGCACCCATATCCATTGTTACATCCCCTGGGTGATTTTATGTGCCTCCTGTTCTCCCGTTACATCTCCTCATTTTGGCTGCCTCACTCATCCACCCACGATCGCCAAGTACATCTTCAACAGTTTCGTAGACATGGTACTCTAATAGGTGAGGTACAAACTTGAAGAAGAATTGTTCTTGTCAAGAAGGAAAAAAACTTCACTACGTCGGGAAAATTATAGCCTCCGGATAATTGAAGCGTGTGTATCGAGGGTTTTCGGTGGTCTTGAATAACTGTCACTCAGTGCGCACGCCCTAGTCCGATGTTCTCTTGGTACCGAGAACCAATTTTCTGTGCCCAATCCTTGGGTTTAGAAATGAAGTGAATGTCAGGGAAAGAGGAATAACCCTTTGAGGAATTTAGTGTATTACATTGGTGAACACATTTTGCCTTGAAATTTTCGGATCGCGGAAATTTTTTACGGCTCCCGTTTCGGTGAACTTTCAGGTAGCGGCGGCGCCGTACCGCCCACCGAAGGAAAATATGGTATTCCGGCATGATACGTAAGCGATACCTACCTTTTTAACTTCTCGATTTTTCGGGATATCATTGTAATGATCTCTAAATCGATTTTGTTTATTTCGATTCGTAACTAGGGTTTTAAGTATACCAAAATGCGTCCCGTCGAATTTCGAACCAATGTCTCTGTGTGTGTATGTTTGTATGTGTGGAATCGGAAATTTTCGTTAACGATTTCTCAGGAACGGGTCGAACGATCTGGGCCATCTAGATCATAATCGGGTCTTCATGGAGCTTAGATCAGATTAGTTTTTGGGTTAAATTGACCGCGCAGTTTTTTTGTTATCAACGATTGAATTGTTGCAACGCTCTATTGCAAAAGCGGTAAGAGATACGGCAAAAGGTATTAAGCAGAATTTGCTCTGTAAGTGGAAATGCACATTTAATTTCTTATCACTTTTTTCCATAATTGCCATAATTAAGGAGGTATGACGGGTTACACCCTCGAGCGGTCGCACCCCTATCGGCGTCTCACTCACACTCCAGTACGCGCATGATTCTCGTCCTCACGCTGACTATCCGCCTAGTCAAATATTCATAATTATCTGCTTGATGAATGGGGTATATAGTTCAAAATTATCAAATCTGCAAGTTTTCGTTGTGAACCTCACGGGTCACATTGACTTACGCAGCAGCCGCAGGAGACGCCCAGAAATCAAGGAACGTGAACGCGAAGTGCGGTGTCCGGTAAAAAGGACTAAAAAAAAATTCATAATCTTAAATATGCAAAGTTTCAAGAATTTCACAAATTTTGAAAGTTTTACATGTGCACAATAATCATTCAGAAATTTTAATAATTTTACAAATTATTAAAAAATTATGACAAAAATTTGCAAATTATTAATAAAGTTCCAAATATTTTCAAATAGCCGTTCTTAAATTTGTTGCGGTGTCCCGGGATCCCAATGTTCGTTATACCCATCAGATCTCTTTATCCAAGTAATTAATGACCCAAGTCATTTCTTACATAATATGATGCCGTTTTTTACTCAATCAACGTGAAACGTTGTTATCAGCACAGATGGTAATATAATTTTATGATCACTCAGAAAATCGCTATAAGAGACATCTTGGATTCTTCATTGCTTCAGAACGGATTCTGAATAAATTATACAAAAGATCACACATGATCCAGTTAATATTATAAACATTCTCTATAAATTTTGAAATAAGTCCATCTATACTGTTGTGATTAATCTATTTAAGAAAAAACCCAAAGAGTTATAAGTACAATTTTAATTTCCTATTACGAAACATCCTATGTAACGGGTTCGAAAATTTAATTGAAAATAGACTCCGCTGAATATGTTTATAATAATCACAGTCTGTACCTATGGCATATGTGTTATACGAGAGGTTTGCTTAATTTAAGTATTTCATTAATTCTATTCATTGCAGAGTGTCCCTGAACCGCCAACTTTTCGCCACGGAGGGTGAGGGGGGGGGGCGATAGGCGATGGATTGTGGAGTCAGAAATCCCGTTATGATTTTGCCGTGCGAAGCACCCCCGCGCAAACACACACACACACACAGACAAGGATCCACCAACAGAGCCATTGACCAAGTCACACACCCATCACCTCCCCCACCTAAACACCCACTGCCACCCAAACACCAAACTGCACACACACACACACACACACACACACCTTCTTTCTTTTTTTTACAAATGAGAGGGACGGAGGAAAAAAAAACACCTTCTGGGCCACCACCCACTCCCCCCCCCCCCACCCAACCACTCTTCCCCCCCCCCCCCCCCCCCCCCGTACAACTCATTACTCCACTAATTATTTTGAAAAACAGTCGAGGCAGCGCCGCTATTGGCCACAGAGAAAAGTTGAATAACTCCGTAGGACTACACCTGACGGCAAAGTCGTAAAAGAATTGTCGACTCCAAATTTCATCCCTCTTCCACCATCCAGAGGAAGGTCCGCAGTTCAGGGGCACCCTGCATATACATATATATATATTCTGTATATATATCTATTAATTTATTCATTACATACATGTGTTATAAATAATGTCTGTTATATATGATACCGTCGGCAATGGCTGAATGGTTAGAGTGCTGATCTTTGGCTCACGAGGTTCACTGATCGAACCTACTAGAGGTTCGGCGTAATGAGCTACCATAAGGAGACTCCTCCATTCATGATTTCCAATTTGTACAATTTTCAATGAAAACAGCAAATAAAAATAATTTTTTTCTTCGCCCTTCAAGTATCTCATTGAATGTATGCAAAGTTGCAAGTTTTACAAATCATTCGTGTTCATTCATCAGCCCATTGAAGATCGTGAAAATTTGATACCGTAAAAGGGCGGAGGTGGGGAGGGGGGAGGGCTTAAAAGTATTTATTATAAATTGTTTCATTAATTCCCCGAAATATTCTTGGATTTTTAAAATCCGCTAGCGAGACTATGCAATACTTCTCCATTTAAATATGCTGTGCTTACTCTAACGGGTGCTTGCCAATTAGGCATTTAGAACGAGCACGAGCGAATGTTTTTGCTGGAATTTCCGGTGGTGATTTATCAAATGAGGAAGATCGTATCGCACAGTCGGCGCAAGAAACACTCCAGGAATGAAGGAGTCATGAAACACGCTCATGAAATTCTATTTCACCTCTCGTAAAAGTGATAGGTCACTGTATGGATTATGCCATGATTTTGTTGTGGCTAAATTGATTAATTTTTCTTTGAATTTGTTGGGCATTTCATTTTCGACGCAAAAACTTTACAACACCTTCAGCATTTTTTTTGTTTTTATCTCTTTTCGGAAATATTTGAAATTTCTGGTATTTTATCATCTGATTTTTAGGATAAATTTTACTTTTTCTTTATTTATAACAATTTTGAGATTTTTGAGATTGCAGAAATTTTTGTTGTAAACGTTCCATAAATAATTTTCCATAACTGTAATTTTTATTTATAAATCCATTTGATATACTTCTATATATAGTATGCTCTAATCGTATTATTTACCCACCTAATTTGTAATGAGCGATTGAAATGCAATTTTAGTTCGATGATTTGGATTGACTTGTTTGCACAAGTTGCATATGAATTCACTCAAATTTTCTCGTTTTCGCTTTCGTCTCCTCATTTTATCAGCCCTAATATCTCGTCGGCTACAAAGAAAGCGGCGTATCAACTCCCCCGCTATCAAGTGTCAAACGAACCGAATGTAAGAAAAACCAAAAGGCTAGCCCTGGGTTGACTCAAGCCAGTCCGTGGAATAACGAAACGAGAGAAGTCAAAAAGGAAAAAAAAGTGAGTGACTCTAGATGGTATTCATGACTTGGCGTTGCGCTTCTGGATCCATCGCGGATCCAAGGCCCTCGAGATCCCTACTCTTACGTCAAAAGATGACAGCTCGGAGAATCCTACCTCCTTAGATTTTCTGAAGATTCTCCCGGAGCACATGATTTTCAATATATGTATGTACTTTGTCAAGAATATTGAACGAAAAGTCAACTGTTTCCCATGCTCGCGCATCAAGGCGTAAAAACAGAAAGGTTCGATATTTCAACAGGTGGCAGATTTATTTGTCAATTTTCAGATTTTTTTCTCGATTTAGGGAAGTTATTGTAATGACCCCGATAAAGTCTCAGAAATGGAAAATTTTCACTTGTCTCGACATTTTACATCATTCTGATGAATTTGTAGATGAGGGTTCTATGTGTGTGTATGTATGTGTGTGTGTATAGGTGGATGTGCGTGCGTGGGTGGGTGGGTGGATGGATGTGCGTGCGTGGGGGGGGGGGGGGGTGTGGGTGGGTGTGTATAGGTGGGTGGGTGGGTGACTGTGTGTAGGTGGGTGGGTGGGTGTAGGTGGGTGGGTGTGTGTAGGTGGGTGGGTGTGTGTAGGTGGGTGGGTGTGTGTAGGTGGGTGGGTGGGTGTGTGTAGGTGGGTGGGTGGGTGAGGGTTGTGTGTGACATTTTCCTGTAAACATCTCCTGAGCAACTAATGAAAAAATGTCACTTTCTATCAGTTCAAAAACTAAACTGAAAATATGCCATTTTCCTGCTCTTTCCTTTTCGTCATCAATGCCACATTTCTACTCCCATCTAGAAACACTAATATATTGCCACACAGATTTATAGTTGTGCCCACAATTGGACTACCCGCGCGTTTTATTTTGACACGCGAACAAATTTAATTTATCGATGGAAACAAGAGCGCTGGGGTGTGGACTCGTCATGCTCGTTTTTCCTCTCATTCTTTTGTTGCTCTTGACCTATTAGACGAAACAAATATACCTCAAAGAGTCCTCAGGGGCCCTGAGAAATTCCAAGGAAAGAAAAAAATTTCTAAAGAAAGTCCTCTGGTCGCTTCAAACCACTTTGCACTTTTCCTTGGAATACTTTTCCTTTCTCCATTGGTGCGTTGTTTACACAAGACGTCTCAGGTCATTTGAAATTTAACGATTTCATAAGGGTATGAACGAGTGAAATTTCGCTGGTCTCGCAATGGAGGGATGATCATAAAAACCCGAGAAAGGCCCAGCATCTTAAAAAGCTACTTCTTGAGAAAGCCACATAAATTCGTCATGTCTAGCACGTGGTATGAACACTTGTGTCATCCTGATGGTCATAAACTCAAGAATTATTATGTATACCTTTTTTAGTCTCTATTGAAAGCCCACAGATTCGAATTTTCTGCTCCACTTTCATGTCAAACTGGGGTTTTTTTTTGGGAATCAATGGAACACTTCGAGTTGTTTATGGTATTGAATCAGAAATAAAATTAAAAATTGTGAATCCCCGATGAAATCAGTGTAATTCAAAAAATCAGGGAAAAAACATAACACTCCTCACCGAGCTTTAAGGAAGAATGATGGAAGAAGGACTTCTGACAGAGGCCATATTAATGAAATTTCTTTTCACCAACTTCCTGTCGAGATACATCCGAAATTGCAAATGAACCGGATGCACTATGTGTGATAGTGATACATAGATAGGGGGAATTAATGACTCTGAAGTTACCGTATGTCCTCAATTATGATACCCAATGAATTCATACGACATAAAAGCTGTATTTCTAGAAGATGAATAATATTCATTGAATCTGAATTTTTCTATCTACAATACTTTTTTGATAGACCGATATCATCGATGGAAGTAGGTATATTAATGAAAAAAATATGGAACTGATTTCGAGCTGAATCACACACACACACACACACACACACCTACTATTCGTGTGGGGTATCGATGGCCCCCATACAATGAGACCGTCCATCCGGGCGGACACCTACCGGAACGCAAGGGGGGGGGGGGGTACCCTCCCATCGTCCAGCCCTCTCCTGCCGTCCAACCTACTCCTACCCTCCTCCTCCTCCACTTCTACCCTCTGGCACATGTTCCCCAACACATTAATCTTCCCAAATCAGTCAAATAATAGTTAGACTGTAGAGTTTCCATTTCTCTACCGGAATCCAACAGGAGATTAAAGGGAGAGATAGTGAAAACCGACATCTAGCGTGACCCAGGCCACTATGGAATTGACACCCCAAACTGTTCCTAAATAACATATCAATTATACAAACTTGCTTAATTCAGAATTTGAACCAATGCAAATCGGTATGGGCATTTTGTTGTGCAACGGAAATTAATTTCGATAGTACTTAAGAGTGTTAATGAACCTCGTAGGGAGAGGATGTGCGCGCCATCGCACATACGATTTGCTCAAGTTGCACTGGCTCACTCCACGCGACTTTTCTCATTTGCTTCTTTCCCTTCCTCTTTCTTCCCCAAGTTTTTCACTCCCCTCAACACTGTTGCACGTCCAGCAGGCTGGACGAATGAGCTGAGTTTTATCAAGTTGAGAATCGGCCGAGCGCTGACCGGGCGCACATGTGCACGGATTGCAAAAACTGACGAAAGACTTTGAGTGTGAGAGATGGAGAACGGCTGCCAATGGGTTTATTAAGCTTTAAAGGCCGTTTCTTGGGCTATAAGAGAGAGTGCGATTGACTTTTTATCGTTCAGCTGGAGGATTTTATTTTTGCAATGGGGAGGGACAGGGGATTTTAACGCACACTTACTTGCATCATCTCGACGGTTATGCACGGTCCCGTGCGGGTGGCCTCAGACTCTCGAGCATGCGGATCGTTTATTTAGCTCAGTTTACGATCGAGATAGGTATATATGGTTTCATTATGGTTAATTGAGACATTTTCAAAAATTTAGGTGATTTTTTTCACCTATTTTCTGGGTACCTCTTTGCTGGATATGATATGGTAAAATTCAGTTTCTATAGATGTCAATACAGCGAAGTGACCTTATGACCAAATCAACTCATCTCACTTCGAAATAATTACACAACCCTCATGCTGGATCCACAGGAATCTTACTGTCATTTGGCTTCTACTTTGAAGAACATGAAAAAAAAACAATTTCACACGCGAAAATATCCAAATCAAAGACACCCAAAAATTAAATCTCGACAATCTGAGGGGGGGGGGGGGCTCCCTAGGAATTAATTTGATTGGATCATTAAATTCGTCGCAATTTTGATACAAAAATTCATAACAAAAATGCATAAAAAAATCATAAAAATCGAACCTAGGATCCCAGGTAAGAATGTCCAGGGCTGACGATCATGACAGGTTTGTCTAAGCGCTCCCTCATCGAGCCTCAGAAAGCTAAGTTTGTGGCAGGCTTACTTCAATTGTGAAGCCCAGGCTTGAATCGAGGCCGACTAAGAAGGCCCGTGTTGGCTTAGTTCTCCCTCGGCTCACGCTAGAATTTTCGAGGCTCAACAAGTCGAGGCTGGACAGAGGCTCGTTCAAGTCTCGACAATCGTTTCCGATGCATATACTCATTTGTTCTGACATTGATGTGGATTGTTGCAAAATTGGATTCTAGAATGATAAGCGCTGAAAATTTTTAGAATTTGTAAAAACCTTCTCCCTGTTTATTTCTTCAGTTTTGTAAAGAGTGGTACCTGACATGCTGTTACCACTGACAGACGCCGCGTTCAAATTGGAATCAACTTCAAGTTTCAAAATAATGAATCATAACGAAAAATATGAGTTATCGATGAATGACTGGGAGCACTCCGAAAAGGGAACTGGCATACGAATAAAACAAAAAAAAACATATTTGGAGTCGTTTCATGTTCATTTATGTATTGGGGAGTGCTCAAATCGATGATATTTGAGATAAGGTCTCCAACTGAGGGACTCGAATGCGCCATTGAGGTTGCACAGTGCTTACGGCATAGTCAAGAGATTGGAAGAATTTCTTGCGAGGTTTCAACGACACCGTCTAGCCAATCTTCTAGCGAGAACGCAGGGAAAATTAGTTCAACTCCGAGAGATATTTTTTTCTGTATGCCATTGGAAATCTACGTCGTTGAGGAAAATAGCATAATATTTTAAAAACTGTAGATAATAATGTCAACTTCTCAATTTTTTTTCGTTCAATCTCGACCTCAATGACCCAGATCGTTTCACCCGATCGTGAAAAATCGTTAACCGAAAATTCCGATACAAACATACACACACACACACAGACATTTGTTCAGCCTGCGACGGAAAGTATTTTGCTATACTTAAAACACTCGTTGCAAATCGAAAAGAAAAGAATCGATTTGGGGTCATTATTACAATAACTTCCCAAAAAATCGGAAGGTAATTGAAATCTCAAAGTACATAAATCCACAAAAATGATAATATTTGATAAGATCCAAAGATGATAACTGCATCGTACATTCTTGCAATAGGTGTCCAATAATGTGAACTAGTTCTTAAATAAAGTATTGGCTACTTCCGTCAAGTATGGAAAAATTAAGTATACTTAATGGAAGTTGACGGAACTCAAGTATATTTTAGGAGAACATATCCTTTTCAAGTTTATTCGATTCACGTAGACTCGATTGGAGTATAGTCGCTTCAAGCATACTTCATTTAAGTATACTTGATCCAAGCATCTTATACCCTGCTTCATTCAAGCTCCAGGTACTTGCATCAAGTTTCTTTTTCTGTCAACTTTCTGAGACCACATCAGCGTTTTTCCCACGGATGTAGTGTGAGATAGAGTTTTTCTGCAATCTTCATCGTCGGGTGGATCAATTCAATCACAGCTGCTTTAATCAATTCACTAACCGATGTATAACACCAGTGATACTAAATGCTTACGGTAAAAACCCCGAAACATAAACAAATGGGGCCTAATCGCGAGCTTCAAGTTTCCTTCCGGTGGATCGAAGTTTAAAACTCGTTTAAACTTTCCCACGTATCGTATTCGGTGTTTCTTGGTTTTGTGCATGAGTGTGTGTGTGTCTGTGTAAAAATTACAAATTAGAAACATTCCAGATTAATTGTAACCGAGATCAATCACTCTAATGAACCTCCCTAGTTTCATTTTCGGCATGTAGTAAGGTGATTATATCTAACTTTCGGATAGATCTGTGAATTAATTTATTTCCATAAGATACACAATTGTTAGCTTAATGTGTGATAGTTCGCTATATATCTCGTATTATATGTTTTGGTGTCAACCCTCGTCAGCTGACAACCCGAATGGTACCCCTCCTTGCTAGTCCTCCCGTGCTCAGTCCCTTGGGGGTCTCCTAAGGCCCATTACTCCAGGGAGGGGGGCAGGTAGTTGTGATCTCATTGCTATCATAAATGGGTGTACCCTTCATAGAGCTCGCGTCAAAAAAACGTAACGCTACAGGCAAGCCAGCCAATTTTTTCTTTCATTTTTTGTCATTCCAGGAGTTAAACCAATTGAATACTGCACTACATCGCCATATTCAAAACTCACTGGAATTGAATTGAAGTATAACTGCAATGATGAAATGGGAACGAATAATTATAGGATCCGAAAACTAATTAATCACCGAGCAATCATAATGCGTGACTCGAGTGTTTTTATCCTTGGAGTCCGTTCGATAACCGTCAAAAGTGTTATAACCTAACGACACACAATCGTGAGCCAATAAATCGAAGAGAGAGAGGCCCCAAGAGCTGCGTAATCGTTGTAGCAATTAGTCTCAGTCGGTACTGGCATGCAGATCATCCAAATGGGGAGATTGGTTTATTGTTTTTTTCCAATGCAATCAAAAATAAAGGGGGCAAAGATTCTGCCAATTATTCGCTGGACCAATACATTATGCGGGCTGAGGGATCGGGTTGCATCGCAGAGCCACATCGATAACTTTCGGACTTACTAGGCTCGTGTAACATTCTGTTTGCCCCCGGAATGTCCCCAGCATCTCAAATATCTCGTGAACGAGTGTTTTTACGATAAAAGGCCATTGAACATTTTTCGCAGGGAATTTTATTTATTAACTTATTCTTGAGATAAATTAAAATTTTTTTTTGCTGTTTCTTTCTTTCGAAAATATTACCGAAAAAATATTGAAGCGATTGTAAACGAAAACTGATCAACTCGAGAGTTAGTGAAGACTTGTTTTTTACGCCATTCTGAGAAAACACACACACACACACACACGCACAGCCCCAGTTAATCCTTCACAAGCCTCCCTCAATTATTTGTGAATTTCACAAACCATTGTTTACCGACGATGAAGCTGGGGCCACGCGCACACAACGTCACGCCACTCTCGTATTACAGAGGCCTCACTTTTGAAATGGGTCCAGTCGAGGAGTGATATACAGCAGGCAGAGTTCTTACGCCTCGTTGAAATTGCTCACCTATTTTCATGCTCCTTGACTCTCTCTCATTTTTACGACCGGGACAAAAAAAAAAGAAGGAAAATAAAGAGTGAATTTTGACCTCTTGTTCACGTGTCGGATTACGACGACCATCGTGAGTCATGTTGATCCAACAATTTTCCATTTTTCGGAGTATACGAGTTTATTTTTCCAGGGCCATAAAGTTGGTCGTTAATTACGCCCATTTTTGATTTTTAACATCTCGATCTTGGGGAGGTATTGTGGGCTCGTATGTGATTGATTTCTATTCCTCTTCTGAAGTTTCACTTCTCTGGCACGTCAGGAGCTGAACGTTTTTTTTTTTGCATAACTCTGAAAATTATGTGCCTCGTCCCCCCCCCCCCCTACATCTCTCATGTTCATATAAAGTGTGGCGAATGCTATTCAGAGGTGAGTTCCCAAGTCATCCTGATTTACCAAAAAGAATCGCCGATTATCGATATCTCACCTATAATTACCATGGTAACGCAATGATAAAGTCCCGCTACTCGTGTTTGACTTAGCCTATTGACACTTCAAAGACCTGGGGCGATGTGTAGGTATTTTATAATCGTGCATGGGTATGCAGACACGATTTGCTTCACACGTGTTGACCCCCTTTTGTGGCCCAGGTACACATTTACGCAATGTAAGGACGAATGATTACATTATCAAGAGTTTATCGCATGCAGAAAAATTCCATGAAATTGTCTCCAAAATTATTGCACACACCTTGACGATGCCAATAATCAGATTGTCAAATGCATGTGGAAGATGTGCATGATAAGGGCGGTAAAATAGAAATGAACAGATGTGAAATTTTATGATTCTTTATTCTTTTGAAATAGACCATTGCTCTATTCACCGGGTGGATAAACTGTCGAAATTTATCGGGACTATCTTTCCGGTCTCGCTGGTACATATTTACAGAAGACAATTCAAATAAAAAGTCAATCCCAACTGGAGAAGTGATGCCTCAAAATTGTAACTATTTTCGGATCCAAAGAGGTATTTGCGCGAGGGGCATTTTGCGTGCGATAGACTGATAAGATGAGGTGGTGAAAAATTGTCTATCGCATCAATTTACAAGTTATATCAAAATATACGGAGTTGTATTCTAGTTAAAATGCAAACCTACGATTTTCTTCCAGCACTGTTGTTCACCCGGTAGTGTTCCATACAGACTCATATCTTGTCTCCTTCGTTTTATTGAAGATGAGGTACTGTTTATTTGTGAGAATTCATTGATGAAACATTTTGACTATTTAAACACACCCACACACATCCACTCACCCACCCATACTGACCTACCCAGCCATCCACACTGACCCAACTACCCACCTCAAATACTCACCCACCCGCCCACCCATGTACGTACATCCATCCACCCACCTACAAACACCCACACACCCATCCACCCGCCTACACCCACCCGCCCACCCACATCCACCCGCCCACCCACATCCACCCGCCCACCCACACCCACCCACCCACCCACACCCACCCACCCACCCACACACCCACGTCCACACACACACTTACACAGGTGTGCTATCTGCGGTACCCATAAAACGAGAACGTCGGACCGCACGAAAATACCATCGTTCGCCGGCGGGGGGGGGGGGGGGAGGGTCCATTGGCGGCTTCGACCATCGTAGCACACAGGTATCGTTACCCTGTGTTTAGAAATACGATTGGTGAGGTGGCGAAAGACGGCCCCAGCCGCGTGGGTCAGTGTCTATTACTCCCGAAGACATACTGAAGAGCGGTGGATAAAGTGTGGTGAGTACAAGAGCGAGGGACAGAGGACAAAAACACCTGCGTCCCTGACTCTGGAAAGCCCATCATTGATTAATTCATCTTCGTTAATGAGTGAAATTAGTAGTAACATACTTTTCATTCACAAATTGGGGTATTCCCAGAATTGAGATATATAACTGTACACGTAAATCCATAAAAACACTGCCACACGCCGTCACACAAATTCTCCGTAGACCCATAAAAAATCTCAATAAATTAAATTGATAAAAGTTCTATGGCAAGCGCCCCTCAAACGGAAGTCGTCTACTGTGGCCGGGATTATGTGGAAAATCACTTAACGAGAAATCTGAGAACTTCACTTTCAGATAATTTCTGCAAAGATAGGAGATTAAGCTGATGCAACGGCGCCAAAGCATAATTGTCGTTAAGCAATTATACTTCATTGCTTATTATTGCTCGCTATTTTTCTGAATATTTTTTTTTCAGTTAACAGTTTGCAAGCGCTATAAAAGCTGTCCTTAAAAAAAATTGTAACACTAACTTATCATCAAGTCTATTCTTTCAGTGAACTCTTCACGGACTTCAGACATTAACAAAAACCCGAATCAACGTTTTTCTACCTATGGATTTCATTATTTTTTATTAAATTATTTGACTATCTCAATCAGAGGTCCGTAACAGAATTTTCTATCCCAGGCACCATGTTTTTAGCACTGGCGTCTAGAACTTGCATCTTTAAAAAAAAAAAAAACTATATTGTTTTTTAAAAAAGTGAAGCGTCTCCCTCCCCCCCCCCCCTCCCTTAAGTTTGGTACGTTATCATTTTTAGAAAGTGTCACAAAGTTTTGGCGAACGCATTCCAGTTCCTCCTCGTTTTCCGGAAGTTAATCCTTTGAGTTCTAACTTCAAATCGAGCTTCAAATACCCTTCACTCTCCAATCTTCAATTAGCAGCATCCTGCGGTGTATCTTCGTGAATATTTTTTTTCACTTATTCAAGGGAATTTTTTTCCAGGCAGTTTTCCATTCTGAATCATTTGGAACTTTCCATTACTTTTAGAAAACAGAATGTTCAATTATTTGTTGCTAAATTTTGTTCAATATGGCAAATTCAATCATTTCTGCGCGCGATTTCTGAAGTCCCAAGATGAGCAGGGGAATTCCTATTGCACTTAAAAAAGTACGGATTCCGTATCTGTTTCCGCATTATGTTAAATCGGTGTGGACCAATCCAAGAGTGGAGGTGATTCCAGTCGGACGCGATCACTTTGAATTTGAAGGCGGACTCGATTTGAATCCAATATCCACTGCTGACTTAAATATCTTCCTTGGAATAAACTCGGCAACGAATTGATTCAATACTGAGACTTGATTCAAATGACAATATGGTTGCTGAAGTTAAAGATACCGTTAATCATTGGTTCCGAACAAATGAGAGCTTTCAATTTTCCAATTCGGAGCAACCATCTTTCGTTGTTTCTGTATTTATCGCGTGCATATAAAATCTTCAACACTGGACAGAGTATGTAAAAGACTCGAAACTTGATAAATTAACAGAACGACAAAACATATTCTGTGTATATCATTTTCAATATCTACATAAGTTATGACAACTTGACGATTGTCATACTTTTGAAAACTTAAAGCCCATCGACATCCCAAATATCGATGTTTATCGATGCAGACGCGATTACCAATCAACTGCACGATGTGATCTGACTAATGTGATCGAGAAATGAATGAATCACAATTCAAAAATAAATTATGACAGACCAATAAGGAATCGTCTTACGACTTTCAACTCTGACGATGTTCATTTTTGTGTATGCGAATTGGATCGAAGGATCGAAAAAGAGGAAAATTGTTCGGTATTAGCTTGAGAGCTATCGCCCCACTTTTCATGAAAACTGTCCAAACAGTCCAAGAATTGCAAGTTCGAGGAATTTTTACATCACCAAAGTATCGTCTCAGCCCACCAATTAAGCAAAGATTGTGTTTTAGTTTCTCCCGCCACATCGGTCCGGCAGGCGCCAAGATCATCTAAAATTCTGGAAGATGGTCTCGCGCTATTAAACTACAAGCACACTAAAAAAAAAATGGCCCACGTGCTCATCATTCTTTCTGAGAATGTCTGTGTGTTTCACTGATATACTTCATCACCAAAGAAATCTCCTTGTAACGGATTTGCTCATGCGAAATATATCTTTCTAATTTAATCTTGGAAATGCGAATGCGTGGCATACAGAACGCAACATGCCCTGACGAAAACGGTGCCCGACGGAATTTTGATAAGAATTTTCCCTTAACCCAATCAAACGCAAACCGTAAAACAAATCAAGTTGAGCCGATGACATTAGAAATTTGTCAGTATAAAAGTGTTACTATTTTTTATTTTCTTCTCTTTTAAATTTTTTTTAAATTCTTGTTTTATTTTGTTTTTTTTTTTATTTCTTTTTTTTCTTTTTTTAAAATTTTTTTATTCCTTTTTTTCAATTTTTCTTATTTCTTTGAGATTTTTGAATTTTCAAAAATTTTCCAAAATTTTAAAAACTTCAAAAATTAGAAAAATAATCAGTAATAATTGAAAAACAAATCGATTGGTGTCAAAATTATTTTTATTTTTATCATAAAAGTACACATACATAATGATTGTCTTTTAATGAAATTGAATAATTAGAAAAAAAGATTACTAAGCTAAATTATCTAAATAAATATCTAAGTACGAAAAAGCTGTTACCAAAATTGTCTGTAATTTATCGAGTAATTATTATGCTAAAAATGATTTAGTAGTGAATAATTGTTAGCTCTTTAGGTCTCTTTAATTTATATTATCAGTTTATACATGGATGAACTTTATTTGGCACGTGGTAATTTTTTTTTTCAATTGATCGGAATATTATTATATTACATGGTAATTTTTTAATCTTCTTTTACATTATGAGATACATCATTGTGTACATATATATCGGGTTTATTATGCCATACACAGCTTTGGAGTTCAGGGGAGGGATCTGTCATGGAATGATGTCATGGAGTCTGATGGCGCGCACAGAAAAATGGCGATCTCAGTTGTTAATTTTTCATTCACTTTCACACACACACGATCACATACACCCAATATTATTTACACTTACTGCCTTACATTTCCATACTACATTCTCCACTCTGTCACTATTGCTACGTTTTTTTTTTATACATTATCAGTAAGCTAACTATAATCACTGTAATTGGATAGTAATTACATTGTATTTGGCTAACTTTTTAAATTTATCGTATATCTAATTTTTGAACTGATTGATTGGAGTTGATAATGGTTATATCCCTTATGGAAGTAGGATCTGTGCTAGTGGTTTGGAGAGGTTTGAAAATAAAAAATAAAATTTTGCATCCAAAATTTTTCTTTAAATTAAAAAAAAAATTATCAAAAATGTTTAAAAAATGTGATTTTTTTTTTAATATAAGAGGTTTCCAGAAGTTTGAGAAGAGCAGTGAAAATAAGTTACCGCCCGAGAAGCGATGTGCTCATAAATTCCACGTGCACAACACATATATCAATTTCCATGGGTATCTTTCAAACAACTGAACTCAACTGCCATTTGGCTTGACTGATCGGTTGTTTATATCTCCTCAGTGGTAGTTTGTCCATGACTCGATGCCGGGCATATAGCGATGGGAGTATGGCACATACGAGTTGCTCACATGGCTATGGTTCATTGGTGTATGATGGGAGTGGTGTGGGCCTGCTATGTACTGGACCGGTGGCAGTGGAGGCTGAAGCTCGTGATAACGTATCATGTCGTGTGGTCGGTCTTCCCAGGACAATTCTGTCAGAGTTGGCTCGCTGCAGTGCCTCTTGTTGGACCTCTCTCCATCATCATCATACCTAAAGCCAAAAAAAAAACGTATAATCATCTAGATGTGTTCATCTTTCGGAAGAACTGATAACGCGCTAAATCCGTGCACTCGAGGGTTGAACCCGCGATGTCTCCTTAATTATACAAATGAGAGCATAACTTATTAACCATAAAACGTGTATTTTGGCATAAGGAAACACTTTGGTAATCATGATGATTCTAATATCTCCAACCGTTAAGGTACTATAGTGCTGTAAACGATCAACGACAAAATTGAAAATTTACCGATTTGCTGAACTCCACGATGGTGATGAATTATTGGAATTCATGGTTTGATACTGGTGAACGGATAATGTATGGCAGGGAAGATACTGATCCAACTCACTGCTCTCAACTTCACATTCCTGGAGATGTAATGGAATATTGAGATTGACACCTCCAAGTGCAGCCAAACTGCTCATAGGCCCATCTTCCACTTGGGATTGATCACTTGAATCAATGTATCTGGTAAAATCAAAGTTGCCTTGATGCTGAGAAGAGTCCGATACTGAAGAAGCTGATAGATCCTGCTGGTACAGGATGTTCTGCTGGTGCTGATGTGCCTGGACACAGAAACCATAATTCATGAGATAATTTTGATGTTGAATGATATTTGGGGGAGTTGGCAGATCAGCAGGATCATCGGGATATTTTTTCATTTGGCTTACACACACACACACACACACAAGATCGGCAAGTTAAAAACGTTTCAAGAAATATTGTCAAGGAAATAAGTGACAGCTAAATGAGCTAAGATACTATATAGACCAAGACTCTAGTTTTATATTGGCACTTTTCTATATTGGGAAGTAAGAAATCGTTGATTCTCAGAATGGAAAATTGGACCACACATGATCCGTGGGATTGACGTACTCGAGTGGTGGATCTGTTTAATGCCTCACCTGATTGACCAAGTGGTGCCCTCGAGGCGTCGTCGGTGGCGTAGGAGGCGACAGGCCCTGATTTAGAGACGTCGGAGGCGAAGAACTCCCGCGGCTTTGAGGCGATGTTGGACCCTGAATACCACGTGGGCTCAGGTCTTCTTGCTTCAGGGAATTGGAAACACTGAATGCCACGTTACTCTGATTGCGGGGTGGTGATGTGTCGTGAGCAGATGCTTGACCATTTTGCTTTCTGCGTCGTGGCTGATACTTGTAATCCGGATGCTCGCGCTTGTGAATCACGCGAAGACGGTCGGCCTCCTCGATGAACGGTTTCTTGTCGTTGTCCTTTAGTAATCTGCAGAAAATTATCAAATTTCTTTACTTGGAAAATGTTTTAATTTGAATATTTGATTTGTGGTAACAGTTGAGAGGCAGCGTTGCTATTTTCCAAATTTATCGAATTTTGATCAAATCAGAAAGTAGTGGGATAAAAGTGGGTGTGTGTCCATTGGTAATACAAGCAAAACTTTTCGATCTGTAATTCCTGTTTGCCATTCCTACATTTTCCGATACGTCAATTAAATCTTTAAAGACTAGGTGCATAGAGAGCGCGAGGACGAGAAAATGTAAGAATAAATGATCTAGAAAGAACAATTTTATCATTCCAAAAATTTCTCCCGATCACTTGCAATGTTCAGCAATCCTTGAATTTCAAACGAAATGTATTCCTCAGCAGTACTGCAAAAACGCAACTTAGGTTCACAGCATACACGGTATATGATAACCATTTTTTTCATATTCAAATACGTAATCGGACTTCGATATCGTCGAGTAGCGCGTGAAACAGAACCCAAGGAGCGGGTTACACGTCTGGTTAATGTATCTTGAAAGCGTTATGTCTTAAGGGCACCCAGAGACCCGCAGTGTCTACTTGAACCAGCAAAGAGTGACGTGGTTCACTTGCACTGTGCTTTTAACGCTGTGTTTATGTTCCCACTGGACCCCTACTTGCCACTAGCCGATAAGCTTTTCCGGTGTTACAAAGGCGAGGGAGAGGTGGCAAAAAATGATGAGTACCATCACCATTCACACTGACCCTCGGCCGCATTTTATCAGTATTTTTATTGCATATTTGTGTTGTTTGATTATTTGTTTACTAATTGTAAATTTTTTTTTCCATCTTTGCTTATTCTTTTCTTGGAGGATTTCTTGGATGGCATGGGTGGAGTGCAAAGAGGCACTCTCAGGTCCATGTCCTATACATTATAGATCAATCATGGGAATCCCATGTGAATTTATCTTGCATGTCTCAATATATGCTTGGAACACTTTTGATTGGAGTATTCAGGGAGCCCCTTTTGACCCATCAAGGTACCACCCACTTCGGGTGAAATTGGGGCTTTTATAAATAGCTTTCCAAAATAGTTTTTCAAAATGCCAAATCTACTCCGGTAAAGGCAATAAAATAAATAAATAAAAGAAAATTGTATGGGATAGAGGGAGAGGGGGAGGGGGGGGGGAATTTTTAGGCGCAGCAACAGGTGTCTGCGCGATTATTTGCCGAGATTACGAAATTCTTGGGACTATTAAAAGTGTAAAAGAAAATAATGTTTTTCATGAAGTTGAAGAGGCCGATGAGAACTTGAAAAAGCGAGACCATCTGGTCAATGGACTTTGAGTTGAGACGTTTTTTTTTCCTTCCACCCGACTGGTGAGAGACCTTCGATAGCGGCCACATTTCTTTTTTTTCCTACGCCAGATGATCTGTGCTGCGGGGGTCAACTAATTTTGATCATCTGTGGCTATGAAACTATTTGTAGATATATCTCATGACGGCCGCTGATGTTAAAGTTCAGAGAAATCTCGCGTAATTACATGGAAAACACGGAGAGAGAAGATATGGAAATTTTAGACGAAAATTCCAGGGAAGCTCTCAGCCTGCCTCATAACCAAGGTGTACAATCATGGTGAATAACTCTAGAAAAATCCTCCTATAGTAAAAATGAGAAACGAAAGAGACTATTGATATATATCGAAATTATCGAAAAGCGTAGGACGGAAACCGACGCGCCGTCAGCCAGTGCGGCGGGAAAAGGAAATGCGCGCGCAAAGCACGCGCCGCCGGGCTAGTACGGAAAAGTTTTTCTTCAATGACTGGATAGGGCAAGGAATGTGCCCATTGGGCATTGGGTTTATTGGGTTAAACCGTCTGAGTACTGGACAGTTTTAGGAAAAAGTGGGTTTCTATTGGCACCGTCGGGAGTGTCGTGTTTTAAAAACAAACAACAATTCTCAAAAATTGCTCATGGAATTAACTATATATGACCCACCTTTGAACACGACTTAATGTGAGAATTTTAGACGGCTCGCAGTTGATTGAAAGAAATTGATAGAATATTTTCTGAATACCAAAAATTTTAAAAATCACAGAAAAATTAATAAAGACCCCAATAAAAAAATTAGAACACCGAAAATTGAAGAAAAAATCCTCAAATGAACAATATAACGAGTTGTACGGATCTGACATCTCATTGGATTTATGATTTTTTCCAAAAAATTATAACATTTTAGAAATTTGGAAATCTGTGAAACTGAAGAAAAATGAAGTTTTGAAAATTACAAAATTACAAAATATGTGTAAAAACCGGCAACCCTAGAGCCCGACTTCTTCAGTGGATCTCGAGAGGTGCTTACCTGTTGCTTTCGAGGAAGTTATTTGGTTTCTGGGATCTCTGTAAAGGTAGTGGTGAGTGTGAGGGAGGTGGAGGTCCGGAAAAATTCACCTGACTAGGACAAGGAGTTTATTGTGGGGTCCTTGTGAGGCTTATCAATATGACAGCTCATAACGGGCAGCTGCAAGCACGCGCCAAGAGCGAACTGATGATATCTGTTGCTTCATGGCAAACAGGGAATTGTATCTACACGATATAATACGCTGGGGCCCGATTCAGGCGAAGAGGAGATTGAAAAAATGAAAAAAAAAGTCTTTTATGTGCGCAATATAAAAAAAAAGGAAATCTATATTTCCAATTTATATAGTTACATTGAATATTAATTTTTTCAGATAAAATGTGCTCCAAAATTTTGCAGATCTTGGATTTTTTCCGTGTCTAGCATTTAACGAGACAACGTTTTAGCAGGTTAATTTAATGCCGCAACGCACTCGAAGATTATTCGATGAAAAATGCCGAGAAAAAACATGGAAAGGGAATGGAAAATTCTTCATAATACCGGATGCATTTTCTTATTGTACAATATTCTCTCCATGAATCTGATGTTGTGAAATCCACAATTTATATTCACCAGAGTTGTACATCGACTTCACTAAAATATCTTTCGTGTTTGGCTTGAGAGCGCTAATTGGCGCTTAGGCGCATTTCGAGAGGTGTTAAATTATTACACAGGAGCCAACTCGAGATATTCCCTCTCATTTCGCTTTTTGGCATATCTTCGGTGTGTTGAAGATGAAAACCGTTAAAGTTGGTCCTATAGTGATTGGCCCAAGTGCCTGCAAAATCATGCTCTAGAATAAAACTCACCATCCACCGATTTTCCATCAGATCTGCACGTTTCAGGGTATTTTTGACCTTTCCAGACCAGTTAAAACAAACTGTATGTGTGTGTGTGTGTGTGTGTGCCGATGTACGTATGTAACCAAAAATTTCCCGCAACGATTTCTCGTGAACAAATTATCCGATCAAGGTCCTCTATGACGCAATCGAAGTGTCTTGCCGTAACTTAGAGCTGATTAGTTTTTCGTCCATATATGTCGCATGTTTTACAGTGTTATTAACTATTTCAATTGCTTATAACGCTGGATCTCACGAAATATTATAAATACGCAAAAATGTGTCAAATAAATGTTGTTCCTTATAAAAAAATACATGTTTTGTGTTCTTTGACTTTTTTTGGATCTTCAACCGCTTCGGCGTTAGAGCGTCATAAACAATTGAAATCATTTACAGAGCTCTATGGCGAGAAAAATGAGAGATTAGAAAGAAAGTACACACACACATCCCGTTTTCTTGGTATTTTTTTTATTTGCATATGCTGGTTTGGACAATATATGGTAGCAATTCTGGAACCTGCAAGAATCAAACCAGGCATATATAAAGTCAAGTATATCCTTCACGGCGCGGAGATGTAAAGTTATGAGTTATCAAGATTGGTATGGTTTACTTTCGTATTTTTTTTCAACAATTGTAAGCGCGCTTATATCGATTGGGACGATCGAGCAATCTGATCGAGAGAAGATGGGATCGTAAAACGATACACAGCGGGTTGTCCTGTCGGCGGACCTTATGATGTCCAATGGGGCTTCTCGTTAGTCCCACTACTCCACATGATCAGGAAATAAAATACGCTACAGTTCAACACTTGAATCTATATCCACTCTATATGCAAGGTTTTCTAATCAGCATTCCTTATCAATCTTGATGTGAAATTTTCCCGTTTCAAAAATGGCGTAATTTCAGAAAATTTTACAAAATTACTTCAAATTCAAAACTCAAATTCTTGAATAGTATTCCGGTTCCAATTGTTAGGAACCTCAAAAATTATAAAAATCATAAAGGTTCATATTATTTTCAATTTTTTGGAGGCGGAATTCACCAATTTTAATACGTGCTACCGGATAATTCTGTTAATTATTTTCTCAAGCTCAAATTTCCCGAAAATTAGAGCGAAATTTCACTTGCTGTAACTTTCAAATCCTCCAAGACCACCGATAGTGATCAGATGTCACTGGCCAATCTGTCCATAGGCCCCTGACTCATTGCATTCCCCTAATTTCCGCTGAATAATTCATCTCAGGTCAATGACAATGCGATTTGAAAAGTGAAGAAGTGAAGAAGTGCAGATGGAATAAAAAACTTGCGCAATGAATTCCGTTTACAAGTGGTTGGGTTTTTACATTTTCGTTTTTTGCGGAGTCGACTGGTAGAGCTGGGCCTCTGCAATTGCGCGTAAGAAGATTCGAGAGAAGATGCTGTCTAGGTTTTGCGCTCGAGAGGGCCCAGAGCCACAGGCACTCTTTTTCACCACTGCGTGAGAAATCGTGAGACTCATCTGATTCAAATGAGCCCATAGGGTGCTGATCGAAGACACGTGAATCGCGATTTTACTCGTCTACTTGATTGAACTCGCGCAATTGATGCGGCTGGCGGTTTTCGGAAGAGACTTACAAAAAAGAGGTAACGAGATGTGGGTGTGATCATCCACGAATTAATTATGTCCTATATGTCCGTGTGTATATGTCTTTTTCGGTTGTATCGCATAGATACCATCGAGAGAGAGAGATTGATTGATTGATTGATTGATTAACAGTTTATTGTTGTACATTATGTTGCTCCATTCGGGGCATGAACAAAACTTCCCGATTTGGTATTTCGGCACACTAAATTGATTATTTTCCGATATACCCCGGTTAATCAGTGTGACCCCTATTAGTGTCATAATGAAAACTTGCCGATTTGAGAATTTTAAACTGACTCATTTAGGAAGCAGATAATTATGTATATTTGAGTGAACCCATGGTGAGCATGAGGATGAGACTTATGCGCGTTACTTGAGTGGGAGTGAGACGCCAATAGGAGTGCGTCCGCAATGAAGACGTTAACTTTAATATTTTACCCAGTGAAACAGTATAAACAATTGCAATTGTTAATAACATTGCAAATACTGCACGAATGCCATCCAAAATGTAATCAGCTCGATCTTGCATGGAAACGCTTCGATTGGGAACGCCATGGGTCCATTCGTTCACTTGTTACATACATAATTGTTGAGACGACCATACCTCCTTAATTATGTAAATTATCGAAAAAAGTAATTCCACATAACATACGTATTTTTATGTGGGGAACAACTTTTCTTATATGAATTTTGCGCTAACTCTAATAAGTTATGCAGTAGAACATTATAAACAATTGAAATTGTTGATAACAGTATGTGTACTGGACCAATTCCATCCAAAATCTAATCGGATCTAAGTTACGTGAAGAAGCTTTGGTTGAACCATTCAGAACCTCGATCGCATAATTCAGTCGCGAGAAATAGTGAGCGAAAAATTTGACCAGATACATACCTAGCTACATATACACACACAGACACACACTACAAAGTAGTTGAGCTTAATCCATACCTCCATAATTTTCCCAAAGTTTTCGATAGTTCCGCATTATGAAGTTGCGGATATTGATCAGCTAATTTTCTTCTGGCAGCTTGGGCCCACACCATAAATGCATTCATCGGTCTCTTCACGTGTGTGGCCCTCTTATCCCCTGGGCCCCTGCAATAATGGAACAATCAATTAATATTAAGTTTAGTCGTTTATTTCAATTTTTCCCAATCAGTCTAGGTCGACGAAAATTAATAGAAATTCAAGAGCACCATAAAAACAATTCTCTCATTTTTTTCTTCTTCTATTTCTTGAAGAGCAGAGAGGGTGACTAGCTGTAAATCATAACCGGATCGCGGTGTATCGGATTTTAAGTGAGCTGTGCAACCCCTTGAAAAGGCCTTAAAATAACATCAGACTCTTTTCTCTACATATGTAGTCCTTTCTTTCCGAGAAGATGACTTCATAAAACTTAGACGTCCCTCCACTCGACGCATGTCAATTTTTTTTCCTATCGAGACAAACCATATAACGAGAAAAGTTTAGTAAAATTACATCTTGGGCGTAATTGTGGGATAAAATGGGATTGTTAGCGATTTTATGTGATGGTGGTGATGTAATTTTTAGAAAAAATTGTGGATTTTTCAAGATTAGCTATAGTTACGTTCTATTGCTTTGCTGGGTTATATTACTCACTCATGGGTGTGTTTGTAATGAAATTGGGAATTTATCTTTTCATATGATTTGAATCATGAGCACATGAGCAAAAACTTCAAAAAATAAGAAAATTCCAGAGAACCTAAAAATGAATGGTTAAAAAAAAGTAACATTTTTCCAATTTTGAAAAGCTATGCCATTTGGGAAAGCTCGAAAATTTCACAACCTTCAAATATGTCAGAAATTTCAAAACTTTGAAAACCCCAAAAAATCTCAGAAATTTCGAAAATTTCAAAAATTTGAAAAAATTTCAAAAATTTCAAAAATTTTAAAAATTTCAAAAATTTCAAAAATTTCAAAAATGTCAAAAATTTCAAACATTTCAAAAATTTCAAAAATTTCAAAAAAATTTCAAAAAAATTTCAAAAAATTCAAATATTTCGAACATGGTGGAAATCCCAAAAAAATTGACTGCACATATATTTTAGCCGGAAAAGGAACTCGGTGTGTTCTTGAAAGGACACAATATACAAATAGACCTAATGTGATATATATATTGCAAATATCAGGAATAACAAGAATCGATGAGATTTCATGTCCGAATCGGATTTTGCAATGTCCCCGAATTATCTATGTGTTTTGTTCTCGGGCAAGATAGGCTCCGAATGGTAATAAGCGACTTCTATCAGGTCAGGTATTGTGATCAAATAAATATCTCCCGTTAACTAATGAAATTAATGAAAGAGACAGATGCAGTGGACGATGCATCTTGTATTTTTTGGTCGATCCACTAGACACGAAGGGTGTTAAATCCATTGGCAAACCGTGCTGCCGCTGGTAATTAGCGTGGGCTCACTAACGAGGTCCTTCACGCGGCTCTCACTATTACATATTCTTTTACCCAAATATGCGAAGAAAGACATTCCAACCATTTTTCTTTACAAGCTAGACATAGACAGAGAGTGATAGTGAAAATTGAAAAATACATAAGTTGCTTACTGATTATGAACTCATCTCGGAAAATCTTATGTGGTTATAATACTCAAAAGAAAAAAAAATTCATTCAATGGTGAATTTTAACTTATCATAAGTGGAAATGAAGAGAGACAAAAATTTTCAAGTAATTTCCTTCAACTTCGACTTGATTCAAGTTGAGTTCAACTTGATTCAAGTTGAGTTCGACTTGATTCAAGTAGAGTTGAACTTGATTTAAGGTGAGTTTCACCCGATTTAAGTTCAGTTCAACTTGATTTAAGGTGAGTGCCACCCAATTTAAGTTGAGTTCAACTTTTTTCACGTTGAGTTCAACTTGATTCAGGTTGACTTCAGATTGATTCAAGTTGAGTTCAACTTTTTTCACGTTGAGTTCAACTTGATTCAGGTTGACTTCAGATTGATTCAAGTTGACTTCAACTTGATTCAAATTAAGCTCAACTTAATTCAACTTGATTTTAACTTGGTTCAAGTGGACTTCAACTTGCCTCAAGTCGAGTGCAACTTGATTTAAGGTGAGTTCCACCCAATTTAAGCTGAGTTCAACTTTTTTCACGTTGAGTTTAACTTGATTCAGGCTTACTTCAAATTGATTCAAGTTGACTTCAACTTGATTCAAATTAAGCTCAACTTGATTCAAGTTGATTTCAACTTGGTTCAAGTGGACTTCAACTTGGTTCAAGTGGACTTTAAGTTGGTCCAAGTTGACTTCAACTTGATCCAAGTTGACTTAAACTTGATTGAAGTTGACTTCATCTTGATTTAATCTCAGCCGCAACTTGAGTCAAGTCGCCTTCTGCTTGGCTCAAGTTCACAGCCTGTTCCATTCTAGTGCAGAAGACTTTCAGATTTGCAATGGTGAAAAAAAATATTCACTTAAAAAGGGTCGCTTTCTGACAGAACAAAACCATACGTCACAAGTTTGCGATACACGATTTGTTCCCTCCAGAAGAATTTCTCATACAAATTTTCATCTCGCCCTGCTACAAGTTACACTCATCTTACTTCACCCATTTGCTTGCGGTCCTCAAATTACTTCGCGACAAGCTCGCGTTTAGGATTCTCTTCTAGCCGCTCTTGGTAAGTTTTCAACTTATCGAGCTTTTAGCTAATTTTCCTCCCCCCCCCCCCCAAAACCACTTGAATTTGTGCATTCCTGAATTGAAAGGTGCGAAATCTGTTGAGAAACGCAGCGAGTGGGAAGTTTGCGTTGAAAAAAAACTCAAGTAAAAGAAAAAAAATTAAAAAAAACACCGATGTAAAAATGTTCGCGTCGCTAACTCAATTATGACGCACTCGTTTCCGTGGCCTGGGAAACGCCCGTGGAAAAATGTCCTCGGTTACCAATTAACGCCAATTAGCTAATTAATACCCGATCGTGGTTGCGTCTCTTTGCGCGTGGTATGGCCACTGTGTAAAGTGGCTGATAAAAGGCGTGGCATTACTATGCTAAAAAACAAGGGACCTAATTAATATTTCAAATAGTTGAGAATTATTCGTTATTTTCATACTCATGAGAATGGAGGAATCAGTTGAAATTAATGGTTGCCATCCAAGATAAAATTAATAATCGTTATCACAATTTTTTAATAACCCATTAACTTCAATTTTATAAGCACTTGAAAACGTCTGCTAGATAAAACCCAAATGTTTCCATGAATTAGCGTACCATTAAAGCCCATAAAGTCACATGGAAATAACTCGGGATGCAGCGATATCACCAATGTGTTTTTATCAGTCTCATTCAACCCTCCGACCGGAGGTTATCAGCGGAAGGCAAGGGTGCACTCATCCCCCTATTTGAGATTACCGAATCACTGATAAAATCATTATAAAACACTGAAGTCCCTGGGAACATAAAGACCTACTCGTAATCAGTGTTTTTCATCAAACTGATAAGGTAACAAATATCCTGCGAGCACTGCCCGACTCTGTGGTTACACACAGGAAAAAAAGCAATAGAGAAAGTCAATGTAAACATTTTAGAAACTTCGGAAATCCTGGAAACTCAGTTACCATTGGACCCGAAATTTGATTTTTTTTTTAAATTTCGGTGTTATTTTAATTTTTAAATTTTCAGAATTTTTTAGAAATATGTATACGTCAGTAAGATATATATACATATATATATAGATAATATATATAGCTGTAACTGAATTTACGGGGTGCGGTGCAACGGAGGGAAGAGCAACATAAAAATTTTCGCACTGTATAATTTTTTTTCTGTTGATTTTACCTTTCAAATTGGGTATACTTATCTCTCTGAATTTAGTTTTGTAATATACCCGGAGTGTATTTTTCTCTGCGTAGATGTACTCGAAAATTAATTTAGGCTTCCGCTGTGTAAATTCATCCCATTCGAAGGAAAACTTAACACAAATCAGTATTTTCCATATTGAGGTGTAGTGAATTTCATTTCGAATAAACAGGATATACGTGTAACCCTCGACGGGTCGCATTATGAGCTTCCCGATGTATTTCTGCGTGTGTGTGTGTTGAAAATTCGGAATAAATTAAAGGCTATCGCCTTAATTATGAGTGTTACAAAAAAAAACATGTAACAAAAAATGTTTGTATCTGTATAGGGAACAACTTTTATTCAGAATTTTTCCATCTAACTCTCAGCTTTCGTGTGATAGAGCCATATACACTATTAAAATCATTAACCAGTGATATGTGCTGAGCTATGACAGTTATGAGAAAAAGTCATAAAATACTATGTGTGTATTTTTATATGAGGAATAACATTTATTATATACTTTTGTTTCTATCTCTAATCGTTCTCGCGATAGAGCGTTTTGAATAATTAAAATCGCTAATAACAATTGAAGGAATTGGTTTTCAAGATTGACACTCTTTCCCCGCCTGGACAGCAGTGAAAGGTGATTTTTGGTCAAGGGAGAAACAAATCGATCCAGCCCTTTACGAGAAACCGTTGGATAAAAAGCCAGTCACATACGAACACGCACACACACACACACACATACAGAACCGTCATCTAAAGTTAGTCACAATGATCTAAAACGTCGAGAAAAGGGAAAGTTTTCCATTTGAGACTCTTCATTATCGGGGTCATTACAATAACTTCCCTAAATCGGGAATGGTACCACTAGTTTTATTCAAATTCCAATTGAAATTCAGCTATAATTAGGTAAATTTTTAGCCTATCAGTACAGTAGAAACTGTCCATTGGTAAGTAGTTCCTATCCAACTGTTACGATGAAAATTATCGAGTCAGTCTTTTTTATTCACATTCCGCTAATGATTTTTTTCCCATGAGCATTAAATTTATTGCCCGCTAATAGGCTCATTGAATCATTAATCATTAGATGATCAATAGGCGAAATATTTGTATTCGATCAGAGGAAATTAATATATTTGTCAATTCATTTTCGCTGACATTGAATTTAACGTTCACACTTTTCAATAAAACCAATTTCATACGAATATTATTCGTGAAATATTCCAATTAATTTTTGGGAGTTTTGATATTACCAAATTCAACATTTTAATGGTTTGGAAATTTCATAAAAGTAAAAGTATACAAAAAAAAATCACAAAATTTCTGAAAATTTTTAGGATTAAATGGCCAACGACTTTTGCCAACAAAATATTTTTCATGGAATTTTGAATAGATCTTGTTTTTAATTTTTTCCGAAAAGAAGTTTATTCTGGGTAGAAATAAATCTTTAACTTCCCGATGGGGGAATTAATTGTTATGCTCCTGAAAATGATAAATTATTTTTTTGTTGAATCTCAACTTTTCAAGGGGGTAACGTCTCAAGGCCACTTTCAGCATAAGGTATGTTTGTATGTGTTGGTATGCAACGTCGTATATACGAAAATTTTTCCTCGACAATTTATGACCAGCCAATTGTGCGATTGGAGCCCAATACTCTGTATCAATGCGCCTGCGCGGCTTCCTATTCCCTCAGATTCTGATGTTTAAAAAATGGAAATTACAGATTCTAAAAAATAGAAACAATTTTGATTTTTGTGAAGTGAGATTCTCCACAAAAAAAATTGACGATACTGTTGTCACAATATTTATGATATGTTCATTTTAACTATCCTCACAGATCTGTCATGCTTCAGGAAAATTTTTAGTAAAAATCATGTACTAAAATTAATAACACTAACCATTCTCAAATTCTGCCATTTTTTTTTAATCCCAAACATTTCAGAAAATCTCAATACCTCATTTTTTAAAAATAAAAATTCTTCATCGTGCATAGATTCATAAATGTCCAAAATTCCCACAACTCTCATAAATTTCGAAATTATCGAAATATCTGCAAGCTCCAAACACCCCAAAAAAAAATTGAAAGTTTGTGGTACATACGAAATGTACAGCCTCTCCAAAATTCCATAAACGAAAAAATTTTCATTCCACAAAATATTGCCTTTTAATTTTTCCAGTATATCTTCTTTTTCGAATTTTCTTAATTTTGTACCTGAATCCGAGAGCCCAGCTTCCGAGCCCCGTAAATGTTTTCACTGTTCCGTTAACTGAACTTTAGACAGACGTATGGTCCGCAGAATCCCATTTACCGAACCCTGGAATCGGCCTTTGATTTCTCATAATTGGAACCAAAAATAAAACTAGGAAACTAAGTCCCGTAAAACTACCGCACCGTCCGGAAGACCCGCCAAAAAATCAGAACTGTGGCCTTCCCCACCTTCCCCTGATCCCGGACGATTAGAAACCATCAGTGGACCATATTCCCGGACCTGGTCGATTACTGCATAAAATATCTATACATTACGTACTTGGTAACAACAGGTACCAGCGTCCAATCGTATCCCTGAAGCACTTTCGCGACGGCCGCACTGATCCCTTCGCCACCACCCGTCCCAATGTTGGTCGGTGAATTACTATTACTTCCACTATTTTTCATTGCATTATTATTAACAATAACATTATTATTATTGCTACCACTGCTACCACCGCTACCACTGCTATTATTGGTACCATTAACAGTGTTAATTCCAGGGGAAATAAGCCCCACAGACTCCCCCATAATGTCGTTCATTTTCCCCACAATTACCAATTACTCTAAAACTAAATTAGCGCCTCAATTTGTCCGTTCGAAAAAAAAACACTGGTGCGCAACATAAATTCAAAAAATCAATTGAATGTTTCTAACGAGCTATTGTCATTGCACTTGATGCAACTGCGACCGACTCCCGATATCTCTGTTTCTTACTATCTCTATAATAAATGAGCAACAATTGTTATCTCTCCCCTTGGTAAAATTGTGAAGTCTATTAATGCACTTGGTGGAGATGGGAATTGAAAATAATTGAAATATATCACTGGATTTACGGGCCCACTGAATCAACAGGTGGTTACACCAAAAGCACAAATTTCACCGCACTTGGTACTTTGGATTGTTCGTTGATAATTTTTTAATTTTTTAATTTTTTTTGACTGGATTTTTGTGGCATTGGTATTTTGAGAGGGAGTGGGTCAAATTTTTGGGGGAATATAGTGGCAAGTTAAACCTCAATGTGCGGGTGGAATGGTGTTTATACGTTGGGTTTCGTACGGGCGCGCGATCGGAACTGGAGTGAGGTGGTTGGATGCCTCGGGGCACTTTCCATCACGCGTACACACTTTCTGGAGTTGTAGGGGGGCGGGGCAACAGCGACACTTGTTGCTGCTGCTGGATAACATGTGGAGAACTTGGGGGAATCGCTGGGGACCAGGGAAAATGTCAATAGTGGAGTATACCAATTGCAATTTGAATGTTCGGGTTTTGCGTGCTGTTTGAGTTGCATTTCAGTCGACCAGCTCCATTCATCATTTGATGAAAAACATTGCTCGTCGAAGGAAAAAATTGACAGATACGCATCAACAATATTCAAAAGATCAAAATTTTTTCATATACACTTTTATGGTTTTTGATCCAAAAATTAAAAAAAAAATGATAAATTTCCAAGTTTTTTCGTAAATCTTTGAAACTTCCTATTTTTTTATATTTTCTCTTCGAATCAAAGATTTTGGAGGATGACAAAAATTTTGAAGTTTTCACATTTTGAACGTTTTAGGAATCTTGGAAATTTCAGAAATCGTAAAAATTACCGGTAACAATGACCCCAATCTGAAAAAATCAACAATTTTTGACATGAGGAAATGCATGATTGATGTCGATAGTAATTGCAAATGCGATTTCGGAATTTTGCTTCTGATAATTCCAAAAAATCGAGGATTTTTGAAAAACACAGAAGACCGTCAACACGTGGATTTTCACATATTTGGTAAAATTAGGGCATCCCAAAACTACAGTTCAAGCGATACATTAAAAAATGGGAATGCTAAAAAATTCTACAACACCATTTCGGAAGTATTTTCGACTTTTCAGAAAACTTGAAAATCTCGTGTCGAAAAATTGTAATTTCAAAATTTGCAGTAATTTGAAACAGCTCAGACCTTTTTTTTTACCGAACTCTGCTTTTTTTTGGAGAAACGACTTCTTGGGGTTCTTAGGACATGAAAGCTGAGTTGTCAAGTTCATAAATTAAAAAGAAGTTTGCCTCAATTTTCTCCGTCATTATATATACGTCAATTTTAGCCAAAAAAAAGCTTCGTTCCACTCGGTTAGATCGCGCTTTATCAGACCAAGTGATAAAGAAAAGTATTTTTGCCATTCGCCTGAAAAAATTTTCAGTCCTTACAACAAAAATATCTCTTTTACGGTTGAATCCGGATTAGGATATACCGCGACCGTTCCCGGCGGTTCCAGTGGAAACCATCTTTTTCCCAAACTGCATAACATTCACCTGATTTGAACCAATGAACACAATGCCCACTGGACATTACATTCCTCGATTGATGCAGAATTTGAAGGAAAACCATGGAAAAGCTCAATTTGTCCATTCAACTCTTTTTCAAAACGAACTCGTCTGCGCATTAATATACAGATGACTCATCCGGATTGATTACTCCGTCACCTAACATCAATCCGCCGGTCGATAAAATTTTTGCTGTACATCTAAATGAAAAAAAAAAAAACTATATAAAATGGTGCATAGAAAATACCCCATTTTTACCAAACAGAACGGTAATTTTTACCACACTCTTCCCCTCCGTGTATCGTATTCAAAAGCTCTGTAAGATTTTTAAAAAAATAATGAGGTCACCGATTAGTAAATTCCAACCCATAAATTCACCATCTCTGCTCCATATCTATCTTCGTACCAACGTTAATTCCCCTCCCCCCACTCGCACTACAGCGCGAATGTATACCGGGTATACGTGACCATTTATATAGTCCGTTTGAAATATACACGAGAGTAATCGTGCACATCAAGTTCGTGGGTTTCCATGGATACGAGGTCCTCCAGTAGGATGACCAATCGGCGTGGCTCGATGTTACCTCCCACTCTGGGGATCACCGCTGAGTTTCGCGCGCCTGTACCGTCAAACTCTCCCACCTACGCCTCGAAGCACCATTGGTGGCTAGCCGGTGTTGTGCCTCTCTCGCCCCCAACTCCACAAACCTCCGACGTCGTGTGAATCTGCGGATTGTAACGATTTGATACCCGTCGCTGATTACAGTAGTGGGATAAAAGTGTGTGTGTTTCGTTGGGAACACAAACGAAACTTCCCGATTTGTCATTTCTGTTTGCCATTTCTAGATCTTCCGACTCGTCAATTAAATGTTCGAAGACTGGTTTGAAAAAAAACATTTGAGAATTTTAACCAATCCCATTTATTAAGCAGATAATTACGAACATTTGACTAGGCGCATAGTCAGCGTGAGGACGAGAATTATGCGCGTTACTGGAGTGGGAGTGAGACGCCAATAGAGGTGCGACCGGTCGAGGGTTAAACCCGTCATACCTCCTTAATTATGACAATTATGGAAAAAAGTCATAAGAAATTAAATATGCATTTTCACTTATAGAGCAAGTTTTGCTTTATACTTTTTGCCGTATCTCTTACTGTTTTTTCAATAGAGCGTTATGAACAATTCAATTGTTAATAAAAAAAAATGCCCGGTCAATTCAAACGAGAAACTAATCCGATCTAAGAAAAAAAATATGTAAAGGTCATAGAGTCACTGATATGTTGAGGTTATTTTGTTATCATATAGGCAAATTCAGGTTAAGAGATGCAATGATGACGATTCCTCAATCACCTTCTGGTGGCGCCATCTGCTGTCAAAACGGCGGAACTTATTGATTTTCCAAAGTTTCTCAATATGATATCGTTGAGCCTGGGATTCATATATTGGTCCGTTTTTTATTGTAACGTGTTGTTCTATTCATCTATCTGCTTAATTATCTCTTTGTACGATAAAAAAGATACATATTTTGGATGCAATATCTAATCATCAATCTTCATGTAAACTCCAGACTGCAAGGGTGTCCATTCAGAGTTGCGCACGAGTCTCAGACTGATCTCTCGTCTGGTCTTGTCTCGGATTTACAAGATAAGACCGAGACGAGACGATACTCGGGAGGCTCCGTGAAATTCTCAACGCGATATTATTGATGGACAATGTCATTGGTCTTTCAAGTATTTGTTTTACGGTAATAGCAAATTATTGTCCCGAGTTTGAGAAACTCTTTTTTAAGCAAGCCCATCCAAACGTGTTCTTCACCGTAATTAAATGCCTGGACCTCAAACCTTTCAACTTTTTTCAGTTACCCTCAAATAAAATCCGAAAATTCTCACGTGTCCCTAATTTATATCACTCTTCCTCATGAACCCCTTTATGTACCCACTACTAACACTCCCGAGGCCCTAGCCGCACTTCCTCAATAAAACTGAATCCTCACTATCGCAAATTTGGGTCCCAGTTGTATCCAAGATCATCCACGTGACGTGATGAGCCAAGTGTGTCATACGCTGGAAATGTTGTCTTTGGACACATGGTGTCGCATTGGTTCCTGGTTTTTTTTATGAAGAAGATTCCGTACTTTCGTCTCTGTCGAGTCCCGCATCTGGCGCGGCTTCGTCGCACTGCGCTCTCGAATTCCTCGAGCATTGACTCGAATTTTTTCATGCCTTGTAAATCACTCTAGATGGATTTTTTCTGGTTTAGGATGTCTATATTTCATCAATTCCTAGATCCCACACGAAAAAATAAAGATGGGCGATTCTGTAAATTTCATAATATTTATTGCGAAATATATTTGTTAATTTTTTTCCCCCAAACAATTTTGACGGAGATGATTTAAATCAATTCCGTATGGAACAAAAAGTTTGTCCTTTGCCTTCTTCCGGTATCTAAGATGAATTGATTATTAGAATGATGATTTGAATAATGCACGAGATGAGTTTGCTACTGAATAATTCACACACAGACAGCCCGACCCACCCACCCACTCACCCCCACCCACACACATCTCCACCTACCTACCCACTATCCCACCCACCCTCCCACCCATTCTCCCACCCACACACACGCACGCACACACACCCACCCACGCATCCACCCACCCACACACACCCACCCATTCCCCCTCTCCCCCCCACACACACACACAAATATATGTGCAAGTTCCCGATAGGGGAAAGTAGTGTTTTGCTCCAAGCAATTGTTTGGACTCTCATGATCCAAAGTATTCCCAACATTTTTAACAAATATCCGCGTGTGTTTGTGTTTGCCCCCTTGGGGCAAAACATACTACTTTCCCCTATCGGGAACTTAAACATATTAGTATCAATTTATCATTATTTATTTCTTGATCCAAACAAAATTTAAACATACTTGAACCTAAAAATCACATTCCCGCATCATCTTAATTATGATTAATTATTAGTAGATTGCATCGATAATGCACGGCCAATTTATCGCCACTGATTCGCAAATTATTATCCAACAATTTACGGTGTCTTTCTTCTCGTTGTTTATTTTTATAGTATTGAGATGGTGGAGGTGGAATAAATTAAATGCTAGATACGGCATAAAACAGCACGCGTCGCGACGTCTGTGGCCAATGACGTTGCACAATGATCTCTCGGGCCTTTGACTCTCTTGGGGGTCCAACTCGCGGGGCCCACCTCCCGTGGGGCTTACATGTGTCGGTTGCCCCTCACTATCCGCCCCCGTCGCCCCTGGCCAGCCTTTCAAGTGCCCGACCGAGCTCGTGTGGAATTACCCTAATCATTTTCAGTCATTTTATTTTGTTTTCATCGTTGAAAGTCTTAGGTAAAGTTCAATGTGATGTATCGTATGCCAGGAATTTGGGGTGAAGGATCGAAGATTTTTTTTTCTACTCTACTTTCCCAAACTTTTCTCTCCGCATGTTGACGTCAATTTTTTTCTGTTCATATTTTTTCATTAAAAAAAAATGTCTCGTTGACAAGCAGTTCCATGTATTCTCCCTTGTATAGACTATTTATTCCGTATGATATAACACCAACATATAGCTGGCTATCACCAACTAAAAATAATTCTATACATGTCACATAAATTTGCTCCAAATTTGGCTGGCTAAGTTATACAAGTAAACCTGAAAATAATTCATGAATTTTTTGCATTCAATGGCGAAGTTAAGGTCAATTCTTTTCTTCAAAATTCAGATCGAGGGGAAGAAGCGAACATACTGTTACCACGTGCGTCAATGTTTACCAGGCTAAGAGTAAGATTCCGTCTTTCGAAATCAATATTATTGTTCAACTGGATGTGTACGGCTAAATTTGAAACTATTGCAAATTTCAACTTCTTGACTTTGAGAAATTAACTTGAGGTTTGAAAGTTTCGTTGCTGTACTCACATTTATCAAATAATCGTTTTTCTATCTTTTGCTAAAGGATATGAGTTTTAAAATAGCACATTTTTTATTGGATAATTCAATTTTTCTGGACTAATTTTTATCTTACCTGGTCGGATAAAAATTACTGTGCCCTTTAAGATTTTTTTTCCTGAATTGTTCGGGGTTAAAACTTTTGGGGTGTAGCGTCTTTGATCTAGTGTACGACAGAAGTCGCTACACGGCATTGACCGTGGTTTATATATGCACATCTATGGTGCACTGTCTCTGCTAGTTCGCTCATTCATTAAATTTGTTGTATAATTAGGCGGTACAGTGTTGAAAAGCGGGGAAGTGTGGAGACACGCACGAGTCGCTTCGTCAATAGGGCTTCGTTCTTCGTCAACGAATCGTGCTGAATACCGTAGAATTCTTGAAATTGTAGAATGATGTATTGGTGAACTTTTTTTTCAGCAATTTTTTCTTATGGCATAAGGGGGGGGGGGGATGTCTTCATGAGTGCACTTAGGTTTTTGAAGCTCCTACATGCAGTAAAAAACTGATGTCTTCTACCAAGCCATCCTTTGGCACACACCAATTTCTTGTGCCCAGGTGGGAATTGACCATGAAGCTTGATCAAAGCTTAGACGAGGCTTGACTAAGCTTCGTCCTAGCTTGGTTGCGTAGGTTAATACAAGCTTCGAACTTTATCTTCATTCAAGCGTTGGACTTTATCTTGGTACAAGCCTCGAAATTCATTTTCGCCCAAGTTCCAAAGTTTCTCGTGGTCGAAGCATCGACATTAATCTTGGTCCAAGCTACAAAATTTATCTTGGTTCAAACTTCGAAAATAGGAACATTGAGGTTGGACCAAGCTTAGTTGAACATTCGTTTCCAAGGTTGGGTTTAGGTGGTGAACCAATCCGGGATTTTTATATGAATCCAATATTAAGCAGAGTTTCGCTGAAGCCGGTAAATCGAAACTAGGAAAAATATGCTTCAATCCAGCTTAGTTCACCCTTAGTTCAGAAGCTTGAGTTTGGATGGTATGAACAATCCGGCATTCATGCTTGTTAAAGCTAAGATTCAAAGCTAGCAAAGCTGAGCTTGGGCCAAGCTTAGCACAAAATGGTTTCTGACGCTTGGGTTTGGATGATTCTAGTAAGCTTGGATGTATGTATGTATCCAATATTGGACGTAGATTGGATTCTGCCTGTGGACCAACGCTAGCGACGCTAAGACTGAGCCAAGCTTGGCACAAGCTGGGCCAACAAAGCTTGGATATCTTTGATATAACTAAGCTTGGTTTGATCTAGGCTTATCCGTGGGATGAAGCTATGTCGAAGCTATCGAGTCCAGGCTTCAGCATCGACCGTCGGACCAAGATTGATCTCATCGTTCAAGCTTCGAATTCCCCACCTGGGTAGCAGCAAATTTTCCGGTGTATGCAACATTCTGTTTATAGTAACAATTAAGAAATTTAGGTGATGAGGGTAAGAAGTTGTGGAGTACATTTGTGTACCATGTTACAAATTGTTTTTTACATTGCCAGAAAAATTATTATCCTTCATGTCATCTGAATAATTGAATCGCAGTTATTTGCGCATCTTTCAAAATGAAATTGGAATTATGATAAGTTTTGACGAAGAATAACCAAAATGGCGCATCCCATATCTTCATCAAACGGAAGTGGATTTTTTATGACACTGATCCCTCCATACAGAAGCTTACATCACTTGACATTTTTAAGTGAAAATTTTATCTCTATCGCTTCTCCGTAATCTCTTGGCACTGCAGATTGGACGCAGGAATTAGTGATTTGTGAATGCGTGAAATCACTGAGCTCCGAGAACTTAGAATGCCGGTAGGATCATCAGGATTTTTATGCCAACATTATTAAGAGATTTGAAGAAAAAAAAACGGTGTCATTAAAGTAATTCTGAGGAAACGGAATCTCTTCAAAAAAGGAGCACGTGTATTCACTTCAATTGTTTCGAACCTTGCATATATTGTCATTAAATGATGGTGGCTGAATTTTTGCCCAATTCACCCCATCTGTGGTTAAAGGGCGAGCCTTTTCCTTACCAGAATTTCCATATTATTGAAAATATATGACAATAGAAATACTTGAACAGAAACTTGTAATAGTTCAAAGACTTCCTTCAGTTTATGCAGATTGATGGATGGATTGATGGATGGATTGATGGATGGATTGATGGATGGATTGATGGATGGATTGATGGATGGATGGATGGATGATGGATGGATTGATGGATGGATTGATGGATGGATTGATGGATGGATTGATGGATGGATTGATGGATGGATTGATGGATGGATTGATGGATGGATTGATGGATGGATTGATGGATGGATTGATGGATGGATTGATGGATGGATTGATGGATGGATTGATGGATGGATTGATGGATGGATTGATGGATGGATTGATGGATGGATTGATGGATGGATTGATGGATGGATTGATGGATGGATTGATGGATGGATTGATGGATGGATTGATGGATGGATTGATGGATGGATTGATGGATGGATTGATGGATGATGATGGATTGATGGATGGATTGATGGATGGATTGATGGATGGATTGATGGATGGATTGATGGATGGATTGATGGATGGATTGATGGATGGATTGATGGATGGATTGATGGATGGATTGATGGATGGATTGATGGATGGATTGATGGATGGATTGATGGATGGATTGATGGATGGATTGATGGATGGATTGATGGATGGATTGATGGATGGATTGATGGATGGATTGATGGATGGATTGATGGATGGATTGATGGATGGATTGATGGATGGATCGATTGGTGGATCGATTGATGGATGGATTGATAGATGGATTGATAGATGGATTGATGAATGGATTGAAGGATGGATTGAAGGATGGATTGAAGGATGGATTGATGGGTGGATTGATGGATGGATTGATGGATGGATTGGTGGATGGATTGATGGATGGATTGATGGATAGCTTGATTGATGGATGGATGGATGGATGGATTGATGGATGGATGGATTGATGGATGGATTGATGGATGGATTGATGGATGGATTGATGGATGGATTGATGGATGGATTGATGGATGGATTCATGGATGGATTCATGGATGGATTGATGCATGGATTGATGGATGGATTCATGGATGGATTCATGGATGGATTGATGGATGGATTGATGGATGGATTGATGGATGGATTGATGGATGGATTGATGGATGGATTGATGGATGGATTGATGGATGGATTGATGGATGGATTGATGGATGGATTGATGGATGGATTCATGGATGGATTCATGGATGGATTCATGGATGGATTCATGGATGGATTGACGGATGGATTGATGGATGGATTAATGGATGGATTGGTGAATGAATTGATTAATGGATAGGTTAATTGATGGACTGATTGATGGATGGATTGAGGGATGGATTGATGGATGGACTGATGGATGGACTGATGGATGGATTGATGGATGGATGGATGGATTGATTGATTGATGGATGGATTGATGGATGGATTGATGGATGGATTGATGGATGGATTGATGGATGGATTGATGGATGGATTGATGGATGGATTGATGGATGGATTGATGGATAGATTGACGGATGGATTGCTGAATGGATGGATTGGTGGATGGATTGATGGATGGATTGATGAATGGATTGAAGGATGAATTGAAGAATGGATTGATTGATGGATGGATCCACGGGTTGATTTATCGATAGATTGACTGGTCAATCCATTGATTGCTCAATTGATTGATTCATTATTGATTAATTGATTGATGCAGTGACTGACGCCTATTCATTGTATAACAGCCAACAACAAGAATATTTTTAGCCCAATATTTGAATAAATAGTCGACAGTATTTATTTCAGCAGTCATCAGGCGTCAAAATATCTTTAAAACAACACTTATACTTTTTACCACTACCACAATTTACAAATCATTTTCCCATATGACTCATTCCCAAAAATGTGACATTTTGATTTATCAGTCTTCATTTTCAATAGCCCTGGTATCTAAAATTATCAAATTTTCATAGTTCTGATTTCCATGTCCTCGATTTGGATGGTCGAACAACCGCGGTTACCAATTAATTTAAAGTTAAATTTCCCTGGGCTTTGGCGCTCAACCCCAAGGAAGGAGGGCCTAAAATTAATTCAAACGTGGGCGCCTACAACCAAAAAAACGTACAGTGCAACCAATCCGAATAATTCAAAAATTGAGATATAGAAAAACTCGATGTGAAAATCCTTACGAATTTAATAGATAATTCGTTGAAAATTTCTCGGCAAAATTTGTAACCCTTTCTGAGCTATAGAATTTGGGTAACGAGGAAAGTTCTGATTTTCAAATAAATTTTATGAGATATTTTGTTTTATCATATTTCAGCAGTAGGTTCCATTCAATAGGAAACATTTGAGCAAAATTATAGCAATTCTGAAACATCGACATGAGAGTTGCAACTAAGTTAAAAAACTACGAAAAAAAATTATCCTCAGGGTGAAATTTTTCACGGAACTGTTTTCACAAACAAGTATTTTCGGTAATTCGGTTCATTTGCTGTCGTTGAGAATTCTGATTCTACAATATTATTATCCACATCTTCATAAACATACGAACAGAAAAGGTCAATAGAAGATACAGAAAAAAATGCCAGGAAAAAGGCAATAAAAATTACTAAAAAAAGTCAAGAGGAATTACGCAATTTCCGACCGATATATGATTCAGCCAAAAATTATGGAACAAGTCTAAAATTTCGTGTGAATTTCTCGTGATTTTTCTGTATGATCATATATAGATTCACGTATATCCATTCTGTATGAATATCCGAAAATCGATGCGAGAAATTAGAGACAGGTATTAACACGATGGCAGCAGTCGGTAATCTCATCCACAATTTCTACTCAAAACTTCCTATCCTATAGTAACAAGGAGAGGCGGAAGAAACGATCGATATATATCGAAACTATCGAAAACCGTAAAGAAGAAATCGACGCGACACCAGTCAGTGCGGCGGAAAAAGGAAATGCGCGTGCGAAGCGCGCGCCACCGGACGCGTTACAGAAAAAATATCTGAAATTCTTGAAGGACGACCGGTGTTCAATTAACGAAAATAATTGTAGATTGATTGAAAAAGTCATCTTGTCTATTTGAATACATTTGAGTAGCTTCACGAGTTTTCACAAGTTCATGAAAAGATGATGAGAAATCATCAATCGTGCCAGAATAATGTCACTTAGTCTATTGCCTCACATATAAGACATACTGATAAGTGGAATGAAGAAAATTGTTTGAGCACAAATTAAATTTTTGCAAAGAAAATGGTACTTGGGTTTTAGAATTTTTGGTTTGAAATTCTTGTAACAATAAATTCTGGGCTATTGTCGTCATGTCACAGCTGGGGAGAAAATACACAATTGATTCATATAGTCATCATTACCGAGTGAGCGCTCAGATTCAATTTGAGTCACGGCTATTAGATCAATCTGACAGTGAAGACAATCGATTTGAAATTAATTAATTTATAAAACCTATATCGGAAGAAAAATCTGGATCATTTCGATCGGGACATTGTACAACCTACAATTCAGGAACAAAAATATCTGATATTCGGAGATAAAATTTCCTCGATTTAGAGACGGAATATAAAAAAAATCGAAGATATTTAGTGAGTAGCGTTTTTTCCAGTATTCGCTCACATTAGATTTGATCATTTTATTAGTAAAATCAATCTCAATAATTAACTTTCCGATTTTTCGAAATCGATTCTGCCCCTAAGTCGATTTTTTTTTCGATTCGTAACTGGTGTTTTGAGGATATCAAAATGCTTCCCAGCGAATTCTGAGCCGAAGTCGGTGTGTGTGTGTGACCTCACTGGTCCAGATCGTTCGATCCGTTCATGAGCAATCGGTAACCAAAAAGTCCAATTTCACACATACAAACAGACACACACACACACACACAGACGGGCATTATCTTAAGAATGATCTGGGAAATAATAGAATGACCTTGAAATCGGTAATTTGGCATGGAGAACCGATTGTCTATTCACGGGAGCAAAAGGTTCCCCTAGTGAAAGTTTAATTGTCTCATTACCAACCAGTTGTACACGAAAAGTCAATTACCGTTTGCAAGGTAAATTAAAAAAAAATCCTCATTTTTGACGCAGAGATAAAAACCGCTGGACCACCTCTCTCCAATTTTTTGTACAACATAATGTACAGTGAATAAAACTCAATCAATCAGTCCATTTCCGTTCTCCCCTCCACAATGCCTCAATCCAATTTTCAAAGAACAAACATTCAAATCGGTTCGCCTGTCTAAGAGCAATCCTTCCACAAGCAGATGCTCATGAATGCATACAAACACACATATAACCCATATAGACCCACAAATCGCATTGAAAGCGTCTAAGGTCAATGATCTAGCGAATGCTTCATCGATACCAGGTTCCCCGTTTTTGGTGTCATTATAATCCCTCTCTTATCGTAAAATTGAAATTCTACCTTCTTACCTAAACTACTGGTGTTGATAATAAAACTTATGCATCAACAAATTATGGGACTGCAATGTTACGTTTAGTATCCCCAAATTTATCCGTCAAAGGACAAATTTTGATTTTCGTTCAATATAATATTTCCTGTGCTTCTGATAAAAAATCGTCTATAAGTCGATTTTTCGTCCCAAATTTACCTTCACCCAGCAACATGAAAAAGCATAAAATGGACTCATGGACTTACGACGAGGATTTACCCCCACCCATTCGCGGCAATGAGACAAGAGAGAGGTGGCGGGTCCACAGAACCGCCTCCACCATCTCTACCATCTCGCGTCCACGGCAACGAGTGGTCCAACATCCACTGCCATTCCCTCGTGTATTTATATTTTACTTTATTTTTTCACTCATGTTCCTGGGGGGCTGGGACAATCCTCCAACTACAACGACACTCACCGTACGTACAACTCAGTATCTCGTGTGACTCCCTGAATTCATCATCTCGAAGAGACTCTCATTATCCATTATTCTCACATCGACACCTCAAATCACAGATCACTGTTGTCATACTATATACATATCATGTTGCGGACAGTGTTAACGACAGTTTGGCACAAGTCGAATGCCGACATTCAGGGCCTGCTTAAGTGATTCATTAAGTGGATAAGGTGGTATTCATTGGAATTGCCGAAGTGAATAGACCTCTCATGGGAATGAACTTGATGTGCATTTCCCTGTGATTCGCATTAACCGTGGATGAAATCATTGGAACATTTTAATTTCTCTCAGCTTGAGTGATAAATATTGATAAATTGAACGATGGATGTACGCGAGAGTGCCACAAATGGCGGGGATAACAAACCTGGACCCTCCAATGATTGTGAAAGCAATCCGTTGGATGATGCGGTGGGAAAATTGCTCCAAGGTGCAAATTTCTTTATTAATAATTGAAATTTCATATATTTGCTATACAGTGTGTATAATTTACATACATGTAGTACCTATATATAGGCATATGATAGCAATTTTGACGTCCAGCTTATCTATAGGAGAGGCTATTGCTTGTAGTTTTTTATATTGGCTTGGCTAAGATAACAATTTAAGTTGAAATAAGTTGAAAAAAAAACATTAATACATTGGAGTACATGGAAATATTTTTTGACACATAGTTTTTTTGAAGTTAACTTTTTTCGCATTTAATTAACTTGGCTGGGGAATCATTATAACGTCATCCAATGTGAAAACTTCTGCTGCCATGCACATACTTTGACGTGTTTGAATATCTCTTAATTTATACACATCTATGTGATAACTGGTGTGTGTGTCTGTATGTGGAACGATGAACATCTGTCCCACTAATGATGTTCATTGGCGTATATGTACACACACACACACACACACATACACACACCCACCCACCCACCCTCCCATGCACACACACCCACCCTCCCATCCACACACTCCCACTCACCCACGCACACTCACCCACACACATACTCACCCACGCACACTCACACACCCACACACATAGCCACCCACACATGCATACAGACACACACAGACGCATACAGATACACGCGCGGATATGTGTATGTGCAACGACCAACATCGTGATAACTAGTTTTAATGATGATCATGTACACATATATATGTGCACACACAAGCATATCTTTCCTACTCATGTTTAGCAACATTCATTCATATTGTAATTTATCATAAATCCTTAGGAATTTTTTCATCAGTCTATTCTCTAATGTCTTTATCGTCGTTAACTTAACATTTTAATTGGCGCTGAAAGCCCACGTCGTCAGCCATCGCTCTTCCCGTTCTGTTTCGGATTTATCCTAGCGATTAGCACGAGTCCCTCTTTAAAGTGTGCAATGCATTTTGTATGTCAGATGATGTGGGGACGGGGGAGAGGAAAAAAAAAGAGGGAAAACAAGTCGTAACGAAAGACAAGGGAAACGAGAGAGGGAGGGTATATATTGCAAGTTGCAAAGATTTTCATGGCAGGTGCTGTGAGTCAACCGAAACAGTTCTACGACACTAATTATGCGGTGTACCCGAATTAAATCTGACACATCTTGTCGTGGACGGCAATACGCGAAACGAAATAATTTATGGATGTTAGCTGTTTGAGTGAGGACCAAGAAAATTCACTGGGATATTATTTAAATGTCAATTTTAATGATACTGACGATTATGAATATTTATGACAAATTGGTGGGATCACTTGTTGCATCATATTTTTCACGTAAATTGCTACAAGATTTTTCGCACTAATTTATGGCACACTTGGAGAAAAGAAAAATTATTTCACGGTTGTATGAATTTTTATTTAAATCATATGGACCACTTGAGAATGTAATAATTTGGTTTGTTTTTATTATGCATCTGTTGGAGGGGGAGGGGGGGGGGAATTAACAATTTAACAATATCGGCTGTATATAAAGATCATTAGAGAATCATTGGTCCAGCTGGATCACCTATCTTGATATGTAATCTTCAGAATTTATTCCCCCGAGATTTAATCGCGGTTTCTGTTATTTATTTTTTTATGCGTTGCGTCTCCGATTTATTGAGGATGTAGGAGCTTGGAGATCATTTATAGCGCCGCTTTTGCGTGATAAGATGCAGGATTAATGTGTCAAAATGAGACAAATTCTCGCCCAGTTGGGGATTTGAGCTTAGGGACTCAAGCTCAGTCCGCGCGTGCATTATCAGTACGGGAAAATCTCCGTGCGCGAAAGAATTCGCTATAATTTTGAGCTATTTTGCAGCGAAATGTGTGTGTGTGCTTTTGTGTCATACTATTCGCTATTTATCCACGGGAACCAGGGCGAAACCTTGGTAGCAGAGCGGGGCGAAATGGGACGGGGGGCATGATGGGGCACATTATCAACTCCATTTGGCACTCATCTCCCATTCTAACCCCCCCCCCCCCCCCCCCCCCCCCCCACCGAAGTAGTCGGCGATGTGATTCTATCAGGAAAAAGGCTTCTATCGTTGCGCCTTTTCCCTTAAAATGTTGCCATACGAAGTTTCACCTAAAAAAAAAAATTAACAATACACCTAATGTTTGCAAGAGGTCACCAAAAAGGAATGATCATCTATGAACCACTTGTTTAATTGTTTTCCTATCGGCGGTTGACCTTCCAACATTGGGAGACGAAGGCGTTACAATAAATTGCATGATAGCTCAAAATTGGAGATAATTTTCCTGAGATATACGCGATTAAACGTAAATTGAACATCATAAATCAATGAGTTTACGGCACACGTTGGAGTTCAAGGGATGTCTGTACACTTGGTGGGTCGCGAATTTGACGAGCCAGTTAGCAAAAGAAGTTGATGCACTAGGGACCGACGACAGCTCCTCATTGATTAGCCAACAAATGGCCAAACACGAACACTTGCTCATTCAACACGTCGAACAAACGTCTATTGTGATTACTTGGTGTTACTTTCTGTGTAACTCATTTTCCGGTATATGCGAACAACAAGTTTCGTAGCAACTCGATATTTATCGTGACAGCTTCAGCCAGTAAAACGCTTCATGTATATCTATATATGCTGGACATAATCCGCAGAGCACTTCACACTATCTCGACTTTCATTATTTTTGAAATTATAATTACATCAAGCAACAAGTATCCCTGAACATGGATACTTTGTAAATGTGTCTATAAAAAATTGCATAATAGAAATACTCGAAATTCATTTCCGTCCAAGTTCCAAAGTTTCTCGTGGTCGAAGCATCGGAATCAATCTTGGTCCAAGCTACAAAATTTATTTTGGTTTAAATTTCGAAGATAGAAAATTTGAGATTGGACCAAGATTAGTTGAATATTTGTTCCCAAGCGTGGGTTTAGGTGGTGCAGCAATACTGGATTTATATATAACTCCAATATCAAGCAGAGTTTCGCTGAAGTCGGTGACTCGAAGCTCGGATAAATATGCTTCAATCCAGCTTGGTTCAACCTTAGTACAGAAGCTTGGGTTTAGATGGTATGAGCAATTCGGGATTCATGCTTGTTAAAACTAAGATTCAAAACGAACAAAGCTGAGCTCAGAACAAGCTTAGCACAACATGGTTTCAGAAGCTTGGGTTTGGATGATTCTAGTAAGCTTAGATGTATGTATGTATCCAATATTGGTCGTAGATTGGATTCTGCCTATAGACCAACGCTAGGGACGCAAAAATTGAGCCAAGCTTGGCACAAGCTGGGCCAACAAAGCTTGGATATCTTTGATATAACTAAGCTTGGTTTGATCTAGGCTTATACATGGATCAAGCTAGGTCGAAGCTATCAAGTCCAAGCTTCGGCATCGAAGGCCGGACCAAGATTGATCTCATCGTTCAAACTTCGAATTTGGTGTAGGTTAATTAACCGACGGCAATGGCCGTGTAGTTAGAACGAATATAATTTATTTCCGGCTTTCTCATATTTTGTATGGGTTCGGTTCTTTACACTTTTCCCCCTTTGCATCATTGTAATCCGCAGAAATATATTCCTGGCACTTCGACAAACTTCTCTGCAATTCGTCGTAGAAAGAAGAAGGACCTCCTGCAATGAGAGAAAAAAATCGCCGACACAAGATGCCGCACAGTTAGAGCGTGTCACCATGATAATTAGGTACCACTTGGCAGAAAAAGAAGAATCCCTCCGTGCCTTGACACTCCACCATGTGTGTCCTACCGAAAAATGTACTAATGATTGTGCACCCAATGCGGCAATTAGCCCTTCACTAACACTTGGGGGGGACTGGTATACTTTTTTGACTCGATTTTTGGTAATTTTTTGGGAAGAAATTTCAACCCTCGTTTGTTACATTGACACATGACCTAGTTATGTATCGTTATATACAAAAATACTTCAATTTATACTTGTACGATCTCAATTCAGATTTTACGGAGTACTTTTCAGGTCAATGTAATTCTTAGATCAAATGATGGAATTGGATGAAATTAACATCTAGTTAACTTCCCGATTTTTCGGAACTAGATTTTTCGATTCTTCTAGTTAACTCTCAGTTCTTAATTTTTTCCGCGTTTTTGTCTTCGACAACATAACAACTTCATTGAAATGAATTAATACTAAATGAAAATAATTGGGATCTCAGAATCAACGATAATGGAGAAACAAATCCCCAAATAATTCTGTTGTCAAAATGAAGTCCAAAAAAAAACACTCAACAACCGGGAGAAAGCTGCTTTTTTCTTCATATAATTATTTTCCGAGTTTCATTGGAAAACTCGAGTTTCTTCAACAATTTTTATTTGCAATGGAAAAATAAAAAATCGTTATTTATTTATTTGTTTATTTATGTATTTATTTATTTATTGATATATTTATTTTCAAAATTGATGATTTTTTTTTTCATAAATCCCCTAAAATTAAATAATTTGCAACTTTATAAATGATTTGAAATTTCCCAAAATCTGTGAAAATGACACGGAATGTTCTCAATTTTTTCACCAATATCTGAAAACTATTCGGAAGTCGCATTCAATTTATTGTTTCATCTTATATAGATTACTGAACGTGGTCCGCGCAGACTTACATGCGCTGGTACCACTTCCATAGTATCAGGGTTTCAGGAGTCCAGCTTATGATACCACTAATAATTAAACCAAACGTAATGTAAATCTCAATTTAATACTCAGAAAGTTCCACAGTTTTAAAAACAAATGCGATTTGCCCAAACCTCTAAAAAATTTACAAACTTCGAGAAATTTACAAAAAATCGAATATTTCTAAACACGATTTTTAAAATGATAGAAATTACATAAATTTCCAGTCTCAAAAATTCTGCAATTTTCGAAAAATGAAAAATTCAAAAGTGGTAATTTTAAACCATGCAAAAAAATCAAGAATGTCCAAAATGTGGGAAATTTTGAAAAATCAGTTTTCATAAATTGCAAAACTTTTAATAATATATCAGAAAAATGGTGAATTAAATTAAAATAACAATCTGAAAACCTATAATTGGTTCTATCTTTCAGGACATACTCGCTCATATATGTTCTTGATCATCACTCACTCGGTGATTATCGATAATGTAACCATCATCTGGGACTCGTCCATCATCGATAAAAATGAGCCGGCAGCAGAAATTTGTCTTCCGAAAATCTCTAGATTAACGAATCAAAATATTATGGATGTTCCGGGAATTATAGTGCAATTAAAAAAGTCTTGAAAAGGGGTCTCTATTGCCTCACTCATGATTTTTTTTTCTTCAAGAACGATTGATGAGTAATTAAAAAAATCATTAAGATAAGTTTAAAACTCTGATATTTTCAATTTACTAGCATTTTGATTTGTCCCCTTGAAACGATCCTCAACAAAGCCGTCTGCAGTGATCATGGAAGGAACTGATACTCCGAAAATTATGAAATTCCAAATCCCCATACATGAAATCAGAAGTGCCCCCCACGATAATTACCCAGTAACGAATAATACGGCTGCCCGGCACCATAAAATTTTTTATCTCACCCAAGAAGAGATAAAAATTCACGTATACACGTTCACCAAAACCTATGTGGCAGCTTCATCAGAGGATACAGGTGTCATTTTATCTCTCTATCTCCTTTTCAGCTTCCGGTAAATAGACTCCAGGTTTTTCAGTCCAAGATTGAGTGGAGAGCTGAGGGTGAGCCACAGTCTGAAGGAGAACGAGGATATCAGAATATGGGAGGGTAGACTTCAAACATTGCATAAATGGCGCAAACAGATGTACACGTTAAAAATTTTATCTGAAATTTTTGTACCGGACAATTTTGTTAGTTGACAATTTTGCACATGATTTTGTATCGAATTGTATGTTTCTCTCCTAGAATAATCATGAAATTCCCATGTTTTTTCCTCAGTACGCAATAAGAAAAAATCTCATAATTTTTGGTGATTTAGGATACGATTGGACACTACTTCCGGTGACCTCGCGAGCTGGTGGGCGACGAAGCACTCACGTGAAGAGACCCATGAACGCCTTTATGGTGTGGGCGCAAGCAGCAAGACGACGATTAGCGGATCAGTATCCCCAGCTTCATAATGCTGAATTATCAAAGACATTGGGAAAATTATGGAGGTAATATCAGCCACCTCTTGGCAGCTAAGCAGATGGTCAGAAGTCTTAATTTAATTTCCAACACAACAATTGCTCATCGTAATTTCCGAACTAAATTTTCCCGTAAAAATTCCTCAACAAACCTTTGACAGAAATTTACGCAGAGAATAGTTCTCCCCCCCCCCCCATCAGGAATCAGGGGATTATCAATATGGTTTTAAGGTAAATACCATTATATCTACCAAAAATTTCGGACAATTCAAAACTTTTAAAACTCCCGAAAAGACCAACCAACTAGGTAAATTAAAAAACAAAAAACAAACAAATTGATCGCACTGAAGAACGAGCTAATCACAATTCCGACTTTGTGATTTTTGGTAATATGCTTTCTTTTCAGAATCTTGAGTGACGGTGAGAAGCAGCCATTTATCGAGGAAGCCGAAAGATTGAGAAATGCGCATAAAAAACAGCATCCACATTACAAGGTGACTGGACAATTCTGCGTATGAAAAAATCCCAGAGAACATTAGAGCTTCCCCTATAGGATTCTAGACCTTTAAGACTATGAAAGAGTTCACATTATTTATAGTAAATACTTTTTGATGCCTTCCCTCTGTTAGATTCCGCTCTATCGCAAAATTTGACTTGCTCATTATATTTTGTACAATCATTGTACATCCAATTTGCAACATTGAACAAGTTTTGTTCGTTGCTACATTATTTTGTTCGAAGAATAGAACACAAGAACAGGGAAATTCTCCTGCTTTACATTAAATGTAACCTCCTGAACCGATTTCTTCGTATTTGTTTAATAGAGTTTTAATTTATTTCAGTATCAGCCCCGCAGAAGAAAGCCAAAAGTGGATGACCAGATGGCAATACTTGCTCACAGAAGTAGCATCCAATCATCGGTATCCCTGGATTCGCCTGGCTCCTCAGATTGCAGCTATAGTCGATTGTACCCCGAGATCACCGCCAAATCTTATGAACGCTCGATGCCCTACCCGGATCCAGCAAAGCCCTACGAGCTGCCAAAGTCTTATGTGGACACGATAAAATGCCCAGACCATCAGAACCGACCATACGAAGCACTCCCCAAGTACGATATGCCCCCAAAAACTTACTCAGATCCCAAATGCCATGAGATTCAAAATGCTAAGTACATGGAGAGTGGTGGAAGGTATCCAGATATACAGGTCAAAGCGTATGACACTCTACCCAAGTATTCAGACGCCAAGGGATATCAGGAGAGTCTAAAATATCCGGAGATGCCAAGTGCTACAAAATCCTACGCCTGCGTACATGGACAATATTTTCCAGCACCAGAGTCTTACTCAGTTCATGAGGACAATGAATATCAGAGTCAGAGTGTAACGACCCACTCATTCTACCCTTATATTTCGGCGTCTATGACGCAACCACCTTACTACATGGGGCCTCGATAATAATACATTACCCCTCAAGTATGGGAATTTTCTTCACTCAATCCTCCTTGCACTCTAAAAATTTTCATACACGGAAAATAATAAAAAAAGTCCCAATTATTGAATTTCAAGTTTCAGAGAATTTCGTGTATTCAATTTTGATTTTACATTCTGATAGAGAACTTGCATATTTTTAATTATTTTTTTATATCACTCCAATATATTTTTTTTTAAGTTTGTGGCTCGATTTTGATGATAGCTAGAGTCCGCTGATGAAACGATTCAATACTTTTTTATGTCAATTGGAGTTTACCCTATTCTATGAAAAAAATCATTTAAATTTTACGTAATGTTGTGCACTGTCGATGAAAAATGATGAAGAATAATATGAACGAAATGTTCATCTTATTTTGAAAAGAATTGTGCATTGGATAATGAGGCATGTGCTTATATATTTTCCGTGCTTGAAGGGTTAACATAAATATTCTAGTGTGCAGTAATTTTATTCAACCCAATTGCTTTCATCGTCTGAATTTATATTTTTATTTATGCTATGTAGACATTGTGCAATAGTAAAGATGTCATGATAGGATAGAATATAATGATTTCAAAGACTGTTTACATCACATTTATTTATCTTCATTCGACCGCACAAAATTTGACATTATTATAAAAGTTGTACAAAATAAAATCAGGGTTACGGTTTGATTTTGATTTAGAGGAGAAATAAGAATTTCTGAAGGGTGTTCGATGATGAAGGAAGGCCACAATGATTTTCAACATAAATTGATGAATCGAGGAGTCGATTGATCGTTGTCGCGAATAAAAAAATCAAGTGCAGTTCCCATGTATTCGATTAAATTGTAGACATTTTTTTCTAATGATAATACCACAATTTTTATTCATCTACCGGAAATTATCACGTTTCTGGATATCGAAAATCTGTAGAAAACTGAAACATTAGTGCCGTCTGCTCCATCAATTGCGATTATTAAATTAAAATAAAAATAGCAAGCCAGTGCATTTGAAGGAAGCTCAGCATCCCATAACTAAAAATTGATAAAAACGACACTATGGAAATATTCGACTAAGAACAAACTCAGATAATTCTACCTACTGATTTACATTTATATACAGAGTAGTTTCGAGAATACTACAGGATGTACATCCCAAAAATAATACATAATTGTTGGTAGAAAGATTGTAGTAAACCCATTATATGGCAGATCTGTTCTGAGGTAGGTCACATTACGTAATCTACGGTAATTATATTTTTCGCAGCTTCCTAGGGAAAACTCTTATTAGTACTATGCTTGTCTTGATGATATCTGAACATTTAAAAAATATAGCTGGTTTCATATAATTTTTTTCAAAACTTTTTTTAATTTAAAATTTAATTTCCTCAACTGCAAAATATATAATATATCGATCATTTTTGAATAATTATGACGTAAATTAGTTCCACAGTTGTTACGATTGCTTTATCCGGATGTTGACAAAAATTTGATTTTTCGGCAACATTTAAAATATAACTCCCACGTTTTTCGTTGTAAAAATAAAATGAAATTGTAAGAAAAAATGTGATTTCTGATGAAAAAAAGTGAGCGAGAAATGTTAAAAAATTCTGAACTTCCAAAATGAAGTTTCTTTTTTAGATGTAATTTCCTAAACTCTGAATCGGCCCTAGAATTATGGGCACTCTAGATAGGCTTTTCAAATTGAATGCATAAAGGTTTGAGCGAATTACATGAAATGGGCTATATTTTTCAAATGTCTGATTGGATGCTCGAAATACCTTAACCCGTCTGTAGTTGCATTATGAGACCTTCTCTCACCAAGCTTATCCTAGTATCTCAAATACATTCGAAAAATTCTAATATGTAGCGCACCTTGTTTCATGTCTTAAGTAACTCTTTTTAGCTTATTACGCGTGGTACGCGTGCCATTGGGATCACGCTATCTATGAAGAAATTCTGCAGTATTTTTAGTACATATCGTCAAAACTAAGAATATTAACAAATATTCCCATGAACCTCTATTGTATTTCTGAGTATTCTACACAAAAAATATTCCCATAAAAATTAGGCTACCTCCTTCGCATCACAATATATGATCCCAAAACAAAATATCAGCGAATTTCTCAATGTGCGCCTAAATAACGCAGAGAGATTGACGCAACCACTAACAGATTAAGGCGTACGGAATTTGAAAATTTTCAGTTGGTCTGAACATTCTTTGAATGACAAAATAAAGGTATTTGGAATTTGAAGATCAGCTGTGTACCATAACTAATTATCGTGACATCTGGACATTAAAATTTCATTCAATCTTTGTTTTTGATAATTCACTGTGCAAGTATCTTAAGGAAGTTCTTCGTGCCTGAGGATACTCAAATGGGACCTAATAGTGGTACAGTGCCACTATCTAATAAACAATTGTCTCCCAAGTTCCGTACTGTTTCATGCCATGATGCCCAGAACTATGATCAAACCAATACGAGGTTGTAGTCTGCGTCTGCGAGACCAAATGGCCTAAAAGAGATTTTCCTACTTAGCAATTACCGTCTAACTTATGAAGTAACCCATTACAGGGATAGAGTAATCCCCTGAACCTTAGAGATCTCTATTGATGACAGCCGCGAGTTCCTTGATCTGATCTCTATTGGCGTGCATGAATGCCTTGGAGGTCCAAATCATATCGGCAAGTATTACATCGTTCGTCTCATCCATTTCTACTTCGATGGACAGCTGAGGATTAAACCTGAAGTAGGGAATGCCTGTCATGGAGGCCCAGGTCCTGGCTCTATCGACGACCCTGCCATCGCTACAAGTGGCTTGATCTATCAACAGCATGGTGAGGGCAGAAATAATCTTTCCTAATCTAACTGTATCCCACAAACCCTCAGGACGAAAGATATCAATATCCTTCAGCGGAGATACCGGTACAGCTCCCGTACCAATAGACACAACCAAAGATAGTGGGGTTGCTTCTCTGCCACGTTGAGCAGCTTTCAATGCGAGATTATACTCATGGATCTCTGTCATAGCGTCGAGAGTGGGATTATTGGCGATCAATCCACCATCTGTAAATCATGTATTAATTACACCATTGAACTCAAATTGCTAATTATTTGACTATTCTATTGGTTATTTTATCATATTCGTAGATTCACGGCTACTAGATATTGTCGCATCACTCCCTTATCTGCCCTATTAAACCTTGTAGGAACTTGAATTGTTATCAATAATAGACAATATCAGTGTTCACATAGATGTCTTAACAACCTGTTGAAGATGTTATATTGCAAATTACCTATAAATCTCCCAAAAGCTCTAAAGTATGAAGGAGCTGCTCCAGTAGCTCTAGCAGCTTTCCACAGTAGCTGCGCTTCCGGTGGCAAAGTCTCCTTGAATTTAGAGCTTGTAGGGACGTTAAGAAGTGAGCTTGGAGATTCATAATTCCTGAATATGTGAAGATCAACAGGCTTCCTGTCAGCCAATACTCCAGTAATCATGAGCTTCGGATGCTTGATGTCCGACATTACAGTATTTACACCTAAACTGTCTTTTAAAATTGTTTCGAGACTATCGCTGCTGTATGGACGAGGCCCAACGAAGGCATCTTGCTTCATGACGAAATATAATGCCTGGCATGCCCTCATACTTTTACCTGCAAGAATGGATAACAGTGTTAAGTTTGAGGTAGCAATTAATGACCAATGAGGATTATGGAAGATTTATACGTCCTATTATACCAAAAGTCTGCTCAGCTAGTAATTACAATCTCAAATTTTATGTATATATCACCTGTAGCTATTCCAAGAGCTAGGATTCCCCCAGTCGACGTCCCCGCAATCCAATCGAAGCAGTCTTTCACAGGTTTGCCCAAAATCTCCTCTATCTCAATAAGTACCTGCACAAGTACCAATCCTCTGATCCCCCCACCATCAAGACATAGTAGTCTCCCACCTTGTAACTTTGTCGGTGGTTCAGAGGCCATTTTTTCCATGCTAGCAACATAGAGCATCTGATCCAAAACTGTCCTGGGTACTGCAGTAGGTGGCTCTGGAGGCGCTACTCCATTATAATTTTCATTATATTTACACCCTAACTTGCACTCCTTCATATCCGCTTCACATCTACTGGCACCAACTGCATGAAGCGCATACAAAATATCTTCCCCGTCACTGCTCTTCTGGTCTACCAAGTGCCTCGCTGTTTCACCCTTAAAATTCTTAGCATCTAAATCAGCACCGAAGCCCAACAACATTTGAACGATAGGTAAAGTACCACCTGTACCAACTGCAAGATGCAGCGGTGTGTTTCCCTCATCATCCACAATATTCACCGATGCCATATGGCTGAGCAAAGCAACCACACATTCCAGCCTCTTCCTCATCACCATAATGTGCAAAGCAGTCTTCCCCTGGAAGTTTACAGCATCGATATCACAATGCATTTCAATGATTGCATTCACCACTTCCCTACTTGACGACCAATGTAATGGCGTACCACCGAACTTCATGTCTTCAGCAAACAGAGAATTTGGTTTATTGTTCAGAAGATCTCCAACATAACTAGGACAATTGCTGGTGTTAGCGGATGCCGAGATATTAACATCAGCGCCGACCATTAGCAGTGCTTTGACACAATTTGGTTTGTCATTTTGACAAGCCACATGGAGGGGTGTTAGTCCAGCACTATTTCGACTGTTCAAAGTATTCCGAAATTCCGAGCCAAGTCCAAAGATTATTTCTTTGGTTGAACCAGCTGCATAGTGGTAGACAGTATTTTTATTGTAATCAGTATGTTCCCGGGATGCTCTTGCGTTGATCAGTTGTTGGACCATTTGAAGATTGTTCGTTTGAATTGCCACTTGAAGAGGCGACATTCCTGTTGTTGAATCAGCAGTGTTTAGATCCTTGTTCACGATTGCATGTTGGAATGCATCGTAGAGCGTCAAGTTGGCAGCCAAATGGGCTAATGTCCAGGAAGGATGGCTTGATAGTGCATCACAGATTTTCTGAATTCTTGGTACTGTACACAAGTCTTTACAAATTTGGATTAGGGGAGGTATCTTGTCCTGGTAAACTACGAAGCGCATTTGTGCTACTTCCAGGTCCTCAGCGCGGAAGAGGCTGTAGGCTTGATTTAGGCTTTCGTTACAGGGACGATGGAGAATTATTTCGTACTTGTCTGTGCTCTTGTCACCTGGACCATAAAGTACTATGCCTTCCTCGCGACAATGCACGTGACGATTTCCATACTTATCGATTCTTATTTCGAGAACGACGTTTGGTGGGGTATCGCCGAACATCATCTTCCCGAACACGTTGTTCGCGATGTCTCCCAGCCATGTCATCTGAAAATCAGAAAATTTGGGTCAATTATTATTGCAAGATAAGCCTTTAAAGTATGAGGCATAGGAATTGCCACTTGGGTTATTGGAGAGGGGATGAGGCAATGTTGCCATTGTTTGTGTATGCAGCTGGTGGGTAATAGGTACGGGAGTTTATATGTGGCGGTCCGCATGAAACCAGCCCTAGTTGTCGAAATGGAGTCATGCATATGGGCATATTCCTAACATCATTCTCGAAGTTTTTAGCCCAAATACATACTTCCGAGTTGAAAATTCGCAAAGTTATGCAGGTTTGAAGTCGAAAACTCAAAAAACACAGCTTTGAGAAAAATGAACTTAAAATTGCAAATTACATTTCTAGGCATTCTACTTGGCACTTAGTGGGATCTCGGTCTTAATTCATCGGGAGGGTCATGTAGACAGAAAAAACTGACTGGCCATTACTTTACATACACAGTAATAAAATTTTTGCTGTACTATAGACATAGCGTTGGGCAAAGCTACTTTATCAATCTCCAGTTTTGAAGAGTTTTGACAATTGTACTTCTGCCCCATAATTCTACTATGAAACCAAACTTCAGATGTAATGGAAGATCGGTATACACTATGGAACCAATATTTGTGCCTGTAATAACTGCGCCAGTCAGTGAATGCGGGATAATCATTCAAAAAGTTGATTGTTTGGAGCGAGCGACAACCAGGGCTGGTTCTCCGTTTTTCTTTCCAAGAGAAAATTTCTGACTTATACTTATGACATTGAGATTCAATGGGTCTCATTCGACGCGGGAAGAGTGCTAGTTATGAATGGGCTGATAAATAAAAATGGCATTTTCGTCGAGTTATCGAAATATCATTATAGAGGGGAGACAGTTTAGATGCGTCAGAAGGTTGGAAGAGTGAGAAAGTGATGGTCAGTTGGAATAGTGATTCTTAATTAGGTCTAAATTAGGGAGCTTAAGATAGATGAACATTGGATCTTGAGATTGCTTTCGAGATGACAATCTTTGATTGAATATTCTACGTGACTTACTTTTGATTTTTTGTTTGGGCCTCTGGCAGATATCCTACGTAGTCGTAGTCGTGTAGTGCGATACTAATGACCTTGCAGCATGCGAAGTGCAAGGTTCAGGAGATATCTAACCTGCAATGTGCGAGACGTTGTTTTGATTTTGACAGATTTTAGGAGGTGGAGATTGGGTGGGGGATCCAACAGAATTCGCTAGAGGTCGCTAGCACGTGTGTCCATGTGTTGACTGTTTTATCGACCAATGGTGCTAGAGCGGCGCTTCTGCGGTTTGTTGTCTAACTGATCGAATGAAGATCACGAGATGGGGCGAATGAAATTCCTGCTGCTTTTCCGAGTTTTAGTTTCTGTCTTGTGAAAAATTTTACATCGATTTTGGTCGACAAAACGATAGGTGTTAGCATTCTTTGAATTTATCAAAATTGTATTATAATTAGTACTGTGTGAAACAATATTATTGTAATAAAAGTGTGCATGAAAAATGAAGGAAATATGTAGAGAATTTTTCAATGGAAAAAAATGGAAATATATGTTGTGTGTATATGTATTGATCTCCGCATGAAATCAGCCCTCGCTGTCGCTCCTAGTTCCCGAGATATTGGCATTTGACTGAAATTTCGACAAAAATGCCATTTTTTTAAAGTCCATTCATAACCAGCAGTCCTCCCGCGTCGAATGAGACCTATTGAATCTCATTGGCATAAGTATAAGTCAGACATTTTCTGTTCGGAAGAAAAACGGAAAACCAGCCCTGGTCGTCGCTCGCTCCAAACAATTAACTTTTTGAATTATTATCCCACATTCAGTGACTGGCGCAGTTACTACAGGCACAAATATTGGTTCCATAGTGTATACCGATCTTCCATTACATCTGAAGTTTGGCTTCGGAGTAGAATTAACAGACGGATAGTTAGCAGATGAAAAACGAATTTTTCAATGAAACCAATTTAGGCATTTCAGGAATAATTCAGGATAATTTAGGATTAGATTTTTATAATTTAAACATTCGTTCATGTCTTTCAATTGTTATCTACCTCAAAGTCATACTAGAATAGCAAATAATGTCATATAATTGTCAAAACTCTTCAAAACTGGAGATTGATAAAGTAGCTTTGCCCAACGCGGTGTCTATAGTACAGTAAAATTTTTATTACTGTGTATGTAAAGTAATGGCCAGTCAGTTTTTTTTATCTACATGACCCTCCCGATCAATTAAGACTGAAATGCCACTAAGTGCCAAGTAGAATGCCTATAAATGCGATTTCCAATGTTAAGTTCATTTTTCTCAAAGCTGTGTTTTTTGAGTTTTCGACTTCCAACCTGCATAACTTCGCGACTTTTCAAATCGGAGGTGTCTATTTGGGCTGAAAACTTCGAGAATGATGTCAGGAATATGCCCATATGCATAACTCCATTCCGACAACTAGGGCTGGCTTCATGCGGACGGCCACATATGATGGGGTCAGTATCAAGTTGTGCGCGACAAGTGATCTTCATATAATCAGCATAATTCGTCAGTTCATAAATTAACATACGAATCACACAGTTGGAGCTACAAGCGATTGATGATCATGACAAGTTTTCTAAGTTCACATGTCCCATATATAATCGTCGAATCGTGGGAACAAGCCTTAAACCTCAGAGTTGCTTTTTTGCGCACTTCAAATGCATATAATTAGCTCCAACAATTGCACCAATGAAGTGTAGGGCAGTTTCTGTACAGTTGAAATGGACCAAAGGAAGCTGTGAAGTGTTATGACCTTACATTATGAATTATGAATAATTCATAATTCATAATTCATACTTTAAGACTCGCTGTTAATGAAGAGTGAGTCTTAAACTTGTCAATTATCGTCAATTATTGTTAACTAAACGGGGAATTCCATTTTGCTGATGTAAAGAGATGTGTCTGGATAACTGTGAATGGGGGAACTGGTTCGGCAGTCTAGAGGACTGAGGGAGATGAAAAAGATCAACAAATTTTGCGATTGAGGATTGGCATGATAATGAGAACAATACTAACATCGCGTATGTTAATTGAAGTCATTTAATCAGCATTCAAACTCCATAAGTCTCGTGCCTTGTTTATATTTATCCTCGTTATGACACTATGAATTTACAATTGCATGAAAATTAGTGATTTTTTCGCGGTTACTGTCATGAATTTTTAAAATAAAACCAATATCTTTACTTTTTTATACCGTTATTCTACGTCTGATTCATGCAAAAATTACAACTGGAGAAAAAACAATATCTTCAGTGGTCAATCTTAACGCAAGCTCTATGCCGACTCTGTAATTTAATCTGTTGCGCGCTATGGTAACGTATGTACCAATAGTACCCATCTTACCAATAAGTGAACAAAAAAATTGAAGTTGAATGATCCGTTAGAGCCCATTTCGGAAAATTCTGCAGTCGATTTCCGATAAGATATTTTGGTGATAGCCTTATAACTCTTAAGGTATAACTTTTATGGGTCTGCCCTAATGCAAATTCAACGAATTTTACTTCCAAAATTAGGTCGTATAGTAAAAAGGAGAGACGAAAGAAACTATCGATGTATATCGAAATTATCGAAAGCCGTAAGACTGAAACTGACGCGACACTAGTCAGTGCGGCGGAAGAAGGAAATGCTCGTGCGAAGCGCGCGTCACCGAACTCGTGAGCAATGAAACGAATTGTCGGTTCAAATTGTGCGGAAAGATACTAAGTTTGCGATTCCGGATTTATCCAATTTTAAGGTCAGTGAATGAAACGCTTTTTAATGCGGTACCTTTGATAGAGGTCGTGTTGATCCCTTTGATTTGCATAGATTACCAAATGAATGAACCCGAGAAAATCGAAGCGCTCTGTTCATTCGTTGGTATTTTTTCCTGTTTCGTACCTTTCAAAATCATCCGCCATCCTTCACTCCGATAATCAAGTTTTATGGTGAGTAATCGGGCTACGCTGAGCGTGTTAAACAAAGCCTCCTGAGGGGTACATACACGGTCAAGGAGATTTACCTCATTGACTCGACGATCGAGTGTTTTGGTAACCATACAATGTAGTCTCAAATTGCTGTAATCGATGTGCAACAGAAAATTATAAAAAAAATCTGTTTATTGATTTCGAACAAAAATAAATGATGGAATTATTACAAATAGCGCTTGTTACCTCGAGACGGTAATTGCATGGCTACTTTGATTTGTTTTATTTGGTAATATGAGAAAGTATCGAAGAGAAACTGGAAAATATCGGTATTCGACATATTCGAGTTTGAAATCAATAGATTGGACTAAAAAAGTAAAAATTTAAAAAATTTAAAAATTTTTGAAAATTCCAAAAATTTCAAAAATTTCAAAAATTTCAGAAATTTCAAAAATTTCAAAAATTTCAAGAATTTCAAAAATTTCAAAAATTTCAAAAATTTCAAAAATTTCAAAAATTTCAAAAATTTCAAAAATTTTAAAAAAATCAACAATTTCAAAAATCCTCAAAATTTCAAAAATTTCAAACCTTTAAAAATTTGGAAAATTTTAAAGATTCCAAAAATTTGGAAAATTTCAAAATTTTGAAAAAATTGATCAATTCCAAAATCAATTTTCAAAAAATCCAACAATGTCGTAATGATAAAGATCGTAATTCACGATGTCAGTCGTGGTTGCGTTGTCCACTTTTACCTACGATCGCATGTTATTTTAAAGAAAACCGTTCAAAAGTCTCGCGAAACATCCCATGCGCATAACACATACAAGATGCTGGAATGTATAACGATAACCGAAAGCGGCATACAGCACACATGGTACAAAATCCATTGCTCTTCACCATCTCCCAGCTTGCTCATAAAATCTCGAGCTTACCCTATTCGTTTTATGCGATATTGAATTGATCATGAATAAGAAATGGAATAATTACGTGGCTATAAGCATGGCATAGAAAAACATGTCCTGCGGTTTCGTGGATCATTGAACCGTATCGTTTCTAATCCTTTATTGATTCTTATAGCCAGGTAAAAACGCATCTAAACGAGGAACAACATAAACCATTACGGATTAGTGTTTGGTCGAACCACTTGTTCAATTTTTTCATCACATTATTACACTCAAATCGTTATTTCCTGCTCGTAATGCGCAGAACAGACCAGTTAATAAATTACTGGTAACGATAGTATGCGGTATACCCCGAATGAAAACTGTCAATGACGGTGTTCTTAATTGCCTGGGTAATGTTTGTTGAGTGAAAGCTTATGAATAAATCATCGGAACGATATAGTTCTGCAGATTAAGGGGAGTCTACATTGGGAGAAAAGTTTATTAATTGTTTTACATTTATTTTTTTTTTTCAAAAATCAGATTATGCAGATCAATTTTTCTTTAGTCCATGACAAATCCAAAATCTATATACATATATATATATTTTTTTGAGAAAATTAATGGATAGGAAATTTATGAGGTCCAATTCTTCGGCTAGTTATAATATAATTAGAATGTGTGAATACAAGTGGCGTTTCCCCACTAAAGCGCGCTGAGGATCCGTCCAGTTCATGTGTCATTATCCGTCAAATCGTTGCTCTAATTAAAGGTAATTAATACTGCGTGCAATATCGTTATTTTCACTTAATACACAACTTGCATGTTTGTTCTTTAATTTTATTTTTCAAACATTCACCACTCATTATAAGGAATGCTACTAGCAAAAATTGTTTTCACCTCCTTTTTTTTTTTAATTATCAAATATTTAAAACGGTTTTCCAAATCATTCGGAAGCAGCTGTGGCGTCACGAAAGTGCCTCAGCCCACGGCAGCCAAGAGGAAATATAGAAACGCCAGCGCAGTTTGATTTTCACATGGTGATTTGGAATCTCCGATTTTTTTATTATTTTTTAACAAATGTTGAAGAAGGATTACGAGAAACTTTATGTGAAGTCATATTTGATAAGCTGTGATGAATCTTTTAGGAGGGTTATTTCGTAAATCTGGGCTACATGCACGTTTTAATAATAATGTGTATTTATTGAGCTACTTCTGCATACACAATTACATGATATATTCAATATTGAATTGAAAAAATGGATATTTTATATATACATTTTATATATATAGATATTCGATAACAAACTTAGATGGCTCCACTCCTCATTTTTTCACTTAAGTGTTTTCAAACACTGTTAACAATCTCGCATTTTCACTCTCACTTTTTAATTCATTAAAGAAATTGATCCCATAGTAATTTATTGTGCTTTTCGCGTTTCTAGTTCCTGTCCTTGGGAAAGGATTCATTTTGATTTCTAGTATTATAACTATACTCATGTCTTTTAGCCATTTTTGTCAGATATTGTGGTACCAAGTTGTTAATTATTTTGTAAATAAATATGCATACATTAAATTTTACTCTTTCTTCGATTCACATGAAGCATAAGGCTCTCAACATTTTTATTATGGGGTTTTGTGCCTTCTGTAAAATTCGTAAACAGTCTTCATTGAGGTTTCTATATGATAAAAATGAGTGGAGCATTCGCGAATGTTTTCGTGACGGAAGATGCGCGACGCGTCCGCGGCGCGGCGCTGAACTCTCGATTCGGAATGCGCGTGTTAACTTTCGTTTTCATTTGAATTGTACGTTGGCCATTTCCAGAACGATAACATGTTTTTCGTAATAGTTTAATTATCGTCTTCTATTTTTTTTTTGTAAGATATTTTTAGTAATTGCAATTAATTTGACTGAAAGCGAAACGTTGCTAGAGCGCTACCGCGTTTGCCAGTGGCGAAGAGTCAACGGGAACAATAAATTGGGGAGTGAACCTCAGGGAATACAAATCGTGAGGCTAATTCTGCCACTGATATGGGAATATTATGCACTTGATAAAGATTGAATTTCGTGGCCTTGGATTTGCTTACTTTGTGCCGATGACCCATTACTCATGAATAGCTGCATTTTGAAGAACATTCAGAATCTTGAAAAATTTCAAGTGTTTAGTCTAAGCTTTTTCATTCGACTCATCATTCAAGAGCTGTTTATACAATATTGGGTCGGTATTTTATCAAATAAAAGGGATTGAGCGATTTTGCCCCCATGATTGATACCAGGACTTTTAAATTAGCGTCATATGGGGTACTCGAAAAAGTCTATGGGGTGAATGTAACAAGATATATTAAGCTCATGGAGGTTGCATGATTATTTTTGCAGTTCTTAGTAGGATTATAACGAATTTTGGTGAACTGAAAAATTGTTCGCAGATATTCGAAATCGTGGCGGGACACAGAGCATTTTTCAGCTGTTCAAAATGATTATAGCTGAGGATCGCCGGGTCGAGATGAACAACGGGTGGTAGATGATTCTTGCTGGAACGCCCTGGGCTGCCTTTTAATACCAACACATCACAACTCTTGCACACGTCAGGTGTGAAGAATACGCAGTGGATGAAGTGATGCGAAAGAATAGTTTTATATTAGAAAGATTCTGTCAGATGGACGAATGATTGACACAGGATGCTCATATTGTTTTGCCCCTTCGTTGTTTTTTTCATTTTGAATGATAGAATGCTCAAAAATCTACACATAAAAAGCAATTAGAGAAGAAAGATTAATTTTACGTAATGTACACGAGGAGGACGATTTAATGAAAATTACCTTACTAGTTGACAACGGTATGGCGCCAAATTTAACTATACCCAGGTGGGAATTGACCATGCGATGAAGCTAGATCTAAGCTTGGAGGAGACTTGACTAAGCTTCGCCAAAGCTGTCTTTTGAAGCCTCGGTCAATCTGTGCAGAACATGCGAATGTAACACCAATCTCAGCTTAGAGAATAAGCTTCGTCCTAGCTTGGTTACCTAGGTTGATACAACCTTCGAACTTTATCTTCATTCAAATTTCGGACTTTATCTTGGTACAAGCCTCGAAATTCATTTTCGTCCAAGTTCCAAAATTTCTCGTGGTCGAACCATCGAAATTAATCTTGGTCCGAGATACAAAATTTATCTTGGTTCAAACTTCGAAGATAGGAACATTGAGGTTGGACCAAGCTTGGTTTGATCTAGGCTTATACATGGGATGAAGCTATGTCGACGCGATCAAGTCCAAACTTCGGCATCGAAGGTCGGACCACGATTGGTCTCATCGTTCAAGCTTCGAATACCCCACCTGGGGTTGAAAAAAAATCAAAGACGTGCAAGTTCCCCATTTAAGAACTCCAAACAGTATCTTTATAAGTGGACTTTGACTAATATTTGAAGCTAAGCTTATCACATTCAAGAGAATGTAATTACTAAATACGACTTGTTCAAATAAATTGCTCACCTGCATACGTACAGAGCATATTCTAAATCATCTTCTACTTTGATATTCATGTAAAACAAGTATGCTTAATTCAAAGTGACGACATTGGCTCATTATCTTTGATATTAAAATGGAACGAAGTCAGTGTACTTGCTCGAATTGTTTCACCACCATTGCTGACTACAGGGGTGCCTATATAGGACCACGTAACTTTGAAGTAATCCGAGAACTGAATTACATGCACGTTGGAGACAGTGTAAAGCACTTGAAACGGGGACAGGGGCGTCTCGTGCGGACGCGTACATCTGCGTGTTTTCTACGTAGGCGTTTAACACCGTATTGCCCACGTTGCAATATCAATGCCGGTTTTATACTGATAAATCACCTTTATTACCAGCAATTACACTGGAGAAAGCGGCAGCGTGAATATGAGTGAAAAAATGATGATTATTTATTGTGGTACCAAGTGCATGTTAACTGATCTGGTTTTGGTCTCCATTCATCCCTCAATGTTAGGTCAATATGTTTTGACACGGTGGATATAATTCAGACATTTATCTACAGTGATAGCGTACAGACACCCATTAATTTTTCGATCGCAATTCATCATATTTTTTCAGGAATTTGTGCTGACCGAAGAGCAGTAATTTTAATCAATACGCCCTGGGATGAGATCTTGTCATTGGTCCTTGCGGTCAGATTGAGTTTTAAGGGTTTTGATGTGAAACATCTAATGCGGCGCATAGGATCGGAAAAATTTGCTCTCGGGATAGGCAATTTCCATGACGAATATATATAGATATACTCCACTGCTTACCCATCGCCCCCTCTCTGTCATCGACGCAAAGGCGATGCGCACACGTTGTATGTACATATCAAGATACGCTGCAGCGTTTTAAAAAAATTTGAAAAGAATTGGAAAATTTTTCAATAAATTATAAATTTTTTGAAACAATTTCGCAAAAATTTGACAAAATTTGGAAAAATTTTGAAAAAATTGAAACAATTTTCAAAAATTTTGGAAAAATTTAGAGAAAATTTGCAACAATTTTGAAAACAATTGGAAAAATTGAGAACTTTTCTAAAAATTTGGGAAAGTTTTTTAATTTTTTGAAAAAAACTTTTCAAAGATTCAAAATAACTGGGTATTTGAAAATTTCCAATAATTCTCGAGAAATCGTAAAAATTTTTGGATCGATTTATATCAAAATTAGTGTCTCCCTGTTTCACATCTACCAGTTGTTTCCTAACGCCTCACTTTTTTTCTATTTCAGAAAACTTTACCAATGGCTATTGCATTCAAGAAGGAATTAACAGTATTTAACTTTTCAAAATTGAGCCCGAATCGATATCCCAAATATCGATGTTTATCGATGCAAACGCGATTACCAATCAACTTCACGATGTTATTGGAAAATTTTTAATTTTTTATTATTATTTAATGTTCCTATATTTATGCTACTTTTTGACTGCTCATCAACGACCGACGTCTACTAGTGTTTGTAAACAATCTATAATCAATTGTTGGTATATATATGCACCGCGGGGCGTGAGATCAAGAGGCGAGAGGGCATGAATGAACTGAGCTTCAGTGCAGAATCAGATTTTATAAAAAAATCTAGCGGCTGACAAGGTAGAAATTAATTTCCCCCTTGCGTTACCGCCCACTGGATATTTCGGTCTATTCTTCTTACGCGTCAGTGCTTCCATAAAATTCCATAATTAATAAATGACGCAATAATCACTGATATTATAGTAATCAGTGGACCAAAAAATACTGAGAAGCTTTGCTGGAAAATAAGAAAACAAGAATAAAATATAGAATAAAAGACTAATTATTTTGTTAGGTAAATTTCCACAGATGCTTTGGGCGTAGAAATATTGGTTTAATATTATGAAAAAATGACAAAAATGATAAATTTCACATCTGAACAATGTTTGAGGTGTCCGAAATATCATTCCGCAAATTGTTAAAAATTGCAATAATTTTCCAACCTTTCGGAATTTAAAAAAAGTAAACTAAAAAAATCAACAAGCCCCTAAAAAATCGACTAAACCCACCAAAAGTTGAGACCCTGACGTTTCTCCTCGATTAGAATAACCCCCAAAGGCCTTCAAAAAAACTCCAAAAAAATTCAAGCGAGAATTTTGACTGAGGGCGGTGTCGGTGGTCCGCTCAAAATTCAATCAAATAAATCATTAAGTGACGCGTACGTGAGATGATCCCCATGGGTTCGACTAAGGTCCTTCGGCGAACGCCCCAGCTAGTCGTCTACATTTCCCCTCCTCTCTCTCTCTCTAGCCTCCAGTCAAATAAAATAATAAGCCGAAGTGAGAGAGCCTGATTTTGCGTTCATACAGTTAGGTCAGTCAGCTGAATCGCAACGGACAGAAGCCAAGGCACCTGTCCCGTCCACCTATAACTTGTGGAATGGTACACGCACAGTTTTATATGTATATATTGAGACTGTGCTGTGTAACCAGGTAACGTTGAAGCATAGCAAAAGTAGTCGTCAAGGAGCGGGCAAATCACAGTTCAGTACCCCGTGTACACTCACGCTGATAAGATCATATATTCTAATCATATTACGTATCTTTTTCCCCATATTTGTTTCGCCATTTGTCAAACGTAGATGGGGGGGGGGGGGGCAATGGAACTCACTTTTACCGATGTTGCGGACTCGCCAACGATCGAACAAAATTTCTGGACTCAATAAAAATCCATTGGCATATCATGAGGATTGCTCAGACCGGTCAATTTTTTTCCAGATAAAAGAGCAATATGTGTTAACGTTATTTTGAAGCAATGACATGTGGTGAGCTTGTGATTGGACATTTTTTTATATACCTCATCCTACTAGAACGTTGTTCATTAGACAAACATTTAGTTTGATAGCGGATGTGGCGAATGCATTCTTAATTCCTATGAGGCCCCTAACGTGCCTCCATGTGTCGTTCTTGAGCTGAAAATTCGAGTGATCATGTCTTAATCTAATTGTGTTTGGTGAAAGTATTCGCTACTGAGGATAAAGTGCTTGTTTGCGAAACTATTTGTAAATGTGTAGCTGAAGTGATATTGAACAAAAAAGTAATGTATGATAATTGCCGTGGTACAATACTGCATTTTGTAAGCAGATCATTTGGATTGTTGGTGCTGATCATCGGGAGTCAATTATTGCAGGTATAATCCAGTCTTTTTACCCACACACAAGCACACACCTATACACACATAAGTGTAATTTTTCATTTCGACCGCCAACAAGAACATTCCGTGTGTGCTATCGGCGGGTACCCACAAAATGAGACCGCGTGGTCGGGCGGGAACCTAACCCGACGCGGGGGGGGGGGGGGTCCCCACCATAGTCGCCTGACATTTTAGCCGGTGTCCGGAGGTTCACCCTGTGTTTAGAAGTACGATGGCCTAAATGGCGAAAGTCGGCCCCAGCCCCGTGGATGGGTGTCCGGTAGGCCCTATCAAGAAACTTCCATACCCTGGGGAATACAAATGAGAGGGACGGAGACGAAAAAAATTCATGCGCATACGCACCATAGATCGAGGAATAAAATGTAAAAGAAAATTTAATTCTAACATTACGTAGAAGCACCTCCTTTCTCTCTTACTTGGTGCCCGTTTGAAATCTTGCGGCTTCGGCCACATGGTGGTGACTTTGGCGTGGTGAAACGGCGCGTGAGGTTGAGAGGTCACAGCATTGCCATATCGCGAGGCTCATTGGACGCACGTACATATAACCATGTGGAATGTGACATATTCACGTTATTCTTGATTCCGCATACGAGGCTCTTTTTTCAAGTCAAATTTTATGATTGAAAACAACTAGGAAATCAGTTTAGGGGGGAAAAATTAGAGAGATTGGCGACAATGTGGCAACGCTGTGTAACACAAACTACTAGGGGTTCTAACTTTTTCCATGGCTAGACCCAGATTCCCCTGTAGGGTTGAACTATGCGGTCGAACATCGGGCCAATATCGCCGCGGAGAAACCGATGAACGGCATCGATGATCTGCCGATATTCAGCCATGTTGTTTACATCCGTAAACCCTACATGGGTTGCTTCCATGCATTGGCGAAAAATGCAGGTAATTACTAAAAGGTTGAAAGTACAAAGTCATTTCTCTAAACATTTTTATTGACAATAGTTTACGGCAATATAAACAAAATGAAGCGTTCGGAGCACCAGTTTGCTGAAATGACCGAAGTAGGGTTAAGCTGCACAACTTAATGATTAATTCCGTCGAGATAGATTTCTCAATTTTCCATCTTATTTCTATACTCTATACTCTATATTGGAAGCGGCTCCATTTCTCTTTCCGCAATGTCAGAAATTAATCGGTCGGAAGATTGAGAAGGGGTGAGAGCACAAGCGAACGTTGAAGAACCGTTAGGATGAAATGGTGCACCTGCTAAACATTTTAGAACACGCTAAGGATGACAAGCCACGTGGGTGAGCAGAATCATTTAATTGACAGAAGTTATGTTCGTTCAAAATAATTTAATACCCCTGGAAATGTGTCGTGCGGAACGAGGGATGATTAAGCCCATCGCAAATTGACGAAGAGGGCAGTGGTGGATAAAAATTGGTTTGATGTGAAAATCGTTCGTTTTTCAATGTCCAGGTTTGGTTTTTGGCGACCTATTCACGATTGCAATGAATAATTTAGTTAAACAATGACCAGAGTAAAGTTATAAAAACCGATCGCCAGGGAAGAAATATATAGTTTTTTTGCATACATCTTGTTGTCCACTACACTAGCCCAGGAATCCAATATGTTTATCCTGTTCAAGTCGCGCTCCCCAGCTCTGTTAGTGGTGCGTAAATGGTTCCGGCTGAGAAGCTAAACCGATGAATAAAATCGTAGTCTCCCTACGTCTGTGGTACACTAGACGATCGTATCGCAGTTTATTTGGCGGGGTAAAGTGTTTACATAATTACCCTAACTCTAATTCGAATCCATTAGTGCTCACGAGTGGAGCAATTAAACGCTTGCAAAGTAGGATTTTTTCATATACAAGGACATTTGTTGAAGCGGCGGGTAACTTCATTAAACGAAGAATTTGCATGACTTCAACGATCACGTCACTTCGCACAGCAAACTAGTAGTCCCGCAGGTTATAATGTGCATTGGTGTGAAAATCCATCAGTTCTTTCTCGGTTTTAGTTAATCATCTTTCCCGATTCGAAATTTTCATTGGTAATTGGGCTCATTTCTGACCGCAAATAGATCGTTGAAAAGCTTCGAAACAAGTCAAGCTGTGATCGGCAGTTTCCGTTTGCTGACGTACATATGATCGCAACGACCACGGATAGGCTCACTTACAATATCCGTCTTACTATAGTCAGGAAACTATGGAAGTGATGGAAGCATACGAAGCGTTGAGCGATGGGGGCACTTCGGATCCCCAGCGAAGGCCACTCTCTTGCACGCCGCAGTATACCAGTCACACTGTGTCTCTCCCCACTTCGCATTCAGTCGGTTCGTCCATAAAACAGAATTCCTGAAGTTCTAGGAATCAATCCTCGCACACAATCTGGCCAATGGACTTCTTCTTCATCATTCCTACCTGAAACTTTTGGTTTGAAAACTGGAGAACCGGCGATGAAATAAGCATATCGGGCACATGCAAAACCCTCTAACTTAACATCCTCCTTAAAGACCCTCTGACTCGTAGATATTCTCAAATCGCGTAACAATATTCAATTCACCAATTGTTGTTAAAATAAACATTGTGTGGAAGTGTTAAAATTCGTGAGTGATCATTTAGTCTCGTCTTCTCCAATATCCTCACACCTCAACAAGTGCTCATTCCTCCTTCTCATTATAACTAGCTACATAGCGATCCATTCTGCATGTAGCAAATATTGCAAATATTGTTCTGTGTAGGTTAGATTTCTGGAATTTACAACGAACGCAATGTTATCCATCAGTTGTTGAACAACATTGTGGAAGCACAGGTGATTTGCGATGAAAATTACTAAGTTGCACTTAATAACATAGAGATATTAGCCTTCATACGGGCTCCGTCAACTCTACCAGCGACAATACGTTTGCAAAGCATCATCGCGAACTACATTACGTCTAGTATAACCCATAGACAGGTGTTGAATTGTACGAAATTGCTAGGGCGTACCGTAAGATTCGATATGCTGAATATGATGTACCTCGGATAGTTGACACCGGTGGTGTTGAAGCCACTGAACTTCTGACTATTGCGGACGCTGTTGTCATTGTCATTGTGAAAAAACACCTGCATAACATTAGCTGCATGTGTTATTATGTATAGAACCTATAAGGGATTTATGGGCCTGTGGAAAATACACTGCCGCCTATCCGCATGAGGAGACATGGAAACCAACAGAAACTCTCGCTAGTAAAACAAATCCAAAGAATCTTCTCCAATCAGGGAGTTGAGCTTGGGAATCTTAGTGTAACATAGCGTGTGAACAGTCCACTTGATCATCCTGATTTGGATTGCCGCTTGTAAAATCTAAGCCAGATGCAATACTCATCACGAGTAAGGGACAGATGGAAGCGATTAAGCTGCAAGCCGAGAAGCATACAGTGATTTCCCAATCTGGTACTTGCGAGTGATGATCAATGTGTCACTTGTGTTCAAGCAACAGCCCGAGCCCATAAGCTATGAGATACCTGTGATGCATGTTCGACGCCAAGTGGTTTCCTCTTATCCACTGAGTGTGGAAGGAAGTGCTAAGGAAGTTGTAGGTGTCATTGCGGGGATGTTGCCCTTTGAAGTATTCGGGAGGTGGCGTATATTCGTCCTAAATCAAGCACGTGAAGCTTGGAGGACTTGAGACTAAGGACCAACGGAACACTGCTGCAAGCCATGGTGGAATGGGTGGAGGACAGTCGGACGGGGATGTGGATAAACCAACACCTGCAGGACTCGACTTGCGTAGGAGCTAAGGAAGATCGAAACATGTGTCCTTCGTAGGTACTTGGAGACCCGAGTAGGTAGAACGGTGGTTGTCGAAAAGCTGGCGGAAGCTGATGAGAAGCTGAAAGAAACCTGGCGGTTTCCACAAGATGGAATGTGTCATCTTTGAGGAAAATTTGCGGGAAATTTGAAAAATCACTCCAGGATAAACAATCGATTTTCGATTTCGACGTCACTAGAGTAACTTTTCCGCATCAGGAAGTTAATTGTATTAACAGTTACGTTACATTCTATCAGATCGCAATCAACAAGCTGTCCTTCGTTGAAGAAACAAAAATTAAAGGAAGCCAGACGACATGTATACATTTCAGAGTAATTAATGAAGTTGACTGTTATATAATTACTGCATCCACCGATTACATTATCGCCAATAGTCCCGACTATTTGAGGATGAGCAATTAGTGATAAGCAATTACCTTATCACTTTTTCTGCATTATACGGAGTAAGTCCCGGGTACATTGCTGCGGCTTTATGCAACTATAGCCACACAGCAGCACTACCTACTCCATTCCAGGGACTGACATCCCAGAATCTCAATTATTTTGTCGAGTCCCGCACGCACATGACCATCTGTACGTCTACACTCGATCCTCTCTGCATGAAACGATTAAATTGAATTGAAGAACGAGCTTTCAGAGGTCAAATGCTCAATGGCCCGATTATTTTTCACGTGTATTTTTCAACGAATCGATTGTTCAATAGGTCAATTATGTGACTATTAACTATCCGCAATGGAGCTGCTTCACACTAAGGGCTGACATTCTACAATCTGATTATTTTCTCGGGTTTGCACACTCCTGACTTTTTCCACTTTGATGCATAGATCTTATGCTATGAAGGACCTTCGCTCTAATTGAAGAAGTTTTCATGACAGCGGTTTCAGTCTTGATACTTTGTAGATCATATCAGATCCATAAATTTTGTGTGACGACCGTGAAAATTAATCACGGCCTCGTAACCTCGACAATGATAGAAGACATTGCTCGTACGTATTTAACGAATTGACAGAGTATGACTGTTTGATAATTGTACTAGTTTAATTACTCGCACTTGTATCAACTCAGTGTTCATCAACAGACAGAAATTAGTTGTCACAATTGACTCTCAATATTTGTGGGAATTTTCAAATTAAAATGCTGTGAATTTTTTTCCGAATTTCTGATTAGAAGTTTTTAGGAATATTGATATGTTTGAACTTTTTGGGGATCCGTGAGGTTCACAACGAAAACTTGCAGATTTGAGAATGTTAAACTATTCCATTTATCAATCAGATAATTATGAACATTTGACTAGACGCATAGTCGGCGTGAGGACGAAAATCATGCGCGTTACTGGAGTGGGAGTGAGACGCCGATAGCGGTGCGGCCACTCGACGGTTAAACCCGTCATACCTCCTTAATTATGCAAATTATGGAAAAAAGTCATTCTACATAAAATGTGTATTTTCATATAGAGAATAATTTTCTTTAGATAAGTTTCCTGATAACTTTAATATTTTACCCAGTGGAAGAGCATGAACAACTGCCATTGTTAATAACATTATATACTTGTTACATTATATACATTATTACATATATACTTATTACATTACATGTTATTATTATAACATTATATATACTGCACGAATGCCATCCAAAATATAATCAGCTTGATTTTGCACGGAAACCCTTGGATTGGGACGGTCATAACAGCGCTGGATTCACTCGTTTCCTTCCTTACAAGTTTCACAGTACAGTAGAGCTCCCTTAATTTCCCGCTTCCTTTATTTTCGCTGTACTCCCCTCACGACTTGTCGCCCCTCAAAAACCTTCTCCCACTCCCCGTACTTTGTCTATCCTTGTTTTCGACGTCATGCGCTCCAGACTGCGCAGCGTCTCAATAGTGGGACCGAGCATTCATGAAACATAACCTATTTACTTTTGATACATAGCCCGTTTACTTCTGCTCTTATTTCCCCTTCCGTTCCCGACAACCCCCACCACGCCAACCAACCAGTGGGCAGAGTGGGGGGCTTCCTTAATTTTTTTCTCCACGAAATTGCTTCAAGGTCACCCCCCGAGATCGGAAAATAAAGGGAGCTCTACTGTACCATCATGCAGAAGAAGCTGCAAGACCGCAGTGTACATTTTCATTACGGTAATGGTACACTACTGCCAATAGATGCATTATAGTTTTTAAGGGAAAATTTTTAGCAGTGTATGCAATTAGTTACCTTTACAGCTGAAATTTCTCTCCGTGTAGGGCATTTATATGGTGTGTACGTGAATCTTTACAGGTATGTAAAAAGTAATTTTCAAGAGATGAATTTGACTCAAGTATCTACATTGAACAATCTTTCATCCATACCGTGGGCTAATAGCCCACAATTTCAATTATTTTCTCCGGTCGTGCACGCACGTGACTATGTTCAACTCAAACTTTAATTCTCTCTTTCTGGAGGCTCTTTATTTTCAATGCAGAATAAATTCTCCCCACAGCTCCTTCATGTTAGATTCTGTCAGGATAATGTCAAGTTGATAAATTTTCAATGAAGATCTTGAATGCTAATATGATTACAGGAGCACAATATTTTACTTAACGAGTTTTTGTGTGAAAAAGTTTGAAGGGAAATTTAAAAAATTTCGCATCAATTAATTTCTCTGATGCCCGTAAAATCGTTGATTAATCGATGGCAGTATGAGATATTGGACCCAGTTAACAACAGCATGGGATTGTCGAGTGGCTACGTTGCAACCCTGAATCTCCATTAGACTGGTCTACACATAACAGTTTACAACGATCTAGCGTGAAAACTATGGCAGATAGAAAAAAATGTTTGTAATAAATCTTGTTCCTAATTGAAAAATACACATTTTCGATAGTAACGATATTGCGGGTTAAAAGCATATTTTCTACATACAGGATCAAGACAGATTTTGTCAAGTATTTTGCAACAGATCTCGTGAAGGCATCAATGTTTTGTTGGAAATCGAATTTCCCACTAGTTCGATTATTGGAAATGATCCGCACGCGTGTGAAGTCACTTGATGTTAATTGAGTATCCACGGTAGCTGGTTCAGGATCGATACTCCCCAGATAATGTCAGATTCCTTTTGCATCAAGCCAGCTACCACGATCTGCCGTCTCATAAAAGCCCCTGCAATGTCCTAGCTTTTCCTTATTCATTTCAAGATGAAATGTATGACGTGGAGTGTCCAAGATGTCGCAAATAATCTATCAATTTGAGTGAAAACTAGAGATGTGGGATGAAGATAATGCTCTCGCATCTATGGGATGTTCCAACGTTAAGAGCAGTACAGGAGGCTGTAGCGCTCAGCGGTTAATACCGACCACCCGTTTCTAATGTGTCAGGAACATATTGAATAATACTTAGATCTAATTACCATGCCAATTTTGAATTTCTTAATGTCAAAAGATTATAAAATATCGAAGTAACGTTTACCGCTTTCGATTTCAGAATTCGCCTGCAATTTTTAAGGTGATTCATATTTTTAGATACTCAAAAGTTTGAAGATTTAATTATTGATTACGAAAATGGCTTGGGATGATTTATGTTTAATAATTTGGCAAACATCCCGCGATTGTCGATAGGGTCAGCCGAGCTGTATTAGTACAGAACCGCGTGAGGTGATGGCATAAGTCGGGAGTCACGAATTGCGAATGATAAATTACGAATCACGAGTCACAGATTATGAATCACGAATCACAAATTATAAATCACGAACCAGAAATCATAAATTACGAATTATAAATCACGAATCACGAATCACAAATCCCGAATTACAAATCACGAATCACGAATCACAAATCACAAATCACGAATCACGAATCACGAATCACAAAGCACGAATCACAAATCACGAATCACAAATCACGAATCACAAATCACGAAACACAAATCACGAAACACAAATCACAAATCACGGGCAGAACCATGAATCACGAATCACGTATTCTAACTTTCAGTTTCATGAAGTGTGAATTCCAGAATCATGACTCGTGACATTGTGAATAGGGATCGCGAATTGATTCACATTCCATTAAAATAAAATGTGATTTAAATTCGGGAATCTTGACTGAATTCCTAGAATCATGATCTATGTCATCCTTCTTATCTTTGCGAATCCTTCTCATTTCTGTCAATAGACATCTATCAATGTTGAATATTATTCGGAATCATCCTGTATATCCGAGGGCATATCGCTTTTAGACTTGTGTCATTGATACTTGACCATATCATGTATGTTAATCATTGCTGACACTTGAGATGCACTTGCGACGGTTGGTTTTTTTGATGGAATCACTTGGATAGAATCACTTAGGTTTATCAATGTCCATGGCAGTATCGACATGATGATTTATTGGACCGTGCGTTTGAGTGTCTTCAAGGAGGTTCCATCAGTTTAATAGATCAGCGGCAGTCAAATGATTGTGGTGAGAGTAATGACAGGGATGTGTCATGGAGGGTCGAGTGTAAAAGAGATCGTAGAGTGAGAATCCTATTAATCTAGTGTCAGAGGGCATTTGCAACGTGCAGTTTTAACGTATCAATACCGGTGATCACTTCAAACTGCCGTTCAGTCCATCGCTAGGGAAGTTAGATAGAAGATGTAAGATAGAAGTAGTAATCACATTCTTGATGAAAAAAGCAACCTTTTTTGTTTTACGGCTTTTGACAAATTTTCAATGCGAGTTCTGTATGTGTGCGGGTTTTTCCTCCGCTCCTCTCTCTTGTATGCCCACGCTAGCTGCTCTTTAGCATTTCTTTCAAAGGGAGTGCTGAATGATCACCCGTGCGGCTGGGGCCGATTTTCGCCATTTTTAGGCCAATGTATTTGGAAACGCAGGAAACCTTTAGAAATCTCGGTGCTCCAAATTCGAAAAATAATTAAGTTAGATAGAACTCCTCGATAAAACATGAGGACAGCATTTAGGTAGCAAACGTTGAAGAAACTGAAAATTCCTGGGATGCTACTCTTCATTTTCTGGATCGTTATAATAACTCTGGTATTTAAGTCAGAAAGAACTTCAATGAATAGGAAAAACTCAGAGGACATTAAAGTGTTCAAGTCTTCGTTATTTGCTCATTAGTGTTGTCTCGCTAACATTGTAAGAACGAGCGTAAATTCCAGGGCAGGTGAAGATGAGCAAGCCGCTTCATTCCAGTTAAATTCTCTTCAAATTCTATGGTGCTCCGGGGATTTGACAGACAGGGTCAATAACTACACGCGTGGTGCTCAAATAAGTTTTCACGTGGTTGATTTAGTACTCTTCAAATTGATGTAAATAGCAAAAGTGTGACGCACAGAAATTTTATATTCAAATTAAATCATTCAAGTTGGTTTGGGAATAAAAATTATTACATGGTAAAAAAATAATAAAAATATTTATTGCGGAGGACTGTCACACGACATTTTTAATATTCGTGAAATTCTGTAAAAAACATATAAATCAGATTTATTTGAATAAATTTTTTCTATACCTGTCATACGCGGATACATTAGCTAAATACTTAGCCAAATATATTAGCAAAATCTTGCGTTAAATAGTGTAGGAATTCCATCAGCAATTTAAATTGTTCCACAAATTATGTAAAAAACTATGGCGCAATCCATTAGTTTCACAATGTATTGATCATCTGCAGGAAGGATTTTTTATCCTTTTCTTTAGGAAACTTTATCAGATTTTTTCCTCAGCTTCCCGACAGGAATCACCTGTAATAGAATTGCTTGTAACAACTTTTCAATGAGTTCTATGTGTATATGTGTGTGTGTGTGTGTGTGTGTGTGTGTGTGTGTGTGTGTGTGTGTGTGTGTGTGTGTGTGTGATCATTCTTTCAGAATTCAACGAAAACGAAATTGATAGGGCATTGCGAACAAATGAAATTATTACACACACACACCCAGACACATATATAGATATACACACACACCAACAGTTAGGGCTTTGGCATAGTGGATAGAGTATCCATTCACTATGTTAAAGGTCCTGGGTTCGCGCCCCAGAGAATGTGTCGCTCGTGCCCGCCGCATAAAATGAGACCGCAAGGCCAGGTGGGAACCTAACCCGACGCAGGGACGGGGGGGGGGCTTCCGTCATTGTACCACGGGGATTTCTGGGGGTTTACCCTGTGTCTAGAAATACGATGGGCGAAATGGTAAAAGTCGGCCCCAGCTGCGTGGGTGGAATGTCCAGTGCTCCCTTTCGAAGTAATCCTACAGCGCAGCTACCTTGGTAAGTACCAGGGAGAGGGATGGAGAAAACAAAAACACACCCGCACACCCGGATTTTTGAACCAGATTAACGTTGGAACAAACGACAAAAGTAAATAGTCCTTAGAAATTCTACTTTTTTTTCTCAAGGTTACCACAATGAAGTCCTCAAGCGTGAAGTCCTGGCAATTGCAAAATTTAACATCATCGCGAGTACAAACAACAATTCAACAAGTTTTACTAAATTCCAGAAATTCGATTCTTCAGCTTGTTCACAAATTCCAAATTGTCCGGCTGGTGACGCAAAAAAATTTGGTGCAGTTGTCAGATGATGACCTCGCCTTCGTTCATTAGTATTGCAATTTGGTTCAACGTCACATGGACATCACACGCTTACGTTTGTATCTCTTCGGTGGCTCAACAGATTGGAAACCAGTTTTGAACCACGCCCGACTATCGTACTGTAATTTTTCATTACTTCCATAACCGCAAAGAGGCGTCAGCCGCCGCCCCCCCCCCCCCCCCAGCTACTTCCTCACATTCTTGGACCCGATTTTCCGTTGTTTAAGTAACTCTGGATGTCATTCTCACCGATGAAATGAACTCTTCATTGATTAAACATAAGATGGTAAAAAAAAACAAGGTTTGTTCTGACTATCAAGATGCTCGTATTTCGAGATTAGGGTGTGGTTAATCCCTCGTGTCCCACTCGGTATTAACATCGCTTTGATAATCAGGTTCGAATAATCATTTTCCTTTTACGAAACATGAAATCTCACACCACCCGTTTATCTTCCATTGGCTCTCGGTACCCTGATTTTAATCTCCTCTAATGCTACATTATTTATCAATTCATGAAGAGACATAGGGAGCTGAAGGGGACACCTCGTTGACTTTTGAGAATATTTGGCTTAGGTACTTCTGTATACTGTCCGGTGCACAACGCCTATCATAAAATTATGCTCAAGATTTCTGCACGTTCTATGGAATTCTTAATAATGTGTTCAATGAGGCTGAATCTGTTTCTTCATTGGTCCTTTAGGTCCTTTAGCGCCTCTCCGACGTCAGCGCCCCCATGATAAGGTGCGAAGTGTTCCGCGGAATTTATTTTGCGTATAGAGAACTTGCACGCCGCCCAGATTCACTAAATAATCCCATTAGAAGATTCTACTACTTCATATCAAGGTAATGGTAATAATGCCTCCATCCTATTTGTAGAAACAACAATCCCAAAATATATCGGTTATCTCACAATATCTCGGGGATACATTCAAGATATATCTTTTATACCGATTTTCTTCATGCGTTTAAGAGGCAGGAGACAATTCTTGTTTCGTTCGTAAATATAACAATTTAGGGAAACAATTATAAGTAGACACATAAACATTCTATTGCGTTCTAAGAAATTACATGGGTCTCAAGTTCTACTTCCACTACTGTCGGAAACCTGTTGCAACTAACGAAGGTTCATTCTATTGAGAGTGAATGCTTAAGCGAGCTCGATACATAATAGGCGTGTTACAAAACTTGCTTCACGGAGTTCAATTATAACATCATCTATCATAATAGGTTGACAGACCGTGAAAGATCAGACAAATACAGAAGAAAAATATACGTTAAACGATATTTTACAATCATTACAAACAACCAAAACGAACTTTCGTTGAAGCGCGAACGCAGGTAGGAAGTGACGGTCGGGGACAGGGCTGTCTCAGCCCTCAGGGAGGGCTGAGATTTCTTGGACTGAGTGCCAACCCTGATTCAAGCCTGTTTCAGCTTCGAAATCATAACGCCCTTTGAGGCTCATAACCCAAGCCTTAGCTCAGGGTTCATGGGGAGCCTCAACGCAGCCTTGAAATCCCAACGAGCACGACCTGCGACAAGCCTCGAGAGGCATTGTTCTCAAAGACTGCACCACATTGGTAAGAGGGTTCAACTGGGGCTCATCGCCATTCACTAAAATTGACTAATTGATGCGGATATTAATGATATGTCACGGTCGATTATGTCATACAGTTTTTAGAGGAACTGAAGAAGGAACCGTATCAATAGGCCGAGGATCAGGGAGTACGCATTGAGGGAATTGGTTAGCCCAACCTTCATCAGCAGACATCAACGCCTCCATGGACTGGCGACCATGGTATCCATTGAACTATCCTGTGCTAAGCATAGGTATTTTCAGCCCCGAGAGCTTCAGCCTGAGGAAAGACTGAACCAAGCCTTAGTAATAGCCTTATCTGCCACCCTGAGTTTGAGGCTGATTTGGAAGATGAGATTAAGCCTGGCACACGCTTGGCTAAGTCGGGCTCGGGGGAACAGGGCTGGCACAGGCCTGTTCTCGTCGTCAGCCTTGGGCATTCCTCCCTGGGAAGGGCAATAAGGTGCAAAGTATATGGAAGTGGATAAAATAAATTGTCGGGTCCAGATCTGAGCAAGCTAGGGCAAGATTTGCGGAGGACAAGCATTTAGAGCACATGCTCCCTATGGGTGGGAGCAGTGTTGGGAGGTTAGAATGAGGAAACCCGGGAGGAGCTCCGGAGGGAGATAGGCTAACTTTTTTTTTTAATAAGCATTAGAAACCTCTCTACATGGTTCATTAGCTGATGGAAAGATGAACATAAAAAAAAATGATTAAACATCAGTTTTATCTTAAGAAAATCTAATTTTTAAAGAATTCTTCTTCACGCGCATGATCTCAACTGGTGAAGTTCCCAGTCTCTAATGAAGCCATGAATTTCGTAGTGCTTCAATGTTTCACAATCTGTTATTAATACTTCAGTTGGAGTTAATTAAATTGCATTCTTCAAGGCAGAGCGACGAGTCAACATTAATTTTCCACTGGTCAATGGGATAAAACAGGCTTATTTCAAGAGAATGAAACTGAAGAGGCGTGAGGTTTTGGGAGTTACATAATTACTATCCACGTGTAAGTAAAAATTTTGACGCACGTCAAAGTAAACATTTTTATTTGCAAAGCCGAAAATTCTGGGAACGTGTTATCTATGAAATTGAGCATGCCTATAGGCAGTGAAAACCCTTATCGTAATCACTGAAGCAAAATTTTTTTTTTGTACGGAAATGGTAAAAAGAGATAAGTCGATCTTTCGAATATAAGGTGTGCATCTAAAATAATTCTATTTGCCTTTATACGATATAGTCATTAAGGTATTAAGTGGAAACGACAATATCCAGTTAATATGATTATAATGAAACAAGAAAATTGTTATCGAGAAACAATGTTCTGAATCATACACAGCCCTACTTGCAAATTTGGATATTCTAAAGGACAGATGAATTATATTATGTGACAATATTAAGTATCTGTATATGCGCGCATATTCCTCTGTGTATGTCCGGGGCGGGGGGACGGGGGGCGGGAGTGTCCAGATCTCGACGGGACTTCCGCGAAAAAAAAACTTCGTTATGTGTGTGTGTGCAATCAAGGATATTTACATTAAACTACAAGCTCACAATTCTTGTAAATAGAGTTCCAATGCTTCCGGAAAAAGCAGTATGTCAACTAATCGCGCATCGAAATCAAGCGCAATAACGCAACTTATCTCTCATCGTGAATTAAGTGGGATAAGTTATCGATTTATCTTTCATGGAGGATCAAATGGAGTGAGATAAATCGATTTATCGCTCATAGTAAGTCAAATCAAGTATAACAAGTCAGTAAATTTATTAATGGAATTCAGCGTGGGTGTTGCGGTTCCCATGGATAAGCCAGTGATCAGGTGCTCAAAATTACAACTGTGCAGCTATGTAACTATTCTTTTCGCTCTGTTGCATAAGACGGATTTTTCAACTTATCCCAATCAAGGATTGCGTAACTTAATCTTGGGAGATTTGTCTCCGTTCCTCTAGCCCCCCCCCCCCCCTCCCACCGTAAATGAGGAAAGCATCCAAGATGTTGCATACCAGAGCTATACCACCCAGAAGGGTAATTTTGACTAAACTTTCCAGATAAACCAGGTATTGTTTGCGATCTTTCTCTTCACGCACTGCAACAATTTTTTTTGAGATCAATACGGAAGTTAAAAAATGTTTTTTGCACTTCCCAAAATTTTTTTCCTCTCGCCAATCAGTGGTCCACCTTCCGAATAATGATTTAAGACACACGAAGGGCCTTATACTGTGGGAAAGATTGGTCTGACACCTCGAATCAAAGAGGCGTGAACGACGAACACCCAGAAGATCACACAGACAGACCAATACACTGTGCATGGCACAAACGAGTGTTTCTTCCTTGCGGGCATTTTGAGGAGGGCAAAAAGAGAGAGGAGAGGATGAGTACATATCACACTGGAGGTGAATTTTGCGGCGTTGAAAAAAACCGCGATGCGTGGCTAATCGACCTGGTTAAACGACTGCTACCAACGACCTCCCGTCCGCCCACTCTAACCAGCGGTTAATCGTTTTCACTTTGGAATTCATTTAGCTCTTCACCCAAACCCCTGGATTAAGTCGTTGGGAGGGTATAATTTGGCAATGAGGGAGTTACCATCGAGTTTAGATTAAATTTCCCGTCAACTTCATTACTGGGTCATTAAAGAAAATTAACCAAAGCCGACTCCAAGATTGAAGATACAAATAATGCGAATACATGGGAGAAAAAAAATGCAGGAACCACATAAATATCTGATAAAATCGCGTTGAAATGCTTGATTATCTTCAAAATATTTTTATGTCTTGCTGCATGAAGAGTTCTTGAAAAAAAAAAAAAAATCATCTTTGGAATTTAAAATGAAAAATTTATTATAATGAGATATTCATGTTGGCTATTTAGTTGACATTTTTAACGATGAATTTTTCATGATATTTAGAGATGGTGATATACAGACTATAGCCGCCATAAATGTGCTCCATCACGTCGCGTGTAATTGCGAAGGATGGCCATTTGATTTTGGCGAAATTTTTGGTTTTTTTAAATTTGTTGGGCTCGGGTGACAGGCATTCGGACATTTATGTTGGTTGAAGAGTTTACAACGTAAAATCAAAGACAGGTGTAGTTTATGTTCACCTCATGATTATTCATTCCAGTGAAATGCTCAATTTTGAACTGAATGAGGGAATTTTTTTTTCCTCTCCAATAAAAAAAAAGGGAATTTGAGAGCCATGCTGAGTTAAATTGATCGTAAATCATGCGAGGATTATGATCCAGGAACAAAAGAGTAAGAAAAATAGGGCCACGTAAGAGCGGCAGTTGCTCCAATCACTTCCGAGAAATTCTTGGCGCCACTTTTTTATTAATAAAAATTTCTTCGTAAAGCCGACAATGTCCACGTGAATCATTGAATCTCATTACGATCTGACCTGGAATTTAACTCTTAGCGGATCTTGTACAAGCAATTGCATTTCGTGAAATCCATTGGGATTAATTTGCGCGAAGTGGGATATTTGCATGTCCTAGACTTATGTTTCTTGTGGATAATTGCTTATCGGGCTTATCGGCCCCATGTCGTTTTCTGGGTGGACCATTGGTAATGTCTTATTCTATTGAATGTCGCAACCCACTCCAACACATTGCAACAATTCAATGTCAAACTTTCCCAACAGTTTCAAGATTAGCCATTATCCGGGCGTGTTTCAAGAGGATCGAATAACTTAAATGGAACAATGGAGCTGGATGTTGAAATTTATGGATGAACACTACACGAAGGGCAGATCTCAATTTAGTGAACAGAACCCCCAAAAATATTCTGTTTATATCCTTTTTAAGAACTACATAAGTTATAACTACTGTTATAACTTATGTAAAACTGAACCCGAATCGATATCCCAAATATCGATGTTTATCGACGCACACTGGTATCTGACTAATCTGATCCAGTCGTAAATGAATTACGATTCAAAAATCAATTATGACTGGAGAATACATCGAGAGAGCGAGTATTGGATTATGAGGTTAAATAAAAAGGAAACAAGAATATATAAAAGCAACTCAACTATTTATTCAAAATACTTGACTCTACTTAATCAGAAGGTACGTGTGCTCAGTACAGAGATTTGTACAAGACTAACCGTTTCACACCTCAACTATTGGTGATTATTTTGTATGTCTGGGACTCAAATATAGTCCCCACCCCATGCGTCATTACCTCCACCCTCTATTTGCCATAAGGCTCGAGATCCTCATTTGGGAAAAACTTATTGAAAGTATTTTCCCACTTTTTCTACACTTTCTGGAAAGAACCATAAAGCAATTGAATCGTCCCTTCCGGACGGGCAGGTAATGAGCCAATAGAGGTAGTTGCATTTTGACCGTAAATACGTTTCACAAAATCCAACAGCGAGATTGGTTGATTGATTCATAGTTTATTGCTGTACATTCTTCCCGTACGTTCTTCAGATAAGAGGGAAAGTCATCATCTGCCTGAGCGGATCGTCTACGATGGCGTGAAGTGCGTAGTGATGACGAGTTACCTCGTGACGTCCCAAATTTAGCGCAATGAACATGTATCTGCCCCCAAGTATCATAACGAGCCTACGTGACAGCCGTGCGAGTTGCAATGGCGAGAGTGACACGGGGTGTTTCGTGAGTTGGGCTGTGGCGCATGCAAAAAAAAGAAACAGCGAAAGTGGTGGGAGAGTTGGGCAGGAGTTGAGTGAAAACACTCACCAAACCTCGAGCGCGCTGAGTGCCGTTGCAGACGTTGTCTGAGACGCACACGCACATCCCGCTCCCCCAAACTACACTGAGATAAAAATTCCACAGATGCAATAAAAAAAGTGTTCTACCATCGCAAGATTCTGGAACTCAACTGAATATCCATTGATTTGACTCTTGAATCTTTGCACTCAAAAGCAAATTTCAAAAACAAAAAAATGAACGAAATATCCCAAGTAGGGGTTACCGACACCCACAAAAAAACGATATCTTCCCAATGTCGCATGCCGGTACTGAACTGCGGTGTTGAAACGACGTAGAGTATACGACCAAATCGGTACAAAAATGAGACTAATTTCCAGTACAAATTTGCGTAGATCTTTTGGAGGTCGGGCCGGTGCACGATTTGTATTGGCGGACCTATACTGTATTGCAGACTTTACATCAACATCGTGCTGTTGCTGCCCGCGCAATCCAGGATTTCAGTCGTCTTTCTAGCATCTGTTTGATATCGTCATTATGTTTGCCATTTCTTTATGTTTCATTGTCATTAATTTTTTTAAGCATTTAATTTTTTTCAGATTTTCAAAAATTATAACTTGCTTTCTCACTTTACAGATTTCTAAAATTCTATATGCCGTCAAAACTGAGCGACACTCCATTCAGAAAAACTCGTTGATTATAATTTCATTGATGTTACCTACCTCTAACTTTCAATTTTACGATGAACTGGAGTTTGTTCAAATAACAGTTCAACATCAATGTACGTACGATTGAAGTCACGAAGTTATGTACGATTGAAGTTTGGGTTTGACAGACTATTTCATTAATATGACGAAGCGTAGAACACATCGCTTTAAAGAGACGAAGACAAGTTCTCGAAACGTCGTGACAAAACTTCGGGTTTGTGGTTTTTCTAATTGCACAATTGGTGGTTTGTCATTGAGTTGACCGCATAATGGACCGAAGGCGAAGAAATACTTATATATATGATTTGATGATGGGCGGGTACGTTAACCCCTCTGGGAAGCGGTCTTTCTGACTCTCAGCTCATCATTGGTGCCTGAGGAAACATTCGACAACATTTTGTCTTCACATATGCGGACACACACACATACGACCATATTTCAGGATGGTGTCAAATATCGAGAAATGTGAAAATAAGTTTCAAGAATTTGCCAAATTCACTACATTGGAACTGGAAGAAAGTGAACATAGGGAATCACAAAAATGTAGGAAATACATTTGAAGCGTAGGGATCGGTTGACGTACATTTTCGTAGCACAATTGATTCAAAATTAAGAACAGTGAAAAAAAAATGGCTCCTGGGGGAATCGAACCCTCCATCTTCAGCAGCAATCGAAGCTGACGCTCTTACCAATGAGCTAAAGAACCGTTTGCTAAAACGCATTTTTTTGCAATCTATACATACAGAGCTCAATCAACGCCGCGTGATAGTACAGGTTGTTTCAAAATTCAATGTACAGTTTCAATGGTAACAACGAAGTGACCGATAAGAAATGTTCAAAATTTCGAGGCCTTCAATGCCACTGAAAATTATCGAAATTTACATTTGAGTTTGGATTTGAAATACTATTTCAGTAATATGAGGGAACCTTGTGATTGCAGCGTGACATATTATTTTTTTTTACAAGTTATTCCATTAGCACTATTGAGAAACTTGATGCGTTTGAATTAATGACAATTCCATCCATATTACTACATTTTTCTGTCAGTGTACTCATCGCTCATGCACAAGTTTCACTTATGACGCAATCATAGATATTAACCCGTGGTGGCGCCATTCTCCTAACATTGTGTAAGCGCGCATTGAGATAGTCTCTTGCAATTTAATTTGGCGCCAAAATTTGATCCCAGGAATGCGGGAAAAATCTTTCAAAAAAATTCACTTCACAGTCGGGGGCGGGGGGGGGGGGGGGGGTCGGGGGGGTCAACCGTCCGAAAATCTGTACTAACCGCGCCTGGGCACGAGGACCCGAAGGGGGGTTCCGAGGGGGACCACCACCCCAAAATGGAACTATCATCAAACGCAAAATGCATCATCAAATCTTGGAGTAAAAAGAATCATTTTTTTTCTAGCAGACAAACACCTTTAACTGTGCAGAAGAGCTATTTGGCACCCCCGATTAAATAAATTGAAACCATTACTCGAGGTACTAAAAAAATTTTAAAAAATATTTATGTTAAAAAAGTTTTCCTCAAATATTCTAATTTTTACCTTCGAGTTACTTAGAGTTAATTCAGGGGGAAGACAATCTGATTGAATCGACTTGGCATTTAATCAAGCGCGACGCTGCTAACATTCATCAAACCCATCCATTCCTTATCAACTTATCACAGAATAAAATCCAAACGCACAGTAACACAACATAAATCCATGTGTAATTTCTCCCCTCTATTTTTCCCGAGTCAAAAAACAAGTTTCCCATAATTACTTACCGTCAATTTTCCAATCAATACCCAAACAACATTTCTGCTTCAAAAAACACTTCCCACATTCCTTATCTCCTGATTCAAAGACCCATTGCAATAATCTCCGAATAGCTCCATCGATAATCCATCCTCATAATTCAATTTAATTCGAAACCCCTTTCGATGTTATCTAATAGTCCCTCAATCTCACTAATCAGAAAGCACAATAGACCATGTAATTCAAAAGAACAACGAATCGTATCTCCTCCTTCACTACATTGATCGCAAAGTGGATTATTCGTTGAATAGTCTACCAATGTTGTATCCAGCAACATCTACTGAGCATCAATTCAACCCTCCAAACTTCCATACATTGCAATACTTCTGCCTGAAACTCAGTGAAAGAAACATCAAAACAATTATTAAAAAAAATCATAATAAGGGTTTATCTGTTCTAACGGAAGCGCTAGCGAATACGATCGCCAATAGATAAGCACCGATAACTCTATGATCACAGTACAATTTGGCCAAGAGCAACAAGACCAATAATCATTGGTTACGAGGATTACACGATCCGATCCACAGCCCTCTCTCTCTCTCTCCATCTCTCCCTATGGTACTGTAGTTAATCCTGTCTTCAATGACTAGTAGAATCCTTTTGCATTGCAGATAGTTTCCCTTGGCTCGAAAACTTGTATCTCAGTTGTACCACACGAAATTGATTTTCCTTTTTGCTGTGGATAGATAAACCTGTCGGCAGAAGGGTAAATCGATTATACCAGTGCGAAAACTTTTAAATAAAGTTGATTTGAGATAACCAACGCATTCCAAAATGCTCTTACTACAAAATGAACTTAATATCTGTATGCAAACAGGCCGCGGTAATCTGCCACGTACTGCAATTCCTTCGCCCCCCCCCTCCCACCCACCCACCCCACCGCCTTACCATAATTGCACATTCGTCTGGATTAATTTCCTACTTTGTTTTTCCATTAATTAATTCCTCACCTTGGCATACACCATGCAAATTATTCTATCAGCTCTCTCTTGATGAATTAAGGGGGCAACTAATTTATTCGGTTTTGGTGGTAATTAAGACTTTACCTGAGTGCCATTACGGGCATGCCGTCTGACTTGTTTTCATTGCCATTTTGTTTTTGGGCTCGATCCTTTTATATGAGACAACACAGCGGGGGGTCGACATTACCTAGGGATTCTTGGTTGGGTAAAAACTGTACCTTCACCATTTACGTTTTCATTAATTAGAGAAATCCATAGGGGACACCAGAAAGCATGGGAAAAAAACAAAACATGTTATTTAAATGAATGGAGGCCTTGAATCTGCGAGAATTGTTACGTTGTCCTTTATTGGGGATGCTATTCCGTTATGAACTTCCTGATCTAGGGAAGTTATAGCCAATGACCAGGAAAAATCACTTTTTTTCAAGTGTGACATTCTTCTGACGTTTTTTTGATAAGGATGTGTGTATGTGTGTATTTGGATGCAAGTGCTCCTTTGGCTTACGGTTTCTCGTGCACGGATCCAACGAATTAATTTTTTCGTTTCCCAAAAATTCATTCGCTGTTCTCCAGACCGGAAGGGAGTGTCAAGCTCGAAAAACAATTCGTGTAATTTCAATAATTCCGAACTCTGAGCGAAACCAGAAACTTCCGGTGTGTGCTACAGTCGGTACACATAAAATGACACCGCAAGCCCGGACGGGCGCCTAACCTGATGCAGGAGATGCATAGGCACTCAGCATCGTAGCATTGGGGTTTCTGGAAGTTTACCCTGTGTTCAGAAATAGGATGGCCCAAATGGTGAAAGTCGACCCCAGCCACATGGGTCGGTCCCCAATACTCATTTGCGAAGAAATGGTAGAGTCCACCTCCTGTAGGGAGTACAAGAGAGAGGGACGGAGGAAAAATATCCACCCATCGGGAAGTTAGTGAGCCGCCCGTCGAGAGTCACACGCACATTCCGTTTATTGAAATTTCCAAGAGCGTAGAGAGTGCCTGCCATTATTTTGGTATTTCACGGTCTCTTCATTGTTTCGTAAATTCTGTTCGGTATTTTCTATCAACTTACGTTTTTAAAATGCATAGTCATACAAGCGATGGTTTTAAAATGTTACATTTATTAATTAAATGGCATTTTTAAAAGGGTGAGACTCAGTGATTTCTCAATTCGACATAAGCAAGGTAATAATGCCATATTCAATATAATAGACCCTATGATATATAGTCTAACATCGATATATGGTTTCTGGGAGAGACAGTTTCCAGGATGCTTCTGGGAGATCGTTCCTGTCATGAAGGAGCCCATACGGGATATCAGGAAGCTCGCAAACACAAAGCATGTTATTCAAATCAGAATAAGACCTTGAATTTGCAAGAATTGTTTCGTTGTCGTGTATTGGTGATAATTCTCTCATTGCTTCAGTACAGAGAGTGGGTGTGCTTATTCGGCGGTTCATGCATGTTAGAGACTATCGAGGATCCTTATCGAGAATGTACAATGCCTTGTACACAGGCCACATGACGAATATTGGGAGGTAGTTCATTCAATGGAACGCGAGCATAGCTTGATCGTTAGTGATAAGACGACGAACATGGATGTTTCTCTCATTCAGAGAATTACATGTTGGCAATCGATGTGTAAGAACACCGCGACATTTGGTATATTGGTATATATCCGGTGAAAATACCAACCTTAAGGTGAGGTTGAGAATAGAGGTTCGCATTATTTGTATCAAGAGTTGGACATCTCAATTCGCGTTTTTCAGTGACATTTTCATTTTAGCGCTTTGTTAATACGAGAGTCAAATATTGAAGCCTCAGAAGCTCCTTAATTCTGCTGCTCAATAGTGGTCCACTGAACAATAACTTTCAGTAGGTCTGATCTTGCATTATATTGTAGTGCTGTTTCATGCACATTGTGGCGTATCTTTGGAGTTGTAAGATCTGACATGAACCCCCACCCATCGCCCTGAATGCTCGTCGCTCTATCCACAGGGGCCCCCATAGGGCATATGTCTAAAAGTTTAATACAGATAGCAACGTTTTGATAGAAACAGTAGACTAAGAGAGTTATTCTATTCCTTTTGTTGATCTATGCCTAAGTGTCGATCTATGAGAGTTGTCTTCGGGTTTCGAGCCAACCTCTCCCCACTATACTTGCCGACGCATGCGCATCGCATCCCTTGATACAGGTGGGGGGAAGTTTCAACAGCGACACGCCTGCGTCGACAGTGGTGGGGGGCGCTTAGTGCGCAGTCCGAAGGCAACTCTCATGCTGTCCCAACTATTTATGTGACATTTGAGACACACATAGTATACGTGTTGAAGGTATGGCTATATATGTTATATAACCGCCCGAGAAGTATTCGATGGATTATGTTCTCCCTCAAATTCCGAACAATAAAACCTTACTTTTTAACAGAATCGTGCAAACCCTTAATTTCATGCCTTTCAACTTCCATGTCATCCAACATACATTTTTTTCCCTCAATAACCCCGAGCAAATTGGGTTCGAATTCACTTCCTCTCTATTTGCTGTATTAACTGCGATTCCCTGGATTCTCTTGATGAGGTTCGATGGATTCGTTACTGATTGATTAATGTCGTATGACGTAAGTTGATGCAGATTATGGTTCCTGTGGAGTTACTTACATGTATATAAGTCACATACAACTGATTTTATATACTTTGCATTACCTACCGATCACGGTGCAGATTATCGATGTGTAACCGCTGTAATCGTCTCCATAAAGCTAACTGTGAGACATGATAGGTCTTCGTTTCAAGTCTGTCGCTATTTGCCTGCCTTAATTCGACTTCTTTATGCTCCCTGTTTTGACACCAACTTATGCTAAAAATAAACGTTTTAAGAGTGTCAATTAACACATCAATTAATGTTAAAATAAAGACGGCATTGGATTAAAATTCCAATTTTGCGGCCTAACATATCGTTTCATCTTCTTTCGGTGTACATTCACCATAAATCCTTGCTCACAGGTACATAAATATCGACTGACAGAAATAAAACCCATTGTCATAAATCAATATATTCCGAAGTAGCGGCTTTTTAAAATCAACAAAATGCAGTACAAAATATTCAAGAAATTGGCGAATTTATTGATCTCTAATAGAGAGATATTAAGGAGTGAAATACCAAGAATAAATTCAAGAATGAATAAATAAAATGAGCTTCGGAATGGAGAGAGATTCATCGACGTTTTAAGTGATATATGTCGTTATCGAACCGGTTCGCCTTTCACGGTTGTTTCTCGCACGGCATACAGAATACGCGCGTTGCATATTTACTGTGATGATAGAATGATGGCAAAAACTAGAAGGTGCATTAGCTTGGCTACCTGCAAAGTACTGTAGCGCGTGTGTATGTCTTGATTTTAGGGCCCCGCGATATAAATTAATCGGAGCTCGTTGCTAACGCTTGGAGTTGCACGCGTCTCAGCATAAGTAAGGTAAAAAACGGGGAATATGGTGCTTCATATTCTCTTTTTTTCAACTGTGAAACATCTAATGGTGCGTTGCACCGAAAATAAAAGAGCAACACTGGCGACGCAAACTGTTACAGTCAGTTACGCTCACGTAATTTCCCCCTCGCCCCCCCCCCCCTCCGTCGTCGATTAGCATCCGTGTAAGAAGCCATTTTCAATCTAAAAAAGTGGACAGTAGAAAATTCTGAAAATCCTGGCAAATTCGGGAGTATATAGAAACTGGATTTTGAAGATTACAAAAAAACCTCAGGAAGCACTGGAACATTTTTGATTTTATTTTCTTTTCTCATATATTGGAAGCAGTAGAGGCGTGGTGTCTGACATCACGCGGGACAATTTTTCGGTTATCTGTCTTCGGGAGAGCCAATGAAATAATTGGGAGCAGCGGAAGCCGGACATCTCATTGGTGGCCGCCTAGTGTCGTTCATCACAATCCCGATTCAGCGCCGCATATACGTTGAGCGACATGTCGACGTAGGCCCGCTCAACTGCGATTCTAACCTCGCTTCGCTCAGTTAGTTCGCACTTTACCGGACCGGTTGCCCAAGTGTTTTCCATTCGGCCTAAGAAACTTTTTCAGGCTTTATGACGAAAAATACTATATAATAATAATAATTAAATTTTTTTTCGAGTCCTTTCGACAGTTCTATGAAAGAACATAAAATTGGAAACTAGTGGGATTAAAATGTGTGTGTCCCCGTTGGGAACACAAACAAAAGTTTCCGATTTAGCATTTCTCTTTACCATTCCTACAGTTTTCCGATCCGTCAATTGAATGTTTAATGACTGATTTCATAAAAGAATACCAGTGTGGGTAAATTAGGGGGACCCGTTTTAGGGAAGGTTCACATTGAAAATTTACAAATTTGAGAATTTTAAACTATCCCATTTGCCGAGCAGATATTTGTCCCAGACATTTGTTCAGAATTCGACGGAAATCATTTTGGTATACTTAAAACTCTAGTTACGAAGCGAAAAGTAAAAAAATCGATTTAGGGGTCATTACAATAAGTTAAAAATGTTCACTAGCATGGTGCCAGTTAGAACCACTTACCAATAAGATATTTCCAATTGCATATTTGAATAAAAAAAAAATGTTAGTCGGAGATTGGGAATGTCGATGATTCTCATTCGGGATCCGCTGGACCACACTCATTCATCCCACTAGATCCGTTCGGTAGAGTTTTAGCCCTGTTTCCAAGCTCATGAGCATTTGTTCTCTGGTTAGGTGCTGGCAGTCTGCCGTACTCATACGATCTTCTTTCTGGCCAGTGGAATGCACGGTATTACCGGTTTCCCTGTACTCAAGCCTCACGAGATCATGTACTTTGGAATCTTGCAGCGATCCAACGTGCCATCCCACCAATACCCGTTCTCAATCTGTATTGATGGGCTTGTGACGTCATATTCAAAGCCATTGGTTTATGGGCATTGATGAGGATTACTGGATGAGCGGTGTTTTAATCGATGATTTAACGAGGAAAGTTTGCGATTCTTCAATTAGTCAGAGGGAATTGTGGTTAGTGCGAGTCAGCCCTGGATAACACCTAGGGTACCTGCTGCGGGTATGTAGCAATAATTAAGATTGCGGAGACAGACAGAATTACTAATGTCAACTATATGCGAGAGGGAAATGGAAGTGGCAATATATAGACTTGCCAGTTTCTCTGTTTTTCATTTATGTTCGAGAATTATGAAATTTGAATTTCCCGAGGGGCAATTTCGTCAAGTTCTGTTTAATTGACACAGCGACCCAATGGGTATGTCGCGACACCTCCCGATGGAAACCGACTTTTTCCCACGCTGTACGGCATGCACTCGGTTTAAACCAATGAAGACAAATACTCAATGGACACTATTTTTTTGTTAATTTCTTCCCCCTTACTGTATATCCTCTCGGGATGTTGTTGACTCGGAAATTGTTTATTGCCCAACACCAAACCACAGTACTAAGTACTTTAAGTCGATGGATCAGTAATCCTGTTAATTTTTCTCATACTAATAAATCTCATGACAATGGTAGGCAGACTTTGTGATTGAAATTTTCTGTATGATGAAACTTTCTGTTCAATATTTGGCTGATGTTAGATATGATTCTACAAACTCAGAAGCTTACACCAGTGTATCGTGAATCAGACGTGTCTTTGTATAGTTTTTCTCATGGTCATTTGCATATCAACTCTTCATGTAATTTAGGCTATTTATGTCTACGTACCCAACTCGATCAATCCTTCGATCGTTTCCCAATTTCAATTTTAATTATAATTTTAATTTTTAAGTTATTTCTATTACTTATATCGTTTGGCATATTAGTTGAGTGTGATATTACCTCCTGTGCAGCGTATAATTCGATGTCCACCAAGTCTTTATATCTAATTTTCCATTAATGTTTTTTCTGTAAATGATCTTGCTGCTTGTTGCTTTTCTCATAGAAGTGTTTACTTTTTGCGATGTATAATATATACACACTATATACAATATTGATATCTTAGGTCATTGATACTAGATCATGTGACCATAGCTGTAGGTCCAATGGACACTATATTCCTCGGTTTACGCAGTAACTGAAGGGAAACCATGGGCTTCGATCTCTACGGCCGTTGATCATACGGAACGCGTTCGATGATGAATCCGTTTGAATTCGAGCCCACATAATTCCGTAAGACTATACAGGCTATCTCTAAACGGTGGACTTTCCTCTGGGAGGAGGGGGGGGGGTGGATAGGGGATGAAATTTGATGTCGAAAGTTCCTTTGAGATTTTACTATTCCACACACCTGCGCGGGAATATCTGTATGCGGATTAACACTTGCCTCGCCACCAATGAGATCCAATGTTTTCCAACAAATGATTTAGAGAATACGAATGCAGAACATACACATACACATCCAAACTCGAAGCAACGCTATGGTTGGCCGACAGCAAAAGTTGCGACGCCAAATTTCATCCCTCATCTACCCCGCAGTTCATGGACACCCCGTATATGAGGGAGAATCCTCTTATGGGAACTTGATCCTTGGACCTTGCGTTCGGAATTGAAGAACCTAATCAGGAAGCTTTCGAAAGGAATCGTATTTGTAGAACATTTTAGCCAATACATGGAAAACTAGTGGGGTAGAATAGAAGTGTGTGCGTGTATGTTTGTATGTGTTGAATCGGAATGTGTGGTTAACGATCTCTCACGAACGGGTCGAACGATCTGGGTTACCAAGGTCGTAACGGGAGCGTCTCCATGGGATTTAGATCGGATTAGTTGTTGGTTTAAATTAGCCATGCAGTTTTTGTGTATGAACAATTGAATTATAAACAAGGTAAATTGCAAAAATGGTAAGAGATACGGCAAAAAGTTTCTAGCGAAACTTGCCCTGTAAGTGGAAATGCATATTTAATTTCTAATGACTTTTCTCCATAATTCTCATAATTAAGGAGGTATGAGGGGTTTAACCACTGATTTACCCACACTAGTTTTTTTTCTGAAAATGGAGGAATGGCAAGCAGATAGTACAAATCGGGAAGTTTTGTTTGTGTTCACACTTTCATCCCATTAGGTCCCGAATACTTGCCAAGTTCGTTTACAACTGCAGATATTACTCTCGGTATTTACTTTCATACTTCATGCGCCTCTGTATTTCTTATTTCTCACTACACGGGGGCCTCAGCCCCTATCCCATTGCCAATTCATCCGCAAAACGCTCGGGTGCCATCGATCTCTCGCCGACGTTTCGAATTTCAAGTTTGGTTTGTCGGTTCTCTCGTGATAAATCGTGCATGATGATAAAAAGCAACGGATAGAGATGTTTGGTTTGTTCGCAATTGTCTTCTCTCAAATATGTTCGAAATGTTTTTCAATGATGGAACCTGAAAACTACTCTCACAAATTTTCGAACAACAATCCCCGTTTAACCAATTTAATTTTTTGTGATCCACCCAATGAAGGAGAAAAAATTGAAAAAAAATCAGCACATATATATATACATATCTGGAACATCAAGAGATTTTTCCCAGCGACATAACTTCCCAAGTTATCACTAAAAAAAATTATTTCTAGCAGTGAAGACAATGAGGATAATTAATTAATTTCCAAAATCGATTTCAGTTTCAATATTTAATAATATTTTTCCCATAAATTTTCATGTCAAATATTCTATTAAAAGTTCGCTCCAGATATTTCCTCTCTAACCCTCCTGTCCACTAATTTATCATAAAATGTAAGTGTCACAAATTAGCGAAGACGACATTGAAAGAATCGATGAGATAAGGAGAACGTGCGAAATAAATATCAGTATTATTCATCAATGGAAATCCCATTGAAAATAAATATCACTAATTCGCCGATGTCCGTAACAAATTGAACAAGGATTTTTGGTATCCGAATCAATAATACACTGCAGTGGGACGTAGAGCAAGCAAAAGAGCATAATAAAAGAAAAAGAAAGATGTGGAAAAATACGAGAGCCAAAAACGAGGGCACAAGAGACCTGGGATATGTATTCTCCATGTAACTTTTTTCCGTTTATCCACCGATTTTTATTTTTTATTCCGAGCTGTTGTTATTTTTTTCTCTCTTCTTCACGGCTGCCGATCTCATCGAAAGTAAAAGTGCCCACGACTCTTCTTCTTCTCCCCCCGTGGCGTCATGGTGAAACCGATGTGCAGTTGGGACCACGATACATAACTTATGCGAAGAAGATGTGGAAGAGCATGAAGAGAGTGAGGGGGAGAAAAATGAGGGAGAGACGTTGCGCGCGACTAAGGACAGTGTTATAGACGCCCTATGTGCTCTCGATGTACGATTTACACACTACACGCCGACATCACACCTCGACTTGAATAAATTTACATACGACTGACTCTTCAATGAACAAAGAGTGGGGTATATATGTGTACTTGGGCTTTTTCAATCGTACCTTCCGGCGTAGCGAGTTTAACGAGTATATAAAACACAGCACTGACGACGATTTGACTGGTCAAGTACAGCTGACTGACTAGTTTCAAGTTGCTCAGAGTGAGTGAATGCATCAATTGTAGTTGATTTTTTTTGCGGGAACATGGATTTTACAAGATATAATTATAAGTCGTTCCTAAAATTTACGGAGTCTAATCAACATTACTGTACTATACGTAACTCGAGTTGATCCATCTCGAGTAGAAATTTCGTCGACGTAAAGTTGATCCTCGATTAGCTTCCCAGGTCGGAATACCCAAGGCTGACGACGAGGACCGGCCTGTGCCAGTCGTGTTCCCCCGAGCCCAACTCAGCCAAGCCTGTGCCAGGCTTAATCTCATCTTCCAAAGCAGCCTTAAACTCAGGGGAGGAAATAAGGCTATTGCTGAGGCTTGGTTCAGCTTTGCCTCAGGCTGAAGCTCTTGAGGCTGAAAATACTCACGCTTAGCACAGAATAGTTCAATGGATACTCGAAAAATTGTATGACATAATCGACCATGACATATCAGTAATAACAACGGCAATGAGTCGATTTTAGTCAATGGCGATAAGCCCCAGTGAAACCCTCTTACCAATGTGGTGCAGTCTTTGAGAACAATTCCTTTCGAGGCTTGTCTCAGGCCGGGCTCGTTGGGATTTCAAGGCTGCGTTGAGGCTCCCCATGAACCTGAGCTAAAGCTTGTTTACGAGCCTCAAACGACGTTATTATTTCGCAGCTGAAACAGGTCTGAATCAGGGTTCAGACCCTCCTTAAGGGCTGCGACAACTCTGTCCCGATCGTCAATTCCTACTTGCGATAGCGTCCGAGGAGATGGTCGTGGCAGTCGGCTTGATGAAGCCTTCGTGGATATGATAACAAGGTACTTGGCTTAACAGCGCATTAAGTTGCAAAAAGTGATTTCTTTCTATGCACCTCGTGTCAAATTAATCCCCTTCTCAGGGCCACTGGATTCACTAGATCCTCCATGTCGACTTGATTCAGTCCATGTTAACTTAATCCAATTCCTGCCAACTTGATCCCGTTCGTGTTGACTTAATTCAATCCACGTCGACTCAATTTAGTCTGCTCCCCAGTTCAATCACTTCATCTTTGGCCTGATTCACTTTGTATCTACCAACTATTCCATGTCATTGAGCTTGAATTGAGTCAACTGTTTCGTCGAATTTTTTAAATGTACCTAGCAGCATATAGAACAGAAGAACACTATGCAATTTGATTTCCCAATTAAATATGCCGCACGATTGCGTCCAGTGTGTCTGTTTAATTAAATCTGACACAGCCTCCCTATGTCCGATCATTAGAGGCCCTTTAACACGTGTCTAATCGACACAGCCCTCCTTCCCTTTAGTTCATTAATCAGTTGGCTCGTAATTAGCTACCAGAAGTCCATTCTAATTCCCTTGGAAAATAAAAAATAAAACAATGACAACATCGTGATTTTTTTCACCTTAATAGTGAGGAGTAAATGCGCCTTGTTTATATCTTGTAAATTGTATGGCTCATCGAGTCTTTTGATACTAATACCCCTTGAATTCATCATGGAAAAAAAGTCATCCCGACTGACTGGTAATCTATCCAGCAGGATATATCGCTGTTAAGCATCTTGTTGATCCCACTTGAAACAGGAATGGAGGCTTCACGCACGAGCGCATTCGCGAATATGTCCTTTTACCTTTATTTCACTTTCATGGAGTACTTTTTCAAACTATTATCGAAGAAAGTCGTTATACGTAGATGATAATCTTGAGGTAACTGATATTAACGTAAATCGAGAATTATGGAGATAATTTAGTCATCATTGCGTGCTTTACAATTTTATTTCATGCTTTGATTATTTATAGGTTTCATTGATCCTGGGCATAATTTAGGGATTATCTTCATAAGTGAAATTCTTAGATTGGGAAGAAAAATTAGCGAAGCGGGAGTAATATGGTGCTTGAAATGATCTTACCACTGATCATGGTGATAATTTTAGCATTTGCAAGAAACTTGTTTTTCGGTTTACAATTTTTTATTTTTGCGAATATCCTTGATTAAAAGTGAGGTTGATTGATTATGCTCGTAATCAAGCAATTCTTACCAATTATGAAAAAAAAAATGTTGAAAATATTTTAATAGTTTCATTAGAAAAAGCAAGTTTTATAGAAGGTGCAATTTCATTTGTGATAAGTAGTTAAATGCTTATGATTATTAATTGCTTAGGCAACCATTAATTTTGCATACATAATTAATGATTGGCCATGTAATCCCGTGGCATTACAAAATATAATGGCGCATACCGACGACAATTTTTTTTCTCCTCAAAACTTGTCATTTCTAGAGGAAGATCAAAGGAGAAAAGTCCAGAAATGACGAAAGCAAAATGTTCAACAGCAAAGTGGCTTTATACATGAAGGGAATGGAGCAGGTAAAAGCAGAGTGGACGCAATCAAACCACAACTTGAGCGATTAAAAGTAGAATCACCGAAAATTAAAAGTTCCATAGACAGTTCTCCTACATTCGTTTTTTTCAGGAAATCTGGAGGTGGTAGTCGGGGGTAAATGATGCCTCACATCCATCCGGAATAATAGTCAGAAAATAGTCTGCATACATGTTGTCTTAGGTAGCAGATGAATAATGATATTAAAATGCAAAAATGTTATCTCCCCTTTGATCAAATGCGCACGTGGATTGTACACCGATGGTAGCCTCACGAGTTTATAAACTCCAAAGCAGAACTAGAAATATACGTTGAAAAATACGAATACTGGAAATAATAAACGCTCAATTGATGGATCATCTCGGGTATTGAAGTGCGTGACTTCGGTACAAATAGAGCTTGGAATAAGGTTTGCAATGGGGTATTATTGAGAGCCATGGTGGATTGGAATTGAAGTGATTTCTCACGCGATGTTGCAGAATCTTGAATGAAAATACTTTGTTAATCGAAACAAGTTGATGTTTTTATATTAACGTAGAACGAAGATATGATTCATCGACAGGGTATGATTGATGCACACAAGAATCGTACACACTTGATTTCGTACACTCATGTAACTATTTGATTCCACAGGCCTAGGCACCTTTTTCGATGTGCACGTGAGATTTGATACGCGTAGGCGATATAGATTCCCCGCATACATGCAGTACATCTTCTCAAATTTTGATTTACAGAAAAAAAAACAAGAATGACTTCCAACGTTACGTACACTTTTGTGCACATTGCCCATGGATTTTAATTGCACTCATAATTTTGTCAGGAAATGACACATGCACATATGATCGTCCACGTTTAGATCACATTACCATCAGGTCCCCCACCAGTGCACGTCCGTTGATGGATCCCTATAGTGAGTATCGTCATGACCCCACCACTCACTATCTACTCAAGCGCCGCCCCCCCACCACTGTGCAAATGGTTCCGCGTGACTTTAAATACTCCCTCACTGCGCTTACTAGTATCCGAGAGTAGGAGAAGTAGGGGAGGGTCACTTGTGGGACAGAGCGGTGGAGCGTCCGGTCCCGCGCAGTGCACTAGTGGGAGAGTCGACTGTATATTGAGTACATAAAATGAGTTGTATGTGCAATGTTGATGCAACATATGTATAATTGTCAAATGGGGATTATGGAGGTCAAAATACTCGTGTACTGTAGTTTTTGAACCATCCACTTCCACTCAATGTATATCCTGCACCATTTCCATAAAAATCTCATCTCCTCGATTCCACATGAAACCATTTCAGTTGTGGTCTTAATGACCTTGATGACTTCATTCGTTCATTCATCGCATAAATAATTTTTCTCTCAGCCATATCTCCTCAATGGCGCAGGCTCTAGGAAGGATCATGCTACATAAAAGTCCATAAGTAATTATTTCCACCGAAAATTATCACTCACATCTCACTCATTTATTTTTTAATTTGTCTCAAAATTGACTTCGGCAATCTGTCATACCCGGTAAAGAAAGAATTCATCTGCGAGATTTTTCGATGCGAATAACACTATAGGTCCAAAGATTCATATCGCGAAAGAAGTAGAGATGTAATCATACGAATGTCTCACTTAATTGAATGAATTATCGCGGACAAGCCGGCTGATTTCAGCGGTCCGTGACGCCATTCAACTTGATATACGCTTAAAAAGTCGTTGGCAAATTAATCGATTCCTCCCGCTGAGTTGATTTTTGTTCAACACGTGGAAACGATTGAATTTATGTCCATTGCTGTTTATGTTTAGATCAACCGTACCGCTTCTGCCCACACAAAAATTTCCGGTAGATTTTCGTCACACTTTGTCAAATGTTTGCACACTTTTTTTTTTCTTACAAACACTTGTAGTGGAGATGCTGCGAGGTGATTGATTTAATCGTGCAGCGGGACTTATTTATTTTATCATACAAATTATGTTACATCAACACTCGGTTGTGTGGAGGTTTGGCAATCAATTTGCAGGCATGTAACAACGTGGTTTTCTCGTGATTTGCGATGGAACATCTGCCGAAGGAATAAATGTCTTTTTTTTTAAATTGGTTAAGTTCTAACGAAAAAAATGATTGCACAAAAATTGAAATAACTGAATTGGCAATCGGAATTTAAAAATGGCGCATACTTTTGATTGTTCAAATGAAAAGATTATTTTATAAAAAAAAAAAATCTTCCCTAGACAGAGAACACTAGGCGCTGCAGGGGCCACCTAAAAAAAATTCATGTACACGAGGTCCAAAGGGACACCCACCTTAAAAGGGTGTCGACTCTCTGTAAGCCTATAAACACACTGGACTCTCCTCGACATCGAGCGCCTCTGCGCCTCTGAGCCATCTATATCTTTACGCGACATTAATCACGGGGGAAAAAAAGAGAGGTAAAAGAGTGGCAGCAGGAGGAATTAAACGCGTGAATGGTCCAGCCCGTATTTTGTAGCTTCCCAGGAGCTGTAGGCTTGGCCTTGTGTAACACTGATAAGAACTTCCCTTTTATTCATTTCTTTAATTTTCTCAATTTTTCCTTTCACTCCGTATCGTACGCATCTCATTACATATTGAGTTTAATAAATGTCCGTCTGCATCTTGACTTTCTATCATATGACCATGTGGGTTATCCCGTGATTTTTCACACTAAATGCGTAACTCCTTTCATCAATAAAAGTCGGAATAATGCAGCGCGATAGCGAATGGGATTTATTCATTTAAATGCCACACACGGAGCGTAATATTTAGAGTTAACTGAGCTCACAATATTGTACGAAAAAAGTACCCGATTTAGGGATAATATATTCCTTAGGCGGGGATAAAATATATCCGGCTTAAAATATGAATTCTATAGTAAAAAGGAGAGACCAAAGAAAATGTCAAAATATATCGGAATTACCGAAAAGCGTAAGACCGAAGCTGACGGCAGGTAGTGCGACGAAGACAGGAACAGCGCGTGCGAAGCACGCGTAGCCGGACTCGTATAAAAAACAACCCATTCGGGTATTTCACCCCATTAGGGTGTTTTACCCCATTACATTACCCCAATCGGGTATGTTGAGAAACAAACTGTTGGGAGTAAAAGGAACTTTCTGACGAGGGCGACTTTATAACCCGACTCGAAAGCGAGGGTTATGATTACAAGAGACCAAAAATTTTTTCAGCCCCAATAGTTTATATCTCAAGGCCGAACAAACGAGGTTAAAGCGCGAGGTTTCGTGTCTGGATTGAGACATCGAAAATCGTTTGCGTATTAGTATGGAACATTGCCATTTCTGTCTAGCGAGTGGAATTGGGAGAAATGGTTAACGTAAAATCCAGGCGCGTGACGATTCCGTCACGCTCCCCTCCGCTCGCCGAGTCTCCGAGTCCCCACGGCCTCGGCGCATGCGCAACAAGCTACTTGTAAGGTATACCTATTTCCCTTTGCCCTCCTCGTCCATTCTACCTCACTCGTTGCAAGAGTTCACCGAAGAAGAGAATTTTATAAGAGACGGGAATCAAATTGAGATGTTGTGATTATAATAATCGCTTTAATTACCACAAACTGGATTAGGTTACTTTGGAAAATTTAGACGAGAATTGTACCTTCAAAAAAAATTAAGACTGAATTTAGTTTCTTTCAGATGTTCTTCCTCGACCATTTTGAAAAACTTTGGTTTCTTGTATTTTCCAATTTAATGATTTTGGGGGGGAGGGGGGATACCTTTTCATAATCTCATTCCTACTTCGTTTACGATTACTTTTCGAAATTGAAAAATTTAGATTCTTAAACAATTTATGTTCCTGGAGTGTCACATTTAAGGTCACTTCTCAACTTCATATTATTTATGTGAAATAATTGTTGTTTCACTTCCGGCGAGGGGCGGCGGAAATTTATTTTTCTAAACCCGTTTCCACAAATTCCGTTATGATGTTTTCTCCTGTCAATGAAGATTTTTCAAACCAAATATAAATTGCAGCACCGTCAAAATAAAAAATTTAAAATTGATATCGCACTCTCCAGTCAAGATGTGAGTGGGTGTTATTCTAATAGAAAAATGGGCAAAAGAATTTTATCCTATTTTTCTTGACAGTGGAACCAAATAGCTCAATTAAAGGCGGCTCGCGCGATTTCTCGGGCTTTGATGAGGCAGATAAGACAAGATATGTTATTGATGTTTCCGACGGAAGGATTTGTCATGTGAGTGCGTGATTCCTTTGATAGGGATTACGATAACATAATTTTGACTCTTACTGACGCTTCCCTGTCCCTGTGCAGACAACTCCCACCCACAGTCATCATGGTGACTCTTCGTCTCGGCTCAACAATTGATTACATCAATCAGGAGTGCTATAGAAGGGTTGTGCGTATCTCATTTCAGGATCAAATTTTTATCTCTAACTGGAATTCCTTCGAGCGGACATTGGGGACTATACAGATGAGACAAATATAAAAATTCCAAAGATCAAGAAAAATTTTACGGCCTTCAAAATTTTGAAAAATTCTCGAAATTTGAAAACTTTTCCAAAATTAGGAATCCAAAATTTACGACACTAAGATTTTCAAAAATTTCTGATGTTTTAAAAATGATAAATATACTCAAAAATTTCGAAATTGACGGCAAAATAAAATTTGAAAGATTACGGAAAATTTGATATATTCGAAAATGATAATAATTTTAACTTAACATCGAATTGAAAATTATCCTGTTATCACTTTTGTCGCCATCGTTGAGCATGTCCCTTAAATTAGTAATTCCGATGATGCAAAAAAAAAATGCCGAAAATTGAAAGGAAAAAAAATTGGCCAAAGATCATTGCCGAGAGGCACTCGTGTTCAGCCCACAACGAGGTAATTATCGTTATTACGATGATCGGTCTGGTTACACTCCGAAATGGAAATAAAAATGCATGAAATTACTTTTGGGGGCAGTTTCGTTCATGCCCACACAATTTTTATTCTCGCCGCTCAACAAAGCCGCTAGGGAGGCCAAACAGTTGAGGCCCATGAGTGCCGCGTGTGCCCTCCAGACGAAATTATGCGATTATTATCCAGTGGGTAACCTCCATACCATATTTCCCCCGGTTTTGCACACAGACTCGTGGTTTATTTTTCACACGATTAATATTCGTCAACTTGTCGGATGAAACAAGAAAAATTGTGGCACGACAGGCAAGCATTGCTTTCACGTCGTGCTATTATTAAACTATAAAGTCAGAGTTGCTCATTCCGTCAATATTGCTTTGCATGTTGATACAATTTAATCTGCGTTGAATGTTATCGGTGGCCTGCATCTCCATTCTATTTTGCGATACAATTTCTGGCAAAAGAGTTTTAATCGCCATTAAGGATATCGTATTTTTAAACACAGGGTAAACCTCCAGAAACCCCTGCGCTACGATGCCCGGCACCTATGATGGAGCTCACCTCCTCCCCCACCCTTGATGTGTGTGTGTGTGTGTAAATTAGAGATCGGCAAATTTCCATTGCGTTCCTCTTGGATCATACTGACTACCCCACTACTTTGCATCCGTATCAAGTCCATCTGCTCTACGAAAATAATGACAGACGTTTATTTACATGAGTTGAGTATTCGGCTGCTTGGGTTCGACACACCGGAAAGGCAGAATTCTCTTGGAAAATTAAGAAAAATAAACGCCGATATCATGGTAGTTATTCCATGCATTCTGATTTTAGTCATAGGTTTGAAGTAGGAAAATGTAAAAGTAGTACTCTTCCGAGTAAAGAGGAAACTCCGGAGAGGAGGAAATGAAGATTAGGGATCATCGTGCGTAGAGGCAATATACTAAAACAGACGCGAAAAAAAAATAATAAAAGAAGGGATAGAAGCTGGGAATAGAACAATCTAATTCACAAAATTTTCTCCATGGCACCTATGTCACAATATAAGATAGCGTGTATTGAGTTGTTCCATGATTATAACGCAATATTGCATTGACAAAATGGTACTATTCTTCAACGGACCATGAAATTTTCACGTTAAATTTTTGGCGCCAACTTTGAAGCCGATAAATTTTTGGCGCCGGATTTTCTGGCGCACTCGACACGCGATATTGCATTGGCAAAATGGTACTATTCTTTAGTGGACCATGAGCTTTTCGCGCTAAATTTTTGGCGCCAACTTTGAAGCCGGGAAATTTTTGGCGCCGGATGTTCTGGCGCACTCGGAACCTTAGGCACTAGAGTTTTCCAATTAGAAACCTGACCGTCACCTCACCTCATAAATAGGTAGGTAAATAGTAAAAGTAAATTTGGCGCCAAAATCTAACGGCGCCGTTTCTTCACTATTCGACTAAAATAGTTGGGCCAAGTTTAGGAATAAATAAGTAAATAAATGAATACATAAACTTTAGTTATGAATACGCAAACTTATTCCATTATTAACAACGTCACTTATGACTTGTCCAAATGTTTGGCGAATTTGGGGTCATCTACCCCAAGTAATATCAATCGGGATGATACTATTGTCGCTCCAATCCAATAGCTGAGAAGTCCCTCAATTTAGCTAAATTTTCGATTTCTTATATTATTCACCATCCCGTATCTTCACTAAAGATTCTGTGTCTGATAACTGCACATAGTTAACTCGTAAAAGAGCCTTTGGCATCCACAAGAACGCCCCATGCCCGCCCAGTGTTGAGCAGCCCGACAAAAAATCATTATAACATAATCTTCACCGGGTTAGCTAAAATAAAAAGAAACCATAGGCATCACATTACGTTATGATGTTACCCCATTATGAACAATGATGTTGTATACCCAATTAAGTAAACGACAAACGAAAACGATCTTGAGGGGGGTTACTATAGCCCACCCATTACCGAAGTAAAAAAAAAAAACACTATCTGCGAAAAGAACGATGGACGATAGCGGGCGGGAACACGCGACGGGGGTCCAGTTGAAGACAAAATGTGAATGGTGATCATTTGTCATAATCAAGTGAATCATTAATTATTGGGCACATTGATCGAATTAGTCGTGTAATCGAGACGAGCGTCTACTGTCAAAGAGTATAATTAATGAAATTGCCTCTATGATTATATGAGATACGATAACTTTATGATGTAAGGATTATGTCTGTGTGTTATGACACTTAGTGTGTGTTCTTCATCAGTGTGTCAAATTATATTCACCGAAGAGATTTTTTGTGGTACACACCGAGAGTTACAAGGAAGTTACTGAGGAAAACTGTTACCAGGTAGGAATTCCCAAGGCTGACGGCGGGAAGAGGCCTGGCCAGGCCTATTCCTCCGATCCCGACTCAGCCAAGCCTGCCAGGCTCAATCTCATCTTCCAAAGCAGCCTTAAACTCAGGGTAGCAACTAAGGCTATTGCTAAGGCTTGGTTCAGCCTTGGCCCAGGCTGAAGCTCTCGAGTCTGAAAATACCTCTGCTTAGCACAGGACAATTCAATACATACGATGGTCGCCAGAATTGTCCATTGGAGGCGCTGATGGAGGTTGCGAAAAATTGTATGACATAATCGACCGTCAGAGCTCCTGAGTTCAAATCCTAGCCGTGCTGATTGATACAGGCACCAATGTAATTTATTTATAAGTGCTTTCTTTACAAACACATCGTAGACTTCCGTCGCTGGTTAGCACTTAGGTCGAGAGCATAAATATAGCGACGTTAAATAAAATAAAACTCAACGGGATTTGGGTTTGACCCTCTACGGGTCGAACCGATAACTTCCCGATCGTTCCCCCGTATATGTTATATACAAAATTTCCGTTTGTGTCTCAAATTGTGAATGTTTTAAACTTTTCAAAATTACCAAATATGTGAATTTTATCATTCTCAAAATATAAAGAGATTTTTTAAAAATAGATCCTTTCTTGCGATAGAGTTAGATAAACAACTCAATTTGTGAAAAACTAGGAGTGTTAGCATAAAAAGTCATACAACATCAAATGTGCATTTTTATGTGTGGAACGACTTTCATTGAACACTTTGTTCCGTACGTCCAATCGTTTTCAGGATCGAGCGATATAGACAATCGATTTTGTTAATAACAATAAACTATCGGCGCCAGCCAAAAAAGTTATATAACATTAAATGTGTATTTTTGTGTGTGGAACAAATTTGATTGAATAATTTTTTTCGTATCTTCAATCGTTCTCACGACGCAGCGATATAAACAATTCATTTGTTAATAACTACAAAACCGCTGGGTCGACTATGTTCAAAATCTAATCAGGGCTAAGTTAAGCGGAAACGTATCGAATGAGTATGAAAAAACCAAAATCGCATAATTTGTCTAGGAGAAATCGTTCGACAAAATTTTGCTCACATACGCACACACACACACACACACACACACACACAGATATACATCTCGCTCAAAATGGTTGGAAACGTTTCTAGGGGTCATGAAACGTGGAGATCAAGTGAAATTTCCAATTTCGATTTTCCGACCCATAACAATAACTTCCCTAAGATCGGGAAGTTAAAAAATGAAAAAATAGTCGAACGTGACATATCAATAATAACAGCGATAATAATGTTGGGCAATCCAAGATTTCCCAGCCCTTCTTGAGGGCCGAGACAACCCTGTCCCGATCGTCAATTCCTACCTGGGTAATAGCCTTAATACGGTTTGGTAGCTGTGGCCTAGTTAACTTAATTCAACATGTCTTTACGGGGTAGTTACCGAGCCCAGTCGAGTATAATATCGATGAAACCCTTAAATTAGTGTGCCTCTTTGAAAACAGTAATTTAATTCATTTTCGAAGCCAGTTAATATACGCTTAATGAGATATAAACTGAGAGTCGATCATTGGAAAATGCCAGGAAGACCTCGTTATCCTGATGTTTGAATTGGGCTTTCACGAATCAGGCGGTGCTGTGATATTTATGCCTCATGAAAGAGTTCAATTGCTAAACATATTTATAGCCTATTAATATTTTCCTCGGCAATATTAATAAAATTTGATGATATCTTCCATAAATTAATCAGAAAATTCCTGCTATAATGGAGGAGTATCCGTATGAGGAAATCCGTGTCATGATCGTGGCCATAATTGATTGATGTAATTAGAGCTTTAGGTGAGCATATGGTTGCAGGGGGAATATGGGAATCCCATGCGGTTGATTACATTCCTTCGTGATAAACAAATTCTGGCGACTGTACTTTTCTCTCCCCGTAAAAATTTCCGAGATAATTTTTTCCGTGGAAATTTTCTCGGTCAATTTTACACCTTGGAAAAAATATCCTGGCTAATTTTTCTACTTGACAAAATTTTTTCAATTGATATTTCCACCTTGGCGTTATGGTTAATTTTCCACCGGGAAATTTCCCTGGTTAATTGGTCTTCTCGAAAATAAATTCCCTGGCTAATTTTTCCCGTGGACATTTTTCCAGGGGAAAATTCCCGACATTTTTCTCCGTGGAAATTACTCCGGTTAATTTTCCTCCTTCACCAATTTTTCTGCTTACTTTTTCTGCTGGTACCACTACCTTTACTTTTATGATGTAATGTAGGAATGGAGGGGAAGTGAACCGGTAAGATCACTCAGAAATATTCATGAGAATCCTACTCTAAAATTCCCTACTTCACTTCAGTCCTGCGAACTCAATCATCGCTAATCAACCCCTCGAGCACACAATCCCTCAGACATAATGTCCATGCATTTCCACTTGAACACAGCTTCATCAAAATTTTAGACAAATACTTTCAACTTCACCATTTTGAACTCCCCTTCGAGTCGAACACTCAAAAGAAGACATGCCGGGTACGCCTAGAGGGTCTCAAATCCTTCTTCATTTAATTTAATTATACAAGGGAATTCGAGATGCTGCTATTGATCTTCGGGTGGACTCTTGGGACAAGCTCTTGATGTATGGCAGATCAGAATTGCTGAATCAAAATTTAACATACACGTGCATACAAATACGCGCATACGCACACACACACACATCCACACACACACATACACATACACATACACATTTTATTGAACTTTTCTCTCCGTAGATTCGCGCCCGAGCTCCGGAAGAAACCGCTGGGCTGGACTACCTAACCCAGGGGGGGGGGGGGGGGGATGGGTTCCGACATAGACGCTCTCTATCATATGGTGGACGGTTTCTGGGTGTTTTGTTGTGTGATCAGGAAATATGATAGCTCGAATGGCGAAAGTTGACCGCCTTAGGCGAAAGTCGCATTGGGGGGGGGGGGGGGGGGGGGTACTTGGCTCTATCAGGCGGTTCCTCTGTCTGAATCACATAAGTGATAGGTCAAACAAACACGCTGATATAGTTCTGGTCCCTGGGTATCGTTAATTAACACAGACTAGGGAGTAACATAATTTTTTTTTCTGTATATATTGGAGATATGCTATTCTGGGTTTTCTCCAGGAAAATCGTATATATCAAAAAAAGCATATATCAAATTGACAGGCACTACATGTATTTTTTCATGGCAAATTTTCGGTTGGAAAATCAATAAATCGTTCGGCAAGACACCCCGTATCTCTCATAATTCAAGTACAGAACAAACGTTGATATGCTCGTGTATATCTTTGGAAAGCACTTTCCCTGCTATCCACTTAGTTGTTTTCAAGGCCGGAGAGAATCGCTTGACAAGAGCCAAAACAGAATCTCGGAATCATATTTCCCTTAAACTTGACCAGAGATAAAATATGGTTGTAGTTAGGACCCCAAGCAGGACCCAAAATCGGCTCTTAAAAGTGATTCATCAGGGGCTCCCTGTTTTTTGCTTCTTTCATGATCTCAGTGGCCTCGCAGAATGTAAATACGCTACTATGCTGGAGTATAATTCGTGTAAAGATGGAGATGGAGCTGCATTGACGGTCTCTCAAAATCAGCACTTCAAAAGATGCACCCTAGGTTTATGACACTTGTTCGATACCGAGAACTTATCAAAACTTCCCAAAAGTGCTTATGACGCCAGAAATTTTTCATCTGCGTGACTTAATCTCCGTGTTTGTCGCCTCCGTCCCTCTCATTCGTACTCCCTCCGGTAATTACCCTCGAGCATTCCTTTAGAGGGATTACTGGGCACCCACCCAGCGGACTGGAGCCGACTTCCGCTATTTAACGCCATCGTATTTCTAAACACAGGGTGAATCTCTAGAAACCCCTGTGCTACGGTGGTGGGCGCCTTGATAAAAGATACGACTACCCTTCGCGTCGGGTTAGGTTCCCGCCCGGCTGTGCGGGTTAATTTTATGACTGGATCTGTATGTGTGTGTGTGTGTGTGAGTGAGTGCGAGTGAGTGAGTGACGTATGTGTGTGTCACCTTTATGTGCGACGTTGTGTACGTGTCTTTGAGTGTGACGCCGTGTGTGTGTGTGTGTGTGTGTGTGTGTGTGTGTGTGTGTGTGTGTGTGTGTGTGTGTGTGAGTGGGTGTGTACATAAGTACTAATTTAGTTCTTATCAATGATTCTACTAACGGAAAATATGATACCCAGGCCGTGTTTTCGACTTCTCAAATCCAAAACTTTTCCAATTAAGATTTTTTTATTTTTTTATTATTTTTTATTACGTCAATTAAGATTCGATTGCAAATTTGAACACATTCAAAATATTGCCTTTTTAGCATACGACATCTAATCTTACAATATAATAATCAAAAGATCCACGTATTACTGAAATTTTACATGTCAAACTTTACAAAAATACAAAAACCTCCTACGAAACTGCAATGTCCTGGTTAGATTTTGCTAGTTGTAAAATATTCGAAAATCTCATATTTCGATAGCCCCAGAATCCTGATTCTGAAATTCTAAAAAAAATTTGTGAATCTTGAATTTGAATTAGATCATCCAAAATTGAAAACTGTGAAAATGTGAAAAGTGCACAAAATTTACGGAATTAATCCTTGAGTATAACGAAACATATAACTTAGAATTTGACATTTTGTAGTTTCCAGGGTTTTCAACATTAGTCGAATTAATGGAATGATTACTATGCAAGACTCCAAATATTAAAGTTCCAATGAAATATCCCCAAACTGCCAAAGTTCATTTCTTATATTGCCAAATTAAAAATTGTTTTTTCAAATTTAAGAATCCAGAAGCAAGGAACAAGTACGAAGCCGCCCTTTGGTGCAACCCGTGTACAGATTAAGATAGAGCCATTATCGCGCCCTTGAAATCCATACCGCGTTCCATCCTTTTTTTTCTCCTCAAAAATTTTGTCCTCCCGTAAACTATCCCAACAGTATTGACGTTATCAGTGGTCCCAGAGTTTTCAGAGTGAAAACTCCTGCGAGGCATCCCTGGCGTCTCCTAATCACTGCCACTGCTACTTTAAACACGTTTTTTTCTCTATTTTTTCTGGTGCGGCCATCGTGGAAATTGCTTTCTCCATATTTTTTTTCAAATGGCAACGTCTTATTTATGAGTAAGTGACTACCCGTGGAGCAGAGCTATCCCAGTTGAAGATATAATGGACATTTAGCAAAAATAAGAAGAAAATATAACTTTCTCTTACGGAATAAACCATAATATACCACTTGACAAAAATCATCTCCAAATGCCGCCTCAATAGTTTCGATATTTTTCTTCTCATTTTTGCAACTATTTTCGACGCGAAAAAATTAGAGTAATAGCTCTATATATAATCGAACGATTAAATGGCAGTTCTGGTAAAAAAGCATGAAATCTATTTTTAGATCTAGTGGGAGATGTAGCGGCAATTCCGAAATTTTTGGCAAAGTTTTCGTGGAGGTCATTTTTCCATGTAAACTTCATATTGAAAACTTGCAGATTTGAGGATTCTAAACTGACTCATTTATGAAGCAGATAATTATAAGTATCTGAGTAGACGCATGGCGAGCATGAGGATGAGACTTATGCGCGTTACTTGAGTGGGAGTGAGACGCCAATAGGGGTGCGGTCGCAATAAAAACGATGACTTTAATATTTTACCCAGTGAAACAGTATAAACAATTGCAATTGTTAACAACATTGCATATACTGCACGAATGCCATCCAAAATGTAATCCGCTCGATTTTGCATGGAAACGCTTCGATTGGGACTGTCATGACAGCGCTCGCTCACTTATTACATACATGATTGTTGAGATGGTCGTACCTCCTTAATTATGCAAATTATCAGAAAAGTCATCCTACATAACCTGCGTATTTTTATATGGGGAACAACTTTTCTCATATCAATTTGGCGCTAACTCTAAGAGTTCATGCAGTAGAACATTATAAACAATTGAAATTGTTAATAACAATATATATACTGGACCCATTCCGTCCAAAATCTATTCAGAGCTAAGGTATGTGAAGACGCTTCGGTTGAATCATTCAGAACCTCGCTCGCATAATTCAGTCGCGAGAATCCGTGGGCGAAAACTTTGACCACATACGTAAAATAGTCTAGGAAAGGTAGAAAAATCTTGAAACATGAACATCCGATGAAAAAAAAATTTGAAAAAATTTTTCGGGCGCATTGCAAAACTTCCCTAAACTTCGGCGGCGGATGCCTCACCAGGTGAGCAGTCATGTTTGAATCGTCCAAATTCTATAATCATTTGATGCTGCGTCCATGTTCTCTTGGATCTTAATGAAGATATGGAATGAGTTCAAATGCAATGATGTTGGCAAAAAGAAACAAGTCTTTCGGTGGACATTGCAGGTGAAAAATTTTAATCTCCACTGAATACCTGATATTTTTTTGTCCCCGTACGGGATGACGGGCGCATGTTGCGCCAAAAGAAAAAGCCCCTTGATGGCGTAATCTGGTAGTCTCGTGGTAGTAGGGGAGAGAGGGCATAGCCAGCCCGGGTTAACGCTCCTCCACTTCACTCAATGGGCCATTTCACATTATCGCACGGGAGATGAGACGCATGACAGAACAGCCAAGAAAATTCTCGTAAAAACCCAAGACACATTCTCCAGTTCGGTGGCCGTTCAAAGAAACCTGAAATATGAACATATCTTTTTCTTGGCTTGTTTGTAACACGACTTTGGTATCATGCACTCTCCATCCTAACCGAAGAATGCATTTTACCTTTCTCCGGGAAAATGTATTGACTACCTAAATTCTTACCCCAATACTTCACGTATGGAAAAATCGTATGGGCTTCCAACATTTTTTTTCCAGCATTTTTTTTTCAATTTTTTCCCTATAATACTTGTTCAGAAATGCTGTGGAAAATGGGGAAGGGTAATCCTATATTATCTTTTATTTTCGTTAATTTTTAAAAAAATCGTATGAATTTCATGGGAATTGTATACCCTCCTGGCAAATCCTGTAGTATCAATCTTTGGTAATTCTAGAAATTTTGTGATTGCCAAAAAATCATCAAGTCGCTGGAGTTCCACCGTTTTTACATTTTCAGAAAATCCCCGAAAAATTCAATTAATTGCAATACTTCCAAAGTGACGAAACAAAACTTAGGAATCCTGGAAATTGAAAAATAATCTTGTAGGCACAAAATTTATCCATTGGTAAATTAATTTTTTCATTCTTCTGCAATGGTTTTTGCTGTTCTCCTGGATAAAAAAAGATCCAAATTAATGCACGCCTCGCGGGCTTCACAAATGCAACGGTAATTTTTATCAAACTCTCCGGCTCATGTATACATTCCTATAGGAACGTCCATGATTACATCAACCGTTTTTACTTCCCACTTTTTGCAATCAGCTCAGGGCGGACTATATTTTTTCCATAAAATTTCTGATAATCATTTGCACTTTCCCGAACAAATTCATTAATCAATATTTTTGGAGTGAATTGACATTTTTACCTTCCCGATAGGGGAAGTTATTGTTTTGCCCCCGAAAATGAAAAATCGATTTTCCATCAGATCTCCACGTTTCATGGTATTTCTGACCTTTCTAGACTATTTACAACAAAATGTCTGTATGTGTGTCTGTATATGTGTGTGTGTGTGTGTTCGGATGTTCGTATTCAACCAAAAATTTCCCGGAACGATTTCTCGTGAACAAATCATCCGATCAAGGTCCTGTATGACGCAATCGAAGCGTCTTGCCGTAACTTAGAGCCGATCAGTTTTTGGTCCATATATGTCTGCTGGTTTCTATTGTTATTAACAATTTCAATTGTTCATAACGCAGTATCTCACGAAATATTATAGATACGCAAAAACGTGTTAAATAAATGTTGTTCCTTATAAAAAAATACATATTTTCTGTCCTTTAACTTTTTTCGTATCTTTAACCGTTCCGGCATTTGAGTGTTATAAACGATTGAAATTATTTAGAGAGCTCTATGGTGGAAAAAATGAGAGATTGGAAAGAAAGCCCACACACACGGAAGAATCCGTTGCAGTGACGACCCTCAAAAATTCTTTCAGCGACGAGTTAGAACTCCGTCGCCTAAAAGAAAAGTGAATGAAAAAAAAAAAAATTTTTTGAGTAGAAATCTGTAGATTTCTGTAGATTTTTTTTATACGAACAAAACAATTATTCGTGATAGCTCCAGGCACGATTCTGTAATTTACCCAAAAACTCAATTTCTGTTGACAGATAGAAGACTTCCGGAAATAGCATCGCGGTCCAAGGTGGGAGGGGGAGGGCGCGACGACGACGAGATCTCACGGATCAGTCTAACAGTTGAAAGAAAGATGCCAGAAATACAAAAAACATCGTAAGTTGGATTAATCCCCGCCAATGTCAAGGTGATCTATCTTCTGGTTCATGGGATTTCCTGACGCCGCTGAATTCCTCGGAAAATTCCACAAAAATCAGAGTACATCAGTGTATATAACCTCCACAAAAACGTGTACATAAAGTCCAGATAGTCGGAAAAAAGTGCTGCGTGATCGGTCGCCACTGTGACCCAGCTTTCAGTTTAGATCCGCACCGTTGTCTCCAAAGTAGATCGATCACTCATCGAAAAATCCAATGTCGATTAGTGTCACTGGCTGAAATCTGTACCAGAATTGAAGGTTAACACAAAATTTTACGAGCAGAAAATTTCGATATAGAACATGTCCGTTCATTCTCAACCAATCATCTACTCTATATTGTATATTAAATAATACCAAAAAAAAAAAATTGGAATGAATCCATACTCGAGTTCAAGGCTGCCGAACCTTCCGTTATTTTTTGGGACTGCCACAGAGTAAACACCGGACAAGTCGCTAAATCAGCAAAATACGATGCAAGTGCCAAACCGTGATGTCATGTTCACCAATAGCCCGACTCCAGCATGCCCCAGCCCTGCCCAACACCTGGTGGATTTGGCGTTGGTGGATATGGCTGTGCATCCTGGTGTCATTCAGCACGCCAACAGATTTCAACTGGACACTCGCTGATTGCCCACAGCTCCCCTGAACTACTTCTTCTTGCCCCCTGTCCACAACATTGCCACCCAACTACCTTCTCAAGTCAACTTAACTCATACCCCATCTAAGTGTATGTTTTATTTACCACTGTATGGGTAGTACGTGAGAACGTTGGTGCGCGCGTCCATGTGGCCCGACACGAGAGCTAACCGACCAAGTGGCCCGAACCGTGTCGGAGAAGAGAACCGCGCGGCACTCGTTCAGTAGTTTCTCGGACGCCGCACCGGCATCATCCGACCTCCATAAAACAAGAGAGAGAGAGAGAGAGATAGAGGAAGAGAGAGATAAGTGCTTCTTAACCACCCCTTGACATCTATTTGCCAAGCCACTTGCAGCGACTTTTCTCCGTCGATTGCCATTATTTCATCCCCCACAATAGTCTTTTCCAAAAGGGTGCTACTGCAATTTCAATCTAACTTCATTATGCTCGATTAGTTCAATGGTCTGTGTTTTATCTCATCGGCATTCGCAGCGACACGCGTGTGATTTATTGTTAGTGAATGACAACGAGGTGATGTGCTATCGTGAATTAACATGTGTCAAGCATAAAGTGATTGAGAGATTGAACACCACGTGATACTTGGCCGATTGTTTTGACGGATTAACAACCATTGTGATTGGTTATTTGGAGGGGGGAGGGGGGGGGGGTGGGGGTGTTATTTGATTGGCATTTAATGCATCAATACGGTACAATACATCAGTATTGTCAGTGCAAAGTGGGGAAAAGAGAGAGAGAGGTGGAAAAGAAGAAGACCCGTTAAGGCGAAACAAGGGACGTGTCGGGTGGTTACGTTCTTGCGATTGATAGAGGAAGATCAGCTTGGATGAAGTGAGAGGGACAATATTAAGTGCAGTGGAGGTATCTGTGGGTAGATGCAAGAAGGCAGGGTAGTGCGAGGTCGTTGGGAAGGTAACTGGTAGTTCGCTTGTACTGTCTTGTTGCACCATCCCACCCGTCTGTAGTTTTCAATCTAAACGAATGAAAAAAGGTGGGATTGTAAGTCAGACTGCATTCGGTGGATGAGGAAGTCGTCCAGTACAGCAAGACCAGTCCACGGAATGATAGAACTTGATTTGAAATTAAATCGATCAAACAAGAGAGTACTCATTAGATTTCATCTCAAGTAGTGATAACCTTTGAACGTATGAGAGCCTCTATTTTTTCTTTTCAAATTCCTGTTCATAGGATTATTGAGTGATTGGAATACTGGGAGCAATTTCACCTCAATCCAAATTTCACATTGATGATAACTTGTCAATTGAAAAATATTGCGGTGGCAATAATGCGAGAGCAGAGGAAACGAAGGGCTCGGTTGTTGATCAGCCGACAGTGTTGGCCACTGTCTTCATCACTTGGATCCTATTGTCTCGGTGAGGGTGCAATACGGCGGAAAAATTCATTGCAATTTACCTGAAATAATGGTTATACATTGGACAATCGAATTATTACAATTCCATAATTAAATTTATAGAGTAATCATAGTAAACTAGGAAGGTAGAGGAAGAGGTGATAAGAGTTTGGATGAGAGCGTCATGCCCGGTGAGATCGATACGGGCGGGCCAGGGGTGCTGCATCGTAATCCCAACTGTCCAAAATCGATCGTCACTAAGGCCGAGGAGAGCTCGGTGCAGCTCGATGATGACGACAATACAGATACTGATGATCGAGCCACTTGTTGGCATGGATTATCGAGGGAGTCCTGGCAAAAGCGAAAAAGAGCCAGACGAGAGTGGAGACGTGGGAGAGAAACCGAAGTGGTATCAATTGTTGATAATAGAAATGCGAGCAATGAATTTGAGAAGAGTCATCGTGTGTGGCAGTGTCATAATTGGAGAACAGAGACTTTGAATTATCAGCAGAATCAGGGAGTTGAGCTGCTTCAAGCACCCTGCATTCACCTGGAGTCTGTGGAAACAGCTGCAGAAACTTATGTGGAAACAGCTCTCCGTGATCTTCCAGAATCCCTTGACAAGTCTAGTCAATGTCTTTCATTATCGAAGGACCATAGATACAGTCTCAGTTGCACTGAACAACTTCATTATCATCATCGAGTGTTTAGTACTTGGTTTATTGACTCATATGACAAACGTGAAAAGTGCAAATTTAATGTTGAAAGGCGAAAGACTAAGTGGCATTTGCGGAGACAATTTTATTTTCAATTAGTGCTATTATTACTGCTTATTGTGATTGGACACGCGAGGGTAGTGAGAACGAATTTAGGGATAGCTAGTGTTGGTACACTGTTTGGAATTGTTGGAGCTGCACCGGTAGATATGGACACTGGCATTCGGGCCGAGAGGTCAGCCAATTTGTCACACATCACTGGGGCATCGAGAAAAATACGGATGTACATTAAGAATCGTCATCTGCAGATACTACCGGATGGTACTGTCAATGGATCCAATGATGACACTTCAGATTACAGTGAGTAGATTATGTTTAATTTTTTCCTAGAGTACTTTGTACATTAATCCAGTTGATAATGCCGACTATCGATGATTGTTCAATTAGTAAACAAACTGATCGCGTTACGCGGTGTCTTTTATAATCGGCGAATTTAACGATAAAGAACGATTGGAACGCAACTGGGCGGTCCGATCCAAGAATACACTGGTTGTACTGGGCGCGCTCCATTAAGTAGTCCACGGATGCATAGTATCCAATACACTGTCATTTGCACGCAAGGATTTTTCCACCTTATACACCTCATATTCGACACAAAGTAGTTGCCTGTTGGCGATAGTTAGGAGGAGTATGTATTATCTTTGCACGGTTCGATCTACAGGTGGAGGTATTTCTGTTTCATTGCGTGATCAGTGGTTGGTGGTATTTTGTTTTTTGTGTCTGCCGCCCCTGAGCAATAAAGCTGAATGGTATGGGGTGAGAAATTTAGCGGTTAATATCATCATTAATTAGTCTCTCGCTTCATTGTCCACTTGAAGACGGATCGAATGAACACCTTGGAAGCTTACCAAGGCAGAGGTTGACCACTTGGCGGCACCTCTCACAAACCATCAAGTGGGCAATACGGGAATAGCGTGACTACTTTAATCTCAGCTACTCTCTTCGTATAATTGAAGTTAAACATTCCGGGTAGTGGCGACGACAGGATCCCCGCTGGATCAATCATCGTGGAATCCAGCCTTTACTAGGCACTTGCCCAGTGATATCATGTTGCAATGTACTTGGGATTCGCCTTGTAGATCGAACGCGCACTTCTATCATCTTCCACCCCCTTCTCTCTTCACCTCTTCGATTTCCGTCTTACGTGTTTCATTTCAAAGATACCATTGAATTCTCATTCCAACGAAATATGCTGGGGCAACATCAAACATCATTGCCGAACGAAATTGTGGAGAATTTATAACTAAGTATTCGTAATAATCGCTAGGTTTTTTTTCTTGCAATACTTGAAGGGCAGCATTGAGGGGTAGAAATATGGGGAAACAAATTTCAATTGTTTATAAACGCTCTAACGCCGAAACGGTTAAAGATACGAAAAAAGTCAGAAAACACAAAATATGTATTTTTTTATAAGGAACAACATTTATTGGACACATTTTTGGGTATCTATAATATTTCGTGAAATATGGAGTTATGAACAATTGAAAGGGTTAATAACAATAGAAAGCAGTAGACATGTATGAACCAAAAATTGATCAGCTCTAAGTTACGGCAGGACGATTGCGTCATACATGACCTTGATCGGATAATTTGTTGATGAGAAATCGTTCCGGGAAATTTTTGGTTACATACATGGGCACACACACACACACACATGCCGACATTTTGTCTTAAATAGTCTAGAAATTTTATTGAGATTCAACAATGATTACTGTTCACCCGAATAAGATTTACTATGCGTAAACACACGAAATTATTGAGCCAATTCATCAAATTCCTATCAAGATCAGGATGACCATATTCATCCATTAGACATTTCATTTTCATTACCATTAAACAATTGTCATTTGTGAATAAAAAAAAATCCAAGATGGCACAAACTGCAGCTTCACCAAGTGGAAGATAATGTTTGTCATTTTTTTCTTCACGTAACGCACAGCCTGATTCAAATTGATTTTCATTGCGGCATTTAGGCTTGCTATTTCGCCTATGAAAGGCAGTGCCATCAACTCATTTCCCAGTATAGGTGATTCGCCAGGAAATTGGAAGTAACATTGACAATTTATGTTGTCGATCAGCTTGTTAGACTTACTTCTTTCGCCATTGGAGTGCCCCTTGATGAACGCCAACAACCCGTGCTCCCGTCTACTTTGCTACCTTATAGGCGACCGTCACGATTTTCGTTATACGTTTATACGCCTCTGTCTACCTGGGAGAACAGACTGTATAGCGGTGTTCCTACCGACCATCAAGTGAATCCATCTTTTCCCGCGATCGCGACATAGTTTACGTGAAGAAACTTGCCAACTGCTGTTTGAATTCACCCGGAGATGAAGATGAGATTTTCATCTTGGTGAAGATATAATGGTTGATTCGAGGAATTTATGTTATACGAAATTAATCATTCTCGAGATTTTACACTGACAAATTGAATTGTTGAGCGTAATGGTGGATTAAATCATTTGTGTCGATAATTTTTCTGGTATTTGTCGGAGAAGAATTTTGTGGAGAACAGTTCATTGGAGATATGGCGGCTTTTCCCTTTTCTAGAAGTCATCGCATTAGTCACTACGAGGCTTGCGTTTGTTGATAAATCAATTGTTCGTGATCAGGGACACGGGTCAATGTGTAGAGAAAATAGAATGGAACGCTCGCACCGGTTGAGCTGTTATATATATAGGGGAAGATCCGATTCTAATTTTGAGAAAAGTGTCCCTGAAAGTTCAAGTTTATGTTCCATTGAACATAACTCTGACGTTCCACGTTGACGGCTCATATGAATTTCTGGATTTCGAATTTTCCGGTTTTTTTTTAACAATTCTGATCTAATACGTGAAAAAAAAATCAAGCTATTACTTTCGACAAATCGAGTTATGAAATCGCAAATTGAGACTTTGAAAAAGCTCTCGTTGAGCTTCTTAAAGAATAAATTAAGTTTTTCAAATGTCAGTATGTTCATAAAGCCTCTTGTAAGCCTCTTTTCATCTTTTTGAAAGTCTCAGCTGAAAATTTTCCAAAAGCGCAACTTGAGCTTTTCGAAAATTGCAACGGAATTTATTCCTAAAGCTCAAACAGATGATCAAATTATGCCTTAAAATGGCCGATTTTTTCTTTGAACTTCGAAGGATGAGGGAAGCCACAATGATATCGTAATTATTCCCGATGAACATTCACTATATTTTTCTCATAATCTTTTTCCAATTTTTTCATTTTTCCAAAATCAGTGGCAGCGAATAAGCCGAGTCATAATAGTTGTGAGATTCCATGTTTCGATGATTATATCGAAGTTGCATGACCAATCTTGGCCTTCAGGGTAGGTGCTTATGAAGTCATAGATTCAAGCGCACACCGCCCTTGCCAGGCGTAATATATAGGTATCGTAGTGAATGAGAGGCTGATTTGAATTCGCGATTCTCAGTCAATCGATTTCTCTAAGTTCGCTGGCGATTTTTCGCATTTTTCCCCGATAGGGAAAATTATTGAAATTCCCCAAATGAAAAAAAAAATGATTTTTCCATGGATCTTCACGTTTCATGACATTCCTGACCATTTTAGACCATTTTTAATACGATCAATAAGGATTGGTGTTTTTTTTTGCATGGACTGGTCTGTGTGTGTGTATCTGTGTATATGCCCGGGACTGTGTGTGTGTGTGTGTCTGTCTGTGTCTGCCTGTGTATATGCCCGTGACTCTGTGTGTGTGTGTAACTCACATTATGTCTACCACATCTACGTATCTAACTCATCCACCAATTGTCCAGTAATATACTATTGGAGCAATCCAAGTGCTACAGCAAAGCATAATCGTACACACTTCAGCTTCACCATCTGGAAGGTTAACCTTCCTTTTTAACAACCATTTCTCTCCATATGGTAACCGTTATCAACCGATCAATTGCAATATGAATGCAATAGAAAATGAACTTCATTCTACAACGTCACCTGCGACACCATGAATATTGAAACGATGAATATAAGGTAGCGGCTGGCCGTTGCATATTGAATGGATAGTTTATCAACCTAGCATTATAATATGCGATTAGCCAGAGCCGGAACTCGAGGCGGCACTCGAGTTCAAAGGGTTATGGTCTTAGAGCGGACGCATCACGTAGCATCGGGCCAACTATCTTCGCTCCAGCTCCTCCCACTGGTTGCTTCCTACCACCGAGCTTCTTTTCCACAACATATTCTTCAAGCTAAATCCAAGTCGATACGTATACCTCATGGGAGCATAGCCGACCTGCGAATTATACCTGGTCACGCGATTACTGCTCTTAATGCAACTTTTCACTAGAAGCGTAACGTAACATGTGGTGAAGCATTCTCATTGAAAGACTGTGTGGATCCGGTGGTTTTGATGGATGCGCTTAATTAATGGGATGAAGATTCAATACAAATGTGTAATTTTGTGAATTACACTGGTGTAGGCTAATTTTATTGAGTTTGCTCTTGCTTGAGGTAACGATTATTTGGTTGGAGAACTTTCTGGGGAATAAATTTTCACGATCAATTTTATGACTTTCATTGCATACGTGTATATGCAGGTGGTAGAAGATTGCATGAAGACAATACAAACATACACCCTCAAATGTGTTTATTGTATACCTGAATTTTATGTATGTGGTATAGTAATGAAAGGATTTAGTTCATATTACACAGGCTTGCCATTACTCGATGGTGCAGTGAATATGAACAGATGATTGAGTATTCCGTGACAGTTATGGAACGGTTGAGTCGGAAAGTTCACCCTTCCGTACGAATCTTCACACGTTTTTCGCCGGAGGTCAGCGGCCACATGGTTAGCGCTAGACCGCGCAATGTATTTGCAATTCTTAGATCTTTGAAGTTAATTCAACTTGGTGTTCATGGACAATTGAACCATTTTGTTTCGTGGAAATCATGAATATTTTCGAGGGGAATCATGAGAAGCTCCAGCGCTCTAACTGATATTTTCTTCCGTTCGAATTTCGACCAATGGAAGTGCACAATTCGCGGTGATTCGAATGAGGTAGCTCGTCATTCATTCATTAGCGCGCATTTGGGCTTGTGTAAATAATTTCCTGCAACTGTGTTACGACTGAACATTCTCCAAGCTTTTCCTTTGATGTTTCCAATTTTTCTCACCAGGCTACTCAGCACTTGCCACCTAAAAAGCTTGTCCACCATTATCAGTAAACTGAAATACATATATATTTGTATTAATATCCTCAATGGGCACATTAAACCCCACAATATCGCTGTATCAGAGATAATAACAACTTCACACGAATGCGGAAACGCGTGTGATGCTGATGCTGTGGGCGTGAATTCAACAGATAAAACTACAGTCATGCGCGGATACAAGTGGGGGGGGGGGTTATGTGTACTCTGTAATACGTGAATATTGACCTACCTCAATTGCCGTGGCAATAAACCATCTCGTGTGGAGTCTGCAGCCCTGGAACACACACGCTGGTACACGAGAAATAAAACTGACCGATTTAACTTCGCCCTTCCTCCTCCTCCTCCTCCTCACCCCCCCCCCCCCCCTCCACGCCCCACCCACCATCTTTGAAAAAATGAGGATCGAAGGCTCCGTGGGGGGGCATTCGCGGAATGAGAGTCATTATGTGAAGCCGACATTAGCTTCTATTATCTCGAATAGAATATTCCACTTCGCGAGTGACGAACTCTCTTATCGCTATCGCCACGGTATTACTGTAGTATTTTTATTCAATAGGCTTATCGTATAGTCTATATTTGCAGATTAATCACTTGGACAAAAAGTTGGTGAAAGTTGGAGAACAACTGGGAATTGTTTCATGCAGGCCATGCAATCCTAATCACCGGCCCCCATGTGCTTGCCATCCTCGACCTCGCCGCGGATGGCAATCCGCGTGAGCGCGAATGATTAGTTTTCCACGGATAGCCCGGGAATACTTTCGGTCACGCCATGCAAACTAATCGCCCTCCCCCCCACGCGCTTGCCATCCGCGACGAAGCCGATGATGGCAATCTGTCACGTGGGCGCGAATGACTAGTTTTCCACGGGTAGCCTGGGAATGTACTACTTCCGGGCCCGCCATGGAAATTAATCGCCCTCTCCCACGTGCTTGCCATCCTCGGCTTCGCCGTGGATGGCAATATAGCACGTAAGTGAGGGCGATGTGTTTTCCACGGCTACTTCGGAGACTACTGTCCACCCTTTGGAATTATTCCTACTGCATCCACTAATCCCTATAATTCTTCATTTTTTAATTGCACATTAAAGCTTCGCGCTTTATTCAATTAATTTTGTCTCGTGTATATACCAAGAAGATCACCGAATATAAACACTATGATCTTGTCCGCTAACAGCTGGATAATACCACGCTCGTATTGATTGAAATTCCGCGAGAAAAATAAACGACAATGTAAACCTTGTGACATACGCTCGTAATATCCCCTCACAACATTAAACTTGAATGCCGTAATGCTTAGTTTATTTCGTATATGCTGTATCAACTGCAAGCCACGAGTGAAAGGCTAGTCTAATGATTAATCCGACCCGTTGTAATTGAAATATCCCGGACGTCCGTGTGTCGTAAAACGAAAGAGGTGTTCACCCATAATTTAACTGAAGTTTCCATATTCCCTTTTATCTATTCTATTTATTTCATCTCCGTGGTAATCATTGATGCTGTGTAAACCGCTAATTTACTCGAATCATGAGTGATGTGGCTGACAGGAGTGTCGATAACCCCAAACACTTGAGTCAATTGGATACTACCTTTTTTTTCGCTCCTACGCGCTCGTTTGATTTTCTTTTTTTTTTTTATTTCGATTCGAACCTTCAACTTGGATGGGATGATACTTTAGGCCAACAAGACATGATGAGTATAATCAATTTTATAATCGTCACCACACATTTGTATCTCAAGTGGATCGGGGCAAAATACTACAGCTGGTTAGGTCGTGTGTGGCATGGAAAAAAAATTGAAGCACATGTATCATTTGGTTACATTAGCAACTCTAATGGGAAGCGATTGATTTTCGTCATGACTCGCCAACACTTTTGACATGCTTGTCAATTTCACTGTATTGATCTTGTCGATCTCGCAAATTGATTATTGACGTTGATTTCTATCGATATGATGCGTCGAGAATCAGGGGAAAAGGGTTGGATTAGGGATATTGATTAGTGATTGACGGTTTTTAGTGGTGTGGATTCAATGGAGAGCAAATTTGGTTGTATTGATAGGTAATGATGAGAGGTTCTATGGGAATGATTGATCCATGTGACGCGACGGGATGTGCAAGGAGAGGTTTTCAAGATAAAAAATTTCAGAGATTTCAAAAATTTCAAAAATTTCAAAAAATCTAAAAATTTCAAAAATTTCAAAAATTTCGAAAATTTCAAAAATTTCAAAAATTTCAAAAATTTCAAAAATTTCAAAAATTTCAAAAATTTCAAAAATTTCAAAAATTTCGAAAATTTCAAAAATTTCAAAAATTTCAAAAATTTCAAAAATTTCAAAAATTTCAAAAATTTCAAAAATTTCAAAAATTTCAAAAATTTCAAAAATTTCAAAAATTTCAAAAATTTCAAAAATTTCAAAAAGTTCAAAAATTTGAAAAATTTCAAACAATGCTAACTTTTTAAAGTCTCGGGATTTTTCATAACATCCGTAACTGAAAAAATTGAAAGCGTCAAACAGACGTGATTTGATTGACGATATTGCCAATAGCGCCACACAATAGATCGCGATTCAGCGCATCTGGCTGCATCCATCGTCATACAGGAAAGATTCTAATGAATGAAAAAATGATGAATGACGCCTTATCATTTGAATACGCACATGAAATATCACAGTATCGACATCAACCTTGCGACCATTCAGTGTCAATGTCAATGACATTACGATAATGCCCCGCGCGGCGCGAGAATGTCATAATCCACCGCGTGCCATCTGTCACGTATGCAGTTGCTATGACGTAGTGAATCGATCACCGACATTGCATCATTTTTCGCGAGGTGATGGCAGTATGTTACACATGACCTCCAGTAGCTAAAAACGAAGACCTCTGGGCGCAGCGATATTTCGTAGTTTGTTCCAACTTCCTTAAAAAAGTTAGTTTGCGCACCAATGATCAATTCTGCGATAATACTAATTTGTAAGAATTTTCACTCCGCTCGGGTTGGAAAACTAAAAAAAAGGTGGACAAAAGGTAATGCTTGAACACTGTAAAATTTCGAAAAGTACCAAATATAAACGCAAAACAGTTGCCCATTATTCCATGGATAAATATAGAAAACATCGGTAAAAGGGGAGGCTAGGTATGACCTTACAAACACATTAAATTGATTCCGATTCACGCTGCAAACAGGTTTTTCGGATGAAGCTGTATGTCCTGGAGAATTATATCCCCTTAAAAATTTCCTTCAGTAAATAAGCGAACACGACAATGGCGCAAGCAATCATAAATTCCCGGCGCCTTTAAACATTGAATAAAATAAGATTCTAAGCGCACATGTGGTACGTGCCTCCCAGATTCTCCGATGATTCATCATAAAAGAAAATAAATCAATGAAACATTACGAAAATCCCCAGAACGCCCACTGATTTTTCTATCCAATAAAGTAGCACACACCTTGGGTCGTTTGCGTTAATGCCAAACACTACTCACCGGAAGAATTAATAGAACAGAATGGACGGAATGTGGGTGGATTCCTTCGCCGGTTGAACCAATAACTTATTGAACTAAATCTCCAAAGAACTATCATCTACGTATCGCCCGACACACCATTAATCAACCATCCAACCATTTAATCATTCAACCATTCAACCATTCAACCATCCAACCATCCAACCATCCAACCATCCAACCATTCAACCATTTAACCATCCAACCATCCAACCATCCAACCATCCAACCATCCAACCATCCAACTATCCAACCATCCAACCATCCAACCATCCAACCATCCAACCATCCAACCATCCAACCATCCAACCATCCAACCATCCAACCATCCAACCATCCAACCATCCAACCATCCAACCATCCAACCATCCAACCATCCAACCATCCAACCATCGAAACATCCAACCATTCCACCATCCACTTACACATCTAACTATCCACCTCCCACCCTTCTACTCTCACACACACACACACACACACACACAACTCGGGGCTTTGCTGCAGGGGGTAGTGTTTCTGTCTACGGCTTGGGTCATCGGTTGGCGCCCGGCTCCGCAAACTCGTAATAATCCTCATGGGGTCCAACCAATAGCGGAAACATTTCAGATGTATCATCGGCGGTACAGCTAAAACGAGAACGCTAAGCCGGACGAAAACCCACCCTGACAAGTGGAGGGGGAGGGGGGGGGGCGGATTCCATCACAGGCGCCCGCTATCGTAGCACAGGGGTTTCGGGAGGTTTACCCTCTGATATAAATATGCTGGCTGAAATGGTCCAAGCTGGTCGCAGGGCTTTCTTTCAAAAATCTCACGTACGGTTACTGTAGGGAGTACAAGAGAGAAGGGCGGAGGAAAAACAAACACACACATTAAGGTAAGTAGAAACATGGTGCCAAATCCATTGCTTTGTCGAAGTCACTACAAGAAATTTCTCCATCGGACAGCAAATAGTTTACATAAATAAGTATTATATTCTTTCTCGGTATGAATCACCATTTTGGGGACCACCGTTCAGTGAACTTTCAGTAGGCTTGTCCCCATTTTGTCAGTCGATAAATGTCAAGCTATTGAACTTGTTAAAGGTGACGGAAGAGAATGGTATCAATGGAGCCGACTGACCCATCAACTCTCTTAAACACTTATCAAAACTTCTGTCCCCTCGATCTTCAGCACATTTGGTGGGCTTGTCCCCCGCCGAATCAGCAACAACATTGTACTGAAGTGGTATGAAAACGAGTGCTATCAGTGGACAAGTCTAGACAGATAAAAAAAAAAATTGGAAATTACCGATTTGGTTATTCAGTTGATACGCCGTTCTTTATTTCGGAGTTTAAAATCCCGAATACGATTCTCGATCACATTGTTTGCAATCGATATTCCTGAATGCTGGTCTTCCTCGAAATGTGTATGGGTCTGTAGTTTCACCATTCAAGAAGAAATGCTTCGATCAAGGTCACCAGCCTATCAATGGAAGCCGCTTAATGTGATTTATCTCATGAGCAAAGATGCGCTACGACATTTTATCAGAAATTCCTCTGAAACTTAGTGAATTTTGCATGGAAATCGTGTAGACCAATATTGAAATAGCCGTAACTTATTTTTCTGAAACTACTTAAGCCTGACATTTTTTATACACTTGTGGCAGAAGTTAAAGATCACTCCAGAAGAATTTCATGACAGTGGTATTTTGCCAAGATGTCCAAACGATCCCGACTTTTGAAATCAAATTCTTTAAAAAAAAAATTTTGCAACTTCTATCTTGAAGGTTTGTTGGAGGGTCACAAGGTCACGTCTTCAAAGGTTACATCATCAGAGGTACAGATTACAAATCGGCACCTTTTTTCCGTCTCCTGTTGGTGCACAAACACATTCGACCGACCAGGTAAATTCACTAATCGAGTCTCGCCGTACTCCCTCAAACATTCAGAAGTGGCGATCACGTTTCACCAATAAATATTCGGGTAAACCTAACCAGCCGGTGGTCCCTCACATCGTAAAGCACAGACGGCTTAGAGTGTCACAAGAGGGAGGAGAGCTCTCGTATACCGTAGAAAACTACAAGGGCGTGACATGGTACACGTTACGCCCGGTTAGATACTTATGTACTTGGCAAGATAAAACTTGGGGGATCGTTAGTCAGGATATTACGTGTGCCATCACGAAAAAATCCCCTAAAAATTTCCTCGGCCTTTCTCATCCGAATAATTTGCCACGTTTGAACGGCGCTTGGGGGCTTTCCTGAAGGTGTAGAAATTTGAAAATCAAGATAACAAGGGCCTCCCAAGAGTTACGAGAGTTTAGAAAGGAGCGGGGAAATAATCCGATTTCGTTTTGATCTTCAGATAAAAAAAGAAAGAGGGAAATTGGTGAAATTCTATTGTAACTCCTTAATTTTTATTACCCCATAACTTGGCTTTTCAATCGATAATGCCTCTCATTTTCCCACGTTCATTCAGCGTCAAGTTCAAAAGTTCAATTATTTGAGTCCTAGACACCATGGGCATCAATTTGGGACAATAAAAAGATCATTGCAATCATCACAATCCATCAACATTCGACTAGGATCACTGTCTTTCTAGGTAGTATAAATGAAATCGAGTTATTTCGTTGCTATTCATAGATGGGGTGCGAGTGTGACCCTTAATGGGTCGCATCAATATGAAATTAGGTAGACGAAGTGTACGTGTGGCCTGCAACGGACCGCCCCACTAACTCCACGATATGTGTAGTTTTTCCTGGATCTGTGCTTTTTTCGTCTCCGTCTCCCTCATATGTACCCCCCCCCCCCCCCACGGTAACTGCTCTCATGCATTCCTTCGGAGGGACTACTGGACACCCATCCATGTGGCTGGGGCCGACGTCTCTCCATTGAGGCCATCGTATTTCTAAACACAGGGTAAAACTCCAGAAACCCCTATGCTACGACGGCGGGTGCCGATGATAGAACCTTCCCCCCCCCCCGCCGATAGCTCACACGGTATGTTCCTGCGATCAGCCGAGGTCCATGAGAAAATATTTCCTAGGACCCTTAATGTAGTGAGCAGGTACTCTACCCACTAAGCCAAAGCCCCGACTGTGTGTGTGTGTGTGTGTGGGTGGGTGGATGCCTGTGTGCGTGCGTGTGTTATGTGGGTGGATGCGTGTGGGTGTGTCGATGTGAGTGGATGCATGCGTGTGTGTGTGTGTGTCTATGCGGGTGGATGGGTGTGTGTATGTGTGTTGATGGGTATGGGTGGGTGGGTGGGTGGGTGGGTGGATGGATGTGTCTACGTGTATGTGGGTGCGAGGGTAACTATGTGTGTCGACACACACAGTATACAGTGTTGCTACGACAGTATAAAGTAAAAAAAGTTTTTCTGCTGAAGAACCCCGGACCGTTACAGTCCGTTAAACCTTAAGAAGAGTTAAACAAAATGGTCATGAAAGCTATATTGGCCCCTTTCCAGCAATTGAGCTACTTCAATTGAAAAGCCTTATCAACTCCATTATCCCATCTCACTGTCACTTATGATGTGTAGGTATGCGTTATAAAGTATGATATTCACTCAAGATGTACCACCAACGTAGAAAGAGCGTTTGAAATGCCTAAACGACTCACAGGAGGATTAGAAATCTCTCATTCATCATCCTACACGGTAGCTATATAACAAATCAAAGCATTCTCACGTACACACCATAGAATGACGGAAGTGGAGAAGCATTGTGACATGGAATCTGTCAAAACAATTGGTATAAAAAGCGACAGGGACTGGACGTAAACATCATCATGAGACGGCAAAAGAATTTTGGTATACAATTATTTTCTTTCTACTCATTCTATTAATTGTGTTTACAGCTTGTGTAGACCGTAATTCCCAGATGTGCGATAAACGTTGAGAATATGGCCGAGAATTGCAGGTAAAAGAAAAAGAAAATGAATGGAGGGAGTGCCACGCGAATGTCCACCACATTCAGGCATCACTAGTGCCATCATCGACATGAGGTATACAAGACTCACGGGAGAACATTCGTTGAATTTATACAGCATTTTTTTTTTTCCTATCTTCCCAGTTTTCATGGACATCAGAGGCAACTCCAAGTCCGGTTGTTCACTTTTTGTTTTTTTTTTTTTGCACAACGACCGCCCTCAAACTATGCTCAAACTAACGAGTGAACGGAACTCAAGAGGGTGTTTTTTTCACCACGTGCTTACCCCTGGGGAAATATTGCAAGCGCTTACCTCGCGCCTCGGGCCTAAAAAAATGGCCATTATGATGCGAATGTCAGAAAGAAGTTTAATGTACCACAGTTCATTACGTCTTGCTACGCACCGGGGTCTATTTAATGAAAATTTCACTAAGTGGAGAGCAATTGTTAAGGCTGTCGCTGCTACTTTGATACTTGGAAGACAATGATGTTGACAGATATTGTCAGCTAAGTGGCATGAGTGCTTTCAAATTTACTGGGGATAGCAGCGAGGCCGGCGTGCTTGAGATTCCAGGCGCGGTGAAATTCAGGATGTGAATTTTGTGCGAATATCAACGAATTTTGGATATTTTATATAAAAATATTTTCTCGTGGATTCCGACCGAAGCAGGAGCGTTCCGCGTGTGCCATTGGCGGTACCCATAAAATGAGACCGCGCGGCCGGTCGGGAACCTACACGTTTATAAACTATAATATTCTGCATTTTATTTTTTGTAATTATAATTATTGCCTTGTAATCATTCCCATATTCTCCATATCTTTACCCCATGACTATCAAACCTAAATCTTTTAGGCTCTCACTAATAAACATATATATGTAATATGATCGATTGAACAAAAATTGAAATTTTTGGGTGAGCATCAGAAATTGAGGTCCCCATTACATCTTTAAATGACCATTCCAAAATTTTCATATTATTTTGATAAACGTCTTCTCTATCTGGGAGTTGGAATTAGCATCAATATGCGGGGATAATTGAGGCCAATTAATAATGCCCCTTTCGATAAGAACCGATTTTTCGATTCGAAGAAATCGTTTGCCGCAGTCAGTTGGGTTTGAGATTTTTAATTGAAATTTTGACAGGTAAAAATGAGTTTGCGCCGACAATTTCACAAGATTTGGTAAAATGAGGAGATATAATATTTGGGGAAATGTCGTTGATATGTTTAATTGAGCAATGGATAAGGTGACCCGGAATGCAGGCGCAAAAGTTGTTTAACGCCGTGAGGGGGCCCCAGGTTGATCACACATCGATCGATCAATCGTTATCACGCAGCAATTTGTTTGCTGACAGGAGAAATTATGAATGTTTAGGGATTTCTAATGCACGTGTATGCTTTGCGTCGGAGTACGGACAGCGACTTTCGAAATTAGCAGGATCAGGCCACACATCTGTAACGGATTTTACGGTTTACAGTGCATAAATGACCCATTTGATTCGCGTGGAGGTTATTTGCAGGTGGGATTTACTTGGTATTGGTTGATCCTTTTTCTACCGATTGCCTCCAACCAATAAGCCGATCAATTATTCATCCATTGGTACATTGGATTATCAAATTGGTACAGCAGATATCAATCAGTGAGGGGTATTTATGCAGCGGTTAGGGTAAAGGGAATAGGTAAACTAGGTTGCAATTTTTCACGAAACATGGATAACCATACTTTATCAGTTTTCGATAAAAATATCTTCACACACACACACACATACATCGGCCTGTGTGTCTTTTCAAAAATATTCTCTCACAGATTCCGACCGACGTTCCGTTTGTGATATCGGCCGTACTCATAAAATGAAACCGCAGGCCCGGGCGGGAACTTAACCGCGGTAGGGGGGGGGGGAGGGGAGGTGGGTTCCGTCATAGGCGCCCGCAATCGTAGAACCAGTTTCTGGAGGTTTACCCTGTGTTCAGAAATACGATGGCCTAAAATGGCGAAACTCGGCCCCAGCCGCATGGATGGGTGTCCGGTAGGCCCCCTGAAGGAATGCTCAGACAGCAGCTCGGAGAACGAATATTTGCCGAAAGGGCAAAAAAACGATAATAAAACTGAGTTTATGTCTTTACATTTGAACAAATATCATCAAAACCTTCATGATGTCGTGACTCTGACTGACGTTTCGCCAAACAGAACACTAAATCCTTAATCTCCCAGAAATAATATGATTCAACGAGACTTAACGCCTACTCACCATGGAATTCATGTTTCAAATTTCGGAAGTAGTCAATGAAACCTCCAGTTGGGGCATATTGCAGTTTGGTAGAACAAATAATGCCCCAACTGGTGCACTAAATTACGGTCAGAATGTCCATTCTATTTTCAACTACACTTGAATTGCCACCCCATTAGCCCTCCCCCGCAACCACAAGAAATCCAGATTTTCCGCAGATGCAGACATTCCAAATGGATAATTTGTATAAATATTTTGGGAATTTCGCCAAGAAAATTAACAGACCACTGGCCTCGCAATTGAAAACTGTCAAATATGTTTAGTTGAAGTGTTGGTACAAATCGTGAAAGTAACCAAGAGGTGATATTTTTCGATGACATACCACTTTGACAAATTGACCCACCCCCCTCCCCTTTTTCTAAAATGATAGCGTGGATAAACTCGGTGGCCAAATAAGGAGAATCGGACGGAACCAATCAGAGTCATGATTTATTTTGATTATGAAAAGATAGATAGAAAAGATGGACAAGCTTTGCTGCTCCCCCCCCCCCCCCCCCCCCCCCCCCAAGAGGGAAATAATTATTCTAGGGAAATAATTCCGTGAATCATTGATTCCCCAAATACGCCTTTCTCATCGATTTTTCTGAACATCGCAATTTGAATTCAATGTTTTTTTTCGGAACGTTGCACTTCCTTCTCTCCTCCTTCTCGTTTCACTCCGTGAGTTTTGCTGACCCAATTAAGTTAGCGGAATTCGCCATACTCGTATTTCGTTGAACCCCATCAGACAATTTCCAACTGAGTTATAGAGAACACCCAGCGGTAATCCAGCAAGTTCCACTTTTGGATCTCTAAGCTCCAAGGCACAATCCCTCGTTCGTTACGAAGATTAAGACGTCTTTGCCACACAAGAGAAGATACAAAATCGATGATTCTGGCGCCCTGCATTCATCCCCCATAAATTTCTGGTATTCTTTATTTCTTCGTTTTCATCTTCGCGGATGCCCACGCGAGCATTTCAATTTACATACTTCCGATATGTTTTGGATCACGATAAACATAAATCCTCGACTCACTGAGGCTCGTTATTTAGGGGATCGCTCAGATTGGTATTAACAATATTCATTCCACGTTTTTCTTCAAGTAGTTAACGATGTATGACTTCTATGCAACTTTTTTATGAGTATGTTGGAGCTAGTGGTGCTGCGATACGAGATCAGGCGAGAATTTTAACTCTCTCGTTTTGTATCGAAATTATAAAACCGATTGTTATCTCGTCTCGAGGATCGAGAATGCAATCCAATCTCGTATTGTCTCGTTTTGTCTCGATTTTGCCTGGTCTTGTCCTCACGCCGACTATGCGGCTAGTCAAATATTCATAATTATCCCCCTGGGCGTCTACACTATCCAATTGGAACCCCTAGAAGTCTCTTGGGTCGATTTTGGCTCGAAAAAGTCAAATTATTTTTTTTTAATTTTGGCTAAATTTAACATTGGGTTCTTATGGGGGGGGGGGGCAAACTTTAATTTTATAAAATCGAATTTTTGGCTCCCTGCGGGCCTGTACTATGCAATTGGAACCCCTAGAAGAGTCTCCCATCGATTTGGGTCGGAAAAGTTAAATTATTTTTTTTTCGATTTTGACCAGATTTAATATTGCGGTCTTATGGGGAGGCCAACTTAATTTTTTTTTAATCGAATTTTCGGCCCGGTGTGCGTTTATATTATCCAATTGGGACCTCTAGAAGACTCTCCCGTCGATTTTGGGTCGGCTTCATAAATGGGATTGAAAGATTTAATTGACGTTTCGGAAAATCTAGGAATGGCAAACAGAAATTACAAATCGGGAACTTTCGTTCGTGTTCCCAACGGGGACACACACACTTTTATCCCACTAGTTTTTTTTGAACGACCTGTAGGCTGCGTCAGAATTACGGGCCAAATTTTTAGACGTTTGAGTAATCCCCGAAAAAAATTGTATATTTTAGAAAAATTTTACGCCTCAAATCCCATCGCGATTTCACAGAGTTGTACATAAAGTAATAAATTATTTGTTGCATCTAGAAAATTCGCTGATTAGTAGACATATAAATCGACCCAAAAATTGTTATATTTTTGGCGTCTGTCCAGGGAGGATTGATATACATCCCTCTGGGGACTCACCTATGTAGTTTTATCTGAATGCCTCACCTCTGAATGGTCACCCTTTTTCTGTAGATGAAATTCTCACTATATGGGTCGGAGCTAGATACCGATTACTTTGACGATTTCCTGTAGCATTTGACCCTACGAATACTGAAGAAATACTAAATGAAATGCTCTATTTCATCTATTATATCCTATATTTTGTATTACATCCATAATATATAGACACCATCATCGCTACTAACCGCCCCCCGAGTGGGGGCATCCGAAAGGGGGTTCGACAGGGACCCCCATCCCCAAATGTCGTTCACATCTAAGTCAAGGAATTTAACTTACAGACACGTGACAAAGTTCTCACGCAGATCATTTATTGGCAAATCTTCAAAAGTATGTAGTGTCTATCAAATCCCATCACATCATAATAAAAAAAAAAATAAATCAAATTAATTTAGACCAAATTTCTTGCTGTATGGCCTGATATTTGATTTGCCATCCCCTCCGACTTCCGTGTATCAGTGCTTTTCCTGATGAAAGCTGGTTTTTATAGAATTTTTCCCTCCGCATACCGTCGATGTGTTCTGCACACGGATGAGCATAAATCTTCAACCTGTCTCGAGAGGTTATTTAGAGGATCGCTCAGATCGGTATTGAGATCCCGCCACATTTGAAAAAACAAAATGCGTCAAAAAGACTGAAGAAAACGATGATATAAATCCGAGAATGTCTTGACGACCTCTGTTAGACGGCAATAAACCGTAGATCTAGCTCCCCGAAAATTTAAGACCCGCCGCTCGCAATTAATATGAAAGAAAAACAAAGGGTAAATCTATGAACGAGTAGTTTTTTTTAGGTCTGGCATTAATGGGAGTTGAAATATATTGACGAAATAAAAAATATACCTGCTATTAATGTCTACATCTTTCTTATAAATAGGCATGAAATTTGTTTAAAAAATGATCGATGATTTCAAGTATTCCGGCGCGCATCCCCTCCCTCCGTGTCGGGTTGGGTTTCCGTCCCGCCTATCTCTTTCCACAATTCAAGATGGCTCCGAAATTTTTCGACCGGATACATAAATCGTGATGGTGCCCAAATTCATCCAGCACACCGTACCCGGCAATATCTGAATTTTTAAAATCGTCATAGAGCCCGCGATGAAACATCTAATGCCTAACGCGCAGAGTTAATATGCTTATTCTATTTTTCTAACGTATCGTTAATGCCATAGGAAAACAAGGGGAGAAAATATGGAGGAGTTGTTTTTTTTTCGTACAGGCCTACTCAATGGCAGTGAGAATTTATAGACAAGCTTGGCAACTACCGAAAAAATGATAATGGAAGAGTACTGCCACGTGGCGTGGACGTTTCGGTGAGCACATAACATAAAGTTCTCATCCACAAGTGCTTCGTTTCGTTTACGACTGCTTGGCGTACCTCGGACCAAGTGGAATTATCTCGGAACGGGTGTTATATACCAAGCAGCAAATCGCTTGTACTTGACTTGAACGGTGTGAAATTTTTAAATGAATGCAGCCCACTGGAGTGAATGGTAACTAATTTCTCCGGAATCGCGAATTCCACAGTTTTTTTGTCATCATTCTTCGGCAAAAATTACAACTGAACCTCAAGCAATGAAAACCAAAAGGTGATTCACAATTTGGAAGATGGGCGCCACAGTTTTGTAAACGTAAATCAACGTACATCGGCACACACATACACACGCATACAGACATTTTATTTTAAATAGTCTGGCAAGGTCAGAAAGACCATGAAACGTGGAGATCTGATGGAAAATCGATTTTTCATTTTCGGAGGCAAAACAATAACTTCCCCTATCGAGAAGTTAAAAACCAAGACAAGACGAGACAATACGAAATTGGATTGCATTCTCGACCCTCGAGACATCAATTGGTTTTATAATTTCCATCCGAGACGAGAGAGTTGAAACCCTGGCCTCGTCTCGTATCCCGGCAACACTACTCAGTGGCATTTAAAATTTCCCGACATAGATAGATGAAGAGGAAGTACTTTGCCTCCAGAAGTCGTATTTTATAGATTGCTCCTTGCAATTTTATTCCTACATAGAATGTTCAACGTACCAATGATTGCTAATATATAAATGATATTGATGGAAACATATAATGCGAATGACTTGTCTTAATGCATATCATAATCTTACATTAATGCTATCACCCAGGTGCGTATATTTGATCGTAAAATTTATCCCTCATATTTTGTTATTCATTTGATTCTAATCAACAGCTCATTAAGCCAATAGCGGTACCAACAGTATACACTCATTGGTTGAACCGCAAAAAAAATAGTAATATAATTTGTATATTCTAGGAAGTATATAGAGGTCGCCATGAAAAGGGCCCACTTTGTCGATATCGAGTTATCTAGGCCCATAACATTAATGAACCATTAATGCACATTTGAACCCCAATATGATCTCGATAGCGTATAAAACCGCCACGCTAGAGGAGATTGTAATAGTAATTTTCGTCATAAGGTCTGAAAAACTTTTCTAGCAACCATTTGAGTGAAAGAAGTTTTTTGGGCCCGAATGGCGAATACTTTTTTCTCGTCACTTGGTCCAGGAAAACGCGATCCAATCGAGCGAAGGGGAATAAAAAAAACCCCATATCGCGACAACGAAAATCGACAAAGTGGGCCCTTTTCATACAGACATTTACAAATGTGCCATCACGAATATCTGCACCAGTTACATTAATGATGTCCAAATCACATTATGATAAGTGTCAGTATCACGTGATTTCACGGTAGCATCAACGAATTGTACCAATGACCTTGACCTCCATATCATGTAGACTAAGTGACTACTAGACTAAGTGAGCTCAATACTTAGGGTGGTCCCCACACGACTCGAGGTCCAGAGATATTTTGGAGCTTAAATTTCAAGTGTCGGGCTTCTAACTTGTCATCATGCATGTAATCGCAAAATGGGAGATGATGCAGCACGCGTTGATCTGAAAGCAGTGGAAGCTGCGGGTAATAAAGGGGAGACATGACACGAGCGAATTAAACTTGTAGGTTCATTTATATCCTGCCATAAGTTACAACGCTCTATCTTTTTTTTTTGTCATTTATGGCGACATACTAAAGTTTTTGTATTTTTGTCTTTCACGCTATTGTGCCACAGATATCACACCTCCATTCGGAAGCACAAAATTCAAATTTGGAACGAAAATCTTAGTTCGCATTATTATTGAACACTTAATATGTAAAATGATTTTTGTCTTGCTCTCTTGCCACATTTCTTCCCAAACATAATAAGCTGTTATTATCCGACCATATTACAAGGTGAAAGTAACAGAATATGTATTTATCCGAATTTTCTACTACTGTTACTACTTTGTAATTGCAAATGTGAATGTACGTCGAGAGCGACTTTTTAGATGATAAAAATAGCGTGAGAAATGTTTTACGAAACGCGAATGAACCACATAGGTAAACCGCAATGGGATTCGAGTTTTGTCACGCAATGTCGAGAGGCCCCTCTCGAACAGATAAACAGCGTAGCCTCCTTGCACTATTTATCCTGGATAAACAAACCCAAAGTCGGCCATTTGAATATCTCAGTTGTCCAATGAAGTGGTCCATCATCTTGAAGTTCCGGAATCGCATAGTTTGAAATTTTACTTATTGACTCGCATCAAATTACATCGACAATCTTCGGATTTCCTGCAGATTTTATTGACTTGATTCAGTGCATCTCCATTTAACTCAAATTGACATCACTCGATTTGAGCCAAACCGTTGTCATTATGCTTCGCCATCCTGCTCCAAATTCCTCAAACTATTCACAAAGTTTTTCTTATTTTTCCCTCAATTCTTCTTCTTCCTCTTATTCATTTTCTGGTTATATCCTCTCGTAGAATGGCAAATACTATCACCACTCTATTTGGGACAATAATATGCGAGTTGTCTTCGGATCGGGGCCGAAGTTTACTCCCTCCATAGCGCAGAACACCAAACCGAACGCAGACCCGAATGACACCGAAGATGATTCTTAAAAAAGTGATTAGAAATTAAATATGCATTTCTACTTACAGAGCAAATTCTGCTTATTACTTTTTGCCGCATCTCTTACCGTTTTTGAAATAGAACGTTGTAAACCGTTCAATTGTTAATAACAAAAAAACTGCTCTGTCAATTCAAACCAAAAACTAATCCGATCTAAGTTCTATGAAGCCGCTCCGAATAAGACCTCGATGACCCAGATCGTTCAACTCGTTAGTGCGAAATCGTTAACGGAAAATTCCGATTTTACACATACACACACACAGACAGACATTTGTATACTTAAGGATATTCCACCTATATTGGCGAAGATGTACGAATTGCTTGAAATTTTGACATAATGTTTTTGAAGCGATAACAGATGCCTGTATGAAATTTGAGATTGATTCACAACACCGTTTTGTAGTTAGTAATTATCAAACTTCTCAATTAACACGGTCTCTTATGGGAAAAATAAAAAATTCTGTAAATACAGTTCAAAATGTACAAATTTGTTGAAATTTTGAAAATTTACTATTGAAGCAGATATAAAACGATGGTAAAAATTTCATGACGATTGACTAAAATTTTTTGCCATTAATTTATTCAAACAATATAATATTGATTCGCAAATTCAAATACAATATAATGTTTCTATGGCTATCACTTCAACCAATTAACGCATTGAAATATTAGTTGAAAATTTTTGGCGATCAATATAACGAATTATAGAAAGGGTAATAAACTTTTGTTTTGACTATACCAGTTGAATATCCTTAAAACCCTAGTTACGAATCGAAATAAAAAAAATCGATTTAGGGGTCATTACAATAACTTATCGAAAAATTGGGAAGTGAATTATGGAAAGACGTAAGATCGAAATCGAGGCGACATCAGTCAGTGCGGCGAAAAAAGAAAATGCGCGTGTGCCGCACGCGCTGCCGGACTCGGGAATAAAACCCAACGTACCTTGATACCCCAATCTCTATTTTTCCATAAAAAAATGGCAGAAACTTATTTATCCTTCGAATATTTTACGAGAATAATTAAAAGTAAGTTTCGATTGACGACAAATGTCAAGCATATGTTAACCCGCCAATGTAAAGACGAGAGTGGGAACTCATTAAACGTATAGAAAAATATTGGGAAATTAGAAAAAGAGATACATTATCCATAATCTTATCTCTAAGTGGTTTTCGTTGCTACCATCAACCTGCAGTGCTCCAAGAATTTGAACATTCCCTCATTAAAAGTATTAACGCGAAAAGTAAAAGTGATTTTAAGCAACTAAATTCCCGCGAATTTTATACCACTTGTCGAAATAAATTTTCACAAAACTAAACATATAAAAAAATTTTATACGTAATAAGACCAAATTTTTCAAAACACATATAACGCGCTATCAAGTGCAACTAATTAATTTATTCCAGTCAGGGCAAATTATCGATTTCAATATTGAAATTCTCCTAATTAATCTAAATCAACTTTGTAATCAAACAGGCAACAGCTTTGAAACTCCACATAAATATCTATCCCCATAAACTGATCACATCAACACTCTCGTTTACCACGCAAATCAGCCGATAAAATCCATGGAAAACAAAAAGCAAATGGTTCTTTACACACGTGAAAGCACGATAAATTGGTTTCGATTCAATTAGCACTTCACACCACGATAGTGTGAATAATTTCAGAAAATAATCGTACACTGCTGCGAATAAATATCGTTTGAAATTGAGATTAAACGACCCTTTCTCCCCTCATCGATCGCCAGTTATCATTTCCATGGAGCGTTCCAGTGCCATTGCTGGAGTATTCACAGTCGATTGTTAATCTTCATCGAATGAAATTAGTCTTCGCATTAATCGACGGTTGCTCACTGTGATTACCCACCATGCTAATTTATCAGGAGGAAATCATTGGTTCCGCAGCATAGCGCAACATAAACTGATGATGTTAGTAAACGTGTGGCGCATTTAAACTCACCTAGGCGCGACTACTCTTGATAAATAATTTACTATGATGATTTTCATTAATAAAATCAAAGTGACAAGAAATTGTCGCCTTTATTTTAACAAACCTGCGGAACGTAATCAATTTCAGCGGCAACCGGTTATTTCTGTACAAAATTCAATTGAATTACATGGAAAGGGTAGCAGATGAGAAGAGGGGGGGGGGGTCGCGGATTGAGACGCTCGCTGGGAACAGATAGAATTTTTCGTGCGTGAAAAACCTGGTTGCACGGTTTAAGAAATGTGATAAGACTTTTTTTGCCGATGAAGAATTGATCCTGAAGTCGCTTGATGACTGAGTCGCTGTAACCAAATTAATTAACTCCCAACATAGCCCAGAAGATCGATGTAATGACGATCGACTTGATAGGCCGCAATTTAGCGCTGATCGCGACAGTAATAACCCTCTTCTTTCATCTTGGCATATTTTTCGTACCAAAGAATTCATTAAAATCAAGAAGAGCCGACTGTAAGGAATGTTCGGTAAAAGAAAAATATGCAAATAATTATATCTAACATGTATAAAATACATGTGAACGTCTAAGAAAAAAGAGCGGTATTAAGTTATGCCCAATAATCTTAATCAGATAATCTTTATCAGATCCTTCAGATTTCATTCCAAAATCAAGCCGATGGAATGAAAAATCATGATGCTATGGAAGATCAACATGTGGAGTTAGTAAGCCGGCTTTAGGTCACGCGAAAAAGTTAACATTTGGCATTACGTTCTTGAATTATTTTATTCATCAATTTGACAATTTACATTTTACAGCAATTTTTGGTAGAGTTTTTTTTGTCAGTTATAAAAATAGATCGAAAAATATCAGCTTTCTACAATATGCAGCCTATTTCATGCTAGTTAAATCGTTCCCCTTACTTACATGTGAGGTAGACACACACACACATTTTTTTCAAAAATATTTCCTCATGTATTCCGATGGAAGCCGGAGCGTTCCGTGTGTGCTATCGGCGGTGCCCAGAAAACGAGACAGCACAGCCGGGCGGGAACGTAACCCGACGCAGGGGGTGGGGGGGAAGGGGGCGTAAACCGAGAACGGCCAATATTTTGGAAAATGAATGACACAATATGAGGTCTTTTGCTCGTTGACGTTGCCATATTATATTTATGGCCCCCCCATATATCTGACCTACGGTCGACACACGAAATATAAATTCCCAAGATATATGTCAGCACGTATGTGTCGTATATATCGCAAATAAGACAATTTTTTCACGGAATCGCATATATGCTACTATATATTGTTATCCGTGAATTGCCACATATCCGGTTTTAGTCCGGCTCATAAGTGGTTAACTCATCCAAATAATTTATCCCCTCATCGTCCTTAACCCGAGAAGCTTCACACCTTTTTATTCCGCACCATCGGCCAAAGTTATTCAGACCGCACGTACGAATGCTAAATCACTCGGTGTTTATCGACACGACGGATCGGCATAACGAGTAGGTGGCCGGGGCAAAACACGAATAAGTGAGTGCGGGGGTGGGTGCTTAATAAGAGTACATATGGAGGTGAAATAAAATTGAAAGAGAGAGGGGAGTGGAGGGTGGTGGTAACAGATACTCGAATTGCCCCACATGATCGTTATCCATAGGAGCCTGAAGCTGAATTATATCTTCAATCGTGGAGATAATATTGACTGTGATCTCTAATGACTTTGCAATCTTGACAATTCGCGGAAGCAAATTAGTTTGCAAGTGGGTGCGAAGCGGAGGTTGCAACCGTAATGAACTTGTGTCGACGTGTTCCGGATCTTTTGTGCGCATGCGCGGTGTCTCCTACAAGAAACAAAGATCACACATATATAGATATATAGGTAGATTAGTCAAAAGCGTTAGCACCTGGAGCTGTTCTCCAATCTTCCACAGGACCACGGTCCTGAACTCCGCAGAGGTCCGCTAATCTCAAATAGTGGCCGAGCAAGGGTTGAGGTGGAAATACTCGGGGAGAGCGATGATGGGAAAATAACCAATGTGGCTCATGATCGCATGAACTTGGACCTCCTGAGTGATCATCAGCATGCACCTCAGGACATGATCCTTCGCCGACCAACGCGTCGTAGAGCAGCGGGGCATTTAACATCCCTGGCGTCGACTTCATACTACGATTCACTAGAAGCTAGTGCACACATGACTATCACACATGTATGCATATGTAATATGGTTACGTACAGTAATGCCATGGTTATGATGATAAATGGCAGGTCAAGTGTGAAAGGAGTTAATCTGTCAATTGAGATCGATTCATCATTTTGACGTGCTCCGAACATGAGAGACTCGTTTATCTAATCAGACTTGAGCACTGGTTCACACACACACTCCTATTTAAAAATTTATAGAAAAAAAATGCTGAGAAAAAATAAACATTCATTCATTTATCATGAATTTCATAGAATTCACCATTAAAAAAACAACATTTTGACACATATCTCCTGAATATTGGTATACGATCCTGAGGTACACTCCCTCAAAAACGAATGTTTAATGTCACAGATGCGCCATCTAAATCAGCGTTTATTACATCTCCCGAGTTGAGGGCTATAACTGTGCTCATACCTTCTCCAAGTGAAGTCCCACTTTTTTCCAAATCCCCCACACCGTTCGGCCACAACGATATATGACACCACGCTGTGTCGCACAACCGTCTACGAGAAAGAAGGCAGAAAAGGAAAATAAGATGTCCAGAGGTTTTTTCGGGTAGAAGACCGAGACGAGGTCCAGGGGGTCGCCGAATATTTGCGAAACTGTTTTAGCTGGGTAATTTACATATTCCGATCCGTGGAACAAGGACAAATAAGAAGAGATTACCACGTGAATGTTTTGGCTAATCAATCCGAGACCATGTAGCTGTTCCAGCCAATTATCAATGGATTTTTCGGTGTTTTGATTTCACTTGTAGATTTTTATTTCAATTCATTCGGAATATAGTAAAGTAGTTGGTCCGGCAATCTGAATCTCCATTAGAATGCGCATTGGTTTGCGCGATGGAATCTACTTGGTAATTATTACCCTTCTTGATAGCATTCGGAATTTTGTATGAGAATATGCGTATGTATATGTATATGGGAACACAAAACAAAATTTTAAATAAGATAATATAACACGAATATTAAATTTCCCTAGCGTCAGTCTCGGAAATCGCGAATAATTTAAATTGTTATAATGGACTCTTGCGAAGGAAATGGACTGGCCCAAAGGGCCCAGCCAATTAGAGCACTCTAACACCTTTTTCTCAATGGAGTTGCGCAACCGACAGAAGCTATTCAACAAGTGTCAAATGCGTCAATTCACTCTCGTGTCGGGTGGCAAGGAATAAACACCTCATTGTAGAATTTGTGTACAGCATAAGCCAATTGTCTCGTCCTGTATATCCGGCATTAGCCGCTAGTCTATTCTTTAAATATCTTTTGTAAAATTGAGACAAGTTCTTATCATTATTGTCTTGTCAACCTACACCAGGAGAGTCGGTTTCCGAGGCAACGACAAAGTAAGCAGTTCTCAGTTTTGTTAACTCTCCTTGGTCTTTCTTCAATTGGGTCTCCAAAGTCGAATCACGAGATGAGCAAATCGAATCCAAAGATGAGCAAATCGCGAAGTAGAACCCCAAACCCCACACTGTGAGAGGACCACTGATGACGCTTTGCCGGAACCAAAATGCAAAGAGCCCTTGAATGGTTGCTCTTACCTCGCTAATTTACATAATTCCGAATTCACTGAAAAAGGAAAAATAAAAGGAGATTAGAGCCATCTCTAGACAGAATGTTTTGGCGTAAACTTGTGCCAAGCCATTTAGCAACACAAATTAGTCGGTAGCTCGAGTGAGATTGGTATCACATACATGTCGGAGCGTTTGTAATGCTGAATACCATACTTGGTGTTTTCTCGAGTTCCCTTTACACTCCAGGCTATTCTATCTCTCATCCTTGGTATGTATTAGTACCAAGATTGTTGTTACTGTACCGAGAAAGTGGCTCGTTTTAACCCATGCGTGACCATACTGATATTACCGTGTGAATAAGATTATAATACTGCACCGGGTATTTGCATAATATGAAAATGTTGAAGGGCAGTGCCGACTGCCCGGCTCCCTGCGGACGCAGATTAAATTAAAGTAATGTGTGCATTTGATAGGGTAATTCCATTTGATATTGGGAAGCGATTTGATCAATTTTATAGATTAAATAGCAGATGAAATGCGGCAAAACGGTTGGGGAGTGAAATTGATTTCAAGAGAATTCCTAGTATCAAGTGAAATAAGGAGATAAATGTACTTATTATCCTACACGATATACATTTAATGTGCAAGTGAAGTACATGGATGCACGTGATTGTTGAGGATCGTTATGATAGGAGATATCTCAAGTGTTGAAAAGTGTGGTGGAGAATTGCCGATGTTGCGTTCCTGAATTGAGAAGTTGATAGTCAAAATCCACTGGATCTGGTTGAAATTTCTGGAAGAAAAGTTTGGGGAGATGCATTCTGTCAACAAGAATTTGCTTTTTTTTCCTTGCATGGCAAAGTCATCTCCTTTTATTGGTCCCCAAAAAATATGGGGATCAATCTGACGCTCTCCCATCAAAAAAGATATCAGCATTCAGGTGTCCACTTTCCATTGATTTTCGCAGATAATTGAGACACGAGACACATCTCAAAGAGAATAGACTCAGCTTTATTACGCGCAAAGAGTGGTACCGGTGTCTATTTCTGTTGTGGTCGAGGAAGAAGACGGCGAGACCAAATGACATAACCCAGGGTTACTGGCCTTCTCGTGGCACTACTCCGGATTTACGAACGATACCAACTTCAAATCATTATTATGGCCCTCCCGCGATATCTCCTCCAACATGTGCGGAAAGATCGGCTGTTTCGGGGATTATCTTTACGCTTCGTTTGAAGTTTAGCGCTGAGATTAATGGTGACACATTAAATGCGGAATAATATTTTTCATTCTTTGATATTTGTTGATGGGCTGGGTGAATGATAATAGGATCATTCAGACTACATGGATATACCACTGAATCAACCCCCATATATCTAATGTTTTAATAATAAATAAACGAGATGCACGTGTGACCCTCGACGAGTTGCATCATGAACTCCCCGATGTGTTACTGAGTGTGTATGTGTAACGAAAAAATTCATATAACGAAAAAGGTTTGTTTCTACATGGAGAACAACTTTTATTTAGAACTTTTCCATCTAACTCTTACTGATTATATAATAGAGCGATATGAACAATTAAAATTGTTAACCAGTGATATGTCCTGAGCTATGAAAGTTATGAAAAAAGTCATAAAACACTATGTGTGTATTTTTGTATGAGAAATAACATTCATTAACATTTGTTTTGAATAATCAGAATTGTTAATAACAATTGAAGGAATTGTTCTCGAGGATTGACACTTCTTTTCCGCCTGGACATCAGTGAGAAGTGATTTTTAGTCAACAGAGAAACAAATCGATGGAGCCGTTTACGAGGAACCGTTGGCTAAAAAATCACTCAGGACCCATGAGGTATATTGCGGCCTCTCCTGGCGGTCCCAGTGGAAACCGACTTTTTCCCAAACTGTACAGCATTTACACTATCTGAAGCAACAGTAATTGGAGAAAAACCATGGAAAATCTCAACATGTACAGCCGTTCTTTTCGCAAAACTCCGATTCGAGGATGAATCCGTATGAATTAGAGCCTGGATAATTCCACATTACTATCCCGAAAGGATACTCCCCGTACGGGCATTCGATCCTGGGATCTTGTGTCTATATTTCTTCTATTCATTATTTTCTCTTTTGAGAACTTCATTATTGTGAAATTTTGTTAAAATCTCCGTGACACTTTTATGTTCTTCCTGCAATGCATGTCGGTCACACTTCAAATCCGCACTTAAACTAACCCATTCTTTGCGACGCTCTTGTCATATCTCAGCATCGTACTTCTGGAATTCCCTTCCTTCAAGCATCCGTAATCTCCCATCTCTCCTATCTTTCAAATTAACGCTTCGTTTTTTCCTATTGAGCGGGGAGTAATCCGCTCTGATCATTTCTTAATTTCAGTTACTTCTGGCTGTGCTATCATGGCTTCTATTGGGTGCCTGGCCTGCTAAGTTCTTTGACTCTGTTACTTTCCATTATGTTTTCTGCATTTTTATTATTCTGTTACTGGATCTTATCGACTATTTTCAATTCTTGGTTTCTTCTGCTGTAGAAAATGTAATTTTCTGTCTAAATTGCTAATTGACCGTTTGATCATGTATTCTTCTGTACAACATAATATACAGTTAATAAATCTCAACTAACTAACTATTCTGTCCCTGAACTTACTATCGCGTATTTACGAGAGAAGATTCGACTTTGATAATACAATATGCTCATGTGCAATTCCACGATAAAGTAAATAGCTCTGGTTAAGTTCCGATTGCGGTCTCTCAGTTTCAGCATTATTAATCTTGATTAATCATCAATGAATATTCCATGAGCTTAATCTCACCACTTTCAAGTGAAAAGGCCTGAAATTTATCGTCGTTATCCTTCACGACTAAATAATGAATGAATTCTATCGCCAAAGTTTCTATCTAATTACCCACAGCAACTCTAACAGGGTCACTCAATAAATGACTCAAAAAATTGTGAGGCAATAATTTTCAGCCTACAAGTTGAAGGAACTATGGTGATTCGTGAGTTAATGAACTCAACGAGACGATCAAAACTAATTAGAACAGTCGTAGTTCATTAACAACTGGGGTCGTTAACTGCTGAGTAGAAAAAAAAAACGGAAAGAATCAAGTGCTTGAGTTCTCAAGAAGAGAGCCATCGATTCTAGATGCACGCTCGAATCTCCATACACTACAAGGTTGAAAAAGCTCGGCATATTAGTATTAGACGTAGACATATAATTATGCGATGATCAAATGTGTCTCGTCTGGCAATGCTGGTGGTCATGTTACTCGTAAATCTTTATGTCTAAACTGCCCCAACGCTTTTTCCTGATTGAGAATGTGTGTGACAAGCTAGAACACTTTGTAGCACAATTTGTAGCCGCCGTTTTACGCATTTTTTTGCGCTTTTGGTTAGTTTTTTTCGCGTTCTGTGTTTATTATTAATGAAGGTAGGTGAAGGGGATGGTGATGTGATTTGTCATAAGCCCCATCAATCAGTAATCGATTTGAAATTGGAAAACTTCATTCATAAGATTTTAGTGAAAAGATAATTTTACCTCATTAATTATTAACTATTTACTGAAGTGAAACTTCTATAGGCGCCTCTGGGCGTGAATCGAATACCCGCGAGTCCTTATGTTACAAAAAGCGACAGGATTGGGGAGGGGGAAGTGCCATATCTGGAGTACGTACGCACTTTACTCCCTAGGATATAGAGACGGTATATGAGGTACGGGGAGGGGAGCACGAGAGAGAGAAGAATAGAGTATTCACGCACAGCTAGACCCATTAACAACGTGTTGCATGAGAACGTCGATAATGACACGTTCGTCATAATTTAACGCAGGCTGTAAGATGGCGTTGTGCGCATTTTCTATCCACGGCACAATGCCAGCGTTTTTCCAGTATGGTGTGTTAATGTATACGTTATATATGTGCTGAGCGTTATTTTATATATCATAATTTATGTCCGGAATAATTTGGTGTGTGTGCTAATCAAAAGTTTTCGTTTCTGAGTTCAGTTATCACGAACCGATAATTTCATTCGCAGAAAATCGTGAGATGGGAACAGAATAAAACATCTTTTGTATATTGATATAATTGGATTGTTTTAAATCGTAACCTCCGATTTATACCGATATTAGAGCCACTAATCCTATCCTATCCTCAGCAGCAGAAAATTTTTTTTACAGAATATCATAACATCTTTATAATGGCACCAATCTTTAACGTTTTATATTATCGAAGATATTCCACTTTGTAATGAGCCACGGGTTGACCCAGGGGGGGGGGGGGGGGGTTTGATCGGAACCTCCGATTGTATTGGTAATCGCAGTGGTCCCACAGTCGCCCCGCCTTGGAAATCAATCGACTGTTGTCTCAAAATGCACCCCATTATTAATTGAAAAATCAACTGATGCTTAATTCAAAAATCACCTGCTTATTAACTTCCCACGAAAATTCTGTAAACATTCCCGACAGTGGAGTGTATCGGAATTCTGGAATTTTCCGTTTCCGCCATTTCACCTGCTGCTCACAGGACTTCAAAAACGATTCCCAGTGTATGTGTGTGTATGTACTTCAACATACATGTACACACGTATCGAGAAGATAATGATGCGGCCCCTCGAAGGTCACACCCACATCGCGTATATTGATTGCAGGATTCCTTGCGTCCTGATAAATCACGTGATTCCTACATATGGAATCACATAATTTTCAAATTGAGAGTTCCTGTCTGTGAATAGTTACTTTATCTATGTGTTGCATCCTCAAAATTTCTCCCACATTTGTAACATTTTAATGTTTTACCGATACAAATTTTCACTCGACCATGATTTCTCTTTACAGCAATATTCCAAAGGACATCAGTGTCTCGGGGACAACTGCGAATCCAGGGTGTTGCTACTTGTCTCTACCTCTGCATGGACTCCTGCGGTCTGCTCTACGGCTCTGTAAGTATTTTTTTTTTTTGTATTATTCGCACAAACTCACACCCCACTTGTCCAACACTCAATCATTTTCCGGCAACTCAGTAATTAGTACATGCAACCATTACAGATGCTCAGGCTCAATGATAAATTCAGTTTGTAAAGTTGAAACGCCGTTATGTCGCCGATTTGTTTTGCATTAATCTGTAATTGGTACGGTTGTTCTCTATTTGATGTTGAAGTGGAAGCGCCGCTGGCAATGAAACGATTTGAAGTTGAATGTGACCACATGTTTTCCTGTGTTATCCCATACCGATACCCTCAGTACTGGGAAAATAATAATGAGTCCATTACTAAAACTCAACAGCTTGGAAAAATGAAGAGCCATTGCTATTTTTATCGCATGAAGCACTATCGATGATGATATGGTGATCCATATTTATGGGCAATATCTTCATCTTACACGAACAAAAATTCTTCTTTGCAAGTACCGGACTTCCTGATTGATAATAAAACGTTCCCTAAAGATCCCCAAGTTAAAACAAAACATGTAGATGCAAAGAAACGCTACACGAAAAAAGTGAAACACAAAATTCGTTTTTTTTTCCAGTGAGCATGTAGCATGTCGGAATTTTCGTAACGCCCCCTCCACCACTCGCGTTGCACCCCTCCCTTAAAAACGTTGCATCGAATTGTGTTGCGCGCCATAAGAAGCGTCACGTCTTATTGACGTAACAAATATTATGCCAAAATTCCAACTACCTCACTTCGCTTTATTACAATTTCTTTTGGTAAGAAAATTTAGAGTTCCAGATATTTAGAAGCTCCTTAAAATGAACAGCATCGGAAGGCATTTCATTATGTCTTCCATCAGATTCATGGTGCGGGCGAATTCTGGTATGTAGGCAAAGTAAACAGGCATTTTGGCTTGTGACCATGCTGGATGACTACAAAAATAGAAAATATGAGACATTCCAGTGGATAATGGCTAAGCGATGTACGGAAGCCATGAGTATTGTCTTGCAGCTTAATTACACCAATGTTTTGACTTATGTCGTGATCCCATTTAGGATATACCGCGACCCCTCCTGGCGGCACCAATGGAAACCGACTTTTTCCCAAACTGTACAGCATTCACTCAGTTTAAATTAACGAATGTAATACCCAGAGACTGCTTCACAGTCCTTGGGTCAACCTGTCATGAAGGATAATCATGGAAGGCCACGTGACGGGTATTCTCTATCCGTTGATTCACTCTTCCGTCTTGTTTCTCGTTCTTCGGCTACTGCTGCGGTGAAGGTCACTGTGGGATATACGATCAAGAGGGATGATGATAGGGATACCTTCCCGAATAGAAATTTGGAGCACTTGGTCACTAATCCGCCAGAGTGCGCGCGTGCCAGATTCAAACTCTGAAAGACGCAGCACAAATTCTACCTGTGATTCCGCCTTAATTTAAGACGGGAAGGTGGGCGGGGGGAGGGGGGGGGGTCTGGATTGGTAACCACAAGGGTTACCCTCCGGATTGTCAAAAACGTTCAAAGATAATGTGACAAGTAGGATAGGGAAAAATAGCTCTAATTTAAGTGGCTTTATGCATGCGACAAAAAATATTGAAAAATTAGATGATCGGATTGATTATGAGAATCGCCAGAATTATTCGGGTGCTGGCGTAAAGGTTGATGAAAACTCCAGAAAGTTTGGTGAGAATTAGTGGAATAATCCATCTACATACCTCTATGGAGTCGGTATGTGTGGGGGTCGTTGTAACTTGGTATCCGATTTATCAATGGACATCCCTCTCCATACATTTGTTTATATTTTTGGGAGTCGAAATGATGAACGCAAATGAGTTACTGAGAAGTATGAAGGAACATTGAGTCAGTGGAATAGAACAATTGAGGGTGTGTGGTGAATATTAATACTGTCATTCATATCGATCAGAATCGCAATCAGATTGGGTTCGACGGAGCATGAAGGATGCTACTTGATTAAACATTCTAGATGCTTTTGTGGTTGTCTGGGCTCTTGCCATTGTGCTTACCAAATCAAACCGGGAAAGTTTTCTGACTCAAATCAAACACGTTCAGCATTGTAATTATGTTCTGCGGTTATGGAAATTGTTGGTTGGTGGAAAATATTGGATATTGAGCATGTTCATGTAGAAGCATTCCAGGCGCGCCTCGGATTCGTGTCTCCGTTTGGGAACCATATGAATATTTCAGTGTCCACTCATTCATTTGTTGCACAGAAATTACCTCTCACTGATGTCCAGGCGGGGAAGGAGTGTCAATCTTGAAAAACAATTCCTTCAATGATTATTAATAATTTTGATTATTCAAAACGCTCTATCGCGAGAACGGTTAGAGATAGGAGAAAAAGTATACAATGAATATTATTCCTTATACAAAAATACACACTTAATGTTTTATGACTCTTTTTCATAACTTTCATAGCTTAGGACATATCACTGGTTAACAGTTTTAACTGTTCGTATCGCTCTATTACATGACCGGTGAGAGTTAGATGGAAAATTTTTAAATAAAAGTTGTTCCTCATGGAGAAACAAACATTTTTTGTTCTATGATTTTTTTTTGTAACACTCATAATGATACGCTAAAGTTCGCAGATTATCAAATGGATTTTTCATTTCAATTTTAAATTCTTTATCAAAGCTATATATCATACAACTTTTCGCCTCTGAAATTAATATTTCTTTGATTCACTTTATCCACCATAAACTGACATCTTCTGTACCGCCGTTATAATTTTCTTTCCGCAATTTCCTCATTTTTTTGCAGTAGCAAAGGTTTAGACACTAAAATTTTCCGAGGCTTAAAACTAATGGAACCATTTTGTACTTAATTCATTTATATTTCTGCAATCAATCAATTTCAAGTGCAGTTATGATGTTGCATACCACAAGTGTATGAGTAATAAATGCAGCAGTAAAAAGTTATATCAATTTCTATGATGAAATTTTACGATCAAATATACGCGCTCGGGTGATAGAATTAATGTAAGATTATCATATGCATTAAGACAGGTCATTCGCATTATATGTTTTCATCAATATCATTCATATATTAGCAATCATTGGTACGTTGGAAATTTTATGTAGAAATAAAATTGCAAGGAGCAATCTATAAAATACGACTTACTTCGGCGAAGTACTTCCTCTTTATCCAATGTCGAGACATTTCAAATGTTCTAAGTAGTGTTACTGTGATACGAGGGCAGTCGAGAATTTCAACTCCTATGGTCTCGTGTTGTCTCAATTTTTTTTTCATTTTTCAAACGACTCCTTTCAAAAGCTGGTTCATACACACATACACACACCCGCTGCAGGGTCAAAATATTTTCTCATGGATTCCGACCGATAGCAGAAACATTCCGTGTGTTGTGTCTTATCGGACTTAAGCAGTTGCTGCTCACATATTCAACAAATAAATTAATTAATCGATAAGGAAAAAAAATGCATGGTAAATAAATAAAATCTGAAATATAAATAGCTGCATTCCTGAATTCAGTGATGCTATTCGCATAAAAAAATCGTGGAATATTGTTATTTGATGATTGTCGCGACGCCGAGCCGAGGGAAAATCGTTTCTCGAAAAAGTCTTTTCCCTGATGTACTTCTCCCTTGGGCAATGATTGCCGATTGGAAAGAGAGATAAGGAAGCAGACAGGCATTCCGTTAAAACCCATAAAGGAAATACATCTGTAAAGAATAAAAAAAAGCATAAATGTCAAATCGAGCATTAAATCTATTCCTCAAAACAGCCACTTTTTATTCTCGATGGAAGGATTTCACTGTTCTTCATACCACGTCCCTCCTATTAAGGAGACATCATAGGGAAATGACCAAGTTTTTATTTGATCCCCAGCTTTATATTCTATCAAGTAAGAAAACAGTGAGTTGTGGGAAAGAGGGGCTTTGGTACCGTCTGAAATTGAAAGAAAACTAGGGACATGGAGGTGTGTCTGCCCCCGTTGGGAGCACAAACAAAACTTCTCGATTCGTGATTTATCCATCTTTGCCGTTCCTGGATTTTCCGACACGTCTTCAGGAACGCTCTGTGTGTGCTATTGGCGACACCCATAAAATGAGACCGCACGGCCGGGCGGGACCCAAGAGGGGTCTCTGGTAACCCAACGCAGGGGGGAGGGGGTGAGTTCCATCATAGGTGCCGGCCATCGCAGCACAGGGGTTTCTGGAGGTTTACCCTGTGTTTAGGAATATGATCGCCTAAAATGGCGGAAGTCGGCCCCAGCCGCAGGGATGGGTGCCCGGTAGGCCCCCTGAAGGAATGCTCAGACAGCAGCTAACCGGGGCGTACAAATGAGAAGGACGGAGACAAAAAAACACAAAAACAAATCGGAAAGAAAAGGATTTAGGGGTCTCGAAAAATCGGGTTAATTAATATTGAAGCCATCAAAATGGAGATGATCAGTTGAGTACCCCTTGTTTTCAGATTCCCTCATTTTTTAATGCAGCGTATATCTGAAATACCATGCTATATATGCTAAGATCGCCATTTTTTCTGAATTCTATTGTTTTTTCTAATCATTGTTTTTCCCATAAAATTCCTTACACGAACTCCTTAGCCGGATTCATCAAAGAGTGCGGAACAGTCCATCATCTTTTTCCTTGCGATGGATGCCCCAGAGCAGTTGAACTGAAGTGTACTTCTTTTATCTGCAAGCCATGTGAAAAACTAAGCTTCTACGATGAAGCAGTCTAGGCCGCATTGGCAAGATTGATGTGTTCGCGTATTGAAGTGACCATGGAATGACTGGATTTCCGTACTTCAAGAACAAACATTTTTTTCTAAGGTCTATCGTATAAAATGTAGATCTACAATATGAAACTACCTCCGTCCAATTATTTTTCCATTTTTTAAAAGTGAAACATCTTAAGGGACTATCTGAAGGTGAGGGGGGGGGGGGGGTGAGGGTAGGAACGTGTTTCGGTGTCACACTTTGTACAATTTTTCCGATTTCCTACACTTAAGAAAAAAAATTCTATTCCTCTTCTGAAGTTTTCCTTCTCTGGCGCGTCAGGAACTTATAGGGAAAAAATGAAATTGTGGAAAAGTTAAGTCAAAGAATGTGTAATGGAGGTGTTTCGTCGCCGACGAGACCTGACATTTTTTCCAAATAATTGTTGTCTAAATTATTTCTTTTATTCCGATCGGTAGAGGAAAAGAGAAAGGGCTGAAGAGGCGGAGGGTTAGGTCCTTGAGTCATAACAGTGTTCGGGAAAAATATTCAATTTTATCATTTTAACATGAAGAGATACCAAAGAGGCAACTGAAGAAAGGCCCAGACTCGCAATTCTCTTTTCCTTTCAATAAAACGCTTTGCTGTGTCACTTCATAAAAACTGCACATCTAGCCATTCAATTTAAAAACCCTTCGCAGTTCACATTTGAGGCCGAAAACCCATTTGGTATTCGTTTCACCACTCTCCCTCTTATCGTGTATCCGAGCTAGAACGGTATATTCAGGAGAATTATGGAACCTAAATGTCTTTTACAACTTGATCCCTTACCAGCCGTCGCGGACAAAATTGGATAAGCCGATGGTTGAATTTTATTACTCATTTTTTCTTCCCTCAACAGAGGTACATTTTGGTAAATTTCTCTCACTAATATTTACAAGGTCTCTCACCACTGCTAAGGGGTTGGGCCTCAGTCCAACCAATAAAAAACATCTCTAGTTGTTCTGAGTTAAAAAAAAGCCCCCCTCCAGCTCTTCAAATCCTCCGAAAATGAACTTGAATTGGATACAGTTTTCTGTGAAATTTCAAACGTCGAGATCATTTCTTGATTCTTCAGTAAATAGAAAACATTCTGTTTCCTTCCTTGCGCCGAGAAAACTCGTGTATACAATAAACTGAGAATATAAACAGTGTCTTCTCTAATAAAATCTGTGTTGTGTCCAGTCATTTAACCAATTAAATAATTAAAAGGACCTATTTTCGAATAAATCAGTATCGCAAAGGATATTAATTTGGTAGTTTGAGTGTCCCGAACTTTTTGTAGGTACAGGAGGTCCATGGAACCCCGATAGGAATTCTCAATAGAAATTGCATTACATAACTTTGACATAATCTTCATATGACCCAGATATATCTGCGATGTAACATGACATATTGTTTTCCCATATGGGTAGACTACAAAGTAGCTCTATGCCAGACATTAAGAAGAAGACATGGATACAAAAATTGCACCAAAGGAAGAAATAAGAGTTGGAAGAAGAAGTAGCAGTAAAAACCACAATAATAAAGAGTCACGAGTGGTGTAGAGCAATAACAATTTTGCGATATTCACAGAGTCGTTCCTCTCCCGACACAATTGTTCGCATCGCTTCAATTTCTTGTGCCACTAAAGACAATTCGCTACTAATATCAGACATACCCCTAGAAGGATGAGAGGTTTGAAACCACTAATGCTATAAGGTGACTTACATCCAAAAATTCCACCTAAGTCAGAATACACCATGTATCGTTTGCACCCATGTAGAGAAGACATTTTTTCGCGGGATCTGCTCTCCGAGGCTCCTTCTAAGCTGTGTTACATTGAAATTTTCAAGATCTTTCTTATCAAATGAATTCTCGCAAACGGTTTGGTTCATCAAAGAGTGGAAAAATGTCCTTAATCGCTCGCCTTGTGACGGACTCACCAAAGCCGCAAAATTCTTCTATTTTCTACATAACCCAGAAAAAAAAACTGAAGTGTCGCGATGAAGCGGTCTCGGAAGCATTGCCAAGATTAATGTGAATGCGCATTGAAGTGGATATAGAGCGAATGCTTTTTCACACACTGGTTAAAACGAGAAAAAAATCACGACGACAGGGGACATGCAATTCCTTAACCAGATGTTGATGCTACTGTGTAGATGCCGCGCGACGTCGCTTGCATAACGCCCCAAGGAAATTCCACGCTAGGCCACCACGTTGACGATATATGTGTATACACACACATTCTGTGTAGAGTGCAACTTCAGTAAGTGAGACCAGTGCACCGCCTCAAGTTCTCCTTATAGTGAATGCGCCTTATAGTACAACGTGGATTTTGTATATAGAAGGGGGCAAGCAGCAAACGCCAGGCACGCGCGTTCGCGTGCACAAGTTGCGCGCGCCGGTTTGACGAGTAGCCGTGCCTCGCGCCTCCGTCTCTCACGATTCGAATATCTACAAACCGGCTGTAATCAACTGCCCCATTTGCATGGGGAATGAACGATAATCCCTCTTTTCGCAAAATTACTCATCTTCAGTTCATTTATTCTTGTGATTCTGCGAATTGAAAATTTAAGTGCATGCTGGGAAAAGAGAATTTTGATTTTGAGAAAAGAAGCAGGATGAATGGAACAATTGCATTCAGAAAGAAAATCTGTGCTCAAGCTCATAATAAACATGTTATCCTTTAGTAAAAAATATTGACAGGTTCATGAAGTCATAAATTTCTTCCATCGAATTGTTTCATTTTCCGCACGTCAATTCGTTTCCCCCGATAAAATATTTACTTGCAACATATACTTATTTGCCTCCAGCATTTTTGCCCTCAGCCCTTCTCCCCCTAGTTGCCAATATACACGCCTTGATCGAGCTCTAATTTTCCCGAGAAAAACCTCGAAAAATGTCAGAAAGACTTAATGATGTACACTTACAAAAAATCGAATTAGCGGAATTTGTGAAAATTATACGTCTCGAAGGCCTCGTTGGAGATTTAAGAAAAACAATATTTTACAGGCTACTGGGGGATTTTTCTCGAAAGCAGGTTTACACCAAGTTATCGGCTGACGCCGCTTAGCGCCCGTTTTTCACCTCAAAATATGAACCTTGCATATTTATTATCTATTCATTTTTATTTTTTCCCCAAACAGTCAGAATCGTAGATGGCAAAATATGGCACATGCACTTTACACAACGAAATTGTCAGAAAATATTCGACAATTTTAATAGTACATGTACATATTAAATACGATTCTAGAATAATGGCTTCGACATTGGAAGATGCTCACAATAATTGCCAAAAAAATTCCTGTTCTGTTATGTGATCCGGGAAGCTTTACTGATTGGAACGGCAAATTCTGTTTAATTAACCGTTCATCAAAATTAGGTCAAAACGTCATATCGTCGATATCTTATCTTAAGTTCAGGAGAAACCCATCTGCATCCAGAGAATGATCGAGATTCGCTTTAAGTTGACTTGAATCAAGTAAAATATTGACTTAGGTTGGCTAGGTTCCAATTTGAATTCAGTGTAATGATTTGAGTCATGTAGAATTCCAGTTCAATGAAGCATCCAACTTATATTGAACCAGTGGGAGACTCGAGTCAGATTGATCTCGGATTAACGAAAATTGATTAACTCATTTAGTTACACTTCGCGTGACTCAGGTCGATCTTTGCTTCACTCAAGTCGATCTCGACTTGAGTCAAGTCGATCGCGGCTGACTCAAGTTAATTTTGGCTTGAGTCAAGTCAATCTTTGCTTGACTCAAGTGGATCTCGACTTGACTCACGTGGATCTCCGCTTAACTCGAGCCGATCGCAGCTTGACTCAACCCGATCTCGGCTTGACTTATGTCAATCGCGGCGGATTCATGTGGATCTTTATTTGACTCAAGTCAATCTCGCGTGGACTCGAGTGAATCTCGACTTGACTCGAGTCGATCGCGACTTGACTCACGTCGATCTCAGCTTGACTCGAGTCAATTTCGACTTGACTCAAGTCAATCTCGACTTGACTCGAGTCGATCGCGGCTTGATTCAAGTCCATCTCGATTTGACTCGAGTCGATCTAGGCTTGACTCATATCAATCGCAGCGGATTCCGTTTATCTTTACTTGGCTCAAGGCCATTTCGGCGTGAATCAAGTCGATGTGCACTTAACTCAAGGCGATATTCCGCTTGTTCAAGTTGACCTCTACTTGACTCAAGTCGACATTGTGCAAGTCGCCTTGCATTTTTTCAGTCAAATATTCAATCTACTCACATTGTTTTCTGTAGGTTTTTCTGTAAATTTTGTTTTGAAACTATTCCCGCTGTCTACATATATATCCGTATACTGGCCCCATTCGCACAGCTCTCCATTGAGTGCAACAGACTTAGAATTGGTAATTGACTTAATGAGCTCATCGTCGATGGCTTCTCGGCGTAATTGTATGGGAAAGGTCAGGGACACTTATGAAAGCACGTTACACAGGCACAATTGTCTGCGGCATGCGGAAGCTGGAGCGTCTCGCGTGCCGGATTAATGATAAAACTGAATTAATGTAACAAATAAGTGTATTTTAATTGCTGGAACTTGGAAAAAAATTCCACAGCAATTCATTATTCTTCAATTGTCGAAGAATTTTATAATGAAGTGGGAAGGCTCTTTCACTTTGACGTAATCAACCCTATCATCAAATTTGTTTGTAACATTATGGAGGGTAAATGTGGAAACAAAATCTTGACAAAATCTCAAATTTCCAATTCTCCCATCAGTCTGTAGCATTCTCCCACGCTTATACTTAGATTCCGGCCAAAATCGCTCGGTGAATTTTCAATTTCTGCCCCTAGCATAGTATGTGTTTGAAAATTTTGGAGCGAAGCAGGAGCATTCCGTATATGCTATCTGCGATACCCATAAAGTGAGACCACACGGTCGGACGGGTCCCACGGTGGGGGGGGGGGGGGTTCCATCGTAGGCGCCCGCCATCGTAGCACAGGGGTTTCTGGAGGCTTACCCTGTGTTTAGGAATATGATCGCCTAAAATGGCGAAAGTCAGCTCCAGCCGCATGGATGGGTGTCCGGTAGGCCCCCTGAAGGAATGCTCAGACAGCAGCTACCTAGGGCATACAAATCAAAGGGACGGAGACAAAACAAAAAAATAAAAACATGTAGACACATACGTACAGACATATACACAGAATTCTCAACCTGAAATGTCCATCGTTTTTCCATAAGTCCATGTGTTGATAACATGTATTTCCAATCACCAACCGGTTTACCTTCGATCCGGAAATTATAGGTTCGACCGTCAAGGGTCAGACCCGCAGTCTATTTATTATCTATAGGAATGTAACCGTCCACAAGATAAGGGCCCACTTTGGCGGTATTGGAATTTGTATAGTCTAGTGATCTAGATGACATTCCTTATATGGTAACATGGAAGTAAGCATATATTGGATTCAAGTAGAAAAATATAAAATAGAGAAAATATATATTTTTTTTTAATTTTAGTATAAGCGGGAAAATCAATTTTGAAACTGCATTCAAAGCAAATTTAACTTGTTATTCTTTAAATAATGAGATTTACCAGAATCAACGTAATACACATATATTTCATTCATTTTTTTTCTGACAATGTAAAGATACTCCAATTCTTTTACACACACTTCTTGGTTATTGCAGCCCGTCCATAAATCAAGTTCAATAAGCAACGAGAATACCCACCTGCGGCTTCATATCGCCCCTCGTTATTCCGAAAAAAAATGGACCAAGTAAATCCACTAATTATTTTAAACACTTAATTTGTGCTTCTCTGTACGTCCTGCCCATTTATCTTTCAACCTTTATTTTGCTAACCGCACGGAGAACAAAAAATTGCAGATTCTATAGGGAAATCTCAGAAAAATGATGGACCCACCCCATAATCGAAATGCAAAATCTCGCTCGATGATTAAATACGTATTATAAGAGGATTTTCAATTATTTTCATGACTCCAACTCTGAACCAGAATTGGATAAATTTAAATGCTGGGGCACAAACACACACACACATTCACACCCACACACACACACACCCACTCCCACACACACACCCACTCCCACACACACCCACTCCCACACACACCCGAACCCACACCCACACACACACACACACCCACACATACAGAACGTTCATCCAAAATTTGTCAGAATGATGTAAAACGAATATCCGTTGATACCTAACGAATGACAAGGTGATTCGTTATCAGGTGACGAAAACATACTCAAGACAACTCAATTAATTGACGATCAACGAATCGACATTTCAGAAATCTAAATCACTCCAATCCGTCCAATCCTCCATTCTACCACTGCAGCATTTCACAAGGGTTATCAGTTAACATTGGATATTCTTCCCACTCAGCGGATACAGCTAATCAGTTCCGTGCAGGATCAATAAACGAATAATGCCGGATGAAACTCAGCAGCTGATGCTAAACGAGCTTCAGATAGATTTATCTACTGTGCATACATCTGTTATCTATTTTACGGATGTTTTTGGAATCTTAAGCGGCTACCACAGTATTTATGTCCCCAAGTTTGGGAAAATTCTAAATATTACAAAATAACATGGAAATAATTTCCAAATTTTCCAAAATATGCAATGTAATTCCATATTATTTATTTACTATTGAAACACATTTGCCTGAACTCATTGCGACGTCACGTGATCTCTCATACTTTCTGCTGTATAAGGAACATATTTAATTACACAACAATCTATATGTCTGGGACGGTGACTTTTTATCCTAACGTATCGTCAAAAAAAAGAATAAATTAGTACCACAATTATGTCCCGCAACGTGGAAAATGGGAAGAGCTTCATACTACATAAATATCATATGCGAGCCTTCAAGCAGATGTAGCCTTATCGCTATGGCTATAAATGTTGCGAGGCAAGGGCGCATGAGATATACTCTCATACTTGCCGAGAGTTGACTAGTTTAATTGGTTCGGTTTTGCTATCGCTCAGCGTGTCACATAAATAATAAATACACTTCATACCCATACCTGGATTGGTATTATCCAGTGGGGAGTCGCATCACATTTCTCAGGGCACAGTGAAAAATATTATCACGGTGGAGAAAAACAATCAATTTAATGTTGTTGAAGGTACTTTCTGTAGAAATTGCAATGAATTCTTAGCAAAGTGAATTTAAGTGAAGAAAATTACAGTTGAGATGATGTGAAAGATGTGGACCAGTCACAGCCACACAAAGCAGTTGCCCTCAACCCCCCCCCCCCCCCCCTATGGCCGAGTGGTTAGAGAGCTGGCCTTTGGCACACGAGGTCCACGGATCGGTTCCCCGCTTGGGGACTCGGCGATTGATATAGTAGAGTGGAATTGTCCAGTGCTCGAGTTCATAGGGACTCAGATTCGAACGGGAGTTTCGTCAAAGAAACGGCTGTACAAATTGAGGTCTTCCGTGGTTTTCCTTCACCTGTATATTGACCCAAGCAATGTAATTCTGGCAGGCATTGCATTCATTGGATCAAACTAAGTGAATGCTGTACAGTTTGGGAAGAATTTAGTTTCCATCGGCACCGTGGGAGGGTCGCCATATATGCATAATAGCATCGAAGCGTAAATAAAAAAAAAAAAACACTTCCCGATTTGTAATTGTCGGCCAAGATTTTTCTTTTAAACAAATCTGAAAGGGTCAAATCTTTAATTAACAAATGTTGGCCCGTGACCTCGCGTCATTAGATTTACCGACAATGGCCGAGTGGGCTAAGCGCGCAGTCCTAGCGCTGCCGCTCGGGTTCCTAGTTCGAAGCCCCGACAGGGCGAGAATTTTTCCGGATTGTCTGATGAGCGGGAGGTTGCTCGTAGCGTAGCCGTCTCTACCGACCTAGGTTTTCTCTGGTTTCCTGGGTCTTATCATGCGAATGCGGTGCAGCGTGCGGTCCACAAGCCTACATGGGCTCAACGGATCGACGGCATTGAAGATAATAAAAAAAAAATAGTGCGTCATGAGGCTTGCTCACACCGAAATCTTTCTTCATGCCTCGACTAACTCTTTCCATATAGTTATCGTACACATTGACATTTAAGTGTAGATGAAATATTTTTCACGACGCAATAACGATGTCATTCGCGAAATGAAATCGGCATTTGTAATTTTATCAGTTTCTCTGTATCCGCTGACAACTATGATGATGTCGCGAGAAACGAAAGATTCGAGACAAGACCAGAAAGACGAGAGACGAGACAAGACGAGACGAGAGCATAGACTCATTTTCTCGTCTCCGATCGTTTCACCGTATCAGTATGCAATTGTTTGGTTTCTTCGACAAAAAAAATCAAAAAGTTTCTAATAGACCATTATCATAACTCTCCTAAAAATCACAGTTGCACAATAATTCCAAAAACCCTTAATTAACTCGTCTCGAGTTCCCCCAAAAAAATGCTGAAGTGAACACAGGAATTTCTGGACTTTAATTTGAATCCATTCCTCTGGCATTGATTGCCCAATGGCGCCTGAATTCACATAAGTCGCGAGCCACTCGCTGTTTTATCTTTTCGACATCTTTCCTTTAGGTCTCGTTAACGCCAACACGATCCATTCTCTACAGGTCGTAGATCAACTCCCCTAAGACGCTCCAAGATCGTGTGATCAACAATGCCTTTCTTCGGAGCTTTTTGGTCCTTTTCATTTTTCAAATGATCTCCGTTTTAGGAGGAGACACCCACCGGTTTTCAACTTTTCGAAATGTCCCCTAATTACGTCTCCATATTTCCCGTATCAATCGATCAAAACTTTCAACTCAATAATTTTAATTTATAAAAAAAATAATTACTGCAAAAAAATCATGAAAAAAAAAATTTGTGGATATTATAGAAATATTCTTTCCAAAATTTCCGTTACATCCTCGAGACACTCACAATATCCTTAAACATATGCTTCATAACACTGACATGTGCACAAATATGATGATGTACGGTTGATGGTTACTGCTGGACAACATCGCTGCAGTTTTTCGAAGACAAAGCCCAAAAAGAAAAAAAGACTTTTATGAAAAAATTGGTGGAGGAGAGAAAGCCGAGACGTGTAGTCGGTGGGCGTCTCGCGACCACTTCTGAATAATTCTTCTCGGCAAAGTATGCGAGTTTCGGATTCGACTTCTTATTCAACTGTCCTATAACTCTGGCCGAGAGGAAATGGGATAGGGTAGAAATAAAAATCGCATGAGTATTACGTGACTAGAGCGAGATCTGAAGTGAATAAAAGTCACTAGAATAGATGGCATTACAATGATACCACGAAGGAGTGAGGGAGGGAGGGGGGGGGGGTAACAGGAGATTTTGGATGCGGGTGGTAATCTGTTGTTTTGCTCATCAGAGTATCTATGCTACATGTTTACAATTTTAAAAAACCGATCCCCAATGAAATTAATTTTCTGAACATGCCGTCTTTGGGAACGTTACTGTAATGATCCCGTAATCTAATTTTTTTCTTTCGTCCCATGAAAAGTGTTCTGGGAATAATAAAATGATCCCCAACAATTCGAGTCGATCCCTCGGCGTCGGTTTTTCTTCGTCTCCGTTCCTCTTGTTGTACCCCCCACCGGTAGCTGCTGTTTGAGGCTTCCTTCAGAGGGCCTACTGGACACCCATCCATGCGGCTGGGGCCGACTTTTGCCATGTAGGCCCTCATATTTTCAAAGACAGGTAAGACCTCTAAGAACCCCTGTGCTACGATGGGGGGCGTCTATGATGAACCCCACCCACCCCCTCCCCCTACCCCCATCCCCATGTTGGATGCGGTTCTCGCCCGGACCTGCGATCTCATATGATTGGTGCCGCCGATAGCCCACGCAGAATTTTTGCTGCTGTCGGTTGGAATTCATGAGAAAATATTCCATCATGTGAGTGATCTGTGTGTATGTGCGGGCGCGCATCTGTGTGTGTGTGGGGGGGGGGGGGGTGTATGCATTGTCAAATTTTGATCCTGAATTTTTTCCGAACAAATGACACGATCAAAGTGATCGAGGTCACAATCGAAGCGCTCTCCTATACCCGAGAGATGATTGCTATATATATATTGTTCAAAAGAATTTCCGCTCTATTGCCGTAACGGTCAGAGCTAGCGCTACAATCATAATAACCAAAATTGTTCCTCATGTTAAAATACACATTTTATGTTATCTGAGTTTTCCTTCAAATTGCATACTTAAGGAGGTATCGTGGGTTCAACCTTCGCGCGGTCGCTCATTCCCATCTCCCTCCCACTCCCGTAACGCGCTCGAGTCGCTCAGGGTCGCTCCCACCTAGCGACCACCAAAGGCTTAATAATGATCTAGATAAGTTCACGCGCGATTGAATTGGAAATTTGGGTATTTTATCAATTAACGTTCAGTTTATGTTAATAATTTTACAACGTGGACCTCATTGATTTATGTCCAAACGATACTATCTTCGATACTATCACTTAAATGGATCGAAAAATTCCCACGCAATCACAATAATTTGAATATCATTTTCCTCAATAATTCAAGAAAAAAAAAACAATTTTGAAAGTGTGGCATTAAAACCCCAGGATCCAAATATTTGTTGTGACAGCGATTGACGTAAGCTGACTGTTGAATGGGTGGGGAAGAAAGAAGAATGAAGTGGAGAGGTGAAGAAATGACTCGTTGAGGAGAAAAAAAAACGAGCGGCACGCGGCGCTGGACCGGCCCTACGCCGTTTACACAGCGACATCATATTGTTACGACTTTACGAGACTCACGGACCGTTTGAAGAGCCACAAAACACAATGGTTCTTAGTACACTCTACCTGTTAACGGACTTGAAAATCCCCAAGCTTTATTAGCCCCCAAGGCTCTCTCGCTGGGTGAGAATTTGCCTCGATTCACTGGTTAAATTTACGAGATGAAGTCCGAAAAAAAATGACCAAATGACGGCAGACGTCTGTTATATGGCGGACGATTTTATGCTACTTCTTCGTTTTGCAAAAACAACGCTAAGATTTTTCATCAAGCCGTCGTTGGTGATCTTCGATTTTCAATTTTAATTTAAGTGGTCCAGTAACATCATCATCATCTGGAATTGATGGAATTTTGGAACTTGATTGAAATTGCCGGGATCGATTGAACAGATCTCATGTTTTTAAAACTACCTGTTTCCCCCTAAGACCAGAAATTTTCGACGGAAAAATTTTTCTCAGTATCAATCGAACATTACACCGAAACCTCACAGTAGTCCCTCCAACAGGGGCGCGTGAATTTTCCGGGTCGCTCCATTCTGTCAAGAGGGGAACGGGTTTAGTTGCGCGATGACTATCTTTGGCGGTTAGTTATAAATCACGTCTCAACGAAAATTACGAGTGGCTCATCTTCGGTAACGCCGTTACCCTCACGTACGTCAGTGGAGAATTCAATGAAAAAGGTTAATTCAATTAAAATCCCATTGCAATACCTTGACTTGGACTCCTCCATCCTTCATCCCTTGGTCAATTTGATGATCATTAAAATAGATCATTAAGCACAATTGAAATTAATTAAAATTAATTAATGAGCAGTGTAAAAGTAAATGAGGTAGTCTTAACTAATTTTATTTGCTATTTTGTAACAATATTTATCATCGCAATTTGAGTTATTCAGTATTAAAATCCACAGATTAATACCGAGTTGAAAGGGCACTCGTTAAAATGTAAACATAAATTCTTGACTCCATACGAACGGATGCACCTCGAGGAATAATTTCGATTGGAATATTTATGGTTATTAAATCTTCTCCACCTTTATAACCCCCCCTCCCCTGCTCCCACCCTTATACCCCCCCCCCCCCCCACTCCCCCACCCACATTGTAACGCCTCACATACGCTCCGTGTCGACCACCCGTGCGTTCGCTAATTTCGCAATTAATTTCCCTAATTCGATTAGGCGTAGCAACAAGAAACGCCCAATATAAATTACCAAAAATACAAAGGGTGGATACGACTCGGTACCAAAACACTGTCCTGAAGTGGATTTTTTTTCTTCTGCGTCTGGACGCGCGGTAGGATATATCCCTACGTCTGGCATCGATTAAAATGATGGATAATGAGTTCAATAAATCAAATGCAAAGCTAAACGAGAAACATACAAGACCGTTAATTTCCGCAATGAATGCCCGATGGCTCCTTGACAATTCTCGCTATCTTTAACGAAGATGGAGGGAGGCAGACATTTGAAGAAAGAAACTACAACGGCTTAACGATACATGGTTTACGTGAACCCAGTAATTGGCCCATCCGGCTTTCAACATGTGTCTAATACATTGGCGATAATATGGTTGAGCCATCTAGGATTGGTTTTAACGAGGTGGGAATTTTTACCGAAGATTTATCTACTTTGCGATGATGACCACACCTTAGTCTATTTGGGCGTGAATGGGAGGTGATCAAGGTGTGAATTCAGGTGTTAACACATTGATTTGCTCTTTCTTGGAATTCACGCTCCAATATGAAATATTTGATGACGACTTTTTTTCCTGTTTTGGGGGGGGGGGCGGGAGGCAGTGCAGGGATTTGTAGGGAGAAAAACGTTTTGGAAGGACCTGCGACTATGTCACGTGACGAACTTTTGGCGATTTTCATGGTTCATGTTTGGGAAGAAAGACCGGAAACTAGTGCGTGAATTTCTTTCACAATCTAATCAGGTATCGAACCGGGCGATTCCTTCGCAAGAAATCGTTGTCCAAAAATTGTGGGCACATACGTGCGCGTAAACACACACACACACACATACTTACAGACATTTCGTTAAAAATGCTCTAGAACGATTAGAGAGACTTTGTAACGTGGAGATGATGAAATTTCCCTTTTTGATTTTCGGCGCCATTACAATAACTTCCCTATATCGGGAAGTTAAACATGTGTTTTGACGCAGCTAGATCCCTTCAGACGTAACTCTAGCTCAACTTTTCACTCATACAGCATGTGGTATTTCGGGGTCCAATTATGTTATTTTAAACGGGTTCACAATGAACTATCATAATATTTTTGCAACGTTGCTGCCTTCTGACGCATTGTGATACCACGTAATCAATATGTCACCAGCTCTCCAACGGTGTTCTCCGCCCAATAGACGACACAAATAACGAAAAAATTGAAAACCCAGAAAGTTTACGACTAGACAAATTGCCAACACAGATTGTAATAACAATGACAAACAGATCTGAGCTTTAGAATGAAGTTTAAGGTCATTGCCCCAGTTATTGCCTGTACCCAGCTCACCGAGCACTAATCAACGCCTCGCGATAGTCACGGGCATTGAATCAACTTGGCATCAATTCAAAAATACATGCTAACGAGAGTTATAAACTTGGAGCTCTCGCTTTTTTTTCACGCTTTCGATTATCCCGGTGTAATTCCATTGAAAACAAATATGACATGAGAAATTATAATCGTGCTCAATGAAGCATGCGGTTAGCCATCGTTTGTATGAGACGCGAATTTATTATGCTAGAAGGCGGTTCTGAGATTGGCTATTGTTCCACGTGACGAGGGTAGAAAAATATTAGCGACTGTGATCGGTAAATTTTAACCTTCGAGGGCGACAAGGTAAATAAGGGTAAAATTAACCTCAAGCAGAAGGATTTCGCCGTCATAATACCGGTCTTCCTATTCATCGGCTGCCCTACAAACGATCTGCTGTCAATAAGCCAACCAAATCGACCATAATGAGCAAAATGATAATAGAAATCATAGAAACCTATTCCTTCCCCGCGAAGTATAGTAGGTAGCGACAGCTGCCTCCAACACCACAGCATTCAGAAGGACATGCACTCGAGTCCAGCTTCGGACGAGTTTCTCGAGAATACACTTTTCGTCCCGTAGCTTGGAGCGCACCATAGACCGAGTAGCAAGATCTAGCCATTTCGAAAAACGTCGCGACCAACTGCACATCCAGATCGGCTGGAAGCGTAGAAAAACTGATCCCTTCATAAGGCGAAGACCCTGAAGAAAAGGAGTCAAAGAAGCCAATAGACGCATAATAGTAATACCCAAAGAATTGAAAAGAACATCTTACACCTTGCTATTATTTCACAAATACTGTCATGCCTATGCCAACATACCTCTACGTAGTTAAATCATGACAGAAGAAGAATCTCGTTAGGAAGTTACTTGGCCAATGCTGGATGTTTCATCGCACAGCTGGTGCATTGGATTTCACGGCAAAACGTAAAACGTTTGAAATTGTCAGGACATTGACAATAGTCACCCCTAACGAACGCCATTTCTCCTCAAAAAGGTCCTGTCGGTATTTTCTAAAAAAAATGGACTAATTGGACGGCAGCTGGAGGACAGTGGTTACCTCTTGAATAATTCCACCTGTAGCATCCCTTTACTCTTCTTTGGTACATTCTCTCTTACCATCTAGACTCATTCCCGTGGCAGGGATGCCCAAGAATGTAACTTCATTTTTTTTTTCTATTTGCATTCCATTAACAAAAAATCATGACATAAACCTGTTACCGATCCACTCAATCAATTCTCAATTTTGCTATTCCGCTAATTGGTTAATTAGAGTAATTCTGACCCCATTAGTTGGAGGATGAGTCATTGATGAGAAAAAAACGAAATTATCACTGTATATTGCCAGCTACTCATACAGGCCGATTATGATATATATATATATCATTCAGTTTATGGTCAGTTGTGAATCTTGCGCCTGACGAGGATATGATTTTCAAGGTGTTGATCTCCTGAAACTGCTTGCTGGAAAATAGAGAATCCTAGATGTGGTGGAATAAAATACCTATATATAACTGGTCAATGAAACACTGTGGATTTACAAAAATTGACGGAACCAACCAATTGCTGCGCACTAACACACTAAATAATTACTTTCCACCCCCGCTGTGAATGCAAGGAACTCGTGTGCTCATAAAATAACATGAGGAAAGGTGGCACCTCACTTTTTTTACCAACCAGCCGGTTTTATTACCCTCCACAACTGACGCCCGCAGTTACCCGCATATCAAATAAAAACAAGAAAAATCCTCAACATAAACACACTTTCTTCTTTCAGCCTTCCTTCCACTGACCCCACCTACCATTCGCCAATCCATCATCAACTAGTTGGATAACACCCATAAGCTGTCATTAAAAAACACATTTTAACGGAGTAAAAGTCTATGAGACACAAAAAGCCTAAACATGTTGTGATGAATACCAGCGGCAATACTGCAAATCTCGATATCGATGTTATCGCTTCTGTTTGATTATATAAGCCCACATTGAATTCTCACCTGCTAATACATAGTTGAATATATGATTGCAGTCTCGAAATTATTCAGATTTTTAGGAGCGCAGCGGGCACTATTTTTATCCCCGATTTAGATTTACCTTGTCTTGGGCATGTCTTTCCGTCTACAAGTTCGCAGACGGTTGAAATGGTTAATAACAATCGAACAAACTGTTTTTTTTTTTGGATAAACATTTCCTTCAAACCTGAACAGTGATAAGATAAAAATTATGGACTACACTTTACACACATACAGCCACACCCACCCACCCACATACGCACATCCATCCACACACCCACCTACACAAACACACACTGACATCCACCCACCCACCCACACAAACACACAATGACATCCGCCCACCCACCCACCTATACACACCCGCCCACCCACCCACCTATACACACCCGCTCACCCACCCAAACACACATATCCACTCACTCACACTCACACACACATACACGCACATCCACACACACATACACGCACATCCACACAGTTAGTTAAAAACAGTATTGTTTGAAAAGCATCTCAAGTCTGCTTCATCTATAAGAACCCCTTGAGGGGCCCGTAACATATAGAATATTCAAAAGTTTTTCTTCGCTTTTTTTGTTACAGCGTGAGTATACGGAGGACTGTTTATTCAACGAGACGCTGGAGCAGCACAATTACAACACCTACAGCTCAGTGAGATGGTCGACGCCCCGTAAGACCCTATACCTAGGTTTAAATCGTCATGGACAACCAAGACGAGTGCAAGCGCGTGGGCATAATTTAGGTAGATTATCAGCTTATGCACGAGTCCTCACACAAGTAGCACCACCGGATCGTGTTGAGGCACTCCAGAATCGTATGCTGGGTGCACAGCACGATGTACGTCATCACCATAACGCCCACCATCATCGACATATCCAACAGACTGTATGCCCAAGTCTTCCACCAATGGAGAAAGACAGCAGGGACAGATTCCGCTGTCGCAAGCGTAAGAAACGAAAAAAACGAAAGAGACGTTGTGAAGATAATGAACAACCTGGTCCCCATTGTGAGATTCATCAAAGAGACAATGGACATCGGGCAATTGCGGAAGTAACAGGCGAGGGCCCGCCAGCCTCAAAACGCCCCTGTGAAGATGCAGCTAGTGATGAATTTTGTAGGCGTCAAGCACTCGATGCACCATCAAAAAAGCGCAAATCACGAATAGAAATTAGCAAAAAGGAGGACAATTATCAAGCGCGAAGGAAAGATTCTAAAAGAAAAACTAGTGGAAAGCCTAATTCACCTGATGTCACAGAAGAACCCAAGAGGTCTACAATTGTTGGTGCTAAGCGTAAAGAACAGGTTTTGCTGAGAAGTAACCAGGGAAAAAAGAAAATTCCCAACAGATCGACCAGGACAACGCTTCCAATTCTGCTGAACTATTCTAATGAGACTGTGATGTCCTGGCAAACAACGCCGGCAACAGTTATGTTTGAGAAACAGCAGAAGCTGTCGGCTTCACCGAAAAACGCTGTCACTGGATCAATGAAGCTGGAAATATCGCGAACGGGGAAGGGGCTGGGTTTCATTCAAGAGAATATTGGAAATTTGGCAACAACTGAATCAATTCCCGAATCCGAGGAAGACATCTCATTATCATCACCATTTCAAGTATCGGCTGAACCGTTTGTTTCCAGTTTTACGGAGGATTCGTCGGGTGACATCAGTGATGAGGGCAGCGAAGATTTAGGAGAGGATGAAACTACTTTGTCCATTGATTACAGCACAGTGATGACGACTATGGATACCACACCACCGGAGAGGACAGAGGACTATACCAGGGCTACAACTCCAAGCCTCTTAGAGTCTTTGGAGGGCAGCAGAAGTCTGGATGGTGGTGATGATACCGCCGGGATTCTTAAGAGATTCTCGATAGGTAGACTTGCTATGTAGAGACAATTTTGACGAGGCTATTTTGGAAAGTGCGTTCCCAGATTTTCCCCCGATACACAAATCTCCATATACAATTTTATGTGCAAATTCGTCGGTACACATTTCTATCGGAAAAACTGGCCACAATTATTCGAAATTCATTGGAGTTAATCGGAATCAATTGAAAAAATTGAGGTTTCTTCGGGTCATTTAGAAGCTGTTTGGATACGGCAAAGCCAACATACTTGCTGAAAATTCTTTTGCCCTTAAATTCCATATTGGAGAACGATCTTCACCCAGTGATCTGTCAAAGGGAAATTTCTGAATACTCAAGGGAATTGCTGATAGGCAGACTTGCTATGTAAAGACAATTTTCACGAGGCTATTATGTAAAGTGTACATAGATAGGAAAATTAAGAATTATGTCATTATACAAATTAGTACTATGCAACGAATCCATCGACGTCCTGAATGACATGAGTATTTTGCATTGATGAAGAGAAACAATCTAGTATTTTTTGTTGTTGTTTTTTTTTGTATGGAGGAATGAGATCTGTCTCCCGCGGGATTCTTGTGGGATTCCAGGTAAATTGAGTCCGGCCTGGATAATCTAGTTGGCGTATTTATTGAAGATTTATTTATTTGCGTATGTTCCGTGGAAAATGAGGAGTGTTATTGCAAACGATCAATGTGAACATCACGAGCGTACATTCGAGGTTTAAATTAACCGTGATAGCGCACACTTCACCAATGAACTTTAATTTTTTAGACGAGACAATGGAGACAAGCCGAGACAATATCAGAATGATGTGACAAGAGACGAGATCTCTCGACAAGAATTCGACAAAAAAAAATAATTTTAAATTGCACTATAACAATTGATTTTATAATTTCGATATAAGACGAGAGAGTGGAACCTCTCATCTCGTCTCGTATCGCGGCAACACCGACGCACATCGCTCTTAAGGTTTTATCGTCAGCAGACTAAACAAAAATTTTTTTTTAATTCGAGACCAAATTTTGCAATATTTTTGTATAAGTATATAAGTGCCAATATTCTCATTAGATTTCTCATATCAATTTCCTAAATTGGTAAATGAAGACAGTATTACCATTAATTCTACGTAATTTCAATTTCAACACAGAGAATTTCCAAAACCAACGATACACAAAATTATGAGCAATGCAAAAAAAATTAATTTTTCCTTTCGTTAGACATTAAGAATTGTGTATATGTATAGTTGAAGTGCGCGCGTTAACGATTATTCTGTTTGCAATGAAACATGTGAGAAAGTTAAAAATAATGCGAATGAATTGCTACGGCCTCGCATACTGCCATTATGACAAAAAAAAAGAAGAACAGTGTATTTAATCTCATAGACTGATGAACAAACAAAACTAAGGATAAGCGAGTATTTAATCCGAAAGTAGCCCCCCTCAAAAGTCATTACAATTATCATTGTTTTGTTTTTGTAAACCGTAAATTCAATTAAAAAAACCATATCTGTTTGCACTTTTCTGTTTTTATCAATTGAAATGTTCAACCTCGCGGTTACCTTTGTGATAATTATTTCAAGACAGAATCACTTAATCCAGCATCTTGAAATACCCTTGCCTAGCTAAAATTGCATTATGACATTAATTTGTAGAAAAATGAAAAGAAAGTGGAGAAAACACTGAAGATATCATCACTTCAATCACGATCATACCAATATTATCGTCGCCATATAATTTTTAAAGGTAATAAATGAATCATCATTGAATACGAATAGCATGTGTCGTTTTTTTTCCACCCGATTCCCAAGAGCGCTGAAGGGGGGAGATACTGGACCATAAATTCTGCAAGATATGAGAAATCGATGATCAAGATAACGTGAGAATATTTAAAAAATGTCTTCATTTTCATGAATACATCAAGCACGTGGGGGGACGATCGTCCTTCACGCCAAAAATTTATGGATGAATACCGAGAGCAGGTAAGTCACCGTATTGATATAATATCACAGCTCCCTACCAGATTTTCAAGATAACCATCAAAATTTAACGACTTCAATAGAGCATCCTTCATGGATGTGAATGACGACTCAATTTGAGCAGATTTAATACCAGAGTTAAGGTGATGCTGAATTAAGACACATTTTGAGTATAAAAGAAGATTGTTGTATGATAGTTTCTATACCAGATTAAATTAGCTTATGCCCAAATACCAGAGACCGTTTTTTATGGGTGAAATAACTTTCTTAATATCAAAACAGAACATCGCAATACATACATACATACATCGCAACACATACATACATAGTTATTGTTCTTCATCTGCTTCACCAGTGATGGCTCACAGTGCATTGTACAAGCGAAGTATATGGTGTATGCGGATGGCCTACAGATTTACATGCACTGCCCGTTAGATCAGGTTGGGATTACGATTGGTAGACTAAATGCTGAAGTTAAGGCAATTTGTGAATGGTCTGACTCTAATTATCTCACTCTGAATGCAAAAAGACTCAGTCAATAATCATTGGCTCTTCTAGGTACGTTAATGATCTAAGTAAATTGAAACTCCCAAAGGTTTGTGTCACGGGTAATGAAATTGAATTTTCGTCCTGTGTAAAGGACCTGGGGGTGCTTCTTGATCAGACTTTGAGTTGGGGCGAGCATTCTCAGATGATTAGGGGTAAGATTGGTTGTGCGTTGTATCAACTATGGACAGCTAGAGCTTGTATTCCTTTCAGACTCAGAAAACATTCAGTCAAAGCCATGATCTACCCACATATTGATTATTGCAGTGTGTTATTCAATGGCTGCACTAATGCAACTGAGTATAAATTACAGAAGCTAATCAAGTCTAGTATCCGACTCATTTTTTATCTCAAATGGGATGAATCAATCAGTCCTTTTTATGCCAAACTGAATTGGCTGATGCCTAAATATCAGAGATTCTACTATCTTGCTAAGTTGACCTTTAATGCAATCAATGGGCGCGCTCTGGAATATCTGGCTGATAAACTTGAATTTAGATGTAACCTGAATTATCGATACGTTCGTACCTCTGAGTTAGACCTATTCATTAGATTTGCTAAAAAAAATTCTTTCTTCGGTTATTTTTAAATTCATAAATCCAATATTTGGTCATCCTACACCAGTCAAATTTTTTTGTCATTCCCATCTACAATTCTCCGAAATTTTTTAAGTACTTTTACAGTAATTTTCAAAATTTCTTTCAATGTTGGAAAAATTCCAACATATTAAAAAAAATACCATAGGTTCACATTTCAATGGGAAAAAGTACCAGCAAAAACTAATTAAATGGCCTCAGACGGCGTAGTTTCAACTGAAGACCCCCCATAAACTCCCGTAAAGTCCGTTAATATTTTTTTCACTACGAATATATTTATTATCCCGCACAATACCGTTGTCTTCCGGGGCAAGCTAGCGCGCAAGTTTATTTCTCACTCGTGCCTATTGGAAGGGTTCATCCAGGCGCTGCATGTCGATCGGCTGGCGTTCCTGCGCGTTGTAAAAGAAACTGAGAAAATGGGGATAGGGAAAAAGAAATGAGAAAAACGAAGGGCAGAGTCTAACCCGATGCCGCTGGTAGACACACGGGATACCATAGATTAAATGGTATCGCCTGTGAAAAGACACCGCTATTGCTCTTTTTCTCATAACACGTCAAGTGATGGTATATAATATATATATACCATGCGTGGTGATGCCAGGATATCAGAAGAAATCTCACGGGGAAGTTTAATCTTCCATGTCCCGGTTCTCCACATAACTGAGAGATCTTCTTCGTATATCTCATAAGTTTTATACAGTTTGATATGTTGGAAATTGAGAGCAGCAAAGTTATTAATGTTAGTCATTTTAATTTGACATTTTTAAATAAACTGTGCTCCCTTTCGGACCCCCCCCCCCCCCCCCCCCTCGGATTCGAAATATTCCATTGGACATTTTTGACATTGAATAATTCGTTAATTGGATTATTTGAAATTGGGTAATTTATTAATTGAATCATTTAAAATGGATATTTTAACGTGGATATTATTTACTGGATATTTTCGATTGGGTATTTAGATCCGATACTCAAATGCTCGGCTGGACAGATGTCTATGCAAACACCTTTAGCGCGATCTAATGGTCGAGGGTTGACAAATCCCTGAGCAACACGTAGTGCGTGTACAGAAAGCGTGAAATTCCATCAAAATTGTCATTCAACAATAATAAAACTAGATAAGCAGGGCGATAACGAAATTGAGAGTGAAGCACATCAAAATGGTGATGCTTGAAGGAGCGTCAACCAACTTGGTCAGCAGAATTTAACGTCGGCAGGGTGCAACAACTATACCTACTATTTCTGAAAACATATACTCCAAGAAAACGCAAGAAAAGAAATCGATTTTTTGAAAGTTACAAATGCGAGTGCAGGCGGCTGCAAATGGTCCACGAAAATCCAGAAAAAAGATCCTGGCACACCTCAGCGTAATCCAAATTTCTCTCTCAGTCTGCTGCTAATCGTCCAATCTAGGCAAAGGCAATGAATCCACATCGCAATTACGGAATTATAGAGAATGGTTTATTAATATTTTTCCAAGATTGCTGGTTTTTATATATTCAGCGACTAAAATGCCGCCATGGAGCTACTTTAACAAACCGCAATGTTAACGTCCATGCAATTGCAACTTATGCCCTCTCATGGTTACCGGAAAAAGGGTAATTCAAGGCGGCATTGAGAAATGTCTTCGAGGTTTATATGACTTTGGTGATGGGACACCGCAAAATGGGGAAAAAGCTTTTGGTTTTTAGGTGATGGAGGCCTAGTTGGCGCATAACAAGGCACCGTAATACTTGGCTAACGATTATGAGGGGAATACGAAGGACTGAGCGGCTCGTTACGTAGCGAGGAATGCCCCTAACGATCAATTCAGAAGTGGATGCGGTACTCTGTTACATTACACTTTAAAGCAGGAATTAATGAAATGATTAAGGATGAAGTAAAATGAAGGGTTTACATGGTTTTCGTCTTGAAGGGGTAGAAGATTCCGACTCCACACAGTTTAGGTAAATTAGTTAGGATTCATCATCCGAAAAATCTCGAGAAGATAATGTAAATTTCGTATGATCGGAATGGTAGTCTCGAGGCGCGTAATTAATTTTTCGTCGCTAGATCCGCTAGACCGCGGATCTAAAGATTGCGTTTCATCGGATTCAGTGGCAAACAAAAACGACGTATTGTTCCTGACGCGCCAGAGAAGTGAAACTCCAGAAGAGGAATAAGATTTTTTTTCAAGTTTAGGCAATCGGAAAAATTGTACAAAGTGTGATACGCCGTCGCCCTCGCCACCCCCCGTCCGCCCTCACCACCCCTCGCCCGCCCCCTCCATCCGCGGCCCGCACCCCCACCCCCCGTAAGTGTCCGGACAGCGCAACACCTTCAGATAGTCCCATAAGAAGTTTCACTTAAAAAAAAAACGTTCGTCATTCCACCTATAAAACTTTCCTGATGAGGATGAGGCTTACAGACCGAGACGAAGCCGAGTCAGATAAGTTTTCCAAACCTTATGATATCCATCCATCATCATTCGGACGTCTACGTCGGATGGGAAGGCGTGGGCCAAAGAGGGTCAATGCGAATAGTTTTCATCGACGTAAGACACATCCACTGACATTCGAAACATTCTAAAACATGTGTTGAGCTTGTCCATCTGCAGTAGTTCTCGTGGGGTAATGAGTTACCCCGTTCTGACCGCTAGGTGTCCTCAGTGAGGTTAAGCAGCCCAAATGAGTTTTAAGCCACCATCAAGTTCCTGCAGGTTTTTCACAATTAGTCAGGAAGCTATGCAGGCTCATTTCTCCACATTTATTGCTACCTTATTAAAATTAGCGCAGTTGATCCAACAATTTTATAACAAAAAATCATAAATATGCATACGAAGGTACATCAAGGGTAAAAAAAAAATTGGAAGCCAGATGAATGTTTCACTTCTATAAGTTCGGGCCTACTAAGAAACTAGTCTGTCATTGATATCAGCGCATAAAATATGTGACAAGATATGCCAAGCATTCGAAATCGTTCATTACACAAAAGTCAATTTGCTGATGATGTTGGCATCGGCATCAGGTTTTTCCCGTGAAAAATTGGCAGATGGAGGCTTGTTTTATCGGCTATTTCATGTATATACTCATCATGAAGTACTTCATCTCAACGATGAAGTTGACAATTATTCAAAGCAGCTGAGATTGTAGACGCGATAGTAGACTCTACTGCGTCACAAGCCGAAAGGATACCTGCATGGCCTCGAGATCACGGTCTCATCCCCCACTTTTTTTTACCTCCATGAAAATCGCAATCTTACCGCGGTAAAAGCCCTCAGCTCTAGTCTCTTCCTGCGCTACTCGGTGGTCCAGCGCCAAGGCACTCCACCACGTGGAAGATTACCAAATTACTGGGTACGTGTTTCAACGTAGCAAATATTTCATTTCGTCATTCATGGTATGCTGACGGCTATCTCCGTTGCTCGTAAAGTGTCGTGTAAATGCCCGTTGTTGAAGAAATGAAAAATATCATGATACATGTCTTCATCCATACAAATTAAATGCTTGGCTTATCTGCACAAATGATCGACACGGTTATGACGTGAGAACGGTGAATTAGGCATTTTATTCACTTATCATTGACATTCGATTATGGCATTGTATTTTGTGAGATTAGCAGTTTGGATATTTCATTAGGTTTAATAATGAAAGTCAATAGTTGCCATAGGCCTTTTTCCCCCTGGATATTCTCGCAATGTCAACGGCGCCAATTGCGATGGTGTCCGGAGTCGAAAAATGAGATGTTCCGAGTCTTTGTTTTGTCGTTCAAGTTGTTCTAAAATTTTGAGTTATTTTCAACGATACTGAAAGATACAAGGAAGATTTTCGTCGTGACATCGGTCTTCGCAATAAACATCTCAGCGACAGTTGTCTTCCAATTGTCGCTTTAGAGTTGTACTTATTGGAAAAAGAAGACTAAAGTCTTTCGAATTTGGTAATGGTCAGAGGGACGTCCCATTCAGTCTCAACTGATAATCATCAACTTAACCCCGGCGTTACGCCTGTCTGCGTTATTCAAACCTGAACCATTCACACGAGAGGACAGGCTCCTCGCCTCCGAACGTGTTACTCAGACGTGGAAAAAAGTTTTTGATGAAAAAAGTCAAGTAACGACCGGAGTAACGTGAGGCGTTTTTCGAGGCGCCAAACATGTGTGGCCCACTCACAACTTGAATTCCCCACCGCTCATCATGTGCACCTAAATACCGGAGAATTTACTCGTATTGTTTCAGGCCAATGTTTTGTTCCACGGCGGCATGGAATGGGACTAACAAAATGCTTGGATTTATGGAGACATTGTATTCAAATTGGCAGGAGAGAGAGGGGGGAGGGGGGGGGGGGAGAATTGAACGGAGATTCAATGCATGATAAGTGAGATCTCACCCCGGGTATCTAGAATTTTCTTGTTTGTACTTTCATGTTTTTAGGGCGCGTAAACCTTCATAAATTTTCAACAATGACAACTGCATCTAAAAAAAGATTTGTTAAGCTCAAAAATATTGAGATATTTTGGTAGGTATGGTAAACCAGTGTCGAATGGCGAACATTCTTTTTTTTTCATCGGTCAATTCACCGGGAGATGAAGAAGGGAGCGTTTTTTTATCGTTATTCAACGTTGCTATATTTATGTTTCTCTTAAGTGCTAATCAACGACGGAGGTCTACGATGTGTTTGTAAACAAAGCATTTATAAATAAATTACATTGGTGCTCGTATCAATAAGCGCGGTTTGGATTTGACTTCAGGGCCTACGTCGTCGCCTGATCTATAAAGCGCATATAGTAGCCGTCAAAAGCCGCTCCAGATATCTTTCTCACAGATTCCCGGTTCCATCAATCGAGACTGCTACCCAGATAAGAAGTGCCAGACTTCAACACCCGGCCCAAGCGTGGGACAGTTTTGTTTTACTAAGCCTCAGCATCCTAGGCTGAGCTGTGCTTGTAGCACTGGTAATACCAGTCTTTCGCCAATGCTGGCAACTAAGATCATGATGCATGGATACCAAACTTGGAACAGTATTGACAGAGGGCTGGCACCCGGGCCTGGATAAAGCCGGATTAGAACGAGCCTAAATCCACAATCACATTTTACGTTAAGACTTGCTTGCCATCCTTGGTACAGCCTAGGGCCAGGTCGGGAGGTCAAGGGTCGGTTACACCACCCTTATTGGGCTAATATAGCTTCACCCAATGTCCCAAACATGACTAACACCGGCTCGTTTACGAAGGCTGGGACGGGCCAGGCGAGGCAGGGGCTATCCTGGGTCAGTTGGCGATTGTCATCTGGGTAAGTATTACCTAATGTGGTTAGGAAAAGTACTTGTTTGAAAACAAATGTTGGAATTATTGTTATGAGACAAACCGAGGTTAATGACCTTATGGTTCGAGCGCCGGTCTTCCGCACACGAGGTCCAAGGATCGAATCCCCGTACGGGGAATGCCCTGTCGGTATAGTAGAGTGGAATTGTCCAGGTTCTAATTGATACGGATTCATCGTCAACCGGAGATTTCGTAAAACAAACCGCTGTACAAATTGAGGTTTACCATGGTGTTCCGTCAATTACTGAATAAACCAAGGAATATAATGCTATTGGGCAGTGTTTTGATCGGTTAGACTGTGTGACTACTACCAAGCATAGCTTGGGAAAAAGTTGGTTCACCATAGTCATCCACTCTCATCCCTTTAAATCGCAAATTACGTAACCTAGGAAGGGTCACATTCTCCAATATCAGGAATTTCCCCATCCACTGGATTTATTTTCCCATCATGACGAAGCTTGATGATTGATTAATGACACTTTTGCAGCGTTCATCAATTCTAATATCCTCCGGAACCCGTCAGCCAGCAACAGAAGAAAGCACTCTACGGGAAACTCATCATTTTTATTCAAAGAACAGAGTAAAGCAAAGTGGGAAATGACATTCACATCAAATATAATGAAATTCATTAAATAATGATACACCTGTCATATCAGTATGTCAACAAAATAAAAAAGACACGGTTATTTCCACAAATGATACTATTCATACGATAATTACTACAGGCTGAGATTCCAGGTAAGTAGGATTACCCACATCCAACTGTATTCCCACAATCTTCAAAGGCTATTTATATTCGCAAACTACATAAGTAGAGATCACACATCTCACAAGTCACTGACAACTGCTTAGGGATACATAGCAACAAACCAATTCAATGACCTAGTGATCATGAAATTTTTAGTCACACATAATTATTAGGTGTACAAATAAGTTTCCGCGGTTTTCAATGAAAAAATCGAAATTTATTGTAATATACCGATACATTATATTTTATTCAAAGTATTGTCCATTATTAGAAACCACTTTCTCCTACGTCATATCATAGTATCAATCGTGCCTCCAATTCATTGTCTTTGTACCCTTTGGGCACTTCCTCTGCGTTTTCTGTCTGCCATGTCAAACTCATAGTTTTCAGAATTTTCTCACTCAGGTCAGCTCCACCACATGCTTCCACAAGTAATCGATGTGCGTCAGCGGCAGATTTCTTCAAATAATTTGGCTCAAAACTGGGCATTTTCGCACCAACAAAATTGTCTAATGCTAATACAGAGTCACTAATATTTTGAGGTTATATTGTTACCATATAATGCTTCTTCGAGGAGAACTGACTTCGGCTTTCGGCCCGAACTCTCCCCACTCCCTGCCACTCGATAGCGCGGGCTGACAAGAGTGGGGTTGAATATCGGGGAGTGGGGAGAGTTCGAGTCAAACCCGAGGTTACTTCTCTTGTAACAAGCATTATAGCCAAACCCAGGTTAACAGCTTCAATTACGACGGTCCTCCATAACCTTCTAGTGGCGCCATCTTCTGCCAAAACGGCGGCAACTCAGGTGTGAACCTAATGACTAAAGTGGAGTGTAATAATCTATTTATTGAAACCCTCCATTCATTTAATATATGAAATTAATTCTTCGACGAATATTTAGGAGAGCGGCGTGTGGATGTGTTATATCGGAAACACGTTATTAATTCGTGAGAAAAAACTTAGCCTTTCTCAAATGAAAAAAATATTCAAATAAACTTCAGCTGACGGGAAATTTTGAAACGTAATTTTTGTCACGAAAAGGGGGAAAACATAGATGTACCAATAACATAATCAGCCTCCTGTAATCTTGACTGAAGTCACTGAAGTCTTGGACATTTCAATTTTCAATAAATAAATAACTGCTCATGAACACACCATGTTTCGTGCCCCCCCCCCCCCACCCGTTGCCATGTTGAAACTAGTGGGCTTCAATTTTAAGCGCCTGCGGGTCGCATTCTCGGTTCCATCCCCCTCCATGTAATTTACCTTTTATTTTTCATAATTATTGAGATTTCATGAAAAAATGAGGAGAAAAAAAGGAAATTTATAGAGAAAAAATAAGTAGTATCTATTCGCAGCACGCACAAACCGCCCCCCGTATTTCCGATCAACGAGCGGCCACAATGATAATTTACGTTTGTACAGGTGAATTAAGACCAGAAGGTGTGTACTATAATTACACGTTTAAGTTTACAATTGATAGAAAATTCATGAACATAGAGTGAGGTTCGTTGCACGAGGAATTACGTCGTCATCGTAGGCCACTTTGCATCAAGATCATAATCAATTCGACGGTTATGTGCACAAGATTGGCACATCTGGTTTCTTAAACGTCCTATGCCTACACTTCTCAGTAGCATCGACATAGCATTCAAGGCCGCTAACTTTAAGAACCTGTAAGTTGTTGTTTAAGTGCTTTTGTTTTAGTGAAGTATCGCGCGATGAACTACAGCATACAAGTGACATCATTTGACTTACAACTTACATAGCATTATGACATATTTTGAGGCTGCTATGTGTTATCACAGTCGCCTTGGATGGTTGAAGTGATTTCATTAGCCTTCAATGAATCGCCTTTTTCGGAATTACCAATTTAGAGAATTAAAACAAAAATACTCTATTTCGCAATTGGACACCGCAAAAGCGCCACGGCTACACCACACTCGGAAACGCATCGAATGCGCTGCGCTCGACATACGGGCACTTATACCCGCTGGGGGGGGGGGGGGGGGGCATCGTTAGACCATTCTATTTCTAAACACAGGGTAAACCTCCAGAAACCCCTGTGCAACGATGTTGGGCGCCTATATATGATAGACACCCCCCCCCCGGCGGGTTAGGTTCACGTGTTAAGAGATCAATTGTCCAAGTGATAAATAGTCATGGAACCAAAATCAGGGGACGACAATTCCGCGATTTTGTCATAAAAATCCATAAGAAATGTAATACTTTTTTTTGGAAATAGTTTTGTCATGAACTTTTCACAGAAGTATATTTATTCCGGAGGTTGAAGTTCGATCAGTGACATATAATTTGGAATATAAATAGGACCAAGCAAATTGGAGTTTCTAATGATTGTCAACGATTTTTATAAGTTCAAGCGATAGTTAGAAAGATATGGAGGCTTGAACTTTGCCCTGGTTCCTTTTGACTCCCTCTGCCGGTTACGGGTTAAAGGTAATAAGACAAAATAAAAAGTTTGTATATTTTCCGCGAATGAATCGCTGCAGAAAAAAATAACAAAAAAGCTGCTTATCTGGAATAAAATTCTCAACTCAGTCCCTACCTTTTTTTGTCTTACCAAAATTTTATTAAACGCTCTGAATATAGAGATACGGCGCTGATAAGTGAAAATCGTCTTGCACGAGAAGAACGCAAAAGTTAAAAATGAGAATGCAATAAAAAGACTATAAAAAATGCAGAAAGCGTTCAACCGAAAAACCGACGAAAATTTTACCACAAATTATGCTAAAAGTGTGTTCAGAAGCGATCATATACGATTCATTTATGGAGATGGTTCGATTTCACACAGTATGCAAATTAATATAAAGGCATCGATCTATTTTTTATACTCGCGACGCATTTCATTCGAACAGATGTATAATTCATATATAACATATATACATATAGAATAATTGTTCCCGTGATCTCGAATCTCACATAGAAAAAATCAGAAATTTTCGTAAAGTTCACGGACCCAACACTATCAAATTCATCACCAACCAATCCTCGTTTTTCTAAATAGTCGACTTGACCTCATTTCCCCCACCCCCTTCGACCTGCGCGTCATCCTTCCGCGAATACTAATCTCAAAACTAACATTTCCCCACAGCCCTCCGCTCCCCCCCCCCCTCCCAAGTCGTTAAATCAGCTGATCCATAATCCCCCCCGCGACCCTCAAAAACAAAAACAGTTTTCAAATTGAAATGAGCTCCGCCCAGCATTGTCGATATACCGCGTATCCTTATCGACCAGCGCAAGACCGCTTCTCATCAGTCGCTCTCACGGACAATTCTAAACTCGTCGTCACATTCGTCTCTCGGCCTTTGTCAAGCTCCTATCAGGTTCATATCAAAGACCCCAAAAAAAAATTTAATTAATTCACATTTTATTATTGCCGCATAATCCCCAGTGAATTCCATAGCGCTTTTATTTTCGTATCGCTCACATGCCGCAGTGTCACGAATGCTCTATTTATAATTGTGTGATCGTGTAGTTTGAACGCGCGCGCGCGTCCGGGTGCTTGGTATATTTTGCACTATTAATTCCCATCTCTTTCACCGTAACGTGGCAAAAAGAACAATAATAATGGCGCACATCAGCACAGTAACCAGACGATTAGTGCGATTATTACGGGGTACGCGTAATTTACGAATTGAAACGTTTAAAGCTCGTGAAAATACTGGACAAATGGTGAAAACTGGGGCAGGAGTCCTTGCTATTGGATCAGCTGTGGTCTATATTGGACATATATATAGCAGTGGTAACGTCGTCCACGCAGCTCGACCGCGCAAGGTAAGTACAGTCTATGAGAAAAGCTGGAGTAGGGTGAACTGTTTTATCACTAGTGAAATTGATCCTCGATATATGTCATATGTGCAAATCTTGAGTCAATTTTTAATTATTTCACTGATGTTATTTTGGCGTTGATGGTAGGGGTCGACAACCTGCAATGGGAAACTATTTAAATCGCGCGCATTTTGTGGAGAGGCGCTATGACGCTTGGCGCTATTACGTTAGCGCTCACGTGGCTCTACTGATTTGGTTTAATTTGAGGCATTACGTGAATTTAACCTTTAGAGTGTAATGTCGGGCTGTCGCACTGCTATCAAAAATTCAGTGGTGTATCGTCTAAGAGACTTTTGGCTCAGTCATACTATGCTAATAATTACGAAATGGAAACTAGTGGAATGGAAGTGTGTCTGCCCCCCGTTGGGAGCACAAACAAAACTTCCCGATCTGTAATTTCTGTTTGCCATCCATAGACTTTTCGGCGCGTCAATTAAATCTTTAAGCAATGGTGTCAGAGGAAAAAATAGGAATCAAGGAATTTGACTGGAATGGAACAGATGTCGCTACATGCCAATATGTCACGTGACGCACTGACCAATCACATTGCGCACCGCGCAATTTGAAAAAAGTGTGTTGATTATTTTTTCTTCTCAAATTTCGTCCAATTGGCGCCCACTTTTTGAGGTCACGTGACATCTTCACGGGAGTTGTATTTTGATAGTTTATTTGGCTACAAATGAATTACCAAAGAGATAATTTCGCACTAGCTCATCAATTGTTTTGCATCAGTTTGACAGTTTTATCGACGAAAGTTGTAGGGCAGTATTCATTGCATGAAATGAATGAAAAAAATTAAAAATACTGTAAATTGAAAATACGGTTTTCTTCCAAAAACTGAAATTTCGAATCTTAAATGACCTGTTTTTGCCTTCCTTGAGGGTAGACTCTGTTCGTCCTTGTTATGTATTTCAGTTATGTAGTAATGATGACGTTAACTACATTATTTTCCATCAGGCCGGGATTTTTCCTTATCTCCACGTCAAGGAATAAAAACGCATAGGAACACGGGTTGACTTGTCGTTGCCCGACAGCCTCGATTTTTTTCCGGTTTGATTGTCCGTTTTCTTTTTCTCTTTTTCCCCTTATTTTTCCGAAAAATCTAGTGACTCGTCCCGGCTTACAAGATCGTAAAATTCGGACACTGGTTCGACACTACCTCAATGGGCTTTTTTCGGCGGTCCATAATCTAGGGAAAGTTTATGACTGTTCCTTAACCCAGAGGGAATCTTCACTCAGATTGTTTTCATTCTTCTGTCACTGATGGTTGTGGCGGTGTTGCGGTAAAACTTGTCCATTTGAGATGCTTGTACGGTGCAACCCAAATGGTCAGCCGACAGAAGGAAGTCGTTAATTAGCTGCGCTGAGGGTCTCATTTTCTGAAAAGAATGGATATAAAAGAATGATTTCTTATCAACTGTCAACTCTGCGACTCTTGTCAGTTTGTAAATACCACTAAACTTTGTTTCGTCATTGGTTTTACATTTTTGATAGGTAATTTCGAGGGCGGGGGGGGGGGGGGGAGGGGAATTGAGCCTAAATCAGGTCCAACAGGAGAAACAAGCCGATAAGATAAGCCGAAAATGGTTCTGAATGTTTTGTTCTTTTATTGTTATTTTAAGGTCTTGGAATTTCTAGAATTTTGATACCGAAGGATTAGATAATTTGTTCAATATTTTGGACATTCTGAAATGATTGAAGTTCGAAATGTTCTGCCTGAACATTGGGGGACAGATTTTTTAACTGTCGGATAGGACCATTATTGCAATGTTGGCACGTTATTGTAATGCCCGCGGAAATGAAAGGTTCCAAATGCATATCTTCGCCCTTCCAGACCCCCGAAATCATTTTGGAAAGTTTTTGAGATGTGTGTGCGTGTGTGTGTGTGTGTGTGTGTGTATGGGTGGGTGGATGGGTTGGTGTGTGTGTATATATGTGTGTGAGTGGGAAAGTGGGGGGGGGGGGGGGGGGGGGGTGGCTGAGTGGGGGGGAGGGGGGTTGGCTGAGTGGGGGGAGGGGGGTTGGCTGAGTGGGTGGGTGGATGAGTGGGGGGTGGGGGGCTGGGTGGCTACCTCGCGTAATGAGTGAAATATTGCAAATTGTTTCTAAAAAAAATCAACAAAGTTAACCAATTTTCGGAAAGCGCGGATCTACGAGTGCATCTGTGTTTGCGTACAAAAATTGTATTTTCAGCATTTGTAGGATTTCGAAAATTTTTTCAACATTTCAATCTCATCATCAATTTTTTTAGATCCCAGCGCTATTGACTCGGTATTTGTATTACAGGAAAATAAATGGCTTATAGTGCAGTGGTATTTAACGTTTGATTATCTCACATCTTATTCCTCCAAAGTCCCTAGAATGTTTAGAAATTCGAAATAATTCTAAAGCTTGAAAAATTTAGAAAACTAAAACTTTTACAACTTTCAATTTTTTTTTTAAATAGGAAATTTCTAAAATTTAAAAATTTGCAAAAAAATCTCTAATATGTATAAATTCACCTGAAAAAAGAATATATATGTATGCAGCCGTCAAAAATTGCATAAGTTTGGAAAATTGTCAATATAAAAAAAAAATCGAAAAGTTCGTAAAATTTTCAAATTGTCAAGATAAAAAGAAATGGCAGAAATTTACAAACAAATTGAAAAGTGTAACTTTGTCACTTTTTCGAACAACTCATTCGTTATAGTCGACCAGTCTTCCCATGCTCCAAGATTCGAAAAAGTTATTAGCGTATTTCCCGGTGTGGATTTAATATCTTGAACAGAAGTTCAGAACGATAAATTGTTGACACATTATTTAGTTATTCCTGTAGGGACCCCCTGCGGCACACTCTCAAAGCTTTTTTCCCAGGCCTCCGAGTGTCACTGGTTTTCTCGCTATGTCTTACTCAAGAACAAGAATTTTATTGGAAATATTCGAGATACGCGAGGATGGGAATTTAATCGGTGGTGGAATTTTTGATAACTGTATTAGAAAGTGTCGATGATACCTACCAATATTTTTAATTAATTGAATGTCATAGTGATGAAATACCTGGAACATCAAAGAAATACATGGCCCGCCAATTGATTAATTCTGAGAGATGCTGTGAATGGGGGAGAAACAGGAGATAAATCTAAAAAAGCTGTCGATTACTTTATTGAAATCTCTCACAGAAAGATACATTTGGTAACTCCACGTCAAAATAGTGTAACAAAAATTTGTAGCCCAAGATGTGATGCTTACTAAATCGTTTTTAGATTTCACCATTCCACGGATTACGATCGTATCTATTCATAATTTAACTTCATGTTATCCCAGGTGGGGATTGACCATACGATGAAGCTTGATCAAAGCTTGGACGAGGCTTGACTAAGCTTCGCCAAAGCTGTCTTTTGAAGCCTCGGTCAATGTGTGCAGAACATGCGAATGTAACACCAATCCCAGCTTAGACAATAAGCTTCGTCCTAGCTTGGTTACCTAGGTTAATACAAGCTTCGAACTTTATCTTCGTTCAAGCTTCGGACTTTATCTTGGTACAAGCCTCGAAATTCATTTTCGTCCAAGTTCCAAATTTTCTCGTGGTCGAAGCATCGCAATTAATTTTGATCCAAGCTACAAAATTTATCTTGGTTCAAACTTGGAAGATAGGAACATTGAGGTTGGACCAAGCTTAGTTGAACATTCGTTTCCAAGCTTGGGTTAAGGTGGTGCAGCAATCCTGGATTTATATATGAATCCAATATTGAGCAGAGTATCGCTGAAGCCGGTAAATCGAAACTAGGAGGAATATCCTTCAATGCAGCTTAGTTCAGCCTTAGTTCAGAAGCTTGGGTTTAGATGGTATGAGCAATCCGGCATTCATGCTTGTTAAAGCTAAGATTAAAAGCTAACAAAGCTGGGCTCGGAGCAAGCTTACCACGACATAGTTTCTGAAGCTTGGGTTTCGATGATTCTAGTAAGCTTGGATGTGTGTATGTATCCAATATTGGACGTAGATTGGATTCTGCCTGTGGACCAACGCTAGGTACGCTAAGATTGAGCCAAGCTTGGCACAAGCTTGGCCAACAAAGCTTGGATATCTTTGATGTAACTAAGGTTGGTTTGATCTAGGCTTATACATGGGATGAAGCTATGTCCAAGCTATCAAGTCCAAGCTTGGCATCGAAGGTCGGATCAAGATTGATCTCATCGTTCAAGCTTCGAATTCCCCACCTGGGTAGCCGAAACAGTCACCATTGAATGTAATTCTTTACAACTGACTTCTACACCACTTCCAGCAAAAAACTATGATAAAAAAGTTGATTTTTGTCGATGAGCATATGCAGCATCCCGTATAATCTGGCCCCCATGCCATTCTTAATGCAGTGATAAAGCTCTTGTCCCCCGCAGAAAATTCTCAGCTGAATTATCACGACCTCCACCACTCTCACCAATAATTTGTCTCATTCAGTACCCCATGGGAGCATAGGCAGGAGAATTTGGCTTTGTTATGAGCACAAAAAAAATTGCAATACCAGCTCTCGATGCAGGTGGACCATGAGGAGAGACCACACGTGGGTGTGAGTTACATTTGCAGTATCTCTATTTTTTTCCGCTTATAGTACACCTTTTTTTGTCGGCAAATATCGCGAGAAAGATGGGGCAAATGTAAAACCTGGCGTTGATTCACCATTTGTGGGTCTAATTGGCACACATATAAATCATCATTTAGGTATCAAAGTGCACAATTAAAAAATAATAAGTAGGTAAGGAAAATAATGAAGATAATATACGTGCGTTTGTTCGCGCAGTGATTTTGCCAGGAGGCTGAGAAGATTTCAGGATACGTTAATAAATTGATTAGACAGTGAGATAAGGATGGAAATTGACGATTCGTCACACTATAATTATTCATTTTAACGTGACATTGGACTGATGTGTATCTCGTTTGGTTCATTACTGGCGCTTTAGCTCCTGCTATCGTCCATCGATTGATAATATTTCACGCTCTATCATTCTTGATTCATTAATATTGTAGTAATTAATCACACGGGTGTTATTGGAATTACGTAAATGGAGGGGTCAGTTGTGGTGAAAAAAATGGAGGCTGAATTGGTTTCCGAGTATTGCTGCATGAATCAACTTTTTTCTATATTCCACAGACACTCCAGGGCCCGGATCTTGCAATCTTGCGATCTTGCCATTCTCTACATTTCGAGTTAGTCGTGAAGTATTTCGAAGATTTGGAAATATTGTAATTAAGTATACTTACAATATAATGGCAATTTTCGACTTGCGGAAATTCAACAAGACTGAACAATTTGTAGAATTCCCTTTTTGATATTATCGAATTTTTTATTTTTCTAATTATGAAATTAATACAATTATTTGATTTTTTTTTTCTCGCAGTTCTAGATGAAATTCCTGATGTAGGGAAATTATTGTGAGGCACCCAAAAATGAAAAGTGTCAGAAGTATCACATTCCCATAAGGGCTCTGTATGTGGGCGCGTACGCGTGTGTGTGTAAGTGGGTAGGTGAGTAGATGGGTAGGTAGGTCGGTGGGTAGGTAGGTGGATGGGTAGGTGAGTAGTTAGGTGGGTAGGTCGGTGAGTACGTAGGTGGGTAGGTAGGTAGGTGGGTAGGTTGGTAGGTGAGTAGGTAGGTGGATAGGTAGGTGGGTAGGTAGGCGGGGAGGTAGGTAGGTAGGTGGGTGGATAGGTAGGTAAGCGGGTGAGTAGGTAAGTGGGTGGGTAGGTCAGTGGGTGGACGAGTCAGTAGGTGGCTGGGCGGGTGAGTACGTGGGTGGGCGGGCGAATAGGTGGGTAGGTGGGTGGGTGGATGGGTGAGTGGGTGGATGGGTGAGTGGATGGGTGAGTGGGTATACATAATTCATTGATTTCGAATTGGGGAGGGTTTGAAAAAGTAATAACATCTTCAAAATTTTCTCGCAATACCAATTCAACTTGAACTAACTATTTTTCATTCAAGACGAATTTCCATTCATCAGAATGAACAGACAACTAGTATTTTCAAATCTGCACTGATTTTATGAATGTTTTCCTCTTCCTGTACTATTCATTTTCTACTCCTTCAGTAACTCGGAAGCGGTGTTGGCAAAGCCAGGAGTAATTAATAATTAATGAATATTCATATTACTGAATGGCACCTTTTCCCCGGAGCGTAGATCCATTTTTTCAATTTATATACGATAGACATCAATGATTGGATGCAATGAAGAATACGGATATATACGTGCTCAAGTCCATTACTTGATTATGCACCTGGTTGACCGCATGCATCATATTTGTCCGACGGTATATTCCCCCGATAAACATCGTCTTTTCATGTTGCATGGAATAGGAGGCGAGCTCATGCGTTCATTCGTCGTGGTATTGGCCGTGAATAACCGTGAATTATGATCATCGAACATAGGTAAGATTATGTGGGCATATAGGCATCAGCCGAACGGATATTGTAGTTCACGTATATACGGCAATATAGTACATAGAAAAATTCACAACCGCAATACGAACCAAAATTGAAAATGGTGTTAAGCTTTCTTCGCCAAAACGGTAGAAACAAAAGCATTATTATTTTCTGATAGAGCAATACAGGGAATTCTTCATTGCGAGCCCTGCTATCGTGTGCTATATCGGCGGCACCCATAAAATTTCCTGCTCTTAGCATCGGCAAATTCCGTTTTTGTAACTGCCCGCTACTTACCACTTCACAAGTGAAGTGGTTCACTAATGACTGAAAATAAGAAAATGAATATCATTAAATACGCTTGCAATGAAGTGGAGTCAATTTTATAAATGGCAAGTCGATCATTCATATAACTTTATAATTCAGCACTCTTCATTTACAACTGCTAAGCTGCTCAACTGCTAAAAGATGCTGTGCGTACATCTCGTTAACCCAGCTTGGTGAAAAAGGCGGGGCAAATCAGCTTCGTTAGGCATTAATGCTTTTTTCTTCGCATTTATCAGAGGTCCATGGGTAAAAAGAAATCAGCCTAGAGTGCTTAGAATGATATCTCAAGTAACAAACCGGATGGAGGCACGCACATGCGCAGCCCCCCTATTTTTCATAGGTAAGACGTATGGAAAAGGGGAATAGCTTTTCAGGGAAACTAGACTGAGAAAAATGTTGGAGATTTCCTAGTTGTAAGATAAAAAAAAAATGAGACCGCATGGCACGAACCCAACCCGATGCAGGCGGGGGGGGGGGGGGGGGGGGGGGGGGGGGGGGGGGTGATCGATCAAGGTCGTGCACAGAGGATTCTGGAGGTTTACCCTGTGTTCAGAAATATGAAGCATTAAAATAGCGAAGTCGGCCCAGGCACCTGGATGGGTGTCCAGTACGCCCTATGAAGGATATCTCAAGAGCAGTTACCGTGCAGAGTACAAACAAGCCGGACCGAGGCAAAAAACACCTTCACTGATGGAATCGGCAATGATCAGCGATGTTTTTTCAATTGACACTTTTCAGAATCTCAAATAAGCTTAAATTTTTTTTCGTAGTATTGGGGGTGTTAACGATGCAATCTCTCACGTATGAAATAAGGCGTGGGCGTTGGCGCCCCCAGATAATTATTCGACGTTGAGTCCCTGGGAGAAAAAGAGCTGTTCTTCCCCCCCCCCCCCCCCCCCCCATTGCCCTGTTATTAGTATATACTGCTTTCCCCACACCGGATGACCAATCGCACCAAGTATCAGGCCAACTATCTTGACTCACCCTCTGAGAAAAAGAAGACACCGTAATTCGACACTTCATGCATGTTCTCTGCACTCACTTATCCCGTATACTCCTCTATTTTTCCCCCCCAGAAATGAAAATTCTGTCACCAAGCCGTTAATTTTAGTTCAATCCACTCGGTCATTGGAGAAAATCACATCCTTGTATGATACTTTTATTTCAACCAAAATCAGGGTGCAATAAATTAACTAGTGTATAATTTATTCAGGAATTCCCGTGATACCAGACTTGAAAAACCCCATTAAAGTAGCTCAATTGCAAATGACACTTTGGCATAGCTCATTATAGGTTTCAAGATCTAATAAACGGAATGTGGGTGTGACCATCGATGAGCCGAACTAACAATTTGTCGATATATTTTTGTTTTCTCTCTCTCTGTTGCTTCGTAGTCACCACAGAAACTGCCGCGAAGGCTTACTTGGGGAGGATTATTCCGGCGGAGAATAGCCATCGAGGTGGGTTCCCGTCCGGCCTAGCGGGTATCGCAACTGCTAGTTGCAATACATGTTTCAACATGATTTCATCGTAATCGATTTTTCACTTCCCTCAATCACATAATCCATATATCAGCAGAATTGCGTAATTAAGCAATTAAACACTTGACGTTTTTGGATTTCTTTTTGTGAACGCACACACACGCACACCTGCGCACAGACTGAATACATCTACCTACTACGTCAAAGGCCCAAGGTTGGCACCTGGCTTCCGGAGAATATTTTTCATTATGATTGCAACCGACAGTAGCTGCCTTCAGGTCTGTGGGATTGGCAGTACCCATGAATTGAGGACGCTAGGCCGGACGAGAACCCAACTCAATGCCCGACAAGGGAGCAATGAGTTGCATCGTATCCGCTCGCTACGGAACGACACAAATTGTCCGTATTGGGTGGTACTCATCTCCGTTCTGATGACCCCGAAGGAAGATCTCGTGGCGGACCTTGTGGTTCAAGGCAATAGAGAATACGGAAGCGAAAAAAAAAGACGATGAATAATTTCTCATATGCCTGGCGCCGCAAGATAATTCTCATCAAACTGTTCTCTCCGTTTGCGCTTATGGATAACGGACTTCGTATGCATTTAGCACGGCGGAGTGTTAATGTAACACCTCTCAGCCAGATTATGCAGAAATCCCGTGTAATCGATGGCTTAATTGGGCGTTGATTAATTTTAATCTGATTAGATTGTAACACATCTTATGCGTTTATCCCTAGTGCGACACAAGATCCCGCACACGAATAAGTTTGTGCCATTCGTGCATGGCGTGGAGATTAGTATCTCGCGTGGTTGATTCGCCGAATTTTTAAATGGTAGTGGATGTGAGGGATGTACTTGTGGAGTAAATGAACGAGCTTTTCCACACACACACACCTATCCACCCACCCACCCACACACACACACACACACACACAACAACGCCACACCAGTCAGTGCGGCAAAAAAGGGAAATGCGCCACCGGTCTCGTCACTGTAAAAAGTAAAATCATTGTTATGTTTGAGTAAAAACGAAATATCAATGACATAATTATTTACTCCGACATTTCGAGTTAATCATTACTTGATGACTTACTGAAAATTCGATCATTGTGCCTCTCGATGGAGTTCTCCCTCGATTCAATCATTGAATTCAAATTGATACCATTGATGGCGAGTCAGTATTTAAGTGACCATTGAGGATTCTTCTTTAATTATAGACATTGTTCTTCACATCATTTGTATAAGGATGGGGCACAAATCATACCATCACCATCGACCCCATTTATCGAACTTATCTTCAATTAATGTGCTCAATTTTTATGACCACTCGTGAAGTTTCGAAGACCTATATTCAGTTTATAGTTCTTCAGTCGCCGACTAGATTTAGCTTGATGATGCTAAACTAACTCAATATATTGCTTTTGTTGCAGTCTGTAGCTACTACGAAACGAATTGATTGATTTTAATTGAATCAAATCGGGGGCTTTACTCGAAATTACCTCATATTTATCAGAATTTTCATTAATTTTTCTCTTTTTTTAATTACCAAAAAAGCGATCGCAGCTTCAACCACTCCACGAAAAGTCCGTCATTCCGTGGAAAATATCTTCGGAGAGAATAGCAAAAAATTCCGAAAATCAATTTGCCGGAATTTCGGATTATTGCCGGCTGACCCGAAATTTTTCTCATTACATTTTTCCATTTCGGTAGAATTTGCTTCCAAAATGTCAAATAGGATTTGACCTTGAAGATCTTCAAGTTTTGCACATTTCATAAATTTGTAAATGATGGAAAAAGTTCAGAAACTATATTATATTCTATTGCAAATCGCGGGATTTCCGGAAATTCGCGCCACCTATGTAGTAAACTATGCATTAAGACCACTAAGCTACGGAAGATAAGGTAGCGTACCCACTTTATCAGCCGTTAGTAAAATGGGAAGGTCTCTGCAATCTTGCAAGTCTTTAAAAATTTCTACGACATTGTAATTAATTGTAAATAATGCTGCGGAGGTCTTGCAACCATTAAAGCCTAATTAAAAAAATGTGAAAGTGTGAAAAAAATCTGACAAATGTTGAGTGAAGTTTATCTTACAATATGCAATAAGTTGAATTCGAAATTCTTCCTCAATTTTTGTCATCCTCTGAATACGTTCCTGTTAAGACGTGTGCGTTCGCGGGGGGGGGGGGTGTCTGTTATTTTTTTTCTCATAAAAGATTCTTATCTCGATGAGCTGAACTGAACAGCCGTTCGAAAAAGTGTAAAATAAAATACAAAATAATTCTTGGCAATAAATATAATTTCGATCCAAACACCGAAGTATCATCAGAGAGCCGAAGTTATGTCAGAGCAGCTTCCAGCTGCGAATGTTCCTCTTCAAGAATTCGGTCATTCTCCAATCTAAAAAGTATGAGAAATAAACCGAAGTAAAAGATATGTTCGTCCGAAGAAGGGGGGCGCTTTATCGGACGATCGCGCTATAATTTTGCTATGTTTATGAGTGTGACCCAACGAGCCATACGGAGTGATATAGACGCCTGAGGCACAAGAGGTTCCGCCCGTGCTTCTTAGTAGATCTTTCTATTACGATCAAGATAAGTCAAACTACAGCCAGTCAATTGTTGAAACGAAGAAATTACCGATTTCCTCTGAGCGAAACTTTTTTCTGTAATGAAAGAATTGCAAAAAAAGGGGACGCAAATTTTGATGCTTCACAGGTTTAAATACAGGGTTAAATGTGCTATCGGCGGTGCCCATAAAATGAGACCGGCTGGCCGAGCGGGAACCTAACCCGACGCAGGGGGGGGGGGGGTCCATCATAGGCGCCGGCCATCGTAGCACAGGGGTTTCTGAAGGTTTACCCTGTGTTCAGAAATACGATGGCCTAAAATGGCAAAAGTCGGCCCCAGCCGCATGGGTGGGTGTCCGGTACGCCCCCTGAAGGAATGCTTAACGGCCGCTACCCGGGGCGTACAAATGAGAGGGACGGAGAAAAAAAAACATGAACGCAGACATTTGTTCGGAATTCGACGGGAAGCATTTTAGTATACTTAAAATCCTAGTTACGAATCAAAATGAACAAAATTGATTTAGGGGCCATTACAATAACTTTCCGAGAAATCGGGAAGTTAAAAACGCACAATATTGTTGTTATCTTGGTACTGTTCTTCCATCATTCATAAATTCCGTTCACAATTCTTCTCACTTCCTCGTTTGGAAATTTTGAACTGATTGAAAGTAGTTCCTCCTGCGATAACGAGCTTTCTTAAAGGTAGTGTACCCAAAAGGTGGATGCGCGGCACGCGATGTATTGACGTGAAGGGCTAGGTGGGTATTCAAATTTTCAATTTTACCTTCCGTGCAGGCATTCGGCTAACGACGGAGGCCAATTTTCGATCGTGGGTTCGAGTGGATTTTTTTGCCTCCCTCCCCCCCCCCCCCCTCCCACTTTCTTTGATCAATGCCGACTATAAGATCTTTGAAGAAAACTTGTTAGTTGCATTTTCCTAAACAGGAAGGTTTTGATCGCGTGTGAATCTTTGAACAGGTGGATTGGACATAATGACGTTGGTAGTGTTCAAAGATTTTTTTTAAGGGATCTGCGATTTAGCACAATCCACGGAGTATCCATATGAAAAGGGCCCACTTGGGCTCTTCTTTTTTATTTCATCATTTCAAATTACTGGAAAATTGATTCACTAGCGGATTGGGGGTATAACTCATGGGGCCCCGTGTAATTCAAATATACCATGACACACACACACACACAGAAACTTACCTGCAATTTTAAAAAATGATCTGAAAATGTTGAAAATTCTTTACAACGTGAGAACATGAGAAAATAAACGAGTGACGAAAACACTATGTACGTGTGACCCTCGACGGGTCGCATCATGAACTTCCCGATGTGTTAGTCTCTGTGTTTTTTCTTTTTTTTTTCCTCCGTCCCTCTCATTTGTACGCCCTAGATAGCGGCCGTGTAAGCATTCCTTCAGGGGGCGTACCAGACACCCACCCATGCGGCTGGGGCCGACTTTCGCCGTTTTTTAGGCCATCGTATTTCTAAACAGAGGGTAAACCTCCAGAAACCCCTGTGCTATGATGGCCGGCGCCTATGATGGAACCCACCCCCCCCCCCTGCGTCGGGTTAGGTTCCCGCTCGGCCGGGCGGTCTCATTTTATGGGTACCGCCGATAGTACACACGGAAGTTCCTGCATCGGTCGGAATCCATGAGAAAATATTTTGAAAAAATATTCTCCGGCGGCCGGGCGCGAACCTAGGACCTTCGGAGTAGTAGGCAGATACTCTACAACTACACCAAAGCCCCGACACGTTAGTGTGTGTGTGTGTGTGTGTGTGTGTATGTGTGTTGAAAATGTGGAATAAATTAAACACTATCGCCTTAGTTATGAGCGTTACAAAAAAATCAATACAACAAAAAATGTTTACTTCTACATAGGGAACCACTTTTATTTAAAACTTTTCCATCTACCTTTGACCTTTCATGTAATAAAGTGATATACACCATTAAAATAATTACCCAGTGATATGTTACCCCATAATTACCCAGCTATGGAAGTTATGAAAAAAAGTCCTAAAACATTATGTGTGTATTTTTATATAACGAATAACATTTATTATACACTTTTTTCCTATCTTCAACGGTTCTCGAGATAGGGCGTTTTAAATAATTAAAATTATTAATAACAATTGAAGGAATTGTTTTTCAAGATTGACACTCCGCGCCTGGACATCAGTGAGAGGTGATTTTCGGTCAAGGGAGAAGTAAATCGATGGAGCCGTTTACGAGCAACCGTTGGCTAAAAAAATCACTCACATACGAACACACACACACATACACAGAACCGTCATCTAAAATTTGTCAGAATAATGTAAAACCTCGAGAAAAATGAAAATTTTCTACTTCTGAGACTCTTCATTATCGGGGTCATTACAAGAACTTCCTCAAGTTAGGAAATTGAATTTTTAATTGGGAGGGGGGGGGGGGCAAGACCATGAGAAATTTTAGTTTAAAAAAATTACCCTCAAAATCTTATTCATGAGAAAAGCAATCTAAAAAAAATCAAACTTCTCAATTTTTTCTCTTGAATGTGAAATTGCAACTACTTCCAATTCCCCTACTCTGTTATTTCCTAGACACATTTAGAAATACCTCGAGGTTTCATTAAACTATCAATCACATGGCTCCGATAATTCATCAAGATTGCCCGAAAAATTCACTTCACATAATAATGGCGCCTAGTAGACTACTACGAATTGCTCATGAAAGATCCGAGCTCAGCCAGATCATAACATTCAAGATCGAGCATTGGCGAATTAAAATAAAAAAAAAAACAACCATTGCAAAGATGCCCGCCCAATCATTGAACATTTACTCAGCAAAGTGTAATGCAGCCTCGTTACCATTTTCACATCATGTACTCCTCCAAAAACACTTATCCAACCATCAGGATGATCACACGTACTGTCGTTGTTTGCCCATGAACATTGGATATAACAGGCCGCCTCAAACACCTCCAACCACTTGTGCGCTTCAAAAATTGCGATGATAATGGCCTGACAAATATTCTCATTATCAAGCTTGTCGGAATACCTATACATACCGGGCCCTAAATCGATCCAACGAGCTTCATTGCATACCTGACTAAAATATAATTGGCCCATCATAAAAATTGAAGTTGTTTTCGTTAACCAACGCTTTTTTTGAATTGATTATTTTCTTCCCCCAAATTCCAACCAACAGCAGCGGATTTGACATCACGTGCTAGCAACGCGAAAGACCATAGCGGTTATATGTTGGTAATCTTCCTGACTAGGTGGTATGGACCATCCAAAATGAGTAAGCTATGTGTCAAAATTAGAAGCCAAATATATAGTGCGGTAGTACAAAACTATAGTTTTCCAGGTGGGGAATCCGAAGCTTGAACGATGAGATCAATCTTGGTCCGACCTTCGATGCCGAAGCTTGGACTTGATAGCTTCGACATAGCTTCATCCCATATCTAAGCCTAGATCAAATCAAGCTTAGTTATATCAAAGATATCCAAGCTTTGTTGGCCCAGCTTGCGCCAAGCTTGGCTCAATCTTAGCGTCCCTAGCGTTGCTCCACAGGCAGAATCCAATCTACGTCCAATATTGGATACATACATACATCCAAGCTTACGAGAATCATCCAAAGCCAAGCTTCAGAAACCACGTTGTGCTAAGCTTGGCCCGATCTCAGCTTTGTTAGCTTTGAATCTTAGCTTTAACAAGCATAAATCCCGGATCGCTCATACCATCTAAACCCAAGATTCTGACCTAAGGTTGAACTAAGCTGGATTAAAGCATATTTTCCCTAGTTTCGATTTACCGGCTCCAGCGAAACTTTGCTTAATATTGGATACATATATGAATCCAGGATTACTGCACCACCTAAACGCAAGCTTGGAACAGAATGTTCAACTGAGCTTGGTCCAACCTCAATGTTCCTATCTTCAAAGTCTGAACAAAGATAAATTTAGTAGCTCGGATCAAGATTAATTGCGATGCTTCGACCACGACAAACTTTGAAACTTGGACGAAAATGAATTTCGAGGCTTGTACCGAGATAAACTCCGAAGCTTGAATGAAGATAAAGTTCGAAGCTTGTATTAACCTAAGTAACCAAGCTAGGACGAAGCTTATTCTCTAAGCTGGGATTGGTGTTACATTCGCATGTTCTGCACTGATTGACCTCGTCCAGGCTTTGATCAAGCTTCATCGCATGGTCAATTCCCACCTGGGTTAGAAACCACCGAATTGCAAAATACCAAGAGGAAGGTTACACACGAACAAGTGTTGATAGAATGTCAAACGTATTTTCCAGGCTTATCATGATGGTGACACCATGAAAGTACACCTAAAAAGCGTTCATGGGTCCAACGCTATAAAGTCGTAAAGCCAACAAAACATCTCTCACCATCCCTTTTCCATCCCGCAATCGTCGTTATACCTTCCAGTCGGTGGTCTCCAGCAGTTACACCGCGTTTAACCCACTTTAGTACCCTAATCTAAGAGTTATTCTACGGGATATTGACCTGTGTTTGGAGCATCTCTTTAGTGTATTCCTACATCACCAATGGGCCACCTTGCACCGGAAATTCCACACCGCTTGCGCGTCGTGTTCCACAGACTTTATGAGCTTGCTCCTAGATCGATCCCTAGGAATGAATCCAAATTTTGATCATACCTGTGATATTGTTTCGGGAACAACCTGGTTGCAGGGAAATGGGCATGTTTATTCATTCACAGATTGAAAAACAAGATTCAGGTTATTTAGGGATTTTCCATTTCATCTTTTCCACTCTTCTACGCAGTGAAAAATCCATGATCACTAGCTTCCCGATTTCACCGAGATATTGTAATGACGGTCGATTCGAAAATTGTATTTTCTCTATTCGTTATTCACCCAGCGAATTCTGATCGTAAACTCTATCACCCAGAAAGCCCCGATACGACAGTGCACTCACATGGAGGAACCCCCTCTTCCCCCCCCCCCCCCCGCCTTACGTCGAGTTGGGTTGCGGTGTCATTTCATCGGTAGCACACACGGAATACCCCTGCAGTTGCCAGAATGTATGGGAAAATTTTTCTTGATGAAAAATGTTCTGGAAAGGCTGGGCGCGAACCGAAGGTTTTTTCAGACTATGTTTCTTCTCTCCGTTGCTCTCTCTTGTACTCCTCGCGGTAGCTGCTCTTCGGAAGGGACCACTGGGCACCCATCCATGCGGCAGGAGCCGATTTTCGCGATGTCGGATTTCCAAACACAGGGTAAACCCCCAGAAACCTGTACTCCGATGGGAGGCACCTATGATGTAACCCCCCCCCCCCCGGTACCTAATTTCCTTAGGTGTAATATTCTTCGGAGGCCACTTATAGGTTACGACGGGTTCATAACATGACATCGTATGGACAGTATAACGAAAGGAACATACGCTCCTTTACGTTATGTTAAAACGAGTCATAGGTCACGTGGTGATATCTAACGGGATCTAAAAAAGATCAGACTTTTTGACAGGGCAAGTAATGAGATTTTATTTTTAAGAAAAAATCTAAAGTCCATAAATCAAAAAATTCTTAGCCAATTCTAAACATAGATACACAATTGAAATTGGAATTGAAATGAACTTTATGACTTACGAGTGTGTCTGTTGGTGATAGATTTATGTTGGTGAATAATGCTTGGAATTTCGGGAGTAACGTCCCATCATTCCGGGCCAAAAGATGTTGCAGCAGGGGAGTAAGCGGCGAGGCGCGAAATGGAATGGTTCTCAGGTGGAAGTACCGCGGTTAAGCAAAACGTCCACACAAATGAAAGAAAAGGAGCAAGTTGTGTTAGGGGAGACCCCTCACTTGAATTCTATAAATAATAGTGTAGAATGCGGAATGACTTGGACTAGACACTTTGGCAAATTACAATGAACGAGACCTCTCAATTGACTAAATTAGTTGATTCACGGATAGATGAGCGAACTGAAGAGAACTCAATGAATGTATTTGCTCAATTAATTTTTCGATAATTCAATTTGATGTCGCAAAGTAAGAACTCAACTTGCTTACTAAATACATAGGACTACCCAAATTTAGGGGTAAATTACGCTGTTACAAATTTTTGAAAATTTTTTTGAATTTTTCAAAAAAAAAGTTTCGGAGTAGTTTCTTATTTTTTTGTGAGTTTTTCCAATTGCAATGTAAAAAAAAAAGTGAATAATAATTGGCTTCCGAACACATCGGAAACCACATTTTATCAAACGAGATATCTCTATTGAAACTTTTGTTTGATTAAGACTCTATTCAAGACAATCAATTAAATTTCCATCCGTGAATAATGATAAAAAGTAAACAAGAATAGTGAGATAAAGTTTCTCATAATTACAAGCTTGTTTTAGGATGACCCAGGGGCTGTTGTAGACGCTAATAGAGATGCCAATATGGGCGCAGGTATGAGGGCGGTCGGTATGGGCCTATCGATTCATCTATAAGTTTAGCATACGGCGAATTTGGAGGGCGGAATTCACGAATCGACGGATAGATATATCGAGCCCCCGGGGGGGCCGGTTGTAGGTTTTGCACTTAAAAAAAAAAATGCGAATGCACGAGAATAGAAACAAACAAAACAAATGACTTGTGTACATTGAGCCCACACGGAAGGGATACGGTAAATTATTGAAATAGGCAGACGCTCATTCGAAAATCGCGAATAGAAATATTAAAAAAAAAAAAGGTGAAATGAAAAATTTTGATCACTTAATAGAAATTTTTGAACAATTTAGAAATCAAAATGAAAAGTGACTGTGTGTGTGTGTGTGTACGTTTTCATCCGGGTCGCCCGTACTCCCCACCACAGCTGCTCTTGAGGGAGGGCCTACTGGACACCCATCCATGCAAAATACAGGGTTAAACTTCTGAAACCATAGCTATACAAAACGCGAGCTTGGACTATAGAAAGCTAAACTCAGATTCCGGTTATCTACTTCAAATAGAGCCACTAGCGCAACGCCATCTAGCGACTTCCGGTAATCAACCCTGGGTACCCTTTCATTCCGGGGATTTTGATGTCAGGCCGCCACAAATGTCATTTGCATATGCTTCATCTTCCGGTTCATTCGATGAATGAAACTTTTACCAAACACACAGAAGCCATCCTCGTCAATTTCTAATCGAATTACAAATTAAGTTTGCATTAAAAAAGATTGGACATTCAAACCAGAGCTGACTTCCGGTTCTGTTAAATGCATATGACTTTTCTCCGGTGGCCGTTGGCATTAAATAAAAAAGGAAAACCACGAGAATAGGGATCAAGGTAATAAATGACTTGTAAACATTGAGCCAACACGGAAGAGCCATGGATTCTATGATCGATTGAAACAGTCAAACGACCACTTCGAAGATTACAAATACAAATAGAAACAAGTGGGAGGAAATGAGGCGTGCAGTTCACAGCTCGGAGAACAAGGAACTGGTTTAATTTCACGTACAAGTACTGGCGGTCTTTTTATTGTAGCACATGAGGGCAAATACAAGAGTAAGGATACACCATGATGGGGTGACCTGGTCTGGTATTTCTCACTGAAAAAGAGGGTAACGAATCATGGAACGAGCTAAAAACTGCAGAATTGGCAAATTGTTTATGTAATAAACATATAGATATATGCCTAAATATTTCAGCAATTTGTGAATTGTAATTTTATTTATACAATCATTCACCGATAAACGACATTCATCCAAAAAAATGAAATATTACCAAATGCTCTTTCAACCACGACAATATTTTTTTTAATTGTGAAATATGTTCAATACTTTGGCACGGCCCAATCGTCAGCGCCTCTACCGGTCGTCTTAAGGTGTCTTTAGGAAATAGACTGATTTATTAAGGTCATATCATCCATGCCGGGTCGACAAAGTGGGCCTCTTTCGCACGGCTATCCAAATTTGTTTATCATTCAAAAATGTTTTCCGCTACCGGAAATTCTAAATCTAAAAATTTGAAAATTGCCAAAATGCGTTTATAAAATCTATTACAAATATATCGCATTGAAAAAATGGCCGAGATTTAAAAAATTCCAATAATTCAGAGAACTCGAAAATTTCGAAAAAATCGAAAATTTCAACTATGTTAAAATTGGCGCGAATTGCCATCTGAGGATGTCACTATCAGAAAGCGCAGATTATGGACCAATCTTTTCTAGAGAACAAAAATGCCATAATATCACAAAAAAGTAATTCCTTCAAACTTTATCAGACGCATCAATTGCGATAAATATCTTCAGTTGTTACAAAAATTTGCAAATATCGCGCATTAGACAGCGCGGACTGAAGTTGCGCGCGCAACTTGCGAAGGGCGCGTTTTCACACAATCAGGAAGTCAATGGACCGCCACCTACACCCACATTCCATTTGCTAATTGGTAGTTTAATAACTACAGTTGATAAAAAACGGCAAAACCAATCCAGGGCTAATAATTTAAGAAACCTGATCACCCTACTGCATCAAAGTTTCACTTGTCATGCGCACTGCACAAATACCTACTTAATCTTTTCCCTTCCGTGCCCATGACATCTTCCTTTTGCATTATTTTTCACGAATTTTTCAACCCCAAATATTTTTTTTTACTCGCTTTATTCTTTTTCTCTCTTTCTTCACGCATTTCAACGAGCAGTCGTTACCAGTTTTCGTCGCCTCCGGGTAGCGGAGCACCCACTCCACCCTCTTCATTCTCGTTTAAGCCTCTTTCAGACGGGCCCCTCTCGATAAGCCCCCTCCCCCCCCCTCCGTTCAACTTCTTATTCCCTTTATTTCTTTCTCTCCATGTGTTACCAGCAAGACTTTCTTCGTACCTCGTGACTTTCTTTTTCGGACGAGGGCGAAGGGCTCTAACTTGTTGTGCTAATTATTTTTGGGAATATATTGGGCCGAGAAGGTGGAATAGTATTTGCATAATTTCTTTTTTTTAACCGATTAATTCAATTTTCCGGCGATCTGTTCCTGTCGTTTCCCATTAATTTCTCGTCGTCATGGAAATATATATATATATATATATATATATCACGTATATCTGTATGCAAATGGGGACTTTTCCGGATAAAGTATTTTTGGAGCTCTGAATATAATTTTTGAAGTTACCAAGATCTTGCGTCCTTATCCTATGATTTTTTTCTCAACTTGCCCGATTTTTCGGTGTGTGTGTGTGTTCGATTAATTGATTTATCAAGCAACATCACTAACACTACTTTTCTTCTTTAATAAATGACAACTCGTTTGTCAATACGACGGTTTTTAATTAATGAAAAAATATACATCTATTAATGCCGTAAAATGAAGAATGTGAAGGAGTAATTGAAACATCTTCAACGATACCCAAAAGAAATAAATTCACCCGGTAGTATATAACCAAAAATAGAAAAATTGGTGCTGATAATTAATTAATTAATATGCATTAATGTTTTGAAGTCGCCATAAGGAAGGGCTGAAATCTGATTATTGAAAACGTGAGTGGAAGATCAATTGCGAAGAGGAGCCGTGAAAGATATTGCTTAATGAAGCAGTAGGGCCTGATTATTCAACAAGCAAGAGTGTAATTAATCGGGAAAAAATATAGAATGTGATTTTTTTTTTTGAATATTATTTTGTTTCTTTTTTACCTTCTCGATAAGAGAATTGATGGTTTTACGCCGAAGACGAAGAACCAATTTTCCATTGAATCCCAACTTTTGGGGACTACCTTTAACCCTTCGAGATATTTTTTTGTAATATATATATAATATATAATATATAATATATAATATATAATATATAATATATGATATATTATATATAATATATAATACATTATATATTATATATTATATATTGTATATTATATATTATATAATATGCACAGGGTAAACCCCCGGAAACCCCTGTGCTACGGTGACGGGCCCCTGTGATGGAGCCACTCGCACCCCCCCCCCCCCCTTTCGTCAGATCAGGTTCCCGATGGGTCACACTCATTCAGGCAACTATTTTTCTCTACAGTTTTCACTGGAGATTTAGACCTACACTGGTTTTATGCAACTGTTTTGTCCCTGCATGGAACTCATTAGTTTTCTTCTTTTCCCTGAAGATTGCTGATAAATTGGAAGAAAAAACAAAATTGGAAAATGACTGTAAATAAGTCTGCGACACATGAAGCTACCTACGATTGCTATAATTCATTTCCGGTGGCAATATGTGCGTGCTAATGCAGAACTAGCTGCTACACTCACAGCCCTAGAAGCCATGGCGTTATCAGCTTGCATTACACGAGGCTCGTTTGACGAGTGGCTGAAGTGACTAATGGAATCTCAAGTGATCCTCCCACGAGTGCATGAAGTGACCCTCCTTGCATCCACGATCTCTCATCGCCCATCACCTCCACTGCCTTCTGGCAAAAAAGAGAGCGCAGTATGATCCATGAACGATATAGCGCGCACGACGATAAATCTCCCGCAGACTTTCCTTTGGACCCGTGATTATCGCATCATAAAGGCACACCGAGTTGCCTTTGAGATTTAGATAGGACTTTATAGGCGTATTAATTATTTATCCCTTTTCAGTTTTGGGGAAGGGTTATCGATGAGTGAAAATATTGGTCAAGCCATGTACAATCCAGCGAACGGGAAAATGTATCCTAAGCAACAGGAAACTCATCCGACATATCCTTCTAAATGAAGCCACTTCAAGACTTGTGTAATAGAAAATTGTAATCATGAAAAGTAACTGGCTACTTTGTAGTAACAGATTACTTGGTTCAGCTCAGTTTATAGTCAGTTAAAAACCAAAATATTTCATGTCCAACTACACATTTTCTATTTAGTCAAATATATCATTCCTTCACATAGCATCTGAATTCTTACTTCGATGAATTACAAGATAGCTGGCTTATTTATCTTACTTGAGAAGAAAATATCTTCATTGCCTGTGTGAGGGACCAGATGTAATTAGTAGTTACTACCGCCAAAACCTCGAATATTTGTCACCAGTATCGTTTACTGGTTTCATTATTTTCTGTTTTGGCATAAGTGGCGTATCATTCAATCGAAGAGCATTCGCCACCCAGTACCATTACATGATTTCTCGAGACAAGGAACTTCTATATCCACTTCCATCTCTAATATTCAGCATAAAGAATTTCATACTTGAAAATTATCAAGAAACGAATTTCTTGTCACAAGGAAAACTTACTCGACGGACTCCACTTCTTTTTTAATTTCCGGGAAAGCCATATGCATCACTTTTTCCCACATCTCCTACTGCAGCGCAATCGTTCCCAGAAAATCGGCGAAATGAATGAAATCAATCGGTTAAAATTTATGGCTTTACGTGTGACTTATTACCAAGTTATCACGTTTACACTTTGGTATTCAGGTACTCACCGACGGATATGTAGCGAGGCCTACTTGATTTAATGCGGCGATCCGTTAGGACTAACATCCAGGGTTGGTACCAACGTTAAAGAGGCAAAACCAAAAACATTATTTATTATCACGACAATGTATAAAAGTTTTACGAGTTGTATGCTCCGTAGAAGAGACAAACAAGTGAATATTTCCAGGATCGCCGAGAGGAATACTTAAATCATCATCATCCCCTGGAACATTCAGTTATCCGTATTGTTTTGAAACGATTCATCGCTGTCACAATTTTTGTCGCTAATTTCACGGATGTTTAGAACTTGCCGGAGTAATTAATAACGACTCCTGGTCACTTTAGCAGTTAACATAACTCTTGGGGAGAACACCAGTCAAGTTGAATGCAGGGAAGATATTGAAAACTAATTGATTTCTTGATCTCTCGGCCGTACTAACTTTCATGCCACTCTTAGCGCGATGAAAAAGTGCACCATCTGGATAGGACTAGGTGAAAACTTCCATCAGTTAGAGTTCATATTCAATTCCAAAAATTTTCGTACATGACCTGGAGAAGAACGTGATTGAATTGAGTCGGGTTATCATTCATCCGGAGTGCAAAGGAGGCATAAAGGTTATTAGCAAGTGGGGTGTTGCAGCAAATTGCGGGGACCGCCGATTTAAATCAAGGACAGTGGCGGATCTGCGTTAAAGGGAGGAGACTCAGGAAGATTCAGGAAACAAATTCTTCTCAAACGAATTCAAACAACGACCCAGACACTGACTCCCAGAACATCCCCCATTATATGACAAATGCTTATAAAAATGTTTCTGGCAATTGATTACCAGCAAAATCACGTGAGATGCACGTAAAAAAAAGTTTGAAGATCTTGAATAAAAAAGCAAAACTTGAGAAATTCAATATGCTACTATTGTGCAAAATAAAACTTCAGCTTCCATGATTCAAATATTATTGATTCTTTGTAGGAAATCATAAAGAAGTGACTGTTATTTAACATTAATGATATTTTTGTTGTACACGTAGACGTTTGGAAGGTGTAGATACGTCCTATACCCTTGGAACTTTGGATAGTGTATAGAGATCTGCAGACTCTGATGAGCATTCTCCGTTTGATATACTTCAAACAAAAAGTTGTCCAATTATTAAAAACGTTTCAGTTTCTTTAGCAATTTCAAATCCTTGAGTGGGGCGAAGAGGAGGGGGCTTCGCCCCCTTGGACTCCCTCCCGCGCCCTTCCCCTTCGCTGCGCCTCGGCCCCTCCCGCCTGCTAGTGACTTTTACTCACGGTCTTGTGACGGAAATATCTATTGAGTTACTCGTGTACGAAAAACCGCGACTCGAGTCTCACTTGAGTCTGTCCAACGGCGTTATCCAGCTTCCGTCATCTTAAAGGTTATACAAACCTGTGAATTAGGCATTGTTCAGCTCGGAGGATGGTAGCAGTTGCCGTCGACGGGTAACGGGCGACCAAACCAGTAACTCACACATTGCGCAGTGCATTACAGTCCACTATCCCACTAGTGCACTGCGCGGGACCGGACGCTCCACCGCCCTGTCCCACAAGTGACCCTCCCCTACTTCTCCCACTTCCGGATGCTAGTAAGCACAGTGAGGTAGCATTTAAAGTCACGCGGGACCATTTGCACAGTGGTGGGGAGGCGGCGCTTGAGGAGTCAGTGGTGGGGTCATGACGATAGTGACTATAGGGATCCATCAACTTGTGGGGCGTGCACTGGTGGGGGAGTTGACTGTATTCTGTATGGTTGAATTCTTAATATGAATTGCAAAGATCATCATCATGAAACTTATCTAAGAATTTACCTGTTATCACTTTCCGCTTTCCGCCAATTTAAAAAATCTTCAATCGACCAACCTTCGCTGATTTATCCAAAAAATCAGTCTGGAAATGAGTTGATTTATTTGTTTCATCAATCATCATAGATATCATGACTGCCGTGTGGGTGGTTACTGGATTTCAAGATGTTGAGGCAAGAGGTAGGTTCTGCTTTCTCATTGGCAAGTACAAAAAGGTGTGCGTGCAGGGGTAGAGAATTGTACCCGCCTCTATGTCAGGTCAAAGGCGCGAGGGTTGACCATGCGGCTGACCTATTGGACGTCATGCGGGGAATACTGGGTTTCAGCTGCAAGGGATTAAATTTTGAAATGTATTGATATTTGCTGGTGAGCGATTTTATGAGGAGAGAATGATGGCAAAAAAAGTTTTATGAAGGGTTTCGAGATTTCGAGGTGGAAACAGGAGAGGTAATTTATTGGGTAAAGTACCGGGGATGTAAATATTTTAGGAACCTTTGGACCCATCCGCTATTGAGGACAGATGAACATTCGGGGACCCGTCAAAGTAGGTAAACCCGAGTAATTTTAATTTTGAATCATAATTTTCTCATGCACATTTCAATGGATTGCATTGAATCTAAAAATTTATCAGAGATCATTGAAACAGTATAACCGTTCATTGTTATAGTTGAGCAAACAACAAACTTGTATACTGGAGTCACGAGATCCATGAGATTTATTTACTGCGTCTTGTATCGTGGACGCTTCTTCGAATCGATTCGATTTTATCTGTTACATTGACAGCCTAGAACCTGTGTTTTATCAAGCCCGAATGCGTTTCAGTGACACAACCAGAGACAAACGAATTTTTTACCGACCACCCAGATTAAAATTCTCACGTCATTGGGATTGGCAGATCAAAATGAACGATGTCAAAATATCGGATGAGATTTAATGGAGAACCAACCGAATGCAAGCATTTCAGAAATCGAGCATAATTACAGAGAAAACTTGTGCGATAAAAGTGTGTGTGTCCGTTGGGAACACAAACGAACCTTCCCGATTTGTGATTTCTGTTTGCCATTCCTATATTTTCCGATACGTCAATTAAATGTTTAAATCCCATTCATGAAGCAGATAATTATGAATATTTGCCGAGCCGCATAGTCAGCGTGAGGACGAGAATTATGCGCGTTACTGGAGTGGGAGTGAGACGCCAATAGGGGTGCGAAGGCGCAAGGGTTAAACCCGTCATACCTCCTTAATTATGACAAATATGGAAAAAAGTGATAAGAAATTAAATATGCATTTCTGCTTACAGAGCAAATTCTGCTTAATATTTTTTACCGTATCGCTTATCGTTTTTGGAATAGAGCGTTGTAAACAATTCAATTGTTAATAACAAAAAAACTGCTCGGTCAATTTACACCAAGAACTAATCCGATCCAAGTTCCATGAAGACGCTCCGAACAAGACCTCGATGACCCAGATCGTTCGGCCCGTTCGTGAGAAATCCTTAACGGAAAATTCCGATTTCACACATGCAAACATACTGTACATGCAAGAAAACCTAAATATCTCGGAATCTAGGAGAGACACAGTTATGTCCATAAAAACTTTTTTGTAGAACTTATTTGTCCCTAACAAAAGTTCCTTATGAAATTTTCTCTATCTCCCTTTTTTTGAGGTTTGCATCAAAGATCGAGAGTGGAGGTAAACTACCTTATCTCTGTACCACTTCACACAAATACTAATTATAAATAATTGCATACATATATATAATAACGATAATATCATGTTCCACTTAAGATAACTTCCACCACAATATTCTATAGTTTTCTTTCACCTAACAATCGTACATTCGACGGAGGCCTCGACTTTTCATAGTAAGTACAATTCAACTGTCGACGTTTGTGAGCAATGGCCTATACTATAAATAGTGGTAAGCGTGACACAGTTTGCGGATGAAGACAGAGATCCCAAACGAGATACATTGGTCGCCACCAACCACCCATGATTAGTCTCGAAAGATCATAAAAAGTGATCGTTTGAATTAATCCAAATGAATATGAAGCAAATAGGAAACGTCCATAGACCTATTACACGCAGCTTACACCTTCATTTTTAAGAAGAACCCTACTCGAGCAGCATAGTTCCAAAGATGTATCTAACTATTTCTCAAATTCCCAGGTAAGTACCTTTCTCAGAAAACGTATATATACTATCTTTATATACAATTTATATGTCCGGAATTCTTTTACTGAGACACACAATCTTACTTGTTATCTATCTGCTTCTGACCTTAACAGCAAAAATGCTTCTGTCACCAGCAAAAAAATGTAAAGTAGACCTAACATACATTGGTAATTAATTGCAACATAGAATTGATAATTAATTAATAAAATCTATTTGATCAGCTTGTATTATACCATTACATATCTGGGGATAAGATAATAATCTAAGAAATGTCGCATGCTTCAGTCCTAGATGGCTCATATAAGGGATCCACCTCATATTGATTCACGCCATATCAGCAGCCATATCAAAATGTGCATGTGATTTAATTCAGTTTCTATAAAGTATTCAATTTCCAATAATAATAATAAATAAAAAAAAAGTGAAAGCACTACCCCTGGTGGGACTCGAACCCACAATCCCCGGTTTAGGAGACCGATGCCTTATCCATTAGGCCACAGGGGCGCATGTTTCGCCGGTCCGCATATACAATATAGGAAGGACGATTATTTTTGCGAGTTGGAATCGAAATTGATCGCTTGAACATTTTCAAAATACATTCTTCATATTAATGACTAAACTTTGTACATATTAACCCATATATAGCGAGGGACCAAATATTACTTGACACGTTTACGGCCCATTTTGCCCATCCCCACTCTCGGTCCGATACTTCACGAAAAATGTCCCGAGTGTCTCATCGTTGTCGCTTCTGAAAATATCTTCCGGTAGAATTATCTTAACCCTCGTGTGGTCGCGTCATGCCACGAGCGCAGTCAATTTTCTTATTTTCGTGATAAACACTAAAGTATCATGAATTACGACATGGCAATTCAGAAAAACTTTGAATAACTTTTTTTACATTTATGCTTGGAAATAGGATATTGCAGGCCTTCGCCTGCTCTCGGCTTCGCCTAGTGCGCAAACTTGGCGCGAGCAAAAATCCCCAGAATGACAGCCTGGACAAAATTTTTCCTTTTTGGTTGCCAATTTTACTGCGTAACATGGAACTTTTCGTAACTTTTCATAGTCGTAAACATAAAGTCAGCTGGTCTGCATGAAAATTTGCACCCCAGCTGCCTTCCCGTACCCGTCAACTCATTTTTCTTCACTACTTTGATTTCCATTTCTTGCCGCCATCCACCAAGTGGCGCAGTTGTAACCTTTTCAACCATCAATGAAAACATCAGTCCATTCGTGTCAGGTGTTCGCCAGGCATTACAACCGTAGTTACTGCAAGTTATACACAAAGTAAAGTCATTCAGTTATTTTACAATTTATTTTCCTTCATTTCCAAATCACTTTTTTTTGCACTTGCTCGCCCTCGTGTGGCACTCCGCTGCGCATGGCGAAGAGTCGTCATAAAAACATGGCCCCAGTCGTTTCGATATTCCTTCTTTTCCACACGCGTAACATAGTATACCATTCTGTTATTCGGTTATGGTATATAGCAGATAATTTTACAAAAATTTTCCAATACAATATGTTTGCTAGTCTTGTGTCCAGTAGTTCAGTCCAAAATATAGCATGTATAATCAATGACACAAAAATACAAAAACTGTCGAGACTTGTACTCTTATTCTTCATTTCAATACTTTTGTACCATCTAACCAACGCTTAGATATGGAGTTCAAATGAATCTACAGATACGTACTTGTCGAAGTCCTTTTTTTACAAAACCGCGTTTTCGTATTTTTGTGTCACTTCATACATTTTGTGAAAGGCCTAGTGTATATACTAAAAAAACTTCACATTCAAATGATTACGGTTTCAACTTTATATTTTCGACGACGAGTAGAGCCGTGAATGTGTCCTTAGAATTTTGAGGCCACTTTTGTTTCTTTACTTGTATATGTCTATAGCGGCCATATACGCAGACTACAGAGCTGCGCGGACGTCTGACGCACAACAGTGGACATCCCACCACATACAAAAGTGTCTACGAGTCCCATACGTGTATATACGTAAGATACTAATACAAGACAATGTCCACAGAAAGTTTGCGCTGAAGAAGAAACAAGTTCCTCATTTTTTTGAACAACAATGAAATGTTATAATTAATTTTTTTTTGTGAAAATTCGAAAAACCATGTTAAACATGGTTGAGCATATAAAAACAATCAGCGCTCTAAAAGCGATAGTTTGTAAAGACTTTCAAATTAAATTTTCAAACAGGAATTCTAGCTGTATAGTCATGCCATAGGCCGTTGTCGTGAGAGAGTTGGTGGCGGTAAGGTAGGGGTGGGAAGTTGAAGGGATGCGTTCTTGTCGAAGAGACGCTACCGCCTCTCCTGATTGTCCACTTCTGGTAATAAAATTTGCTCAGCCTCATATGTCCAACAATATGTCTGAAACCAAGAAGAAAAAAGAAAATCATTTCCAGGTAACTGAATCCGGACTGAAGAATAATGATTAAGCTCACCCTTAGCCACGCATCATGGCCATACTCTCTGTAAAAATCTGGGATGAACCTGTCGGCAAGTGACTGCCGGAAATCTCTCATCGTCGTATTTTGTGTCACAAACAGCGCAGAAATTTCCTCAAAAATTCCTCCAACTATTGTAGACTCTACATTCTTTCCGTCATGGAAGACCTGAAAGACATGAGTGTTCTTCGTATCACAAAAAGTGATCAACGCAGTAGGAACTCTGATGTTTTCTAGCAGATCTTCATATTTAGCATCTTCATATGCCAAAATTGAATGTCGAAAAAATTTTCCATTTACCTACGAAATCTGCAACGCTACTGAAAGACGTTCGCGGCAGAATCGTTGTAACCAGGAAGTGAGTATTGTGTAAACGGTGAGTAAAGTGTATAAAGCTCTGAGCTTAACCCGTTGACCGGCTCTACCAACAATTTTCCGACTTTTATCTCGAGGTTGATAAGTGCGGATCAATCCGACTCATCCAAATTGACAAAAATAAATTTGATACTTCATTGGAGTCAACTTTTTTTCCGTTTCTTAACAAATGCAAAAGCGTAAAGTTACAAATATAATACATAACATACTTGCGCAGCACAACCAACAGCATCTGCTTGCTGATTATTAGGTTGTTCGAAGCCGCACTTGTAAGCTGCCGTCTCCAGATTTGAAAGGACCGTCCTAACGCTTTTAAAAATGTAAAACATCCTACTAATTTGCAATGCCCAAGCGTCTTCCGCCTTCGCTCTATATTGCGCCAACTGAACCTGATGTTGCTGATTGTCTCGCAGAAGATTCAGGATATATTGCTTACAATCCTTATGAACTTGTAGATTAGTACCATATATGTTTACTAAAGACCTATACTGAAATTGAAGTTGAGGATTACCAGTGTTGAACAACTTATTAACTAAATATTAATGACTAATTACTGCTAGATGAGTGTGATCCATAGGTGCCATGCAAAAGCATTCTGATTTTCAATTTATTAGCTCAGGGCACTACGTCAAAGATTTGCTGGAGAACGAATTTTTCATTTGAATAAAATAATTATTTCTCTGCCAATTTTTTGCAGAGGTGTTTATTTTTTCCAAAAACACTATTTGTCAAATTTCCCTTTCGCCACTCAACAAACCGAGCATGGGTTTTATATTGTAGACTGGTCTACTTCGATATCACGGTATCACTTAAATCATGGAACTTATATATAAAATATGGGTGTGTGGGTGGCTGGGTGGGTGGGTGGCTGGGTGGGTGGGTGGCTGTATGTGAGTGAGTGGGTGGTTGGGTGTATGTCAGTGGATGGGTGGTTGGGTTTATGTGAGTGAGTGGGTGGGTGGGTAGATGGTTGGGTGTATGTCAGTGGATGGGTGGGTGGATGTATGTGAGTAGATGGGTGTATGTGTGTGTGTGTGGGTGGGTGGGGGGCTATGTTAGTGAGCGGACTTCTGTATGTGTGAGTTATCTAACCAAAAATCATCTAATCCTCAAAAGAAGAACCTTTTTTTGTCATGCTGGAATTGAAATTACCTTCATTTCATAATGCTGGGCTACCGACGGGCCATACTTAACAATAAGTGGATCGATGGTTCCATAAAACTCGTTGGTCATTTGCAGCACATTATTGCTCATAACAGAAACAAGTATGGACATGTCTTGCATCATCATGCGAATATCCGAGGTCATCGATATGTAATTGTGAAGATCGATCCTTGACGCAGTTGCATTGATACCTACGGTTGCCAACGGTAGAGCAATAGAAAACCAAACCAATATCTTCATTGCCATTATTAAGTTAAAAACTACTTCACTTCCGAACGTCACATACAGCTCTGACACCTAAATTTATATACAAGCACATCAAATACTGACTATCTAGATACACGTGTCAAGTTATTAATAAATTTCGATAGCATTCTTTACATACGTGTTATCGGCGTACTTTTGTAATATGTACATTGGAAAGAAACTGTCATTTACGCTTCTATTATCTATATATTAACTCCTCTAACTGTATATGAATTTACCATTACATCTGTAAATTCATGGGGCGCGTATATAGTTAGACTATATTCTCTGCTTCAATTGGCTCAAAGTAGAATAATGCTTGACTTAAACTCCAAAAAGAGGACAATACAGTACCTGAATTCAGACATTCATTGTACTTGTAAAAACCGAAGCGAACAAACATTTACGAAAGGTCTACCACAAATAATACTTTGAATTTATCTATTTGTTCTCACCGCTAAGCAATCTAAATTGTTCTACATGGCACACTCCATCAGTTATCAATCACTTTGGTTCACCATTACCTATTGGGGAATCCTTCAAAACTTCATCAGAGGTATATGCTGGTCACATAGATAGTTCTGAATTTCTTTCAGGTTTTTTTGATTACTCCTAAATAATTGCGCTGACTTGGTGGAGAAAAACGTGCCGTTCCATCATAATATTAACACTTATCGACTTGAAAAATTATATCACCATAAACTCATGTTTCCGCATTATTCGTACGTTTATCTGAAAATTCATAAAAATATTGCGATGAATTCCCAGAGCAGATAAATTTTGAGCTTAGGGGAAAGCGGTACATTCGCCAGCCAGATCATTCATCCAAGAAAAAAGCGTCATAAAATCTTAAAAATGAAAAAGAGGTGAAGAGGGTCCTTAACCCCGCTTTCACATGAGGACCTATGTTAATTTCAAACTCGCTTACCCCCTGCGAAGTCGAGCCCTACTGCAGGCAATCACAGCTCGGGCGAAAAAGTCCTACTTTACGCACTACTTGCACAATGTACTTGTTGACACACTGTGCGCAAAACGACGTTTTCCGTGCGAAAAACCTTGCCCACGCACATTGTATGCTTTTCTGTCTCCTGTGTTGCAAAACTCGCCTTCGGCTCGTCCTGCAAACTCGCAGTCGTCAGAAAAGTTTTTTCCGCACTTGTGTCGAAATGTACTATATGTTATCTTTCATACCCGAATTGAGAACCGACGCAAAACGAATGAGCCGAGCGAGGACAGGCGCGGGAGGGGGTCGAGGGGAGCGAAGTTCCCCCCCCCCCCATCAGAAACCGAACTAGCGAAATAAAAAAAAATTGTCTCCTATCTCTAACCGTCCTCGCCATAGAGCGTTTTGAATAATTAAACTTGTTAATAACAATTGAAGGGATTGTTTTTCAAGATTGACACTCCTTTCCCACCTGGACATCAGTGAGAGATGATTTTTGTTCAAAGAAGATACAAATTGATCAAACCGCTTACGAGAAACCGCTACAAAATCGGTCACATACGAACAAACACACACACACAGCCCTCATCTAAAATTCATCAGAATGATGTAAAACGTGGAGAAAAGTGAAAACTTTCCATTTCTGAGACTTTTCATTATCGGGGTCATTACAATAACTTCGCTACATCGGGTTAAAAAATAATGGACCAAAATGATCGATTTCTTTGCAGAGTAATCGCATTCAATATGGTCAATTAATTCAAATTTATGTGTATATAGCGGCTGTACCTACTGTGTATTTAATATCATAACGACTACTGATAACAATGAAAAATGCGGGTGGCAGGTATGAACTGAGGGCATGGGTGTAGTTAGCATAATGCTCTTCACGTCTGTCATTACAGAAGACCGCTAACGGACGCCAGAGGTGACGACTCTTGGAAGTTGGGCATGCTTTAATACACAGAAAGGTGCCAACAAACGTCACTGAACTTCACCACGATCAAACCTGAACGGAATATTGAACGGACAAGATTCCAAGTAAATCGGAGCGTGTGCCTCTCATCGGCGCCCAGCCGCCGGCCATTTTTTTCATCGCTCTTATAAAACCATTTTTATCTCGCTGCAAACCTGTAAAAAGTATGGAAGCAAGGAATTTATATCCAGTTAGGGAAGACAGCCGAGTCGGATTTACGATTTTAAGGAGTGTTTGCATACTCAAGTCAATCATTGCAACTGGACATTTTACAAATCACACACGGGTTAAATTTTGACTTTTAATCTCCCCTTCCTCAAATGTTGAAAATATTCGAACATTGTGTCAGGCCCGTTCCTCCGAGCCCTGAGCGAAAGCTTGGCTTACGAGCCTCAAATGGCGTTATCATTTCGAGGCTGAAACAGGCCTGAATCAGGGTTAGCACTCCGCCTCAACCCAGGATTTCCCAACTCTCCTTGAGGGCTGAAGCAGCCCTGTCCCGATCGTCAATTCCTATACCTGGGTTCATTACATTTTTTTTTTAACTGACGAAATTTTAGACATTCTCTCTCGTCGTATTTATCATATTTCAATTTTGTCGAAATGTTTTATTTATTCTTCATTTTAGATATGTCAACTTTTTATCATGCTTCACAATTAAATTTTTTATCATTTTTGAAAACAGGGATAATTGCCCCAATCCACCAAATTATAAAATTATTAAAATAATCCTTTTACTGTTAAAATTGTTCAAATATTAGGAGCTTTCAGGCTTCGACAGTCGGAAGTGCCAAAAAACAAACTGCTTTGTACTTTTTGGTTTTGTCAATCTCTCATCTTGAGATTTCTAAAAATTTTAACTGTGTCCCAAAATGACTAGATTTGATTTTTTTCCATTTTATCATTTTTAGAAGCTGGAATTTCTAATTTCTAATATACCTACAAATTTGATAAATCTAATATATATCTAATATACCCACAATTCAATAATTTCTCAGAAACATTCAATTTTTGTAAAACCGTTTCACCTAAAAAAAATTACAGGTTGGTTAAGCATCAAGAGGAAGTCATTTGTATTGAATTAATCAAGACAGCCCCAAGATATTTAGGTCTCTTCCAGTCGTATGTTTTTCACGCCAATGTGCGTCCTTGCGGCTTCAACCTTTTTTGCCCCCTTTTTCCCTGGTTTTGGCATTGGTTTTGTGGTGTGAAAAAAGAAAAATGGTAAAATAAAAATCGGAGAATCCCAGAGGCGACTCAGATGCTGCATAAATTAGCCTTTGCATCCTCTATCTTCTCCCGACTCTTGCGCGTTACCTGTTCCGCGGTAATTGCCCACACAACCAAAGTCCCCTCTTGTACACATTGCCTCCCTTAGTCGTAGACCCTCATCTCACTCGCTCGTTAACTCCCGTGGGGCAGACGTTTTCGACAGCCACCGAGCCGTGAATGTAGCCCCTGTGCGTGTCAAAACTATGTGTCAACCATAGCTGCGTGTACTGGAGAAACGCATTAAGGATGTTATGGTATGATTGACGGGTCCTAAAAACATCCAGCTGGTACATCAAAATTTTCCTATTACTGTATTGATTTTTATGCGAATAGTTGTATATAAATATCAATTTTCAACCCCCCCCCCCCCCCCCAGCGAAATATTGATGTGTCCGATTCATATATATGTATATATATAGGTGATGGTTACATATATATATATATATATATATATAACCATCACCTTCGGTCCAAATATATATATATATATATATGTCATATATATTTTATTTGGGGATGACATATCCCTCCCTCCCCCCCCCCCCCCCCCCACCTTCGGAGATATTACTATCGCCACTTCAGGGATTGAACATCCCGCGCGAACCGGAAATGGGGGAGGTTGATACCAGGGTTGATCCAATTTTTGGCGCATACACTACCTTATCCGGAAAATGTACGAAAAAAATTGAAATTTTTAACGTGTGGACCATCTCTTTGGTCCATTCTTAGTTCCAATTTGTTTTTGTTTTTATTTAGTGCCAATTCTGCATTTGTTATGCGGTTCTAGAACCACCTGAGGAATATACTCATCGACTAATAAATTAATCGGAGTCCACATATTTTTATTTTCATCCAACAATTGAACCCACCAACATCCTTAATGTACGGAAAATAAGAAAATTACGAGAAAAAACCGCGCCATCTCACAAATGTAAATGTCCGCGGTGCATTAATTACTCGCGCTAATTACTCAGGTCATCGCTGAAAGGGTTCTTTCCGCGGAACCTTGAGTGTGTCCATTGATGTCTTATTTATTCGCATGTCTGGTCGGCTCAATCGCCAACATTCATTAGGCGTGACATGCTCCTTGTGCTAAAAATCGAAATGGTCGAATTGTATTTTTACATTTTGAAAGACCCAAGTTTCTGGCAGTCGAATTGAACTCCCTGTTTTTTTCGTCCACCAAAGCTATTCACATTAACCCGTCTGTGCCCTCTCCACCCGACGTATTTGCCCAAATGATGAACGCTTTCCATGTATATCCGATTGCGCACCGCGAGCGCTGCGCCATTTCTCTCTATCCGCACTTGCTTTAAAAAAAACTGATTTTCACATACTGTTGCAATTGCTAATTGCACAGAAAATCCCATAAAAAATTTTCATAAGTGATGTCTGTCATACCCGAAACTTGAAGTGTTAATTGTTTCTCGGAAATTCCCATTCTCCTATCAGCCGTGCCTAATTCAGTAGTCCTGACGGATTTATTCATGTCACGGGAGCCACTTCGAATTGGCATCGGCCCCCATGGCGGTCACGAGTACACTCACCCGAGAAACAACGAAATTGTACAAAGCGAAGAAAAAACAGGAGCGCAAGAACTCGAAAGCTAATGTCTCCCCCGGCAGTCAGTAGAGGTAACCCAGAAAACAAATTTGTCTAATTGGGCTGATAGTCTAATTACGAGTGAGAATTAAGTGGAAGGGAGAAAAAGTGCAGGATAGATGTGGTAGAAAGTTTTTGTGACTCTACGAAGTATCCTTCTATTTTCACTCGTTCTGGACTGAGGCCAGAGGAGCGTGCCAGACACACATCACAAGTCTAGTGCAGCAAAAACCGCGACAATATGCTCCTTCAGGCTTTCCACAGAGTCACTTACTCTTGCACTGACGTAACAATCAATTTCTCGCTTTGGTTGCAGAAGGGCTCTTCCTGGTTTGTGGGATCTGAAGAGCATTCGCTGCACGGCCGCGATAATTCCCAGTCTTCCGACACAGTTACCACCCAAACACAGCTCTCTTTTACCGATACAAGTCCGGCAGCGCGTGCTTCGCACGCGCATTTCCTTCTTCCGCCGCACTGATTGGTGGCGCGTTGGTTTCAGCCTTATGGTAATATCGATATCGGTGTCTTACGCTAATATCGATATAATATAGAGATTTTTCGATAGGTTTCTCTCGTTTCTCCTTTTTACCAGAGGACCTGGAAATTGTTAAACTGCGGTTCTATGTCCTAGGACCGCCCCCTGACCAATCAAAGCGCATACACTCGAAAAACTATCCGTAAAATGAATGACTCATTACTTTTCTGGACGGTCGTCACGTAACCTGCTGTGATTGGCCCTGTCTCGTGCTGCCATTGGTTAACTTTTCAAGTATTTCAAATATCGCGGGAGTATCTAGGAGAGAATAGCGCCGCCAAACGGGCATGGTGGTAATCATGCGGTGAGCAGTCAGTTGATCGCGAATGTCGAGCCTCGTGTTGTCAATCATGCGTAGAAGTTAATCAATGAGTAAAGCCGCTACGTCTATTAAATGTTTGAATCCGATTTATCAAGCAGATAATCATGAATATTTGACTAGCCGCATAGTCAGCGTGAGGACGAGAATTATGCGCGTTACTGGAGTGGGAGTGAGACGCCAATAGGGGTGCAAACGCTCGAGGGTTAAACCTGTCATACCTCCTTAATTATGACACATATAGAAAAAAGTGATAAGAAATTAGATATGCATTTCCTCTCACAAAACGAATTCTGCTTAATACTTTTTGCCGTATCTCTTACCGTTTTTTTAATAGAGCGTTGTAAACAACTGAATTGTTGACAAAAAAGCTACTCGGTTAATTTAAACCAAAAACTAATCCGATCTAAGTTCCATGAAGACGCTGCGAATAAGACCTCGATAACCCAGATCGTTCGACCCGTTCGTGAGAAATCGTTAACGGAAAATTCAGATTCCACACAAACAAACACGCACACACACACACAGTGTACCAAAGACCCAGTTTCAATAGGCTCCATTACACTCTTTGCAATAACCACGATATCCACAAATGAAATCAATGTTTTCGATTATACGGAGATAATACATATACACTCTCCGAATTATCATCTCACATTTCTAAAAACATACGAAACAAAGGCGAAAGTTCTACTTTGCTAGAATAACGAAAAAATACTCCAGCTATCGGAATGTTATAAGCTACAAAATACGATATCAGTGCGAAATAAAATACATGAAATTTAAAAAATCATAATTTGTTTGTACTGCATATCGAGGCTCGGGATCTACGGAAATAGCCAACATGAAGAGATAATTGTGGAAATGAGAGAAATACTGATTGATACAAGTTGATGCTGCGGAACCGAACTAACAACTATGATTGTATGTTTCTATAGAGGGACGACGAGCTCCAGAAGGCCGTGAGATTGACCGTGAGGGAAAGAAGATTCATAAAGTTTGCGTCTGTTGAGTATGATGGCCAGCTGTACATGACGCCCCAGGATTTTCTCGACAGTGTCGTGGAGTCGGAGCCCAGACGTAAGTGAAATTACACTAGAAAAAATCATGAAACTTTATAGATGGAACTTTAGAACTTGCTGTAATTTCAAGAGGGTGATATTGAATTTATGCAATGATAGAACAAAATGATTCCGCCGAGTAAGTTTTCCTTGTGACTATAAACTGAGCTGGACCAAGTAATCTGTTACTACAAAGTAGCAAGTTACTTTCCATGATTACAATTTTCTATCACACAAGTCTTGAATTGGTTTCATTTAGAAGGAAATTCCGGAGGAGTTTCCTGTTTTCTGGAGACAAGTAAATGCTGTTTTCTTGGAATATTTCTCCTTTGCTTAGTTTGGATATTACTTAATCCATTTGGATAGAGGCTACAAAATATGACCCATCATTGAAGGAATGCGACAGTAAATTCATCGTGAACTTGATCGCTGCCTTCGCTGGATCCTAGGAACTAGTTTTTGGTTAATGAGCTCCCGATTTAATCTGCGGATTAAGGCTTGTAATTGTGGGTGTGTGGGTGTTTTCTTCTGCCTTTACAACGACATATTACAACACATACACACACACATGCGCGCACACACACACACACATGCGCGCACACACACACACACACACACACGGCCGTAGTGGTAGAGTATCTGCCTACTACTCCGAAGGTCCTAGGTTCGCGCCCGGCCGCCGGAGAATATTTTTTCAAAATATTTTCTCATGGATTCCGACCGATGCAGGAACTTCCGTGTGTGCTATCGGCGGTACCCATAAAATGAGACCGCCCGGCCGAGCGGGAACCTAACCCGACGCAGGGGGGGGGGGTCCCACCATAGGCGTCGGCCATCGTAGCACAGGGGTTTCTGGAGGTTTACCCTGTGTTTAGAAATACGATGGCCTAAAAATGGCGAAAGTCGGCCCCAGCCGCATGGGTGGGTGTCCGGTACGCCCCCTGAAGGAATGCTTACACGGCCGCTACCGGGGGCGTACAAATGAGAGGGACGGAGAAAAAAAAACACACACACACACACGACGACCATGTTTCAGAAACCATGTCTGGCTGGTGTCGAACGTCGAAGAACGTAAAAATTTCATGAAAATTTCGCTCCTCATTTTCGGGCGCATTATTACAATAATTTCCCTGGATCGGAAAGTTAAAAAGGGTAATCCTCACTTCTGGAAAAGGCTTTAAATTCAAGAAACTTCGCAAAGCTGAACGCAATTACTTGATTCAGGTATATGTACTTCCCTTTTACCTTCAGTGACTTCAGCCGTTTAAGGTCATTCAAGTAGTTGGAAGAAATAAAACTTCAAGTAAAAGTGATTAAAATTCTTTCTTATATATGACTTATCGGGCGATATATCGTCGATTAGCGCATTGCAAAGAAAAAAGTGATTCAAACGTGCAAGCCTATGACTATTGGAGAAATGCGCTATTTCAGTTAATTGGCAGAGAATTGGAAAAAAAATTACAACAGTTATTGGCCTTCGGGAAACTTTGGAAAGTAGTTTCGGTTTGACAGCCAATGAAATCGTAAATTTGAGAGCACACAGATACACACATTTCTCTGCACAGTCGAAAATTGCTATTCGAAATGGGTTCAAGTCCCGGAAATTTTATCCCGTTGTATTAAAATTTTCAGATACGATTAGCAGTAAAAAAATTAAAATTCAGGTACATTGGTTACACAAAAAAGTCAGTGAGACAAATATATTAGAGCGGTCGTTAAGGACCTAGGCAGTTATACAGCGACCTAAAATAACCCTATATAAAAAAAACAAAAAAATATATTAGAATAATTGAGACAAATATAATTTTGGTTTTTGGCATAAAAAATTTCGAATATTTTCGATTTACCTCAAGAATAAATTTCAAAAAAATATCGGGTCAATTTACAAGATGCACAAACACACATAAATATCCACCGATACACCCGCACCGCCAGTCACCCACCCACACACACACACCCACCCGCCAGCCCACCCACTCACACATGCACCCACCCAGCCATACATGCGCCCACCCATCCACCCCCCCCCCCCCCCTCCCCCATCCACCCACCCCCCCATACATGCAACCATTCAACCCATACATCCACCCACCCACATACACTCACACCCATGTCGAGCTTCGGTGTATGAGTATTACACCTATAGTTTCTAGTCGAGAATCATGTGTTTGTCAAAAACTATGACTGATGACATTATTACTTTATTTGCAGCTCGTCACAAACGAAAGATTCTGACTGACAAGGAGCTGGAGACCATAACTTACTCAACACCCTCGCTGCGCCACGGTGGTACTCACATGTTTCGCAGCATACGGGACAAAGGTAAATACGAATAAACCTACAATCTCAATTATCAATAACAAGCAATAACAATCGCAAATACAATCTACGGGCCGTTGAACTCAATTTTGATAGTTGCAGTAATGGTATTTTGATCGCCCCCATCCTGCCATTTTACTTCACCTTCAACAAAGATAGCATTCCAGTAACTCCCCAGTAAATACCAATCCTGGCTGTATCGCGATCATGGAGTAATTATCAAGTTTCCGTGTAAAGTTGGAGGGATTAGAGATGCGAATACGGAGGAGAAAAATAGGAAATAAATCGTACTGCAACCGATTACACATATGTTACATAGGAAAAGAAATATAGAGCTATTTCATAGCCCGAAAAATAAAACATTTATTTTTCCATGTGCCTACTCTTAAAATACGCGTTCCGAGGAGACTATTTTAAGCGATTTCAAAAAATCTCAGATTCATGAATTTGAATGCCATTTTTAGCCAAAATCAGAAATACTTTTGTGCATTTTTTGTTACGAAATTAACTGATTTAGTTACTACTACTGGGGATCCAATTGAGAAGTACCCATCAATTTGGTACCGAAAAAAGAGTTTAACTTTGCCCCCTCCCGCCATTGGGCCCCAATGTAGCTTGTCCAAAATCGAGAAACAGAAATTGCAGTTTATGTTCCAAAATTGACTGAAATAGCATACTGGGGCCCCAACTGAAAGTGTCCATCAAGTGAGAGCAGAAAATCAATTTCAAAACATTTGATATCACCTCCCCATAAGATCCCAATGTTAACTTAGGCCAAAATGAAAAAAAAAAAATCATTTTGAATTTTTTGTTCCAAAATTCACTACCCTAAGGGAAAGGGGGGGGGGGCAACTGAAAAGGATCCATCAATTTTTTGTTTTAAAAATTCAGTGAAATATATTACAAGGGGGGGGGGGGGTCCAATGGTAAACCATCAATCGATTTGGTACCGAAAAATCAATTTTATAAAAAGTAACTTTTATAAGCTGTACAACCGCGTAAAATCGAAGGAATTCTTGTGGTGCTTATATACGTAAAATCGTGTTTCTCAGCTTGGACTTTTACTCAGATTTCGAATTATTTGCTATTGGTGTGAAAAACCTCTCACGGATTATTTCAACTTCCACTATCAAAAATCTGACCCACACCTGGGATAATAAAACACCGCATTTGATGGAACGCTGGATATAATACCGGAGTGAAATTCCTATAGTATCCAAGGTAGGAATTCCTCACCGTGTATACTTGATTTTTTGATTTACGGTGAAGTCGCTTAAATCTTTTATGGGCTGAGAAAATCGTTGGTTACTTAAGGTAAGATCGAGGTGAAATTAGAATGTTTTTGTTGAGGCTAGATTGACATTGTAGGGCAATCAGAACCTAGTGGGGTATCCTGGACAGCAAGAAAATAATGAATAGTAGGGGCTAAACGAGTTTGGAAAAGTCGCAAAACGCGAAATCCTCTTTTTATAGATTATCAAATAATCATCAAATATAAATATTAATTGGCATCAAAGAAAAAAAGAAGAGAAATAAAAAAAAGAGCGAATAAGAAAATATCTCCTAGTACGAGAAAAAAAAATTATAAATAAAATAAGCAAATCAAGAGTTCACTATGAAAGTCAGTTATCGTAGAAAATGAGGTATGTGAACCACCAAAAAAATTCACTCGCATACAGTAACGATTAGCCTCCCTAGATAATCTGTTGAAAGGACTATTTCGGACATAAGACTCCGATGTATTGACGGTATAAAGTAGACGACGTGAAACGATGATGCCATTAACGACTTTATGGAAAAATGACAAATCCATTTGTAATCGTCGTGTAGATAGACTCTCCGTTTTAAAAGTACGACGGACATCCTCAGTAGTGACAATGCGACCCTTTCGGTATTCCATTGCACATATTGTCTTGCAAAATTTCTGCTGTATTCTATCCAATCTATTGGTGCGAGTGTCTGTATAAGGAGGCCACACAATTGCAGGTGAAGTGAAGGTGGTCCAGAGTACGAGTGCCACTAAAGTATCTCGCCGATCTGCACACTAAACCTAAAACTCGGTAGGCTCGGAGTGCCATACTGTCAATTTGATTACAGAAAGACATTTTACTATCGATTATGGCTCCCAGATATGACTTCCACTTTTATAGTGGAAACCTCTTGAAGGGATTGGTCACACAAATGATAGATCGCGAGGGGTCGGGTTAATATTTCGAGAGAAAACCATAGCAGCGCACCTCTTAATGTTCAAACTCGGCCTATTAGCTACACACCAATTTCCAAGCATAGTTAAATCAGACTGCGTGATACTGGTTTCCATAAAGTTTGACAATCTCAAACAGGGGAGGAAAATGATTCCACAGTGATGGAACTTCATGAGTTATTGGAGACTCTTAGGACTCAAAGCCCATATTTTTTCTTCACTAATCCGATCAATAATTACCATGGAAAACAACGAGAAAAACCGCTTGAACGATGTAGATTACCCTTAACCCGTCAGTAGACACGTTATGAAGGTGTACATCACAAATTTACAAATTACAGGAGGCATGTCCTACAATTGGTACATTCGGATTGTTTTGATACATCAATTGACTCGTCCCATTAATTTCCCTGGAAGTTAAAATTACGTACAGGAAGGTGGAAAAAAATGTCTCAAGCTCTCGAATTTTCGCTCCATAGGATACTTCTTGTAGACATTTTAAAGACATGTGACAACTATTTCAATCTCTGCATGTGCTTTCAATGGAGCAAAGTGACCATCTAGAAACATCTGGAAAAAGTCTACAAGAAATAGCTTAAGCCTTAGTCACACCTCAGCCACGTCACATAACAGCCACAACAACGCAACTCATTATCCCACGAGAAAAAAAACAATTCGACATTGGAAGTAACAATATATTTTGCGAAGTTGAAGATACTGTTAATCATTGACTCCGAAAAAATGAGAGCTCTCAATTTTCCAATTTGGTGCAAGCATCTTTTTGTTTTTTTCTGTAATTATCGCGTACATATAAAATTTGTCAACACTGGACAGAATATATAAAACACTCGAAACGTGATAAATTAACAGAACGTCAAAAAATATTCTGTGTATATGATTTTCAATAACTACATGAGCTATGACAACTTGAACAATTGTCATATTTTTGAAAACTAAACCCGATTCGATATTCCAAATATCGATGATCATCGATGCAAACGCGACTACCAACCAACTTCACGATGTTATCTGACTAATCTGATCAAGCAATAAATGAATGACGATTGAAAAATAAATTATGTGACGATTTTCGAGCTATTTCGACTCTAACGATGTTCATTTATGTGTATGCGCTTTCTTGAATAGGATTAGGTCATGTTCGTTCAACAATTCTTTTGATGTTCACAATGTTTTTGATGATTTAACGTAGTTAGTTCATAGATGGCGTTGTAAAAGCAGGTCATATAATTTGTAAAGTTTAAGACCTCTAATTCCACTTCTTCGGAGCCTGAGGTAACTGGTCACCACATGCGCCCGCTGAGGGTTAAGGAGGTGACCAGATTTGCAACAGGACCCTTATTGCAACTCTCGAACCACTTTACAAAAAACCGTCTCATTAAAAATTTCAGTACCGTCCTAAATTTCAATGAAGTTGTCCAAACGTCGGGTAGAAGGACTTTTCTGCCTCTCGGTTATATTCCTTCGGCCATATTCAACTTCCCCATACGTTAATAGTAAACTAATGGCAAATCAAATTCATGCATTAACAATAACTGAACTGGTCTATCAGTGCACGAAAGCGGGACAAGTAATATGATTTTTAAAATTCGGGGTGTTATAAAATAATAATTGCGAACCCGTGTTTTTTTTTTTATGTACGTGTGACTTATAAAAAAAGTTAATTTATGATAATCAAGCGAAATTCCAGTTATCTGAAACACAGAGGGATTCTCAACTTTTGCGTATAGTCCACTTTTTGGTTTACGGTGAAGTCACTTATGTCCCTTATGGCTTGTCGTTCTTCAAATTCTTCATGATTGGAACCTGAAAGACGCAGACGAGTTTCCCGTTTATGGGTGTATACCTCAACGCGCCGAGTGCCTCATGTAGACCACTTGGAAATGAGACATTCGTGCGGGCACGCGACGTCCGGGAAAGTGATTGATCGCTACGAAACCGTGAAGAACGCCGCCAGGCATGAAGGCGAACTGAATGTCAAGGGTTCATGCAGGTGGTTGCAAGGCAGACGTTGATATCATACTCAAAAATTTTCAGCCGAGGCTCAATATATCGCATACATTTGTGAGCATTGTGGTACAGAGCAATTTTTTGCATTTTGCAGTTTCACTGATTGAAACGCCTACGCCCTCAAAAAATTGATAGTAGTGAGAGAACCAGCTATTTTTGCAATGTAAAAAGTACTGGCTCTCTTTTGTACTCTCCACGGTAGTGGCTCTTCAGCATTTCCTTGGGAAGGGAGCGCTGGACACCCATCCATGCGGCTGGGTCCGACTTTCGCCATTTACGCCATCGTATTTCTAAGCACAGGGTAAACCCCCAGAAACTCTTATCCGGGAATGGGGTCGCCTATGATGGAACCCACCTGCCCCGTCCCTCCTGCGTTGGGTTAGGTTCCCGCCCGACCTTGCGGTCTCATTTGATGGGTAGCGCCGATAGCACACACGGAATGTTATAATTATAGATATGACCGCCAAGGGCTGTACCCCCCCCCCCCCCCCGTTCATTGAATCTATATCTTATACCCAGCGTCTGTAATAATACTGAACGGAGTTGCGTTTCGCATATTTTTGCAAAGTTTATCATATCTGGTTAAAAAAAAAAGAAAAATCAATTACATCAATAAAAATAATTTCTTATCACCCGAGTTGTGAGCCTCTGGCTGAATTCTTCAAAATATAAAAAAGACATAACTCGTACTAAGTCCACAACCCCTGCAGTAACATACAACTTGAGAAAGATGGTTATAATTTAAACCCCATATAGCTACTATAAGTTCAATTGAGCCGAACCTTCCAGACAGTAGATGTATCTCACAAATAAAAATCCAGAAACAGGATATTAAGTACTAATAACCACCATTAACTACTCCTCTCAACTCATAATTAGTTTGAAAAAAAAAACAAAAAAAAATTCTCATAACGCATGAACTGATGATCAAATTATCCCTAGCAACAATATCAGGCTCATGCACCATGAGAAAACTTTTTTAAAAATTATGAGCTCTCTGGATAACTCGTACACGCACAATCTAGTGACTATATATTCTCCAATTTTTCTCATTTCTTTGTGTTCCAGGGATCGTCTCATATACGGAGTACCTGTTTCTCCTGTCGATACTCACAAGTGAGTCCTCCATGACGATCATCCTACTAATTTCCAGTGCAAATTACCCACACTGAGCAAACTCCTAGACAAGTTATGGGCTTCCCCCCTCTGGACGAACCGTAAATCCTTGCACTGGCGGTTTGTCCACGATGAAGTAGACCCGGGCTTCAACAACCTCAGCAAAACTGCTTAACTGTCTTTTCATTTCATCATTTGCCGCATCTCGTCCAATTAACTAAACCACATCATTTTTCATTCACGTTAATTGCTGCATAAATTCTTTGCTAAAATAATGATAAATCCAAAAATTATTTATTCATTAATATTTTGATTTTCTCCAATTCGCACTCATATCTCATGGCAAAAAATATATGTTTGGAATATATGTATGCTATATGTATATATATATCTATATGTGTAGCTGAATAGCTTACAGTCTTCGTACGGTCTCTTTACGGTGTCTTACGGAAAAGCAAAAAAACTATTTGAAATATTTTACTCTTATATTATTCATTAACTATATATTACATCTCATTACTATATATATATTTATCACATTTATAACAAGTAGCAAGTATCAATTTTTTGCGAAACAATTTTTGTATTCATGTTTTGGTGTAAAAGTGAGGACGGTCAAAATTGAGCGCGATAATTTCTCATTATCATAAAAGTGTATGCAAAGAATGAAAAGTATTGATGTATACAACGTATATTTCAACATATATTATGCCCACGCAGAACAAGAAACAATGAAATAGTTCCTCCCTCGACAGAAAGTTCGTACTTTCCGCCCTCGTGGGTAAAAGTTCTCCCCCCGGCGGAAAGTGCTTGCTTTGCGACCGTCGGGAGAGACCGAACTTCCGTCGAGGGGTGCGAAAAATAGTATGTGCACCTCGGCACATAAAGATGAACACTCCCAGGGAGAGTATTGACTCGTCACTGAAATAAGCGTCAAAAAGCCCTTGGGCCTTTAGCCCTCGTGCTGTCGACACTCATCGGCACCTCGGGCACACCCAACACGCCCAGACTGTTGCACTTCCCGCCCTAGCTGCACAACATACAGATTGTACAGCGACACACTCTGTTGTGATTTTGCAATAAAAGTCTTTTAGGGCAGATACATATAACATGCATGAAGTTTAGGTGATGTCGCACCATGGATCATTTGAATCAAAGCCTATCTACACACTTCGCAAGGAGATCGAGATTTTTTTGCCACTTTGCTCCCGCCGTGGCAAAATAGTAATAGAGCTAGCCGTGGAAAACTAATAACCCTTTCATACGCGCTGGATTGCCATCCGCGGTTTCGCCGCGGATGGTAAGCACGTCGGGCGGGCAGGGAGGCGAACTCGTTTTGCATGACTTGAATAGGCCGGTAAAGACGATGCTCTAAGCTTCATCTTCCAGTTTTTTGTGGCACTGATCCAAGAAAAAAAAATGATAAAATGGTTATCAGAAAGGAGAAAAGATTATGTGGCAAAAAACTGTGCATAAATTTTTCTTTCACGTTAGATACACACAGGAGTCATTAAAAAAACATCAAAATAACTCGATTATTTTAAAGTGAAATGTGTGGACAGGATTTGTTAGGCACGTCGCCATATCTCTATTTTAATGGGGGATATTTAATGTTCTTGCAGAACCACAAACTGGCTTCCGAATCGCATTCAACATGTTCGATACCGATGGTAACGAGAGAGTTGACAAGAACGAGTTCCTTGTGGTAAGATTAGATATTTTGGGTGATAAGCGGTAATTAATGATAGCTGTGATTAAATTTCAGGGCGTTGGATAATTGTTACATTGCTTGTCCTGTATAGAGATGTGAAACAACTGAATTTCTTAAAATATCTACTGTATATAGACTATATACGTAAAATTCGTTTTTTAAACATTTTAAACTATCTCAATTGACAGTAATTCAATTTTTTGAAATAAATCCAGCAATATTTTTTTTTCATTCATCACAATTTTTAAAGTTTTCAGTTTCCAACAAATTTTACAATGTTCGATTCACGGAATTTCTAAAATGGCAAAAATTTGTAACCTTGACTTTTTACACCAGTGAACGATAAGATGAAAAGTTAATCATGATCTGTCTACTCGTAAATCACGACCAACCGAATCCACCTCATGTAATTAAGAAATAAATCGCCCTTCTCCCCCCCCCCCCCCCCCCCCCCCGCCCCCTGCATATTTTCCAAATCACGTCAATTGAAAATTCTTTGAACCCAAGAAATCACCTAAATCATACGATAATTGCGATTGAAATTTATGACAAGATCGTAAATTCATTCCCGCATGAAGAAGAAAATTTTCTCCACAGATAAGAAAGCTGTTTGCTCGTGGACTGACGGGTCGTGAGCTTGATGATGCGACGAGGCGAGCCGTGAGTTCAAGCCTGCGAGAAAATGCCGAAGCTTCATTGAGCGAAAATTAAGAACATGAAGTTATCCACAAGAACTGGATTTTCACATTTTTCCGAATTTTCCCTTCGTGGATTTATTGCTCTTCTCCTCATGCATTCCAGCTGACACTGACACCAGAATATATCCTCATACTTAATCAGCTGGCTGCCTGTCTGTGTGCGTTTCATGTAACATTTTATCATCATATTCATAATCTAACGTAGAAACATCAATTGAAATTATAGGGGATTTTATCGGTACTAATCATTGAAATCATATAACTTCAATTGAAAAGAAAATCGATGGAGATTTTGATGCAGTGTTAAGGGTGTTTGTCAAACTTCGGCAAAAGTACTGCAAAAAGACAAGTTCTTAATTAAAATATATATTTTCGATTAGGTTTACTCAAACTGTTCTGTAACTATTCTATACTGAGAAAAAGTAGTAAAATAAATCAGTTGTGGCCCATGAATTTCACATCGAAAACTTCAATTTTAGTCATTTATACGCACGCACACACCCGCGCGCGCACCCTTGAGTGGCCGCGCGGTGAGCGCGACATCGCAGACACATGCGCGCAACACAAGTGGAAGCAAGACGTCAACTGCAATATTTTTTTATCATATTTTTCCATTTTTTTCATCAATCAAAATCTAAAATATCAACTTTGTAAAATGGGGAATTTATGACTTAAACATCACTCAATTTCGTTTCTTCAGAAAGTAGAAGATTTTATCTCTGGCAAATGGCCACCGCCTGACAATTCGACACTCGCAAGGGCGACACTGCGCCGGTCCAATTTTGATATTGTTTATAACTTCTGCTCCGAGCTATGCAAATATTTAAGGAAAATTAAACGCCTCCATTGAGGTATTTAGAAATACATATGATGGGTTGCGAAGATGGCCAACAGACGAGTTACATGAAATTGAATGTTCATAGTCGATGGGAAGCTACACCAAACAAAATGATCACCCAGACAAACAATCCCACGAAATGGCTTCCCCACACTGCATCAAATCACATCTGGTTGACGATATACCATATAATGAATCATTTCACTCGCGCATTATACCGTTAATAATGTCCTGCACTACTTACTCCATTGCCTGTGATGCGAGATAAAAGGCGGACGAGTAGTCGCGCGCAAAGACGTGACTTCCAAAGAACTCACCCGGGGCATTTCCGCTGTGGCTAGAGTGTTATAGACACAATTTTTCCACCACTACCTTTTTGCAAAAGATCTTCTGAAACTATAAGTCCAGACGGCTGACCGCCGCATGGAAAGTTAACTCCTCCGTCGGTGTCTTCAAACGTTTTTCCACGGTTTCGCTTGAGAAAATGTAACGCAGTAATAAAACGTTGCGTAGCTTCCTCCCACTTTTTTTTCCTTCTTTTTTCGTTTTGTGTCTCATATTGTTTTACTCCTCATTTTGATGGCTTATCAACCCCTCCCCCTCCCAACTATACCTAGCGCTTCATTATGATTTATTGGTTTGTCATTGGTGAACTCTTTCAGTCTAATCAATGTAGATTTATTGTACACAGAATTGGGCAGTGACAGAATAATTACGCATGAAGGGTAATACCAATCTATGTAAATGAAAATTGTGAATATAAGGGTGAATTTGTTACAGCTATTTAATTTCTGTGTTCATTTCTGAATACTTGAAAACTAATTGTGAATGTTGAGAGGGTTTCAACCAACGGTCTAGGTGTATTTAAAAATTTTACTGCTTTTTTGTTTTAGCGCGCAAAACTTTGACTCTACATGTAGATATTTTTGGTTAATCGATGCACGCAAATCCTATAGTAAAAAAGTAGAGACGAAAGAAGATATATATCGAAATTATCGAAAAGCGTAAGACCGAAACCGACGCGCCACCAGTCAGTACGGCGGAAAAAGGAAGTGCGCGTGCGCAGCACGCGCCACCGAGCTCGTTCTTGAAAAATACGCCGGATAAAAAATTGATAAAAACTTTGAAAAAAAATCAAAACAAATTCTCAAACTGCAAAAAATTTATAAAATAAATTTTGAAATAAATGAGAAAGAATAAAAAAGCGAACCAAAAATCAAAGATTGACCTTTATAGTCATGAAATTTTTTACATCAATTGGTATTTCTCTCATGTGCAACATTGGTTGCAACATTACAAAGTCTAGATTGACTAGACTATTTGTTCAATCTTGACTGTGAGACTTTTGCTTTCTTTTATGCAATTAGTTACGAACTCTCGTTGCCCCGAGTGAAAAGGCCCATGTCATCCAAGCCAAACTTCGAGATCGTCATCACAATGAATCATCCCAAATCATCTCCACGTCTTACGTAAGTTCATTTGGCACTGGAGGTCTCTGAGGTCTTTCAGATGTGTCTTTTTAGTGTGGTGCCGGATTCTGATGGACATCTGCTAATACTCTGTTATACTAATACCCTCTCTGTACCACATAGGACATGGCTATCTAATTTATTACTAACTTGTTGACACCCCCATCCCTCCAATTATGCATTAGGATGGACGAGTAATTCTGAATGTTGCATTCGCAGATGGAGAACATTTTCAGTCACGCGTGGATTGGGCGGCATGGTGGAACACCTTTCCAGATTACTGAGGGCAAGAGGGCTAGGAATTATGAAAATATGCTGGGTGACGAGGATCAGGTATATCCTTCGGCTTCTTAGCTTTCCATAAGAAGTTAGTATTCTACCGCCAAGAGTAAAAGAATGCTATTCAATCAGACCACATTTTAAAGCACTCGAATTATCTAGAGCTGTGTATGTGTGTGTGTGTATGGGTGGTCGCATGTCCGGATGGTATAGCTGCATGTGTGGGTGCGTGTAAATGGGTGAATCGCTGTGTGTGTGTGTGTGTGTGTGTGTGTGTGTGTGTGTGTGTGTGTGTGGGTGGGTGGGTGAGTGAGTGGGCGCGTGGATGCCTAAGTCGGTGGGTGGGTGGGTGGGTGGGTGAGTGGGTGGGTGGGTGAGTAGGTGGGTGGGTGAGTAGGTAGGTGGGTGGGTGGGTGAGTGTGTGGGTAGGTGGTGTGTCTGGCTGTGTGTATCAGGAAATTTAAACTCATTGCATTGCCTTATTCAGGGACTACAACGTCGGAATACTGTGGCTACGACTCTCATGGTTCATTTCTTCGGGAAGGATGGCAACAAGGAGTTGAGGTATGAAGGATTTCGACAGTTCATGGAGAATCTCCAGCATGAGGTTTTGGAGCTGGAGTTCAGTGAATTTAGCAAAGGTCACGACGATATTACTGAACTGGATTTTGCTAAGATTTTGCTGAGATACACGTACCTGGATATGGATGAGTATGCTCAATTTCCATATTTATGTGGGATAGACCAATCTACGAATAAAAGACTATGCATCCGCTACAAATACTTATCTCTCTTCAGGTATGACAAATATTTAGAGAGGCTGCTAGATCGCTCCGAGTACAGCATCGGCATCACGTTCGATGAATTCAAGAAGTTTTATCAGTTCCTGAATAGTCTCGATGATTTTTCAATTGCTATGCGGATGTATACATTAGCAAATCATCCAATTTCGAAAGGTAAAAAAAGAATTTTCTCCATTTTGCTTCCAATCAGGAGCTTTCCATCTACTATATCCAATTTTCCTTTCTTGTTGTTTTAACCATGATGTGGAGGAAACATAAAAATACGAAATTAGCTGTGGTGTCTGTTCATGGTAACCATTTTCGTTGAGCTCACCTTTACGGAGTGTCACAATGTGAAAAAGATTAGAAAAATTCATTGAAAAGATCAATTCCGAAACTGCAAATAGAACGCCGGCGCAGTGCTCATTATGCGTGTTCAGGAGGCTTGAGCGAAAGAAAATAATAATGACGAGAGTTTTTTTCTATTTCACATATGTTCAGATTTAACGTCATATATACGCTTTCAATGTGACGTATGTGATTATTTGAACCAACATTCCACGTGATAACATGATTACAACATATCACACCATGACACAATTGTTGTGTATTTAAACCAAACTCACGATTCACTGAAAGCTTCGTTGTCAGTGTAAATAAGAGTGAAACCGTGTTTTGTAACGATCTTATGACCTGCTTATCTATCCTTCGCGGATAATGATGAAAATTTAATAAAGAAGACATCTTCATTTTTTCATTAAGTCTCCTGAACTTCAACATCTAAAAGCCAAAGATAGACTTCTTTATCTCGGAGAACCTAGGACTGACCACGGTACCGAGTATCTTCTCACCTATAAGTGTTAACTCGATTAAATAATAAAAAAGCTAAAGCAAATTCAAAGATTACGGTAATAAACTAAAATGGACGTTTTTGGAATTCGTGAAATCATTGGAAAATCTCATTTCCTAATTTTTGTCTTTCTCAGTGCAAATGTTTCAACGTTGCTTGGAAGTTCTGCGTTTTTGGAATTTTTGAAATTGTGATGATTCTTTTTCTTTATGACTATAGTATCCACTAGTTTAGTACAGTCTTTGAGGAGAATAAATATCAATTGTTGCTGAAACATTAAATGAATTGATTATTGCACGTGGGTAAATAGAAGAGTAAATAGGCTGTGAATAGACCGACCAGTTACTCCTAAATTATACAAGTTATAAAAAAAGTTATGAAACGGATAATATGCACGTTGATGCAAGGAACAAAATTTACACCATTTTTCCCTGTCTCTCCTCATTTTCTATATATTATAAACACAAAACTGTCATAAATAAAAAAAAAACAACCAAGGCGATTCAACGAACATCCTTTACAATATGGAATTCGATTCTGCATAATGGATGCATGAGAAAACCTCTGGACGATTTTAACTATACAAATCAAAACATAGGAAAAAAATGAAACTATATGAAATGAAAAATTGGATTTTAATTTTCGGTGGCGAAACGATAAACTCCCCCTATTGGCATGTTAATAAGTCGGGACGCTGCAAAAAGAACGCACCCAAAAAAAAGGAGGCTTTAAAGGTAACCAAAAACAGAGAGACAATCTGGAAGGAGAGGAAAATAAATGAGGAAAAGTAGATACGAAGAACCTGAAATCACCATTGTTTTTTTCTTGAAGAAGATAAAGCGTTATGTGAAAATCCTGATCTTCTAACGGTAATGTGATGTCACAACTTCTCGACCCGCAAATGACAGGCACTCAATGTTTTTGCCCAAATTAGTTCTGAGCCATCTACATCAATACATAATGACGGTCATAAAAGTTTTCAATTTTCTCCCGGTCAGAGGAACAAAACATTTTATCCGTGTAACTGGACAACTATACCCATATCATTGTTCAAAAATATGTAAGGGGCTAATACTAAATAAATTAACGTGATCGAAAAACTTCCGAACAACTCAATTTTTCAATCGTCCCGTAAATGCTAAGGTCTATAAATTTTTTTTTTTTAAACCGGGTGTGTCTAAACCCGAAAAAACCTTTTTATAAATCATCGCATAGCTTAAAGACCCTAATTTTTCGGGGGGGGGGGGGGGGTGAAGCCGTTCTCTCTCAAGAAGTGAACAACAAATAACGATTTTTCCCCGACGTAACACTGTCCGATTTCATCGATCATTGACCTATTTCTAATTCTTCTTCAATTTATTATATCAACAGACGAATTTCTGAGAGCCGTAAAAATTTGCACTGGTGCCAGCATTTCCCACCACATAGTGGATACCGTATTTGCTCTATTCGATGTCGATGGCGATGGACAATTATCCTACGAAGAATTCATTGCAATAATGAAAGACAGACTACAGCGTGGCTCTAGGGTGAGTTCACAGGATCCACTCACAACATATTGTACTGCCTCACGGATAATTAATTGCTCATTATTCTATTATTTTCAGTCTCAACCAAGAGGTGAGGGATGGGAAGCCTTTAAGTTCTGCGTGAAACAGGAAATGAAAGGACCTTAAGATCACCTAACAGATAGCAGCATTCTTTCTCATCTCTAATGCCTATTCTACTCAATTTTCAACTTTGTGATATTACAGAGACCTCATTACTCCGTCTTCTGCGCCTTTACTCTAGAAAAAGTCAAATATTTAAAGAATAATTACCATCATAAACGCATTAGTCTAAGTATTCGAAAATTATTGTACCTTTACTTATACTCTTAAGCTAAACAAAAACGATAGTTGCAGTGAGAATTATTGCTGTGAAAAATCATTTAAAAATTCCTTCCATGTATTTTAAAATTAGAAAACATACGTATTTAATTTATTATCTAAATCTCGGTTGGCCCAAATATCACCATAAAATCTACAATAGCCCAATGAAAATTACGAAATTATAAGCACATGGGCCTAGACAATGTGACGTGATAACTGGTGAGCGTTTGAACAGTGAACTTTCAATCAATCATAACGATAGTAATCAACATAAGAAAAGTGGTTCCCTATCTACCATCTAGACAACAATTTCGATAGATATTTAATTAATAAAAACATATGTTTGCTAATTTTAAAAATTGTTACAGATATATTTACAAACTTAATGTTTTGAGCTTGAAATTTTATCAACAAAGTGTTTGCCCTGTAATAAATAACTGACCAATCATAAATGGCATTATTTCCTAAGACAATTTCACTCGCTCATCCCATTACTAACGCAGCTTTAAGATTGTTTAAGAAGTAATTTCTGCTGGACTCTTTATCACTCATCATGTCTGATTGACGTCTGGCGGCTTCATAAAGCCCACCATAGTCCACTAAAAAATGTTGTCGCTCAAAGCTAGACGCAAATTCTAGGAGGAATTCCAGTGATAATTCACCGGAGCCATCAGCCAAATTCATGAAATTCCTCGGAGTTCTGCCGCCCCTGCGCTCAACACCATTTGAATACTTCCGCCAAAATTTACCTCGAACTGTATGAATTGTGGCCAAGAAAAATAAGGGCATTTAGTTCAATCGTCCTTCGATAGGGAACGGTCGAAGGAATTGGGAGCCTTCTGCCTCGTTCCCCAAAACTATCCGATACCATCCAACACCTTCAACTACTCCAAAAACTAATTTTAAAACTCCACTAAATTTTTAATTGTTGACAAACTCGACATTCAGGTATGGGAAAAAATTGAGTGCAATAGGAAAGAAAGTGTTTCTCGATTTTACCCCCCCCCCCCCCTCCCCCCGGGTTAACATAGGAAATGTCTGAAGTGAACAAACCCGAGTACTGTGATTGGAGTAATGGTGGGGGACGTTCGTTACGCCGACGAGCAGTTAACCAGCAACGAGTACAGGCCCATAGAGCCACGAGGAAACGTGCCGGTAACATTTCAAGTTGGGAATTAGCAAAGAGCGTTAGTGTCTCGAGTTTAAATATATTAGCATTATTAAAATTCACAAGTCGCCTTATAAAAAATAATATCAGTGTTATACATCGTTTCGTCAGATGCATGATGGGGATGATGGGGATGTTCAAGTGGTTGAGAAAGTAAGTGTTTTGTGTCACTTGTCAAATTGTTTTTACCCACATTGACCACATTATTGATTCATAATTCTACCGAAGATATAGATGAGTGTTACGAGTGAAATTTCATTAGCGCCCAAGAATTAAATGAATTTACAATTCCATCCGTAAATTCATTTGTAATTTGTCCCTGGAGTAGAAAAAAAAGCGGCACTTGTGCCGGTTGAGGGTGTTCCGTATTCAAAGCGCTTCGCGTCAAGGGCCGAAGCCAAACAAATTGCTTGACGCGTTATTTGTTAAATCCAGATGTTGGAGGCAAATATTTCAACGCTAGTCACACGATAATACTGGATATAAGCAAGGTGCTGGTGTCATTTGATTGGCTATCTTGTGATAACTAATACATTGATACTGATTGAATTGAATAAAGAAAAAAGAATAAGATTTGTTGATAAGAAGAATTAAGATTGAAAATTTATCGGAGCAATGTCGATTATTCAGCGACTTTATTCTGGTAATATTGTAGAGGGGAATACATATACATCATCGCCGGTTCGTCGTGCAATTAGGTAATTATAAACACATCATCAAGATGTCATGTGTTAGTTATAATGCAAACTCATAGTTGAAAGTTCTTTTTTTTCTACTTGTATACAATGGAATGATTCGATCAGTTGGATACATGGTGGAGACGCTAGACTCATTTCACTTTCTTCATTTGTATCGCGTTTTATTCAAATTTATTCATGAGCAAGAGAGACACTTTGTTTTATCAGTTTTCGTCATTTCAATGTGGTGAAGAAGGTCAGATAATGATACTACTGTGATTACGTGACACTATCAAGTGAAATCAGCAGAAAAGTGTGTTGCTCTTTTTGCTTTTAAATTATGGAATAAAAGTACAATGATGAAATTGCGTTGTCAGGCAAAAAAGCGGACAATTTAAGTTGTGATTTATTGGAGAAATTTTAAAAACCAAGCACCCGCCTATTTCCCTCGTGATTCAGCTAGGGCGGCTGGATATGCCAATTGCTTATTGCCAGTATCCAAAAATAATATTCAAGGAATTATGAGCTACGTGCAATATTTTCTTCTCCCCCCCCCCCCCCTCTACCCAAAATGTAAAATTTCCTAGCCATTCAGGTCAGGCCAAGGAGGGTCAATATGCGGGGGTTTTGTACCAGACTGGAGAAGACACGTAAAGGATAATTTTCACGTGTAAAATTGTACGACAAAACTGACTGCAGGTAAAAGTGAGCGTCATGGTTAATGCCCATTGTCGTTAGTCTGCCTCTAATCTCAACGTGATTACGGTAACACAGGTATATGCGCGTTTGTATACACCTTGTGTCCAGGACACTCACAGCCTTCACAATAACCCACATTTTGAGGACTAAGTTTTTATTGTTTCTGGGATTCTCCACGGACCCGATGGACAGGCACTTTACCTGCAAATTCTGCCCCCCCCCCCCGCACTTTCCACCTCCCCCACTATTAAACCCCAATATTGAGGGATTTTTCAGGTATAGTTGTCTTCATTCTTACTTGCCTCTACACTGGGAGAAATGTAGTAATATGGATGACATTGTGATTGATTCAAGACCCAGGTTTGCCAACAGTGCTCATGGATTAACTAGAAAACAATGAATGTATGAGTAAAAGATCGTGGCAATTTCATTTTCTAGCGAAACATCACATGCATTACGCTGCAGTCAATAGATTTTCCTTGGACGAATAAATTGAATTTAATGGAAATTCTGAAACAATGAATCAATAACAATCTATAAAGTCTTCCCATTGGCACATGCATAGTTCCCTGAAGCATATTTTTTTTACTTACAACCAAATTTCTTCATCGGGTAAAATATCTGGGTGCGTGGAGTGCAGATACGGTATAGAGCGCAGTAATGCCAACAATGCCTTCGTGGATTCATCTGCAACGAATATGATGGATTATGTCCCAATCCAGAAATGTTTGTCTGTAGATTTGAGACAAGAAAATTTTCATCTCGAGCCGGCATTTTCATTTTAATTTGTGTATTCAGTTAGATTCTAACCAAACCATTTCACAATCGAATTTTCTAATTTCGCTGAAAATTGAGAGCAAAAGGACGACACAAAATGATAGCCCTCTCGGGATATATATCGATATAGATCGCAGTGAGCTTTAAAAATGGCCGATAAGAGCCAAAAACTTTTCATACTAAAACCCCGATTTTTTTTTAATTGTACTCTACATCGTTTGAAGCATTAAATCGACCACAATATTTATCTTAGACAAATATTTTCTTGCTCATAAATTGCGATTTGAACAAACGTCATTTTGCCAAATTTGGTCAAGCGAAATTTAACAGCAATAAAATTAAAATCTCCGAATTTGCCTGTCTGAAGTACACATTACTTTTTTTATCCATGGGATTTGCTCTTGTAAGCAAGTATCAGGTGCCAGACTAGTGGTTTTCTGGCTAATGTTGAGAATTTTGCATCACTGGAAGACCATTCCCTGATTCTATGATTTTTCCCTCTCAGCGTAAGCTCCGTGTTGTTAAGGGTGTTCGCCAACTAGGAAAAAATCACGTAAAAACATATTTTTAAAAAACGCAATGAGTGATTTCCTGCTTCGAATGTATCCACAAAATTTCCAATCCATGTAAAAGCCTATCCACTTGAAATTGAATTTTATGATATCATTCTTTCATAAAAGTTATAAAAAAATGGTGAAAAGTGCAAACTCCATAATCATTCTTGACGATTATACACATTTGACCATTATTTTCTTAACTGTCAATTTTTAACGACAAAGTGAAACATCTTCCCAGAGTGGCAGGCACCGAACTACATGTCAGGTAGTGCCCTAAAATTTTGGTAACCTCAGAAGGCTCAGGCATAACAGTGTATAGATATATGACAAGGCACAAAATGCGAACTCACTTTACTGCACTATTTTTCGCCAATGGAGAAGTTATTGTCACCATTCCGCCATGAAATTTCCACTTTCCTCGGCGTTTAGCATCATCCTGCTGTATTTAGTTTTATAACATGGGCATCTACGAGTGTATTTGTGCTTCTTCACCAATTTTTTCCCCAAACATTGTGTCTTACCATTTGCGGAGCGCAGACAAAAAAATATACACACATACACCTGCCAGGATTTTGATCGATAACAGGAGGACTCCGTGTGCTATCAGTGTTACCCATGCAATTAGACTCCAAAGTCGGGCGGGAACCTAACCCGGCAGGGGGGGGGGGCTGCATCATAGGCGCCCCGTAGCATTTCTAGAGGTTTACCCAGTGTTCAGAAATGCGATGGCTCAAATGGCGGAAGTCGATCCAGCCGCATGGGTCCACTCGCTTCTGGGGAAATCCTCAAAGAAGAACCGAGACGAAAAAACATCACGAAGTCACGCGCTCGATCCGTCCAAAATTCATTAACGATGTTCCTAAAACGTAAATTGTTCAAAATTAACACCATTTTCTATTATGTGTTCCATACGATCGATGATATAGTGAACAAGCTTTATGTCCATAAGCTACTTTCTCAGAAAAAAATATATAAAAAATCCTACAACGCTTTTACGATATTCAATTTAATGTGTTGATTGTTTCTTACATTGACGAACAATAGTTAAGATTTCGTGAGCTACCCACGCAACTTTCCTCCAATTTTTAGCTTCGCCAAGTGCAGAAATCTGCGTGGTAACGATCTTTGAAAATTGGGCAAGCTTTCTTAAATGAACTCATGAATATTCAATCAAAATTTAATCTCCAGACCTTTTTGATTTTTTCTTTCTAATTTTTAGTACCAAGAAGTTACCTCAACGCAAATAATGATGTGTAGATTACATGAATTCTTTAATACTCGAGTTGTGAGGAACTAGGTCACATTTCAACTACCTAGAATATTTAATTTCCCCCTCACGACAGATTCACTTCACTTCCACATTTCGAAAGTTATTAATGTGTGTCATTTTTTACGTTTTGATGATTTTTTGGGACAATGGGGTTGCATGCTTATGGGGGCCTCTTCCTCACAAGCCTATCGCAATTACTCCACAAATGATAAAATTATAACACGGTGGAAATTAATGTAATTAAGGTGTGAAGAAAGTTGCAGTAGTCTCGCGCCACTCATTCAATTTGATAATTAAGTAATGAATTCATCTGGCGATTTATTGAACATAAAAAAAATGAATAGAGTTGCACTCGAGTGCGAAAGTTAACAAAACAATTATAAACTAATGGAGGGGAACGAAATAAGTCAATGTTTTTCGGTCTAAATGAGATAGTGAAATTCTTAGGAAGGGCTTCGTTAGCCGTGAGAGTTCAGAAAATTTATTCATTAATTCTAGTCGTTTTGAAGAATGGAGAAAATTCGGCTGGGACTTCAAAAAACGAAAGGGACTAGAATATTTCCGGGTTATGTGACGGCAGGAGCTTATTGTTTCTGGTTCTAGTGATTTGGAACATTATCGACATGCTCGGATAAATTCGAGAGACTGAGCGGCTTGAATAATGCCGGTAAAAGGTCGACTTTTACTTACACCTGCTGAGTCCATTGTTTATTCTTTTTTTTCCCCTTCAGATATTTTGAACACGGAAATTCTTCCATTTTTGTATGTGCTATCATCGACCTTCACGAATATGTCAGTTGAGTTTTTCCTTAAATGATGAAATATAAAATGTGTACTTTTATGAGAGCGACAAGATCAGTTTTTTGTGCATGTTGACATATACCTCGGGTATATATGGCATACATTACAAATATATCTGAAGAGAATCGGAATGTATCCAGCATACCTACAAAAAAAAATCAAATTTATGAAGCGATCATTGGTGGACCATCAAAAATTTAATGTACCTCGATCTGAGACACTGCAAATGAAACAACCATTCCCGAAGCATAGAATGCTTTTTATTTTCTCCGAGAGTTAACACGATAAAGATAGGCTGGATGGTAGCACCACATGACACGCATATAAAACCTGCGTGTTACGCCAGCATCATCTGAAGATTTCTAAAAAATAGACATCGATAGTATATCGGCATGAAGATAGCGAATATCTTTCCAAACACCTTTTTACGTCTACGAAGATTTCTAATGATATTAAAAAATTTACTAGTGGGCCGAGTGTGTTCGTGCCCCCCCCCCGACCCCCTCATGGGGGCCCCATTCAAAAATGCTGGATTTGCAATTCAAATCTGACATTTTTTTCCCCACATTTGGATTGTCCAAATTTCTTCTAACATTGCAGTTTTATCATCGCGTGCACCCCATGGGCTCTTTTCTGGTAGAAACCACATTGCCCCTATTAATTGAATTTCAATAGCCCGCACCCTGACCCTTCTTCAATTTAACCTTGAGCAATTTAAATTTAATAGTGAAGAAAGGTTCATCATCTGCAGAAAATTCAAGGCAATCGGCTCCGTAAAAGTACATTTTTTGCAGTAGGATAGAAGAATAGTTGTCCTCACCATTCGGTACTAGACCACTGAAGGATCTGAAGCACCGTGACTCGGTCATAACGGTTCGCTAGTCTATCAGTCTGAACGAATGATTTACAAGTGCAGTAAAATCCTTCAGCCGCTTCACCAGAGTCAATCATTCTCGTTAATGATCACGGATTCGTTCTAATTGATCCGTCCAAATTGCGTGGTTTCCCTGAAGATCCGATCTTACTCACGGGACAATGGATTATGACAGTGGGCTGACCCGCTCCACGCTTTCTACACAGACTAATTACAATTCATCATCGCAAAAGTGGAAACAAAAAATGAATTGGAGATTAAAAGATTCTTCACATTTCTTGGAATTTTTTTCTCCGTGGTTGAAAAAAAAATGAGGGGAAATTTTGTAATCGTCTTCTAGTATTGTAAATTTCATAATGAATTGTGAAGGAATTTCGGGATGAAAGTTTTTTTTACGGGAAGAGCCCGTAAACAATCACTTCCCTTATCGGGCAGATAGCAACTTTATCATCCAAATTCAAAAAACTGAGGAACTTGCCAGTAAACCCTCAACTTCCGATTCCCGGAATGACGTAACAGCCAAACCGGACGTTGAAATTCAAAAGGCAGGATGAGTGAATGGACAACAAATGCATACAAAACTCCCACACAATGACCAAAAACTAAAAAGAAAAAATTAAATGAAGCTCGACCGAGTGAATCCAATTCCAACTGGAATTAAAGTGTCCATAAATTTGACTTTCACTCAATTGGCAAATAATGAGTGTCAAAATTTTTTCGCGTCATCACAAAAAAGGATTTGTAATGCCTAGACTGTGCCTCACCCTGTCACGCTCATCAGTCAGGCCACCGTTACCTTTATTGTTAGAATCGTATAATAGTGAATCGACATTTTGAAAAAAGACGATAGGAATTTTGCGTTAAATGCACGAGAGGAAATACCAAAGTCACATTGTGTTTTTTTCGCTTTGAGAGGGACGTACTGATTGACAAAATGGAAGTTTCTTTTCGATTTGACAAATGTTGAAAAAATTTTATTATTTAATTTCTACTCCCAAAACGATGACAATTCGAACGAATGCCCCCCCCCCCCAACTTATATTGAACTGCATTAGTTGCAAAATAATTTAGACTAAACATTTCAAGTGTTGCGCACATTGCAAAGGAATTAATAATTCTAAAAAACAATAAGTTTCAAAGACTAAAAAATATTTTAAAAATTGTGGAAGAAGAAAAATGTGAACATTGAAAAAATATATAAAATTTCAAAAACATTCAAAATTGTGAAATTTCCAACGAGTTTAAAAACTTAAAAAAAAAATTGAAATTGCCAATTTTTTTGGACGGTAAAAGAAAATTCAACTTCCGAAAAAATACCTTACCGAAAACAGGAAAACGTTCCGTATGCCTTTCGTGTTCTACTTACGTGATTTCAATCCGTGATATTTCAAGACTCAAATTAGTTAAAAGGAGTCATATATTACACACAACGAGTATTTGTGATGACAACCAAATCGATTGAACATCTTTGTGATCGTTTAGACGATAGAAACTTAGAAACCATAAATTAGAACCGTTAATAACAAGTAATAACTATTAATATTAATCGACCGTTAATTAACAAAAGACACACACACACACACATTGTCAGGGCTTTTGTTTAGCGGGTAGAGTATCTCCCTACTAAGTTAAACGTCCTAGGTTCTTGCCTGGACTCCGCAGGCCAAAAAATATTTCCTCGTGGATTCCGACCAAAACAGGAGCGTTGAAAGAAAATGAGACCGTACGGCCGGGCGGGAACCTAACCCGACGAAGGGGGAGGGGGGGGGGTCCATCGTAGGCGCCCGCCATTTAGAAATAGGATGGCCTAAAATGGCGCAGATCGGCCGCAGCGGTGGGTGTCTACTCCCTTCCGAAGATGATGCTGAAGAGCGATCAACGTGACTGGTCCAAGGAGGAAAAAAATGACACACATACATTTTACTCTAGATTTTCAGCATCATTACAACCTCCTCCACTGTTGGGAAGTCCCAACAAATGCTCGAAATATACCCAATTATACTAAAGGGATGAGTGACCTAAGATACAGACATTATCCATTTTTTTTTTCAGGGACATCATCCAACGCGATAGGCCACGCCGGACTCTGTCCCCAAAATTCGACGGCCTCAACAAGTAAGTTGCCATCACTGTAATTATCAAAATCATTCCACATTTTTAACCTGAAAAAACAAAAGGTATTTTCCGGGTGGATTCTCTCACGGAGGGAGAGAAAAAAATTCATCAACCGTTTTAATTGTTCAGTCGCTAAGCTTTTCTCGAGCCATTACTGTGGAATTAGCAGAGGTTCACACGATTTACAACACGCTGCTTGACTTATGTTCTTTTATCATGACTAATTCGTGGAAGAAACTGCTATCATGCATATAGGTGTTATTTTTTTTTGTAAATTGCATGGGGTAAAATACGTGTGAAGATGATGAGTAATTGCTGCTTTAGCTCAATGGCAGCTTAACATGGAACCTTTGCTTAGTAAAATTTTTAATATGGAGAAAAATTACCAATGAAGCTCAATTTAGAATAATTATCAAAGCAGGAAGGAGGCATTTGTCCATTAAAAATAACACATTTGTAATTATTGACTGAATAATGCGAGTACTTCCGCGGGGATAATATAGTCACACCCATATCATGATTAAATTTGTTCGAATTTTTCTTCTTCTTAAGTTACTGCGAAAGTGTCTGAGAAATATCATTGACGAAAAATTGCCATTTTTATACGAGATCAAATACTACTCCTGTACCAAAGTAGTACACTAGAATGACCTACCATTGGCCTAACTATTTGGTGATTAGAACTCGTGTCGCCATTTTCATCAAGCGGTAAAGTTGATGATTCAACTCTCCAAAAAAATATCTATAGAATATTCTTCAGCTCCCATCGAATCCGATGCATCCTCCAAAAATAGTTGTAAAGCACAATCACCCTGAAAAATTGCCGCATTACGTTGAATGGTTATTAATTCCACCAAAATTTTTGCATTGTAGTGGAAAGCCTAAGCCCCCCCCCCCCTGCCCATTAAAATTTTTAATTTTATTTTTCACAACACCCATGACGATGAATTTTACTCGTAATATTAAGAAATTAAAATTGTCAAGTTTAAATCAAATCGAAGTTGTTCTCTCTAACGTCATGTATATCATATTTTTTCTCAACTTACACTCTGACCTTACAACTTGTTAATCATGGCCCAGTAATCAAATTGAATTCTCCATTTTAGTGCTTCAATTCCCACCCAGAACTTTTCTCTTCATAAAGACAAGGCCACAAAAGATCTCTCTAAAATGCCATCAACTTTACTTCTATTCCGAAGCAATCTACCAACACCTGACATTTTTTAATTGACCTATTTGTCTTCATTTACTCCTCCCATTAACCTTTTTCTCCCATTCAACAATAATAAACTTTCCATTTTCTCCACTCGATTTATTAACCGCGTAACAGTGCCTATGTCCCAAAGGAAAACTGAATAAATGCAAAAAAAACTCTACCAACCACTCCAGCCACTGCGACAGGATTCACACTAGTCTGCCTCTCGGGAATTCACTTCCACAATTCCAATAAACTGCATTCATTCACTCTCGATGGACTAACAAACTATCCGTTGAAAAACACCTGGAAAAAGAGGACATTAATATAATTTCAGTTTAACGAGGCTCTGGTATCGAAATAGAAAACAGAAAATCTACTTGACTCAATTTTATTTGTGTCAATATTATGACCCATGTACGCACTTTCATGTACAAAATTGTTTCATTCAGTTGATGAAAACTAATGATTGAAATCAGATTAATTTTTAATTTTACAGTGTTGAAAAAGTCAGAAAGTCTGAAATTCTGATGAAGTTATAACTGCTCAATGATTAAAAAAAATTCAATTTCTTAATTGTTGGAGTTTGCGGAATGTCAGAAAGCTGTGAAATATATAGTTACTCTTATTCATATTTTTCGATGCGTTACTTTTTGGCGCCGAATTTTTTCGTACCGAATTCTTCCTGAATCTGTTTATCAATTGTGCTGATCCTATTTGGCGCCAAAACATCGCCGCCAGAAAGTCCTGTTGCGATATTTCCTGTATTTATTGTGTCAGGAGGAAAGTAACCAGTCACTGTTCAGCAAATATCTGAAAATTAAATGACGATAGGAATATTTTCATATAAACCTTTCTTGTAGAGAAAAATGAGACCTATAAATTCGTATAGAAGCAAATTTTACGTATTTCTCTTAGTTTTCGAAAGATTCTCCAAAAACTGACGTCTTAAACGATTAGGCTATAACAGGCACTTACATAGTCACGAATTTATCCATATTTGAATTTTTGTATAATTTCTGCCAGTTTCAAGAAAACTTTTTTGTAGAATTTTTTTCTTGAGGTATAAAACTTGTTGTTTAATTGTAAAGAAACTGCGACAATTATATATGTTTAACGGACAACGTCTTGTGCGGGTAGCCACCAGAAAAGAATGAAGAATGACTGTCGCCACTGATAATTTTTCGCTCGTTTTTTCGTCACGTGACTACTTCTAAAAATGGCGGTTATTTTTCATCTATCCCCCCCCCCCCCTTTCACTGATTATCCAATCAAAAACAACCGCAGACCATTGTTTCAAAATCTAAACTTCTCCTTGTTCGAAAATTTCGTAAATGTCAATTTTTCAAAGGTGTAACCGGACATTTTTCACGAGACGAAGCTTCGCCATAACACTTTCCAGCGCTAGTTTTTTTTCACCTTCACGATCAATTAAGGCCGCTACATTTCAAGATACTTTTTAGTCTGGCTATTCATCAGCCAGGAAAAGTGAATGACTGGAGAAATTAAAAAAACAAATTAAGCTCAAAGTTCTATCTTTCGAATTCTTGCCTTTCAAATCACGTGATTTACGTTCCCAGCGCGATCCTCTGTTGTATGTAAACAAATCCAATCCACATGCGGTACGTCACAGAAGCGCCGAAGCGCAGTACAAGCCCGGTCATGTCTTCAACTTCATACCAGAGTGTCAGTGGATATTACACAAAAAAGTGTCAAAAAATTCTTAACCTACGAGGACGAAAAATCATTGCGACTACGATTATCAGATTAAAGAATTCTGGTTGTGGAGATAGCGAAGAAAAACTGGAAACCCGAGAAAGTGACAGGAGGGTCGAGTATGTTTTCCCATGGGTTTTAAAGTGATTTCGTATTGGATTATTCGGAAATATCGGAACTTCGGACTAGAGCGTTTCGTAGAGGAAATTAGTAATTGTTTAATTGATGAAAACTGTGAATGACGAGAGTATACGAGAGTATGTGACGTATGGCTTGCGTCAAAATTTGATTTTAATTTCCTACGAGCCACCTCTCACTTTTCGATAGCACAATTTTTATAATCAACTTATGTGATTAATGATCTGATAAAATAATTTCAATTTTTTGTCTGATCACGTTTATTTTGTTCACCTCATTCTAGAGTAATAACTATTTTCATTGAAAAAAAATTGTGAATTTTAAGCTGTTTTTAGTTAACTATTGAATGGCGAATTTATTAGTAAACACAATTTGAGTACAATTACTATTTAAGATGGTTCGGTCCTAGTCAATCCGAAAAACAAACAGAATTCTCAGAAAATAGTTCAACTCATCATTCAATACACCTAGAAGGCGCATGCAAAAAAATTATTAAAAAAATACAAGCATAATCGCAAGATTCAATTGTAAATTTAGGATTAAATACCTTCTGCAGTACTTGTTAAAAATAATGGAGAAATTTCGCAGAGTGTTTCGATAATTTGCGGTGAATATTTAATGTGTCCTTAACACAGTATTTTCTCAGATATGGAACAGCCAAAAATTGGAGGAAAATAAAATAAAATAAAACAAATAATTAATTTCAATTTTCAAAGCTTTGTCTTTTGAAAATTTCGAAATTCGTTTGGCGATGCTTCCTGTTGTAATGATTGAAAACGAAAAAATGGACTATATTTGCCTACTTGCATAAGGAAAATAAGGAAATTCAACTCAAGTGCTATGATCCTCTTAGAGACATGGATATTTTACGCGCCTACCTAACATCTGTTTTAATCTCTATCACTATGACAAAATAATCCATTTTTTTTTATCAAAATATCTCAATTATGTAATTAAACACATTATTAATACATATTAATTACATACAAATGTAATTGAGCGGCACGATTTTGAATATGATCTGACGTTTAGATGCGCGAAGAAGAAATCGCAAGTGACTGTTGTGTCATTGAAACCACGGCTGCCACAAAGTCAACTCATTTGAAAAAAGGGTCAATATTTCCGTGTGAAACAGGTTCTGTTGTTAGCCATAATTCACAATGCTAAAAAACTAAGTCTGTCGTAAGTTGTACATAAATAACTTCTCATCTGTAACTTATATTGCGTCCTTCGAAAGCTTTGCACATTACTGGAAATAGTGAATTCAAATGGGAACTGGATAAAGTGGGGATAGCCAATCAGAACTAAGCTCGATCACTATATAGGTCGAATTCGCGGAAATTCCAGTTGCTAACCCCGAAGTAAGCATGCTTTTTTTTCGACCAATAATCATCCAGTTCAAATGAAAATTCTCTGACTTATATATCGACAGATGTGACTACTTCAAACTAACAAACTAAAATTCAAATCAGTCAATCCATTTATGTCCGCGAAAATTTCCGCGCTTATAAACGTGCGCATTTTCACATGCCCTGCATCATCATCACTTCATCGCAGCGCTCTGTGTAAATTAATGCAAAAGATTCAGAACAAAAATGTCGCAATAATTATCCCTGAGGAACTATTATAGTTACTCCGCTAAATGGTCGGCAATGTAGAAAAAAAGCTGAGCATATCGATGCTCTGTTTAACCTCATTATATGGAGCACATTGGTTTCCAACAGGTTTTTTAACAATGTATTTATAGTTACTCCATTGTTTTGGAAAAAGATTTAAAAAAATTGAAAGTAATGCTCTGCTTTGTAAAAACAATTGCTAGCAGCGTCCTTTGGACCGTAAGGTGAGACGATTTTTGTCGCATATGAATTTGCCCCATGAACAACCTATTATAATAGGCGGAACACTTAATCTGTCGAACGAACAATAATTTTGTCATAAAAATATTTAAATTAAAAGTTTTAACGAGTTACTAATTCTACTTTGGTAACTCCTCTCATTTTACTTCTCAACGTCAGCAAAACTTCGACTTTACTCTCCAAGTTTTCGCTTTCTCTCAAGGTTTTGACATTCCTTAAAAAAAAATCCATTCGAAAAATATCCGACGTTTGCCAACTTCGTAAAATTTACAAAACTCTCAGAAACTGGAATTTGTCAAAATTTCACTGGCATGATTTTCTCATAAAAAATTCTTTGTTCACAGCGAGGCATACAGAAATGCTATTCAGGCATTCATCGAGAGGCGAAAGGATCCAAATGACAGAGGATTCATCGTCGCCCAAAACAGCCCCGACAAGGTGCGGCTTGATTTACTCATTAAAAATAATTACGAAAACGACAAAAACAAGAACATCAATCGAGTAATGATGATGCCCGGTGTACCGCACGCCCCAGCGCCCGACATCTTTGAGATTGGATGGGTGGCGGGTACTGAGGACCGGTATCTGGAGCTCATCTACGCCGAATGGCACAACACGAGGGTGTCATTGAGGAGACAAATTCATCCGGACTGTAAGAATGCAGTGAGGGCAGATTTGGAAGTACTTTCGTAAGTAATTAGCTCGTACGTGAGCTTCATAACGATTCATTTGCTCTTCCTGATAGGGGAGAGATTTTTCATTTCATACATTTTTTATTGCAGAGATATCCGTCACCCCAATGTACTACTACTAATGGGCACCACTCAAACTGAAGAGCATGGTCTTGTAGCGATTTTCGAGCCAGTGGACTGCACTCTCTTCAACTACATTCACGAGCAGGGTGAACGCATTTCGGTCCAGGGTGTAGCAAAATGCGCTGGCAACTTGTCGGCAGCCCTCAAACACGCCCACATGCGTGGCTACATCCACAGTGCTATAAGCCCTCATTGCATATTCCTCGCCTCCTCTGGAATTGTCAAACTCGGCGGCTGGGAATTAGCCACCAGTGTCAATGGAGTGAGTCAACCAAATTTATTCGAATTTTTAACAAGAACCAGATTGCCTCCCCATCCGGTTCAATGTAAATCGCATACAATGCCGGAAATGCATTACGCAAGAATGCCGATAGAACCATTCAGTGATCGTCAATCAACTGCCGAACCCTTGAACAAGCGTTATACAAAAACATGTTTTAAAATTAGAATTCCTACTGGTGAGTTAACTGAATGGAGGGGAAAAACGTGACTTCCTAATAGTTTGGAGAAAGTGTTGATGCCTGGGGGAAACGACATTGACAGCCAATGATCAAGCGAAAGTCATTGTAAATTAGTGCATAATGCATTCTCAATCGTTGGGAAAAACTCGCCGGTATTGAGGTGATGAATTATTTAGATTTTATTTCAACCGGTTTTCATTGAGATGAAAATTAGGTTCCAACGAGGAATTATTTTTTTTTTGTTCAGCAGTGAGACAAATTTTGAATTTGTGTAATAACTTCGTGCAAACTACTGAAATTATTTCAGTCTCATATTTCGGAAAACAAATATTTTTAAGCAACTCGGTGATTTCTCATTTTATGGGGTTCTTATCCTTCAGTAGCTAATTAATCATGTTGGAAGAGATAATTTTTTCGCATTAAGAAAAAATACGCAAGAAAAAAAGAATTCATCTATGTTTAATTAATTTCAATATGACGAATTTTTGTACTAACGCACTTTTTTTTTTTTATTGAGAAACATTGATTCAATTCACAGAAAGATTAAGAGTACTACCGAGTAGAGAAAAACTTTTCGATAAAATTTTACAGCAGATCAATTGTCAATACGTTAAGAAATCACAAAATTTATTAATCACATATAACTTCCCACAATCATAACTTCTCTAATTGAAGTGAGTCTATGCCGTCAGCCGGTCCTGAAAGTCAAGGTGTGAAGTATCCCTCGTCGTGTACCATTGAGTGGACATCATACGTTACCATAAGAGTTGATTTTCAAATCCAAGTTTTTTTTCGCGGTGAACAGACTATTCCGAAAAATGACTGTTGTTAGGCCAAGTTGTTGTGACAATATAAGTCTAACTATAAAAACCTAAACATTCTGTTTTTAGGAATAACTTTTGATCCTCAAAAAGAAGCTAATTGAAACTTTGACTCTGATGATAAATATCATTAAAGCCATTACCATTTTATTCGTGGGAGGAATTTGAAGATTATCGATGATTTTTGTTCAATTATAGATTTTTTTATTTTATGCATTGACTCTATTTAGCATGTAATGCAAATCTTAATTTGTTTTTTTTTTCAATACCCAGTTTTCTTTTGGTATCTCTACCACGGAGCTTTCGCACCTGATCGCGTCAATTAAACCAATTGACACCTGATGGAATAATCAAAATTGGCCAACAGAGCTCCAATAGAGCTTATTATAAAATTATTAATTCAAATCTGTTACACCGTTTTTGAAAGAATATAGCCCGTCATGATTCGAAAAATGTACCACACTTCAATCGATAATATAACAGTCCATGTATAAGTACGGGGAATATCCTTTATTCTTCTTCTAGAAGTTTGTCCTAAATTCTCAAAATTAGCAGTATTTTATGCATCCATATGCATACCATAAATTACGCCACAAAAATTATTTCATTCAAAATTTCCTGCACATCGTGAAATCAATCATCTAAAATGACTAAATTTCTTTGTAAATTTCAGTCTAAAACCTTCCACGACTATGAGGATCGTCTCCGAGCAGAGATCTACAGATGGCAGGCACCAGAGCTCCTCACAGGTCACGAGGCTTCAGAAGCTACGGATATTTACAGTCTCACTCTCCTAATGTGGGAGATGTGTACCATGAATATCCCATGGGCAAACCTAAGCAAGAGCGAAGTGGAGCGTCAGTATCTCCACTATCGACGAGGTGTTATAATCGACCTCTACAACTTCCCACCTCTCCTCAACAACCTCCTGGACGCTGGCCTCCAATTGGATGTCACCAAGCGCACCCTAGACATGACAAAAATGAGCCGATACCTTCAGCGTCTAGAAATGCAGTACGAAGATGAAGATCCAATTTACATTGAACAAATGACAAACAACAATAAACCCGTCACACCCCCAGTCTGCAAATCACCCCTAATCACAAAATCTACATCAACTGAATCACCAAGACGTAGAACCAGACAATCAACAGCTTCAGCAAACGACCGTCAAAACAACAATAACTCACCTGCACCACGTGACATTCTCGATGAAGTTCTAAAATCCACAACCACCAAAAACGCCAATATAATCGTGAAAAACATGAGAACTGATCCAAATAAAAATCGTGATTCTCGATCGAGAAGAAGCTCTTGCACACCAAGACCCGATTCGACTGATGGTGAAAATGGTGATCCAAGGGTGAACATAAGAAAACTCAAAGAGGCACTTGCTACTAAACGCGAGACCTTCTTCTACGGTTCAGACTCATCCAACTGTTCCCAAATAGAGAGGCGAGACAATCAAAAATCTCGTTTGTTAACACAAGTGCGAAGTAAGGACTACGAGCCATACAAGCCCGCAAGTCACAAAACTAGCCTAGACCTGAAACTCAGTAAGTCCCCAACACAATATGCCACCTACACAAAATCTACTAACGTCAAATCCCAGAAACCTTATTCCTACGTTCCTACACCAATCAGAGGCGCCATCATCCAGCCCCAAGTTCTCAATCCCGACTCCTCAACATTCTTCGAAACATCATTATGGCGAAAAGAGAAGGAAATATGCATCTCAAAAATGCGGAAAAGTTGTCCTAATGAGTATCGACCTGTATATACGATAGCTGGAGAGAGTAAAAGGTCACCAGATAGCAATGATACGTACACAATCAATGGAATGAACACATCTGATCATAAGATCACTTACACTATCACAGATTCATCCCAGGACCTCAGCAATACAATAGCAAGAACCAAATCACTTCAGGCTTTGAAAGATGCACTGGACCGAGCAACTGACATCGTCAAATCAACAACACCAAACACATCTTCCACCACGCCAATTCCTGCTTCACCCGAATCTAATGTTTCCTCTCCATTTGGCAGTCCAAAAAGCTTTGCTTATGATATTGAGAATTCCAGGGGTAATGAATCAGTTTTCGAGGAGCTTTACAAGTTGAACGAGATGGCTGATGAAGAAATTAAGAGTATTGAGAGGTCGGGCAGTGGAGAGACGTTTGTTGTGGGTGGGGAGAAGCTGAAAAGTAAAGAGGAAGTGGGAAAATCGAGGGAGGAGGAAAAGGAGAAGAATGAAGCGACAAATTGTGGAACGCAAAAGTCTGCCGAGATTCGGACGATTTTGAGGTCGGCGTCTGTGTCAAATGAGGAAGAAATGAGGGAGCAAGGGTTGGAGAAGCATCGAGAACCCGAGGTTATTCTTCATGAGTCAGTGACTGAGGTGGATAAGCCCAGTCCATCAGCTGTTGGTGGTTGTACCACTGAAAGATGTAGATCAGGTGGTGCGGGGAGGCCTGAGGAACACGGAGACGAAGGTAGTTTCACCCTTTTTGTCTTTGGTGATAAAAGGGAGAAGGGCTGCTTCTCATGTGCACAAGGGAATTTGGCTAGGCGACGATCACTACCTGCTCAACTGGGACAATTGAGAAGCTTGAGTAATACACCATTGGGAAAAATACCTATCAGAAGAATTGTAAGTATCGAATACCTAGCGTGGAGTGATTGCTAATTGATTACATTGATTGAATAATCAATTTGGCTCTTTGGACAAATGTGGAATTAGTGGAAAAAAATGTTATTCGTATGCAAGAAGATGTACTACAGGAGGAAGAGTTATCAATTTCTTCATTCTTGAGGTACTCGTGGGGGAAAAGTTCAATGAACAAGTAATTTGTGATGTACTTAATAAACGTTAGTTCAGTGGTGGTGGGGTAGTAAAATGATATGAATGGATTTTGTGGTGAAGGGAGTAAATTATTTCAGTAACATATACATCTCCCTGTATTTTCCCACCATAAATGCTCGTTTCATTTTACTACTCATTTAGAAAGGATTAAATTTCAAATATTTTTCAACTTCAGGATCTTCCGGATAACACAGTTGAGGACATTTACATCGACGATGAATTTGGTGACAGTTTAGCTGTCAATATGATTCTTCTGAACGAAGACGACGCAACAGATGACGATGACTTTCTACCAGATCTACTTGAGCTCTCCAATGGGTCTTACGAGTCCAATGGATATTAATAAACTCGCTTATGAAATTCCCTCCAAAGCATAATTCACTAAATTATAACTATTCAATTATTTTATAGCTTATCATTGAACAATCATTCATTAATTAATTCATAATTTTACTTATTTCCAATTTCTTTGGAAGACATTAAAAATGAATATGTAAAGACTGCCATGACGTCCCTTACGAGTAATATTTTTTTACTGAAGAAAATTAAAGTTAAATTGAATTTTCAATTTTTGTTTTCATTGTGGTCTTTGAGATACAATAATTTTATTATGTGAGACTCGTAAGTTCAATTGTTCTGTTTCTGCAATTTGTCTGTATACATGTCGTACTAAGCTGTTTCTCAATTTTTCTTTTCTTCTTTTTTTTTTTTTAATTTTGTCACCACTCGACTGGGGCCGCCTTTGCAAACAAACAACCAACTAAAAAAAACAGACTCAAATTCACCATTTTTTATTTTGTGAGGTGATAACGTTCAATTTTCTTTTTATTAACCATTCATTTTCGAAGAAACAGTATTAATGAATAGAATACAGAAAAAAGACATCATTATACCTATATGCGTGATATAAAAAGGAAGAATAAAAAACAATGTTAAATACACGTGTACAAGAATAATCTTCAGACTCTCTTCAAGGCAGAATTACATCCCTATTACAATATTATTACTATATATTGCGCCTATTTATCGTAATTAAATATGAAGAAAAATTAAAATAGATTTTTTTTATTACTCACGAACCAAAATATTGAAGAGAAAAAGAGCTGCGTTAAGTGTTAATTAGACCTGATTTATTAATTTAAAAAATGAGACTATTACGACGAATTTAAACAAACAGAGACGTGAACAAAAATTTGGAATTGAGAATTGAAAAATAGTAATATCTATATGTTACATGGAGCAGCAGTCACAAGCAGATTCAGCCATCATTATTTTCAATGAGCATTTTATTTGCCTTGCCCCAACAGTGTAATTTGTTCGATTGGAAGCTGACTAGAAGCGTTTAAATGGCTAAGCCAAAGACAGAAACGATGCAATACATCGTTTTGTTTTCCCAACGTACTGTACAACTGCCATCAGTTGCATTGTCCCAAAAACAGGAGCTAGCTGTGTGTAGGCCTGCACCATTTTTTTGCATTATCGTGCACGTAACTGAAACAAAAAAAAAAACGAAATTAATTGTTTATTCATTTCCATTGGGATTAATTAATGAAGCTGGGTGGTTCTTCTGGCCAGGTGGAAATCCAATTTATTAGAGCTATAAGAGCAATGTATCACCGTTCATAAATTGCATCAATAACTTGAAGGTAGAAATTTAAAACTTTAATCCAGAAGATTTCCTCAAAAGATTCTTATCTCGTTAACAAGTGGCTTAAGACAAAACAAATCTGAAGTATTTTATGTAGACAATTTTATCCAGTAATGAAAGTCATCCGATCTAAATTGTGCATTTGTGAATCAAACAGGATATACCATGAACATGTTTTCCTATCCACAACGCTTTTTACCATAGAATGTTATGAATTATTAAAACCTTTAATGAATAAATAGCTCTCCCACTAATTTCAACTGAACCCTGCACTAGACGTTGGCAAGACGAAATTGCAAGAAACGATCTTTGTGGACGATCACTGCAGTGAGTTTTATAATATGATCTATGTTTTATAATGAGCATAATGTGATCTTTGAAAATGAATTAAACTTTGGTAATGTGCTATAATCAGGTAAGTTACCCCTGTTAGATTTCAACAACGTCGTCTGCTGGATTTGGAGGAATAACAAATTTGTTTTTTTCTTAGTTGCAGCATTTTTTCCCCCGAAATATTGATAATGGTCATTCTGAATTGCAGACAAAATAAGTAGGGTATTGACCCCCATAAATTATCGTGGTGATAAAAATCTGAACTCTAAATTTTACAGAAATCTTTCATTAATTCACAACAGCCTTTTTTTTAAATGTAGCTCAATGGATTTGTCAATTTCTCAAATGTTGATGTTTTGTTCATTTAATTGGGCCGTTTCATATTTTGAAAACTAGGCATGGTAACACTTTTCTCTTTCAAAGCTATTACGTCGACAAATCCCTATTAATTTTTTCTATCGCCTTAGTAAAACTACACACTCTCCTTTTGAGGATTTTCGAGACATTAGTACTTCTGTTTGTTGTTCTGAAATCTGCGTCAAGAAAGAGCAGTGATAGCAAGCTTAATACTGTAGACTTGAAATTTTATATGAAAATTTTCCTCATTATTATCAACATACGATTCAAATGTCACCCTACTTTTAATTCTGAACTTGAAGATATGAATTTACTTTTATCAGATGCATTCTCAACAAGGAAAAAAATTCACGTCGTGAAATGGGAGATCTATTCGGAACGATGTTAGTTATGGAATTGATGAATAGACAAGAGAGAAGTTATGTGTAAATTATGGAAATAATGGTGATCTGGTTGTCTTAATTTTCTAAAGTTCTGAGCCAGGCATCACTAAAAACAATTTAACTCAAAACTTTATTTCTCTTTCCCAATATGTGGACACTTTACCATTCCCAAATGCGAAGATCTCCCTTAGAATTTCATACATATCCAATATTGACGCAGTAGTTCCTCAATCATAATGGCTATATAGCTCGAACCGAGTTTAAGGAACATAAATTTATCAATTAACACTTGCTGTCCTGAACAAATCGTTTCCGGAATTTTCTCAACTCTTTTACGTTCCATATCTGACCTTTATGCAGAAAATATATTTTTCCCCACATGCATGTTTAGCTTTTCTGAACCAATGACTATTTCTTATTGGAATAAGTAATTTCAATATTAGCCCTTGCATTCATATAATCGTCTTAAGGTATTTCGAAAACTCCTCCCTAATTGTCACCCAATTGGGATTGTGTATGCTTGATCATGCCATAACAGGATTCTCAAAATTTGGAAGCGATTTTTTACGTCCTTGTTTCATATATGAAAAAAATTAACGACTCCAAAACTTTCTGCTAGAACTTTCATTGCGAAATTTCGTATATATTTGTTCATATTAATTCGAATGAAATGACCGATTGCTGGTCCAGGCACCCATTTAATATTCCTACAAAACAAACAAATTTCCCAACAAAATTGCAGATGTTTTTATAAAATAGATTGTCTGCTAGTGTTTGCTAAAATTCGCATAACCATTTGTTTCTCTCCTAACCTAATGCTCTCTCTTTCCCTATATAGTGATAACACCAGTTTCCCTCGACGGGTGTAACATAAAAATTGATCAACACAGTGGTATACATAATTGATTTACCAATATATTTATAAGGCTTCTGCAATTTGGTAAGGCTGGCTAAGCATCCCTCCACCACGTTCGACGTCCATTGGCTAACTTTGTTGTGAGCATAGGCATCACCACCTATCGATACCTCAATGGCCTCCTTGATGATCTTGCTGACATCATCAACAACGAATTGTGTCTGTCAAATACAAAAAAAAAGTTAACAATAATTCGACCAATATAATCCCTCATTTTACATACCTCCTCCTGTGTATCCTCCATCCTGAGAACCCCCAATTTTCAATAATGTTTTATCAAAAGCTGGATCAGTATGACCCTGACCTCTTGGTTATGCTGCAAACTAGCCAGTCGCTCAATTATTTGATTCCCAGAAATTAAACCTCAAAAATGTCTCCAACTGTCAATCAAATGTCACATGACATTCCTTCCAATTCCGTTAGCAGCTATCACTTACGTGTGGAAATAATAAAGTAAAAACAATATTGACACGTCTGAAATTCGAAAACGCCCACTTGCAAAATGCACATCAGTCAGCTCAGACTAATTTAATCTTTCACCAGTAATCACTCCGAAATCAATTGAACGGCTCAAAAAATCCAAATATTGGTGTGATTGAATAGTTAATTTTCAAACATATGCAAAATTAATTAATTGTATAATGAAAACCAAAAACTTGACGGAAAATATTAAAAAGGAGACAGCAGCTGACAAGCGCCCTCTGGCCTATATCACAGATGTCAGCGTGCACCGGGGTTTCATAACCTCAAAATTGGTCAAACAAAAATACCGGAAATATATTCAAAAACACTTGTTACAAGTTACATAAAATATTGGAAGAAGAAACGGTGAAATCGATGAAAAATTGAAGAGACAAAAAATGTTGGGACTGTCATTGAGACGTCAATCACGTATTCTCCCTCAAATAATCCTAAAAGCAGGATGTTACAGTAGTCCTGCTGATCATGAACGCTGGACACAGTTAGATGATACTGAAAAAGAAAGATTGCAGAAAATGCGGAAATTGAAAAAATGGAGGGCACCAGAGTCACGAGAGGAGCACTATTTGCAAGCGTTCAATGTAAGTGATAACAGACATGGAATTTTTGAACAGAGGAAGTTGAAGTTGACAGATTTCGTTGCCTGGTACAAGAGCCAGGAAGTCGAGTACCTGAGGTGGAGCCAGAGGTATATCCCGTTCTTTTCTAATTTATTATTTAGCTATTAAGATACTTCATCGTCATTCTATTCATGGGAAGAAATATAAAAAGTTTCAGAATCTGTGAGAGAAGATTTATAATAAGTACCATTTATGAAATTTTGAAGCATTCGCTCAATTTGATTTTTCATAGACTGAATTCAGTATTTTATCCTTATAAAGTCTGTGTCACACTTTGTGCTGATTAATCGAATTTATTGAATGACCCAGAATTAACGAGGAATACGCGAAATTTTGGAAAATTACATGGGGAAAAATACTAAAAAATCCTCTTGGAAGTAAGATATTTATTGTAGCAAATTTGATCTCCAAAAAATAAATTTCTTATAATTTTTTTACAAGATCCATACAAAACCATATATAGATATACACGTATTTTCTTTAAATCAGTAGAGATACATTTGCAACATCGAGTTTATATAAACTCTACTAATTACATTACATACATTAAATGTCTATAAAAATATTTATACTTTAACATTGGAAAAGCAAATCTGGGTTCCTTTTCTTCACTTATTCTCGGACGTTTTGATCTTTAAACATAAGTGTCACCACAAGAATAAACACTTTCTTGAATAATAATTTTTTTCCTATCAATTCCTAGATATATACCTGAGCGTCATGAGATACTGGGAAACGACTTGGCTCTAGCTCACTTCCTCGTCCACAGAAACGGGAAAATCCGACGAAAGGGTTGTACAAACTACATAACGCAGGAAGATGAGTCGAGTCTGCCAAATTCTTTTGATCCCACTTGGTTCTTAGAAGAAATTGATGCTAGTGGTACTGAAATATGCTACGAAGGTCTTGACAATTTTGTGGGACTGTCGAGATTGAGAAAGGCATCTTTTCGAAATTGCCTGAACTTTGACGATTTTTGTCTGGACAGAGTGGTGGCTGTCTGTCCAAATCTGGAAGTTCTTGATATTTCTGAAAATCCGAACATTACAGAGAGGGGATTGGAGGGAATGTATAGAGCCTGGAATCTCCAAACACTTATTGTTACGGACTGGGGACATGGATTAGCATTCGAACTGACTTGCTTATTGCTAGAAGAGTGCAACCCTCATCTTAACGTAGTCATGAAAAAAGCTAGTCCAGACAATGCTGAGTTGCAAGGAGATCCAAATATGATCGCAGAGACTAGTGTTAAACATGAAAGTCAAGTTGTTAAATAGTATTAATTATGTTATATTGTTTAATTAATTGAAATAGATCTTTTTTTTGAAGATGCTTGGGTTTTGATATATTTCATGTTGTGGAATATTCGTATTCGTGTAAATAGGGAATATTCTGTAGGGAATTCGTCAACTGGGATCAGGGAATTTATTCGATGTTTTTTCTTGTTGAATAAAAAGTTTCCTCGATTTTTTTTGGTCATTCACTAATACAGAGAGAAAAATGATTCCAGGCAGTCGAAACGATTTCGTGAAATTGTATATCGATATTTTTCTTACAATTTGCCAATTGATTTTTTAAAGAATTATATGCAAAAACATAGTGGAAAAAAATCATGTCTCATTCAATCAGGTTCAGCAGAGTAAACCTGTTGGTTTAAATGCTTTAAATAATTAAAAAAAAAAAAAAATTAATCAGGCATAATTTAATTACAACTGTACAAAATTTTTGGCTATGCAAAAGGCAATTTGCAATGCCCTGTATTTTGCCCTTCTCCATGTATTGTACTTTACCACTCTGCTACACTTGTATCGCAGAAAGCCATTGACAAAATCACGAATAAACACAGGATGATATTTATTACGTTATCAATTTTTTACACTGTGATGAAAGCCATTTTTTTCCCTATACCGCTTCCGGTACTGTAGTTCCACTCGATTACATACTCCATAAGATTTTATGGTCTCTTTATCATTGTTGAGGGGAATTTCATCGAAATAAAGATCATACTTTTTCCATATGTGTTTCCAACTTATTTTCTTGTTGACATTTTCTCGTTTTAGGGACAAATTTGTGTGACATTTTATCGCTTTCTTCAAGTCTAAAACGGTTGTATTATTCGGTGGAACCTGAAAATAATGATAAGTTACTCTTCAATCTTTCTGCTGAATTCTCGTATTTCTTTCTATAAGAGAAAGTGAATAATTACCACTACTGCAAGTCTCGGAAGTTCTCCTCGGTTCAAATACACAGTGATCGCCTGACCCTGTGCAACTGCAGTTTGCGCCTTTATTTCATCCACAGTTGCGTCTGACGGCAGTCCCCGAAACAATGGATCACTATCAATAATTTTATCAATAGCTTCCCTTGTTAATTTCACCAATTCCTCATGACTAAATTGAACATTCTCCGATGTTTCCTTCACCGGCGAATGATTTATCTCTTGCATTTTCAGTATTATTTGCACGCCCGTATATGAGCGCTAACTAACGACAAAATTTCAAATCACAGTTGTCGTCATGCGCATGCGCAGCCCTCCAAATTTGGCGGTAGACGGTTAATGGTCAGTTCGAAATCACGTGATGCCATATCTGTAAATTGAAAAAACCAATAAAATATCTTATCATTGTCCTTTACAAACACATTTGAATCATCCCGAAACCTCCTATTTACTAAACCTCAATATCATAAATCATAAGTTCCCCATTCCCATCGATCAATTCATTGTTCTGCGACAACTGCTCCAACACCTGTTCCAAATAAACCTAACAAAACGCCTCAACATGCCACCGCGATCTGCCCACCCTCTAAACCCAAAAAATCAATAATAACGAGGGCGAATGTCAAGCGTCGCATCAACGACTCTCGACTCTGAACAATAGCTCGATAAAACTCCCCAGTCCACCGGGCCGCGGGCATGGAGAAAAAAAACCAACATGTGCAGGATAGATGAAAACGATGCGGTTCGATTAAGCCGGAACTATCTACCACCGTCGATTATGCGCAAGAATGTGCGCAGCTCCATCGGAGACGGTGAGTGAAATTGCCGGGACAAATAGAGGGACAAGGAGCATACGAGTATAAAGCCTACAAAACCAAAGAAACTAAAACTGAGCAAGGGAGGGGAAACCGGGCGATTGCTTGCCGCAACAGGAGGGGGGGGGGGCTGCGGCGCGGGCGAGAGGGGACTCTAGCATTTTAAGCGGATAAACTGTAGCTCTTTATTGCAACACGATAAAACACGATGGCACTGGTTGAGCATTGATATATTTACGCGTGCCGCTACCTCGTCGTTGCCCAGATGCCTGTCGTCAAATACAATCAAAGCTTCTCCTCCCCCCCCTTAATGCCCTCACCTTTTACATTCTATTATCCACTTTATCCGTGTGTAACATACACACAGGTATAAACAAGGCGGAGGGGGAGCAGTCGAGAGCAATCTCACTCCATCTCACTCGACTGCTTGAAGCAGCTCGAAAAATTTTTACTCGAGTGAGCAAAGTCTTTTCCCTCTTTACCCCTCTACACCCGTTTAAACCCCGCCGGGCAGTACTCCATCCCCGCCCCTCGTCACTTTAATCCATGGCCAATGGTCGGCGCGGTGCTTGGCGTCTCGAGTTCTCTCCTGGTTTTTTTTTTTTTTTTTTTTGTTTCATCGTATTTATTCGTAGGGGGCTTTTTTGACAAGTATTGTGCGCGCGTATTTTGCAGAGCACAGCCGTCATCGGCGAACATGCACATACACAAATACATTTATAACGAGGGTACGAACACAGCCGGACTTGTACGAACATTTTACACGGTTACCCCCCCTCTGCCGCAAAACTCGTGTCCTCATACCACGGGAATATTAGTGTGTGTAAGGCCTCCAACACAAATACGAGAGGCCCTATTACGTTGACGTTAGTATAAAAAAAAAATTGGTTGATGGTATTAGTAAACTCGAGTGACTCTACTACGGGCCAGTGCTACTGTCCCGCGCCTGCTTTTACTACACCTATACACAGTTTCGGAGCTCTCTATCTCACTCTTGCTCGCTCCACCATCTCGTTGACTCGTTCCTTTTTTTTTTCTTCTTTTTACATCGTTTTATTTCTCATGTACCGGAGTGGTGGGAATAAAACTTGTGTGTGCGTTTTCGTTTCATCAGTGCGTTGTTGGTTGTGTTGTGTGTGCGCGCCTATCCTTAACATTCTCGACCTCAAGTAAATATCGAAAGGCGTATATTACGGAGAAATAGGGGATTTATACGTATGAAGTTTTTAGTGGTTAAATTGAGTGAAGAGAGAGTTGAATGATGATGAGAAACAGTGAGTGCTGGTTTATTATTTCGATTATAATATCGAGTGATTTGTAGAGGCCCGCTCTCTGCTGGGTCGCGGGCTGTTGTTTTTTTTTTCCTTCAACTTTTTATTTGGCGTTTAAAACATGGGAAGGTCCAAGTTTCCCGGCAAGCCGCCGAAGACGGTGACGAGAAAACGAATTAAGGTTCTTGGCAGGCCTGATAATGCTGAAACTGATGATTCCATAACTGTCGCCGAAAACATATACTATGGGCTTTCCATGGCGAGTGAGACAAGCGGTGACAATGAGAAGGTGAGCATGTTTTTTTTTTGCGTATATGTAGGTATTAAGAGTATTCGTTCCTGTTTTTTATTTTCGCATATAATTTTCCCATTTTTACTGTCGTCCATTGTTGTAAGCGTCCCACAGCCGGTTCAATCAATCTCCGCGTCTGCGACGTTCAATCTGTTGTTTTTTTTTCTTTTTTTTCGTTTCCCTATATTTCATTATTGTCGCTATGTGGACAACTTTGTTATTGTGACTCGTCGAGAGACGCGCACAATCGCTGGGGGGGAAAAGGGATGTTTGGGTGGAATGAAGGTTAGACTACCATGAGAAGCCTTGGGCCACTGACGACTCACGAACGATTACTTCGGGATAAGTTTTCGTGTTTCGTACGAAACGAGAATTCATCGGGCATTGCGAAATGGTCAGGTTGGAGGGGGAGGCGGGATGGAGTTATGATTTTGGAGGCTGTGAAATTGATTGGGCAATTGCTCTTAGGTCATTTGGAATGGACATTTCGAGGTGATGAATTCATGACCATAACCTCTGTTTGAACGTTTGTTTGACAGAAGAATCGAGAGGGTTTCAGTATTTCACCTTGAACTCGGAGGCGGTCGGCACTCGATGTTTTTATATGTGTAGAGTATTGGTTTTTTTAAAATTCATCACAGCAAATTTATTGCTCTTTATATATACGTTATGATTCATTTAGGGAAATTTGAATTCATTCCCCCCTCCCTTCTTTTTTCACTATGTTTTTAGGGCACTAGGTAGTCACGATGTTTTGTTGCGTAATTGACGATTATTGAATTAATTGACTCTGAGATTGGAATATTCTGTTGACACAAGAGTAATTTTCTCAATCGCTCTGTCACTCAAACCTGTTGACAGGGAAATTCCCCTACTGCTAAAAAAAAGTCACCTATCTGTAACTTTTTTTTCCCCATAGACATAATGGTATGATTTTAGAAGATGAAATGACTCATCGTTGATTTTTTTCTTTTCCAGGAATCTCCTCCATTTCACGGCTTCAGCAGCAGGGAGGCAAAACAATCAGCCTCGTACGTGAAAATAAAGCACGGTGATAAAAATGCTGAGGAAAAATCCAACAATTCTAAATTGGCAGGGGCAAATATTTCTCAACAAATTGAAAATATCACAGTGGAAATTGATGAGAAATCATCGTGTCAACCTGTCACTGATACTCCTGAAAAATTGCCCAGTGATGATGATGATGATGATGATGGAGAAGATGGGAAAAATAAATCAAATAACAAGCCAAAAGTATGTAAACGCGTTAGATTTAAAACTGTAGGTGGTACACCAGTTTTAAAATCTGTTAACAATATTTTGGATCGTCATCAAAGAACTCGACAATTGCGAAATAGCACAGCTAAACGTTTACTACAAAGAGCAAAATTCAATAGCAGTACGAATAATCGTGTTGTACCAACGAGTGATAAAGCGAGTAATGTGAGAAAATTCATTTTACCAGTGCGTAGCGCACACTCGTCAAGGGTAATAAAGCCAAACAAAAGATTCATCGAAGAATTGGAAGAGCGTACTAGTCCTGATAATGAGAATGATGGTAAAAATACAAAGAAAGTTAAAGTTATGTCTGAGCAAATAAATAATACCGAGAATATTGAAAAGTCACATAATGAGGGTAAAGAAACGAGATATAAGTGGCGGAAAAAGTCAGCAAATGTGGAGAGTATGAAGATTGTACAAATGCAAAAGGAGAGGAAAACCAATAATTCAAATAAAATCAAAATCACTTCTAATCAAACTAATCAAGATACTAAGCAGTCATGTGTACCTATGAAAGCTCTTCCCGATTCAAATATTCCAATTATTGAGTCTTCCAGAGTTCAGACGAGGTCAGGCGCACTTAACGAAGCATCGATAGTCCAGAGTTGTTCAGAGTCCTCAGCAATTCATCTAAGTCCCGATGAATGTCCCAGTGATTCCGAAAAAATGGAGGTTGACGAGGCTGGACCAATGGAGGAGGATAATCCCGATGATTTTGACTCTGACAGTGATTTATCATCAAGTGGAACTGATCACAGCAATCACAGCGAGGACGAACAGTCCGAGTGGACTGGAATGAAACTGGACGGTGGTAAAGTAATACTTCGTAAAGCAAGACTGAAACTGGACAACAAGAATTCGGGTGGCACCGAGGGCCCATTCTCAGTAACAAACCCCCAAAATCTTCCAGCTAATCAAACCAATCCCGGCCTAACTGGCACAGTAAAATGTGGTGTTTGTGGTGCAGTTAGATTCTATCGTTTTGTTAAACAAGCCCGTAAATTTGGTATACACAGTTGTGAATCATGCAGAAAATTCATCAGCAAAATGATTAAGAGACAAGCTTGTGCAACAGCTGGTAACAATTCACTTCCAATTTTGCAGTGTCACAAAGGTGATGGTTTGTGTCTTGTACCACCAGTGGTACGTAGCCAACAGTGGAATCTTATGAGATGTGTTTATAAAGCTAGATGTCCAGCTTGTTGGTTGAAGATGTGCCTGAAATGTTATCACATTCCAACAACACTGAAAGCCGGACTCAATGCACTACTTCCACCATTGATGAGGGATCCTGTGATATCGATGGGCACATTGGGACAAGAGGACAGCGATGTTCTGGGCCAGAAGACCATTGGATCTCTCAGTTGGCCTTCTGAGGACAGTCTCGAGAAGAATTTATTCAAGTCGGCGATGAGTTGGAGTGGAATTGAAATCAAAGAGGGAATTACAAATAGCACCAAAAAGCCTGGAAAAATGGAGCCTGCAGTTATGGTATCACCTGGGAAAAAGAGGAAAAAAGATAATAGAATTAAGGTGAGAAAGAAATTGAAGAATCCAGCTGCTTCGCCTCCAGCTACACCAGTTGCAAATCAAGCTCCTCAAGCTTCAATTGTACGACAGAGGGTAGATCTTAAGGGTCCCAGGGTAAAGCATGTTTGCAGAAGTGCAAGTGTTGCTTTAGGTCAACCAATAGCGACATTTCCCACTGGTGATGGTAAGGAGGAGACTGATGCCAATAGAATTGCTCCAAAAATATCAAAAGATGATGATAAATTGGATAAACGTGAAGAAATCAGTAGAGATCCACAAAAGACCAATCAGGAGAACAACTGTAATTCTAATAATAACGTACAACAGACCTACACAAAAAGGAATAAAAATCAGCAAAATATTTTGGCACAGAATCATCAAGTTGTAAGTGTACCAATATTCATCTACTTGTTATTATTAGGTATTATCTGAATGGTACATGAATTATGTTGACATTATTTATTTTTGGAAAATAAAACAGGTGCGTGCATTACCAAAGCCAACAGTCGATACTATTCATACAATATCGATAGACTTTTGGGAGCAGTATGATCCGGCTGAAGTTGGTGCCAAGGGTTTTGCACTCATTGGATCTGACAACTTTCACATTCCTGCTATTTGTTTTCTCTGTGGGAGTGCTGGAAAAGAACCAGTGAGTATTTAATAACATAATTATATGCTATAGAAAGTGATGAAAAAACCGTTGGTGCAGTAGTTGGTTGGTCAGTTTGCTTCTTTTTTTTTTTCTCTATAACGAAGTGAAATGGGTAGACATAACTAGGGACTCATTCGCTTCCTCATGCATTTCTTTTTTTCATCTCACCGCTTGGTTCTCACCAAAGAAGTGTGATATTATTGGAGGCAAAAAACAGAATTAAATCTTGAGGATTTGTTTTTTGTGATTTCGCCTGGAAAGAATAAGATACTTTCGTATGACGAAATTCATATGTTCCTTTGGTTCCTAATTTTTAATAAAAATTTCACATTTTGACACTTAGTGTTGCATTTCGTAAACTGCATCAAATCCTACAACTGCTCACATTTTGCTCCATGAGAAGTGGAATGCAAAAGAAGTAGTGTAAATACCACAATTAAAAATGTCATTTTTGTTCATTTCACAGTTGATACACTGTCAATGCTGTTGCGAGCCATACCACTCTTTCTGCCTGGAGCCCAGTGAATGGAATGCCTGTGCCCAGCCAAACTGGTGTTGTCCACGTTGTACGATCTGTCAAACTTGCCACTTACGTGCAGGCCCAAAGCTCTCGTGCATCAGGTGTCGTCAGTCATTTCATCACGCTTGTCTATCAAAATCTGGTGTTAATGCTAGATTATACAGCCCCGACAGGCCTTACGTCTGTCAAAGCTGTGTTAAATGCAAAAGCTGTGGCAGCGAGGGTGTTAATGTTTACGTTGGCAATCTTCCCCTATGCTCCATGTGTTTTAAATTGAGACAACGGGGAAACTACTGTCCCCTCTGTCAGCGTTGTTACAACGAAAATGATTTTGACTCTAAGATGATGGAGTGCAATGAGTGCTCTTGTTGGGTGCACGCTAGGTGCGAGGGGCTCTCAGATGAATTTTACCAAGTACTAAGTTATCTGCCAGATTCCATTGAATTTACATGCAGCCAGTGCTCACCAAATCCCAATTCAGTCTGGAGAAATGCTATTGAGAGTGAACTCAAATCTGGATTTATTTCTGTGATTAAGGCCCTGAGTAAAAATCGTAAAATGTGTGCAGCATTGAAATGGAGTCCTCGAAAAGAATGTTTGTGCAAGCCACTGGTTAGTGTGAGAAGGTTGGATTTCTCAGATGAGAAATTCAGTAGGGAATCCACTGGGGAATCTGAAGATCTTGAAAAGGCCCTAGAACCAGTTGTGGATGCCAAGGTCGATCCACTGAGCAGATTTGACTTTGAAATCGATGATCAGCCCATAGATCTTCCTCGCCGAGGCCTACGCAGGCTAAAGCAAAAGTTTCACCTGAAAGAATGCTCTGTTCGGGTGAAAAATTGCATTCCCAAGGACATCCAGGAAGACAGCTCCAGTCAGGAATCATCTAGCGCTTGTGAGGGTCGTGAATGCCATTGCTCAGAACAGCAGATCTTAGCAAGACCATCACCAACTCTCATGTGCGTGAAGAAAAAAGTCAATGGAAATGAGTATAGATCCTTGTTCCAATTCCACTGTGACATGGAGCATGTGGTTAATCGTGCTAGTGTTGATGATCTGATAGAGTCTTATCACAAGTCCCTCCAAGAAGTTTTCCCCTGGTTCGATCCAAAAAAATCGAAAATCAGTTCGTATGGGAGTGGACTATCAACACCTTCCAAAGATTCATCGAAATGCCTCGATTCACCCATTTGCTCTAAACTCGATGATTCGATTTTGGAGACGTGGAAGGAAGAAGTGCTGAAAGCACCAAAGGCGATAGCAGCAAAAACTGGCAATCTGTACAGCAATATTACTGTGGAGGACACGAGATGTTGCGTATTGTGCAAGGGTTTGGGTGATGGACAGGGAATGAGGGAGGGTAGGCTTTTGTACTGTGGGCAAAATGAGTGGATTCATTCCAATTGCGCTCTATGGTCCAATGAAGTTTTTGAGGAGATCGATGGCTCTCTACAAAATGTTCACAGTGCTATATCTCGAGGGAGGCAAATCAGGTGCTCTGAATGTGGGAAAAAGGGTGCGAGTATTGGTTGCTGTGCTAAAAATTGCTCGAGCACTTATCACTTTCCATGCGCTAGAAATATCGAGCTTGGATTTAATGAGGATAAAACGATATTCTGTGCATCACATTTGAGCAATTGTAGTACCAAAACAGCCCACAATGATGATGATTTCGATCTGAAGAGACTTGTCTATGTGGAGCTCGATAGGAAGAAGAAAAAGTTTGTTGAGCCAAATCAAGTTAAACTCATGATTGGCTCACTGATGGTGGAATGCTTGGGCACAGTTGTTCCAGAGTTCTCAGATACACCTGAGAAGATTCTTCCCACCAACTACAAGTGCTCCAGGCTCTACTGGTCAACAGTCAATCCAATGAAAATTGTCAAGTACTATATCAGAACTTATGTGCAACACTGCACCACTGAAGTGACCCTCGATGCTGAGCATAATGTTACAATCGATCACTCGAAAGAGTTGGAGAAAGAGGAGAGACAGAAATTGGAGCAATTGGTGGTAAAGCAAACACTGGACGCTGTTATTGATTCAGTTTACAATAAAGAAGTTGATGAGAATCTTGCTGAGCAAAATAACACAGATCTACTTCCACCTGATTTAACAGATGTGATTTTCGAAGATTTGCCACATGAATTGCTGGATGGAATATCCATGCAGGATATTTTTCCAAAAATGAGTTATGAGGATTTTTTAGCGATGGACATGAGGAATGATGGAGTCTTTGGTAACGATCTACTCAAGGACGATATTTTGGCCTCTGACGTTGATGAAATTATCAAACCCTCTGATAATAAAGTCTCGAAGAATGATCCAACCATGTTAGAATTGTCGCAGAATGATCTGTGGTTGCATCTGGAGTCTAAAGGCTGTGTCCAAGATCTGGTGGAAGATTTATTGAGCTCCAAGGCCCAGAAAGTAGGTGGGAGGGAGCTGAAGAGATCGAAATCTGAGGTGATTGGTAATACTCCATTAATGGTGGGAGGCCAGAGGCATCATCAGAGATCCTGTAGTTTGACATGGAGCTGTAAGCTGGATGGCACTTACGGGTCAACGATGAAGAGAAGAAAAATCCCGAGACCCACACCAGCCCCAAGAGCAACCAATGAAGCAAATGGCATGATGATGATGGACACTCAAAACGACAGAACATCGATGTTTCATGAACTGAGAATACCAGAGAGTATAATGGTAGCGGTAGGGCGGGCCACCACCCCAAGTATAGAAAACAACAAAGATCATAAGAGACTTCTCTGGCACACAAGGCAACAACAGCAGCCGCGGATTGTCCAGGTGGATGGTCCAGCAGATGCCAGTAGTGCAAGTGAATGCAGCTCCCCAGAATACAATATTGAGGAGAGAATACCTCAAATAGACGGCACCAATGATGACACTTCATCAGATAGCAGTTCGTGGTTCTCTTTCAGAGAAAAAATTACCTCAAACCTTCCAAAAGAATCTCCAAAACAGGAACAACAAATGGGACAAGATCGACCTTTTCTCCACGATGATAGCAGCAACGAGAGCTTTAAAATTCCTCAATTGGATGGAGCTGATGATATTTCCAGTGATGATGAAAGCTCTCTAAATGTTCAGCCAATCCTAGTTCCCTCCAGTGCTCTGATTACAGGCATTGGTGATGGTCCTGTAACATGTAAAAGGTGTCAATGTACGTACAGAACCCAAGACAGTTATAATCGCCACCTAATAACATGCGACATAGTCACAACGAGTGACAGTGACTCAGAGACGATCGATAACAAAGGTGCGTCACCCAATTCAAGGTTCTCGGGTAGCGTTGGATCAATGTCGCCTGAATTCATTACAATGTCTCCATCGGAGGGTCACACCCTTTCCTCAGAATATCCGGATATGCAAGTAACTTCACCACTAGAGGCATCAGTTCCTTCACCCCATCCAGCAATCCAAATTGAACCGATGGCCCAGGCACTAATAACACCTCAAATCCATACTCATTCAACTGTGGAAACTGTCCATCAAACAGTATTAACTTCCAACGATGTTATTGTCCAAACACAATATACAAGGACAACAACAACCTTGCCGAATTCTTCAGTATTACCACAAGAGAGCACTGTCCAAATAACAGAAATAGCTGATACCCCAACACCAAGTGAGGGAACATTGACACCAAAATTATCACCAACTGGAACAGCTGAAACTGTCGCCAGTCCTCAGGTGTCTCCAAGTGCCCCCCCAACAATTCCATTAGCATGTGGAATTGTTGAAGGGGCTCAGATGAATTTACAATCCCCAAAAGTATCAAAGCCCAAGTCACCAAGAACACCCAAGCCAAGAACGAAAATGATAAAACCTCAGATGATGAGGAATACAGTTCCACAACAAGTTGGACAAGTGCGATATCAGACAATGCCAACTGCAGCTCCAGTTCTCCAGATTCAGCAGCCTCAACGAGCAGCTGCTCCCACTGTGATCCTTCAACAAATGCCCGGCTCTGGACTGATGTCCTACGTGGAAACCCTCCAGCAACAGGCCGGCCAGAACTTGCAGTATATAGCAGCAATCGGGGGTCAAGATGCTGGTTACAAGCCGCAATTCATCACAACTAATCAGCTAGTTCCTGGTGCCTATATCCAAACTGGTTCTGATAATCTACTAGCTCTTCAGAACGGCGGAATATCCGTTCTACCTGGAGTTCAGCTGGCGCAGCCCCAGCCAACGGTCCTTGGAACAATAATTCAGCCGCAGCCAAGTACCATTCAATGTGGTGTCATATCATCAGAACAACTAGTCCTGAGTTCAACGCCAACATTGGGAATGTTTACAGACTCTACAGGTAGCATGTTTGTCTCCAGTCAGCCCATGTACTATGGTCTAGAGACAATCGTAAGTAACACTGTAATGTCATCGAGCCAATTCATGACAGGAGCAGTGCCTCAGGTACTAGCCAGTAGCTATCAAACCACAACTCAAGTTTTCCAAGCTTCAAAATTAATGGAGCCCCTAGTGGACGTCCAAACAGTTCCAAATGTCTCCAATGTGACTGGTGTTCAAACGGTACAGGGTATTCCTGGTGTATCCAATATACCAAGTGGCTACGTAGTTGTTAATCCAACAACACCTGAAACCATTGCAACTTCACAAATTAGTGTCCCATCCAGTCATCCTCCAAATCTTCCTCAAACACTATCTCAAACTCTTCCTCAAACGTCAAATTTCATTCGTTCCCCTTGCCATGCCCATTGTAATCCAACTCCACTCATCGAACCGGTTCGACCTGTACCAGCTCCCGAGGTGCATCCTATTCAACAGACACCATTTATACCTCAAACCCGAGCTGTTTCACCACCTAGGCCAATACAGCAGGCCCTATCAACAATACCTCGAGTTGCCGTTCGACCCAGTCCCGTCTCTCACACTGTGACGCAATCGTCTCATAACCAATGGAAAATGCCCGATCCCCTCTACTCAATGGAGCAAACTATTACAAATAGTACACGTCCCTATCTCGACTCAAAGCACGTGTCCGAAAATACGAGTATGATTAAATCCAGTATATCATCAAAAATACCTCCATTATCGAGCCATTGTATATCACAGAGAGATATTCACATGAATCGATTGAATATCGATGTCAACAGTCTCAATAATATTTACACAAGTGGTACTACCAGCAATGAATGCACTATTAATTCAGTAATATCAAATTATGGAGGGAAAAATTCACAGAGTGGTATAGCACCAACTACACGCCCAATGAATAGGGTTTTACCAATGCAAGCTGTTGCACCTAAACCAGAAATTGTCAAGGATATTGTTAAGCCAGTTCAAAAGCCTGATATTGTTATTGATGAGCCGACAAAACCTGTGATCAAAGCGCCGGAGGGAGAGAGGCCCTTGGAGCCCGTCAAAACAATCGATGAGTCCATCGAAAAGGTATTTACAGTTGAAAAACCTTTCATCGTTGAAAAGGAGCTTGTGAGTCCCATAATTGAGGAAAATAACCTCAATCTGAAGAGTCCGGTGAGCGAAAAATTAGTCGAATTGGTGACAACTGGGTCCACTGAGAAATTAATTGAGGAACTTGTAGTGGAGAAGACGAAAGTGGTGGAAATTAATGAGGAACAGGTAATTAAACCCGAAACTCCAGCAAATTTGATGAATTCTGAAACCGTGGAAATTCAAAACCAAAAGATTCCCGTGATTGATGAGCCAAAAGATACTGCGAAGGAGCTTGACAAGGACAAATTAAAAAATCCATCATTGAAAATTGTCCTACAAAAACAACTTCAAGACGGTTCTTACAAAATTACTCATAATATGAAATCAACTTCGCAAAATATGCCAGCACCAAAGATCACATCAGTGGAGATCTTTCCGTCCAAGCAGACATCGCAAATAGCATCTCTCCAGTTATTGCCGATTAAGACATTTACGCTGAAGACTAATAAGATTGAGGAGAAGCCGAAGTTGGTCAGTAATGAGCCCAAATTGCCGGAGCCCAAGGTGCCACCAGTGGCGGTGAAAAAGCCAAGGCTCATAGCAAAAAATACCAAGCCAGGGAAAATTGAGCCAATTGCTAATACTTTGAAGAAAACTGGTCCAAGTTTGATGTATGAGATTAAATCTCAGGATGGTTTCACTCATACTGCTTCATCGATGGCTGAGGTCTGGCAGACTGTTTTTCAAGCTGTGCAGAATGCAAGAAGAGCACATAATCTTCCACCATTGGGCCATAATCCACTTACTGAAGATTTGGGATTGGACAATAATGCAACTGTGTATTTAGTGGAGCAATTGGCTGGGGTGAATCGGTGTACCAAGTACAAACCGAGATTTCATAAGTTGTCTCCACCGAAAACGCTGTTCAATGAGGTACTTGCTGAGTCTGATAGCGGTGCTGCACGTGCAGAATGCTTCAAGGAGAGGAAGGTTCATGATATGTTCAGCTGGTTAGCGTCTAGGCATAGGCAGCAACCGAAAATGATTGCCATTTCTGAGAATGAAATGAGGAAAGCTGCTAGCACCAATCTACCCATGGCCATGAGGTTCAGGATACTGAAGGAGACATCCAAGGAGTCTGTGGGAGTCTATCATTCGCATATTCATGGGAGGGGACTCTTCTGTCTGAGGGACATCGAGGCAGGGGAGATGGTCATTGAATATGCTGGCGAGGTAATTTTTAGGAATTTAAGTTAGGGTTTTTAAGGATGTTCGCCCTTGTGGGTGGGCCAGATGCAATTTGGTGCTGAGGTTCTAGTCAATCACCGGAATAGAATTTTTTTTTCATTGTAATTTTTATTTTAAATTATCAATTATCAATTTCAAAATCTGAGGAATGGCAAAAAACGAAAAGGTCATTGAATTTTCCGGAAATACTAACAGCTTCAAGTAATTATCAAATCTTTGCACGATTAAAAAAAAGCCAAAATTTCATCCTAAATCTGGTCACGGATCAGATCTTTTTTTTTCGTTTTTAAATTTCTCTTAATTGTTCAGGTGACTTTGATGAGATTTAATTGAATTTTTTTTTCAATTTATTTTTGTGTTTTTGGATAGGCAATTGGATTTTGCTCTTGCTAATTTCAACACTCCGATAAGATTATTCTATTCTGATTTTTCTATTAAGTTCAGTATGCTTAATTTTTATGCATATAAAAATTATCTCTATGTTTAAAAATTATAGGTAATTCGAGCATCTTTAACTGACAAGCGTGAGAAATACTACGATAGCAAACACATTGGCTGTTACATGTTCAAAATTGACGATCACCTAGTTGTCGACGCAACCATGAAAGGCAATGCCGCCAGATTTATAAATCACTCTTGCGAGGTAATTACAAACTAACTGTTTCCAGTACTAGTGTTTATTCCTGTAAAGATCACATTATACAACTCTGATGAGTCATAATCAACTGATACAATTCAATTTATTTTTTCCTGGGATTACACAAGCTGGACATATGTTCACATTTGCTCCAGTTTTTTTTTTTTTTTTTTTAATAAAAAATTGAAACATACATTTAATATTTCGGTACATGACATTCCATGTCATAAGTTCTCAGTAATCATTATATTTCGTAATATTGCAGCCCAAATTCATGAACTTATTTTTTTTACAATTTCTAAATTATTAATTTCTGAATTTCTGTAAAATTCAATCGTCGTCCATTGACGGCTCAATTCACTGAAAAATTGAACACTCAATTTGATGGATAAATTGATAATTATCATCGATTTATTATCATTGCAATTAAGATATTTGTCAAGGATTTTAGCAGTTAGCTAAAAGGGCTTTCTAAAATTAGAGAGAGACTTAATAGAGGTCTATATTAAAAAAACCAAAGCCATCAATAAATTGAGAGAAGAGACAGTGAACCAAAAGCACAATATGAGAAAAGATAATTTTTCAACAGCTTGTTAACTATTCTGTCAATCAATAGATTTTTTCACTTAAAAAATTTTGCTCATCTCCAAATCATCTCATTTAAGATTTGAGACAGTCACTTTTAAATTTTTAATGCCATACTAAATCTATGGCGAATTCAATAAATATGTGAAGACCCTTCAGTTTTATAATTGTACTTATCCAGAAATTTTTTGTACTTATTGGGGATGAAGTTGGCCTGCTAGAGAAAAAAACCTCTAGATCTTCTCCTATTCTCATATTTTTGCATATCTTATACATGTACGTCAGGCACATTCTTATTTTTTTTAAATCGAATAATTGTAAATTCAAAAATATTTCGATTGGAAAGCTGAAAGAACAAATTTTGAGTATGAACTACAATATACAATACATATTTGATTTTACTCATACCATCAAATCTCTACCATGAAATTGAATAACCTGAGTTTTTCGAGTATGGACAACACCTAAAATGTTTCTAAAATTTTTTTTAAAATCATGATGGAGATGGGTGACTTAATCGATGGAAAGGGTTACTTAGTTCTCCATAACTATGCAAAACTATGTTCAAAGTAAATAGAGTTTTAGGATGGAAAAGGTTGGTAATTCAACGGTAATTTCATTTTTACAATTTAGTTACATTTTTACAACAATTTTTTTTTCTTCTAAAACAATGTTTTTATTTATCTTTGTGAATCATGGAGTTGGAGCACTAAAGAGTATGATATGCATCAAGGTTCCGGTAATTCCATCGGTCCCACATTTTATCCTACGACAAAATATTTGGAACAAATTAATTCAGCGCTAAATATCGAAAAATTTTAATTAACTCTTCAACGTAAAAAAAATTGTGAATTGCAAAATTTCGGCAACTTGAAAAGTATTCAGATGGTATCACCTGTTTCTGGAAATATTTTTTTATCAAAAATGAAAAAGCTTCAAAAAATTTCAATAATTTTGCAAATTTCCAAAATTTCAAAAATCCACAAATGTCAAAATTCCGATTTACAAAATGTCAATACCTCCACAAATATTGTTGAAGCAATTACACAATTCAACGATACCAAAAATGACCAAATCTTCATAGTTGCATCAGAAAACAAAATGAGCAACAAACAAAAAGTCCAAAGTATTCTAACAGAATGAGCTCACGTCGATTTAATCCAATTGAGATTGAGCCCTATCTGAGAATACGAAGTTTTCAAAATCGAAAAAGTCCAACTATATATTATATCCCATATTGATTCAAATTTCAATATTTTTCAGCCCAATTGCTACTCGAGAGTCGTCGATATTCTAGGTAAAAAACACATATTGATATTCGCATTACGACGCATCGTCCAAGGAGAAGAATTGACTTACGACTACAAATTTCCGTTTGAGGATATTAAGATACCGTGCACCTGTGGATCGCGCAGGTGCCGCAAATACCTCAATTGAGACTGCATAAAAATAACGAGTCGGGGAGCTGAAACACTGTATTATACCGCACTACATCTCCGTAAATACAATTTTCCTCAATGCTTTATTTCTCCCCTAAAATTCGTGATTTAATATTTTAGTAAAAGCAAATGCATAGATTTTTCATTTACTTCCACGTCACTGTCGTAAAACGAATTTCCAGTTATTTTTCTTCCCTTCAATTATAATTCAATTGAATCAAAGTCCGGTTTATGCTTTACACTCAGTAAGAATTAATTCTCAGAAAAGAGAAAATAATTTTTGCATAATTGAACAATCATGACAAACATGAGAAAAATGAAAAATCAATTTCTTATTAATTCGCAGTGTTATTAATGACTATTCCTCGATAGCTTATTTCTATTTTGCGAACACATGATAACAGATAAATGATTCACATATATCGATTGTATCCATAATACATGTCTAACATGTTCATCATCCACCAATGTGGACAACCTATATTTGATATATTCAGATTGAGTGTACAGTGTATAGTATTTTTATTTTTATTTTTCTCGTTATTTTTAAAAAGTGTGAGGCCCGATATCCCAGTGAAAAAAAAGATGAAAAAAAAATCATGAAAAATGACTTCTTTTGTAAAATATTGTAATATTTAATGTTAGATGAGTCTTTGACAAAGTCTCTGAAAAATTCAATGTAATGGTGTTTTCCTTGCCTATCTGCATTTTTCCCCAAAACATCAAATTTAAATATTCAATTTTAAAAAATGGAAAATGACATTTGAAATGCAATGAAAACCCTATTAAATTGCCAGTGAATACTATACGAATTAGATGTTAGATGATCTTAAGAGCATTTGAATTTCCTTTACTATGTACATTTAAGGTGAAAAAGAAAATGAACAAGAGGAATTAACAGGATTTTTTCATAGGTATAGCTACTTTGGCAGACATTGATTAACGCTTGCGCCCGATGATTTAGTTAAAGAGGGAGGAAAGCAATATTCGCCTTTCTTAAATATGCATATATATACAACATATGAATATATTTATATAATATTATAATATATACATATTAAGTTTGCAATATAGCGTCGTTAAGTGTAATGGTCATTTTTTGATTGATGAAAAATTGTCAGCAGATGGTGATTGAGGAGGGGGAGGGGAGGGAGAAATACACATTTGAGTAACGATAATTCCGGTGCATAAAGCGAATGGGCATTTTCAACTAATTCGTTTTTTTTTATTCTTCAACTATGGAGTATAAAATTGTTGGAACGTTGTGCATTATTGTGCTTCCACTCCATTTGAATCATATTTTTTCATATATATTTATTCCACATTTTTTATAAATATTTACTTCTCGCTTCAAATACAAAAAAAAACAGCAAAAACAAAATGCTAAACTTTCTATTAATCGGGCATATCAATTGAAAATAGTGACATGATAGTTTACTGTCAACTGGCCATTGGCATTATCGCTTTTGACAAGTGACTAACCACTTTGTGGTAGTGGAGAAAATTTTTCCTCCATTTTTTAAAATAATTAGCTTCACCCAATTGATCAATGTTGGAGCACTCTATAGTTTGTATTATTATTACGAACAATTCTTTATTTTGTGGGGTTTTTTTACATCATTTTGAGGTCAAGTAATTAAGATAAACAAAATGAGTGGAATCAATTATTCGTAATATTTGAATGATAATAATCAATCTAACACGCTTGAAACGTACTCTAGGTTTTATGCGATTTTGCCTTAAATTCGTAGTTCATCTACAAGCTGAACCTCAGTGATAGGAGAATAGAAATAATAATACAGCTTATTTCAACTATTTTCTGAAATAATGAAAATGATACTAAAATAAATTTTAATGAATGAAATGTGACGGGGGATGGGGTGGGGGCGAAAACAAACATATATAAAGCTGTAATTAATTATATCGCTGTATTTTCCATAGGTGAAAATTAGTACGGAAAGTAATTGACTGAATAACGAAAATGTGGATGTGGAAATTATTTGTCAAATAAATAATGAGTATGTTGATTAAGGACGATCAATATCTGCCGAGGTAGACGTCCCTTCAATTTTTGGTGCTCCATGGACACCGTCAAGTGCACTTTTCATGAATTAATAAGGAAAAATGGCCTAGAATAAGACAAGTGTGAGGTCTGCTTGAAAATAATTTCTAACGAGAGTGAAATTAACATGATGCAAGGATTATAAACAATGAATTGAAAAGAAAAAAAAGATGTGAAAAAAAAATGAAACGAATCGTTATACGAAGATTTTATTGCGAATTTATTTAATTAACGAAGTAATATAAATTGATAAATGATGGCAGGAACATTATTTGTAAGGCGCAATTTTTAATAATCCACGAAAAAAAGGAGAGCAAAATATGAAACGAAAAAAAAATGCGATTCAATTTTTTAATCGGCCTGGTTTGGTACAAAAGAAAAAAAAAACGTGAAGAATTGTAAAGAGTTGTGGAAACGTCGGCAGGAGTGGGAGGCGAAAAAAAATGGAAACTTGTTCTGGTCAAGAGAAATTGCCATTTTTTTTTTAGGTATTTTCACTTCTTTGTGTAATTTTGTTTTTCTTTAATTATTTTAATTATAAAATAATTCATGGTAATTATGTATATGGAAAGCAGATGAATATTGTTAATATAATGATCAACTATAAACTGTAAAAAAAATGCGACGATTAACGAAAAGAAAAAAAAATTGAAGAAGGTAATTCTATGTGAAAATATAATAGCAATGTTAGATATTTTATTGATATTTATTGATTATAAAAAAAAGTGGGCGAATGGGGAAAAAAAGTACTAACTAAATTTTAAGATGAGCAAATGTGCGCATGGCAAAAATTAAGTCTACTAATGATATATAAATATATATATATATTTTTTTTGTTTCAATTTTAATAACCAGAGCTATAAGAGTTCGTATTTCTTATTTAACTTTTTGTGTAATGGATATTGCAAGAGTGGCAACGAATATTTCTCTTATATTTTTACGAGCTCCAATGTTCACTTTTATTTCTTTTTTTTTTTGCCTTTACATTTTACTGTTTCAACTTTTCCGCAGTGTTTCTCGGATGGAAGTTGTCTCCATCAATTTTCGAAGGACTAAAAATGAACAAACCGATCGATGGATATACATATAAATAGGATAAATAGTGATATATCCGGTAGCTCCACTGGTAAAAAAAAGAAAATCAAGTAATAGTGTTAGATACTCGTTCAATGGTAAATAATGGTGGATTTTAATTTTCCTTTTTTCTTCCAAACTCCGCCCGTAAGCAGTCGCATTTAGTGCATATTCATTAAAAGAAGAAAAAAATACAAGAAACTTCGTAGTATTGCCGTCTGTATCCTACAGTTTTATCATTAATTGATTGCTTAACACTGTGACATTCACTGATTTTTTATGCAAAAAAACAACAATGTGAGAGTCAATGAATTTTACACGCAATGAAAATTCACTTTCTGCACAGTTAGCACTGCTTAAATTTTGTCTCTTTCATTTTTACAATTAAAAAGCCATGGTTTTGCTATTCTTCTTTTTGTGTGAAAGAAGAGAAAATTTTGATGATTAAAAAGTGTGAAAAAAAAAATTAATGATCGATGGGAAAAAAAAGTTTTCAAGGAATTCAAAATGAAATGTAAAACGCTTCTTGAAATGTAAAGAAAAAAAGTCATAAATTATCCAACGTTTCAATAAATTGTAAAATATTTGGACATAGAATGAACAAAAAAATAATAATAATAATAATTGTATTAACGAGAGACGAAAAGAGGATGAAAAAATTTTTTTAAAAATTGTCTGTGATTATCAGTCATAATAATCTTTAGCTCGACATATTTTTTAGACAATATTTTTTAGAAAATTAACAAAATTTATAATATACCCCTATTATTGATACGATATTGGATCCAATGTGCGCTACGTATTGAAAATTTAAACACGAATAACCAAGAGTGATTGATGATTTATGAGTGAAAAAAAAAACAAAAATATTTACCTACAAATTAATCAAACTCCGCAAGAAAAAAACCAGAGAGATGCAGATAAAAATTATGAGATATTTAACTAGAGTTATTGGTAGTTGAGATCACTGGCTGTAAACTATTCAGTGTTTGGAAAAAAAGAATAATTCCAAAATTTATAAATTGAAACGAATTGTCAAAGACTAATAACCCGGATACAATCGAACCTCCTATATCGTAGCTTTTCTTTTCCTCAATCCTCATTCTTATCACGTTTCATTTCTCCAGAAAAAAAATGTTCTTTTGAAAAAATTAATTCACAGCAAATTAACAAATTGGACAACATTGTAATTGAACCAGCAGAAGTTATAAAAATAGTATAATAAAACGATTAAAGAAAACAAAATATAACAAGTTTCAGATGGCATTTATAGATAAAAACTAACGAAAAAAAAAAAGAAAAAAAAAAGCAAGTGTTATAAATCCATCATCAAACTTTACAGTAGAAATATATTGAATAGTCGTATTGCATTAGCCTGAAAGATATTATGCGTAATGCATTAGCTACACTTAGCCGCTTTCATCACACAGAGACATGTCTACACGAGAAACTCACAACATATACCCATGTTTTCTAATTAAATGTTTTGTTAGTATTATACGAGAGGAAAAAAAAATTAACACAATAATAAAAAGCCACAATTGGAATATATATAAAAAAAAATATCTCTTGTTACTCTTATTGAATCCACAATCTCCGTATCATGCAATAATGACTCAATGTTTTTTTTATAATTTCTTTTTTTCTACAATTCTATTAATAAAACCTATTGCATGCACATCGCGAGTACTATCTTGTGATGCAAAAGTCGGGCATTGATTATCGCACATGTAGCGGCAGGAAAAAAAACGAATGTGCGATGAGAAATGAATGCGGAGAGGAAAAATTTTTACAGTGTCTATGCTGCGAATATCAACACTCTGCAATTAGTCTGAGCGCAAACTCCGTTAGTATTTTTTTCACGTGAAATTAATTATGGTCTCTTGTGTGTGAATTCAGCGTTATGTGTAATGGAATGAAGTGTGGAGAACTTAAGATTTTTTGGGGGAAAATTTAGAGGATTTAAACGGCGCTGTCGCAGTATGTCCTACCTCGGGTCGAAACATACAAAAAAGAAAAATGCTATAAACAAATCATTACAAATTGGTTCCCAAAATGTTACTCCGTTCAGAACCAAGGAAAACTCAGCTTTTGTTACTTGTTTTTATGTTGTAATCACTTGCACTACTGCATCACATTGCGAAGAAAAAAAATTAATTAAACCAGGGGGAAAAAGTATAATGTTGGCTCATCAATTTGCGTATTTATATGCGTAAAAAAATTATGTTACAATGGGCATCGCATGTCGCGAGTTTCGCACCGCAGTGAAAAATAAATAAAAGTGTTGACTCATCGGCAAACGCGCGCTTTTAATTTTACGTTGGCAATTGAATAATTGTAGCGTGGACAGTTTTTCTGGAAATTCACAACTAATTGAGTGATAGTCGCTTGATGATTTCCACGCTTGAATAATTGACGAGCGGAGGGAAAATAGAATGATCCGTGGATATATTTGATTATTGTTGGACGGATTTGTTTAATTTTTAGCCGTTAATTAATTGACATCCATTCAAGTGGTTTTGCGTGGATGTGATAGTCTGTCATTCCTGTCTGTCAAAATAGCCACTGATTAATGTTGAACGCGGTAGTCGACAATCGAACTTTGAATTGTATTTCCTTCGTCGTCAACATTTCCTCGAATTGTTCTCCAGCGTTAGCAGCAAGCGTGCATATTGAAATTCTATACATTCTTCATAGAGTTTTTATAGAGTATTGTATAAGATTTTTATGAAACGTTACGTCTTGCCGTAACTTAGAGCTCATTAGTTTTGAGTCCATATATGTCTGCTGGTGTCTATTGTCATTAACATTTTCAATTGTTTATAACGCTGTATCTCACGAAATATTATAGATACGCAAAAATGTGTCAAATAAATGGTGTTCCTTATAAAAAAATACATATTTTCTGTCCTTTGACTTTTTTCGTATCTTCAACCGTTTCGGCGTTAGCGCGTTATCAACAATTGAAATCATTTAGATAACTCTATGGTGAGAAACATGGGAGATTGGAAAGAAAGTATATGCACACACACACACAAGCGCAGATACCCATGCACAGACCCATCATCGCAGAATGTGTTCTGTATCATTTCACAAACTATCGCGAAATCTATTATATAGCTCGATCCTAGGTCCATTAAGCAGTATTAAGGGGGGAGCCTGCTTTAGAGGCTTCAGAAAAACGATATTTTCAAGGATTTTTTTGGAAAGGAAAGAAATGTCTGTTTAAAATAAAACTTTTAGGATTTCTTCTTATATATTTGAAGAGTCTTCTCAAATTTTTTTATTATTATACATTGAATATTCTTTATGTTTGAAGAAATTTACGGAGGCACCTCGAGTGTGCAATTTCTGTGTGGCCGGCAAGATGCAGGTCGCGATTTTCATGTGAAACAAGAAAACAAAAAATTTTTTTAATTTTCAATAGTGTAATTCCTACGTGAACCAAGAAAATTCAACAAAAATGAAAAATTCAACAATTTTTCGCAGATTAAAAAAAATGCATTAAAAAAAAAATTGACTTTAAATCGTTTAAAAACCGGATTAATGTTAACTTTCTTGAGATATTCTAGGTTCACCTAGAAGAGAATTTAATTCCAAATACAACGCATTTTGATTCGTTTCGATAGGACGTTTACTTTTTTTCTTATCTTGCCCGCCAATTTGAAAAAATCATAAAAATGGAAATCCGAGAAATCGTGTGTCAAAGTTTTCTGGCCGCTCGGATACCTGCTCGACGCTTTCTCACTATTTCGTCTGTATCTCCGGGCATAATCCGAATTTTGTTCTGAAATTTTGGAGACATATTCTTGGATAGTTTAGGAAGTGATTTACGCAAAAAAAAATAGATTTTTTGAAGCCTCTAAAGTAGGCTCCCCCCTTAACGTTAAGAATTAGGAGAGGTTTTGCTAAATCCTACCGAGTGTTGCGCCCTGTAGAGATTGAAAACTCAGAGTTAAATTGCGGATCAAGCAACCTCATCGAAATACGGAAAACATTATCCCGAATTTGAAATTACAAACTACTCAGTCCATTTATAATTTATAAATTTCAATTATTCAATCGGGAACATCGGATAATAGCGTTGAAATTAAAAACGTTGAAAAAAGTGCAATTTACTACGAAGCTCTCCCATCATCGCGCCATCCTCCAGACGTTCCTTAGACGCGCATTGAGACAATCTCTGACATTTTATTTCGGAAAACTACCATTGTGGGTATAGTATCTGATCGTCCAAGAATTTTCCGCCGGGAAAAGGCGTTTATTTCTTGAGGCAAAATTGTATTTTTAAACATTTATTTACCGAAATTTTATTAAGTAAACAACGACATGAATTTTTTTGAAAACCTTAATATAATTATTTACGATTAACTTTTTTATTCAGATTTCTTAGATAAACGTTCCATTAATTTATTTTATTTATTTTCTAAATAAATTGCAGTGTAATGAACGGATAATTGGCACAATTTGTTTTGTTTATTAAAAATTGACGAACGGGAGCGCGCGGGGCGGGCAGGTCGCGCGGGTACAGTCCGCGCTGCATTTCAACCAGCCTAACAGCTCAGCCGTTGAACCTAGATGAAAATGGTGTGAATACAAAATGTTCGTCATTAAAAAAGCTACCAATTTCATCTAATAATATTTCCGCGTAAATATGAGGGCTAACGAGATAAACGCATGTTACGCCGAGAGAATCGCCCGAATTAGCTTTTCATGCAGCTTGAAATGAGGGTTACGCCCTTACAACACTATATCACATTTTGCAATGGCCAGTATTTAAGGCATATTGCATTCTCTGCAAAATTACGGCACAATCTTTCTATATAATTATCGCGCATAGTGGTGACATATTGAAAACCATTCACGAAAATGAAATTGTAAAAAGCCGCAGCATGTACCATTCACTTCCTGTATGAATTTCTCCGATTATCTTCTCCCAAGAATTCTGCGGAATTGGGAAATTTTCCCATTTTGTAATTGACAGCTAGTTCTTAATAATTTTGATATCAATGCACAATAACTGGGGTTAATCCGAGGAAATAAACTGAAAGGGGGAAGAGTTATCTCTGGAACGCGTGAGTCACTCGATAGTCTAGTACATAACTGCGGTCATGTAAGTTCTTCTCGGAAAAGTGGGTAAAATTAAACCTCAATAACGTACTACAACGATTTGCAACGAAAACAGGTCTTATTAAATTCCCCCATTCATTGCCTCCCAATCCTCCCACGCAACCGAGAAGCCAAAAATTTGGCATTTGACATTTAAACACTGGCAACATAAGCTCAAGTGCTCGGGGAAGCGAATATAAAAGCGTATGAATGTCAGGTGATTTGGCAATTGGTTTAAGGTATTCAAGAGAACATGGAAAATTCACAAGAGTCTAACGGGGGCAGATATTCAGTATATATTGTGAAATGTATCTTACAACTATTTTTTCAATTTCTTGGGCAAATTGACATCGCACCTTTTTTTTAATTTTTCAAGATATTTTGGAATTGTGCTAAATTTTACCCTTCGGCATTACTGTAATGTTTTCCCCAATCTTTCCAACGATAAACAAATTTGATGTTTCAGAGAATTTTAAACTATCCCATTTATCGAGCAGATAATTATGAACATTTGAGGAGACGCATAGTGAGCGTGAGGACGAGACTTATGCGCGTTACTTGAGTGGGAGTGAGACGCCAATAGGGGTGGTCCACTCGAGGGTTAATCCCGTCACACCTCCTTAATTATGACAATTATGTAAAAACGTCATAGAAAATTAAATATGCATTTCCACTTCCAGAGCAAGTTCGGTTTAACACTTTCTGCCACATCTCTCTAAACCTAGAACTACATCTCTTAAACCTAAGACTAATCCGATTGACGTTCCATGAAGACGGTCCGAGTACGATTTCGATGACTCAGATTTTTCGATCCGTTCGATACAAATCGTTAACCAAAGTATCCGATTCCTCATATTCACACATACACACACGAGCATTTGCTCAGATTTGACGATGTTTTTTATTTTTTATGTGTTGTTTCAGAAGGACTCTTTTCAAAGGCTGGTTTATTAATACGAAAACCCAGGGATTGATTGACTGATATTCATGCTGAAATGCTTCTGTGCCTTCATTCTTGATTCCAGTGTTCATTACCACCAAAATTGAAAAGTGTCATCAAATATCCGTCGTAATTATTAAGAAAAAAATATTGTCAAAAATTGGGTGTTCATGTTGGTAGTTATATTGACAGAAATATATCTTCGAATTTTTACACTGTTGAATAAATAAAATTTTCTAAATTATGAACAATTTATTATCATCATTATTATTTCTTAGGATCGCCATAAATTCACGAAAAAATCATTAGTTTGTGAAATTGATTGGTTGAAAGGTTTTTTCTTCGAATTCTCGTCGAGACATCTCGCCCCTCGTCACATCTCTCTCGTATTGTCTCGACTTGGTGATAACCATGGACCTCTGGAAGACCATTTGTATCTGCTCAGTACTGTTGCTGTAAATTTAAAAATTTTCGATTGTAAGATTACGTCAACAACGATCTCAAAATACTTGTAAAACTAACTATAAAATTAGTTTGTTGTTTGTTCGTTTTTAGTTTTTCTTGTTTTTTTTAGTTAAATGATTTTTTGTGATTCTTTAGTCAGTAACGAATATTTATTTATTTTTTTCACACGGTTCCTGGATCTCTTAAACAGTGCACTAAACAAATGTGGCATTATCTTGACTGGATATTCTGAACAGTTCCGTCAGAACATCTTCAACATCTTGTCAGAACATCCTTAACATAGATGTATCGTAATGCACAGTGCAAAAAAAAAGTTTTCATAATTCATACCTAATCACTATGCCTCAATTTACATTTTGTAATATGCCAATATTCATCACACATGTAATGACTGCAATATAAATACTCGAGAATATTTCAAAAATATCGGATTATGTGTATCCATTAAGTTTGGAGTACTTGCATGATTGTTGATTAAAATTTTCATATTATTTTCGTATAAAAAAATTAATTTTCATAATTATTATCCCAGAAATCATAAAAATTATATAGTGCTTTCCGTGCAATGTTAATACAACTGGTAACTGGACGAGGAAAATTCGATGGAAATTAATGACAATCAATCTCATCCAATTCAAATTTTTTCAATGCGTCAATTTTTTTTCCACCATATTATTCAAATGGTTAATTGCGGAAATGGTTGATTATCGATTGACTCTTTTGCGGTAGATATTGAAAACACTGATCATTGGTGGAGACGAGTTTTGTTGAGGAGAAAAATCTAAAAGTTTGAATGATATATTCGTAAAACTACTCTGAAAATTTCAAGTGCCTTTACTACGCCATTTTTTTCATTTAGTGAGGCAATTTTTCACCAAATTCAATTACCTGAAATATTGGAAATAAATATAGAAAATCATTTTGATAATCACTTGGCAACATTTTTTTGTTATCAATTTAGCTTCAAGGTATTTTGAGTTTGAAGTCTGAGATTACTGCAAATAATTTGGAGGGCACTCCAAAGATTTCCAATGTTGTCGTTCCCCAGAAGAGACTCCATCCTTTTCGCATAGCTTCAAAGTAGATTCGTGTTTATCGCAGAGGTTTCATACAGATCGTACATTTCGAAGTTTGTGAATAAGGTTGAAGACTGCAGAGCGTATCAGCATATGGTGGAGTTGCTGCCTAAATTTTTCTCTCGTTCCCAATCTCGCCAGAACCTCCTTAACCGGTCTGCAGTCGCGTCATGAGACCCTCATCACTTCCCTCATCAGAATTGCCATATCATAAAATCTCTGCAAAAAAAATCTCTGATGAAAATATCTGCAAAAATTCAAATATGTGTCAAACAAATTTTCTTAAGGTCTCAAGTACCTGCAATTCATTAATACCGCGATAAAAAAATTATTTTCATCATACTGTCCGTAAAATCTGCTTTTACGGACGCCTCGCCTCCTGCCTCAAGATTCCAATTCTACAAAACTAAGTTTGTTTAAACAACAGCGTAACATCAATGTAATATTCGTCTGAAACAAACTATTATGTCTTCAATTTAAAGTTACGTACGATTGAAGTTTGGATGTGAAATACTGTTTCATTAATTTGAATCACGGAAACTTGTGATTGAAAAGATGACATCAATTTTTCTCCCCTAATAAATTCCATTGGCACAACTGAAAAGCTTGATGCGTTTGAATTAACGGCAATTCCCTCCATACTACATTGTTCCCCCAGTGCAGTGATTCTGAGGCATCAACCGAAGGTATTTGTGGTATCACCGATAGTCAAATTAACCATGGAGCTTGCATCTTCAAACCTAAGAATATCATCAAATTTTAACCTCCACTTTCCCTCTAGCCCTCTGCAAGTATCCTCCAAAAAGTATCATCACCCTTCTACATGTTCTCCACCAACCAAACCCGACAAATTTCTCTCAATGCCCGCAAAAAAAGCCGACAAAATATCGCGCTAAAAAAATTGAGAATAGACTAACGATAGAGCGCTCATATTCCCCTGCGGTTACCCAACTCTCAAAAATTATTGAATATCCACAAACAATCCATCACCCAATTAATTGACTCCCCATCTCTCCCAACACCTAAACCCCAAACCATGCACCTATCTACACTATCCACCCGCAACCCGACAATTTGTTGTACAAACCCATTGAGCCGTAAACTTCCTCCCCCCCCCCCCCCAATTTTCTCCTCTAAAAAAGCCTCACCCACACATGTCCAGGCACTCCTCATAATTGCACACGTACAGAATCAACGAGTTATGCACATAGTGTTCTCCTAGATTATCGAGGACCTCCAGCGCAGCGTTGGCCTCAAGGACGTCTCATGTAATTGGGATAGGTCGGATCGTAGTGTTGTACTCCATAGTAATACTTGCTTACTACCTATAGCCTATTCACTTGAATTTGTGGTGGTGGTGGATAGTGGCGGATGGTGTAGAGTAAGAGGGAGCAATATCACTGGAATAGAATCCGCTGAATTGCGGCAAAGAGAGAGGGGCTTGTGTCATGCTCGTGGAATACGCTATATATGCTTACAGCATATATGCATTGAGTTTTCTGTAAATGGCGACTGGGCCGGGAGACGCGAGTTGCCACTGTTGCCGGTGTCTTTTCATAATTCAATAGACCGCGAATTAACAATTTCAAATGTGATTTCTTGACACAGTGCAATTAAATCCTGGTAATGATTCAATTAAGGATTACGTGAATTTGCGGGAAATTTGAATATATAATTTCGCTTATCTTACGTTACCATGGCAACGGATTTTTGTCTTCAATGCGATCATTGTTGAACTGAGAGGGTGGAAAAGCTTTCATCAGTGGCCGCCATTAATTTGACTTATACAGTGAATTGCGCTTGTTACTTTTCATTCATGAACTTGTGTTGTGGTGTACTCCGTGGGGAAAAACCGTGTGAACTGTACGATTGTAATTGAATGTGTGAAACTGTGAGACGCGCTTCTTCGGGCTCTTGATTATTATTTGGTGTTGGGTGAAAATAAAAGGTGGGCAAAAATTAGAGACTTGCAGACGTGAACTCCAGACAGGAGTAATAGTTATTGTCCGAATGGTCGACGATTACAGCGCCACATTTCGAGGAATTATTTCAGGATCCGGCGAAACGCTTGCGCTCTTTGTTTCCAAGTGCACACATTCACGTGAAGCGGCTTTTATAGGTGCACAAATACATGCAGAGGGGCGAATACGTGTGTGCACGTGAGCAAAGCAGCGCTATAGTACAGGTATCAATTCAGGGACGCATGTTATGCTCAATGTGCTACGGCACTTGTTTTTTTCGACGCTTTACCACAGCCGGTATTGTTAGGGAATAATATCGGTGCGTTTAGAGTTTTTTTGTTTCAAATTGTTATGATTGTTCATCTATTTTGCGGAGAGAAATTATAATTTTTTTTGCCAACAGCGAAATTAATGCAATTTAGATGTTTCAAAATTTTCACATTCTTCTCATTTGTAAGATAGTTTCATTTTAAGGTTTAGGAATAGTTGTTTCCACCCCAAAAATTCAAAGTCAAGTTTCCATCAAGGTCTCTATATGTATATGTATAATTGAAAAAAAAAATCATCAATGTCTACGTTTAAGCTATTTCCAATCTTTGAGATCATTTTGCACAACATACATGTGCGTGCGTGAATAACCAGAATGATCAAAAAAGATCTCACGAACGAAATTTGTGATTTAGATACTAGGTGGCGTTAACGATGCGTCTCAACGCACTCTCACGCCAATTGGTTTCCGGTTGAAATCGCTTTACCCGCAAAACCCCACCGAAAAAATAGAAGTTTTTGATTTGTGCAGGGAACCGTTCGGTTTACACGAAAACGGTAGAGGACTTTTCTTCTTTAAACAAAATTCTCTACAAAAAATGTTCAGTAACATTTTTGCGTAAAATCACTTGTGAACGATTTAGACGTTGCGTTGCACTGAATCTCTCAGTGGCTGCAGGGAGACGATCTACCAGAGCCCTGCTGCTATGTTGGTAGCTCACAACCATTAATTATCATAAGTGGTTTATAGAAATTTTGTTACGTAAAATCTGATGTTAAATATTTCGTCCATGTTGAGAGGAAAAAAAGAGGTAAAAGGTATTTTTCTCGGATTAATTTCTTATCGAGCTGACGATCTTTTTATGACGTTTCATGATTCCTCATTTTCCTTTCTACTGTGTGTTTTTCTTGCATTCTGCGTGTTATTGTTGGATTTTTTTAGGCTGATACAGGGGCAAGTTACGTTGGCGCAAAGCTGCTTGGTGAAAATGCAATTAGCGTCGAAACTTGAAACGCTTGGCTGATGAACGAAACGAAATGAATTCAAAGTGCTGTAGTAAGCGAACGTAAATAGCTGGTTTACACTCGTCACGGGGGCTCATACGCGCTTCAGTTTCCTTATTGTTTTTTTTTTCTTTTTTTTTTCAACAAGGATGTCGTTTGGTAAATGTTTACGCGTTTTCAGTGGACTTTTCGATGGAATTTACGAGTTTTCATTGAAGGCCGCCGGAAGGTAGTTACGAAAAAAAAAATTGTGTGCGTAGCGTTTACGCATAGCGGAAGTTGAAATTCGCGACAATATTCACGATGAATTCTTTAAAATATTTACAATCTGTAATTTGATTACTGCCGCATTTTTTTCATTTTTCGCCTTGAGTTTTTCGCGATATTGATTTTTTTTATTGCAATTTTTTCAATTGTTTCCATTTTTGCCATTTTTGCAAATTTCTTATTTCTTACATTCTTCAATTTTCAAAATTCTTCAAATATTTTTTGATTTTTTTTTAAGTACGAAATAGTTTGTGGAAATTATGGAAAAAAATTTTTAAAAAGTTTGGAGGTTTCAAAATTTTATTTGTAAATTTTACTAATGTCAAAAACTTAAGCATTAAAAAAAAAATCCAAACATAAATTATACTTGAAAAATATTCTTGGCGGAAGTAACTTGTAATTCCTGAGCGGTAATTAAATTATTCTAGTCGTGCCTGAATTTGGATGCATCCAAACGCGTTTCTTGATTCATACCTGCAAGAAACTCACTGACGCATTAGTTGATAAAGCTTCTCACGGTTTCCCAATTGATACTATTTTAGTCTTGAGTTTGCCCAACGTCTCTCTACAAAAATGCCAATTTATTTTTAATGCCTAGGCGCAGGTCCAAGTGAGTTTTGACTGATATGCATGCAACACTGTAGAGATATCATGCCTGTGTGATTAACATCCACGCGATCATGTCGCGTGCCTAGCAACCGACATTCATTCAATTATTACTACGTCCCCTCAATTCGATTTTACTTTGCCTCACTTGTCACCGCTATCCAACCGTTTTATTTCCGTCATTACTATTATTAATATTATGACGTCAATTGTGCGCATCGAAAAAAAAAGAATTATGAAAATTACCGCTCGCTTGGTAAAATTGCAGTGTTTGTCATTTCTAATTTCCCGAATGGAGGAAGCCATCGTTTTGCAACGAAAACTGAAAAATTAATTTATGATATAAGGGGAAAAGATTTTGTGTGGAAATTCTGCCTCTGACTCGGACTAATCACATTCGCCTGAAGATCTTTGTTGACTCAAGTGTCATGCGATATTTTATGTCATTCGGCGCGAAAAACGCAAAAAATTCCGAACGTGTGAGTGCGGTTCTTCGCGGTTTTCGCGCCTGAATGGCATACAATCCGATTTTTACTATATCTTCTGCTTCATGATATTTTGTACATTTAAACCTGTGTATGTGTGTGTGTGTAAGCGGGTGAGTGTGGTTGGAGGAGTAGGTAGATGAGTAGGTGAAGTGTGGGTAGATGAGTAGGTGAGTGGGTGTGGGTGAGTGGGTGTGGGTGAGTGGGTGTGGGTGAGTGGGTGTGGGTGAGTGGGTGTGGGTGAGTGGGTGTGGGTGAGTGGGTGTGGGTGAGTGGGTGTGGGTGAGTGGGTGTGGGTGAGTGGGTGTGGGTGAGTGGGTGTGGGTGAGTGGGTGTGGGTGAGTGGGTGTGGGTGAGTGGGTGTTCGTGAGTGGGTGTGGGTGTGGGTGAGTGAGTGTGGTTGTATGGGTGTGGCTAAGTGGGTGTGGGTGAGTGGGTGTGGGTGAGTGGGTGTGGGTGAGTGGGTGTGGGTGAGTGGGTGTGGGTGAGTGGGTGTGGGTGAGTGGGTGTGGGTGAGTGGGTGTGGGTGAGTGGGTGTGGGTGAGTGGGTGTGGGTGAGTGAGTGTGGGTGAGTGGGTGTGGGTGAGTGGGTGTGGGTGAGTGGGTGTTCGTGAGTGGGTGTGGGTGTGGGTGAGTGAGTGTGGTTGTGTGGGTGTGGCTAAGTGGGTGTGGGTGAGTGGGTGTGGGTGAGTGGGTGTGGCTGAGTGGGTGTCGCTGAGTGGGTGTGGGTGAGTGAGTGTGGCTGTGTGGGTGTGGGTGAGTAGGTGTGGGTGAGTGGGTGACTGGGTGAGTGGGTGTGGGCGAGTGGGTGTGAGACAGTAGATGTGGGTGAGTAGGTGTGGGTCAGTAGATGTGGGTAAGTGGGTGTGAGTGGGGGGATGGGTGAATGGGTGAATGGGTGTGGGTGTGAGTTAATGTCAGGTGGGTGGGTGAGTGGGTCGATGGGTTGGTGTGAGTTAATGTGAGGTACATAGATGATCAATTACTGTACTGAAATACGTTTTACTTCCAGTAGGAAAAAATCTATTCATTGCAGAGTGAGAAGATGAATCATACCAAACGTTTACAACATGAAAATGTGCTCGTTTTATCAAACGACGGTCTGTCTGTATTCTGTTTTTCATCAGATAAAAATCTGTGTGTTAAGCAGGCTCCGGTGATTCCTACAGTGGTATTATTATTCTGCGAGAAATTTTTGGCAAGCTCACTAAAGTTCCAGGGAATGTAACTGCGTCTGCAAGGACCACCGCCACATTTTTCAAGATTTTTGGTACAAGCACAAAAATGAAACCAAATTCATAAGTTAAGATTTTAGCCAATTCGGACTTTGGGGTGTGATGTTAAGGATCGGAACGACAGCAAATTTTTGAAAAGTTCCAAACAATATAAAAAACTTTAGAGAGTAAAAAAAAACAATTCGGTCAATCGAAAGGCACAAATTTCAAAAATAAAACACACATACACACACAAAACTCAAATGCGCTCATAGTTCTGCAAACGGCCGATGCGCCTTTTTCGGGAGAAAAGCACCCCCTTGTCGGGAAGTGAAAAACCCAATTCTTTATTTTCAATGAATTGTAAATCGACATTTAATTGATCACGGTTCAACAGTAAAACAAAAATAAGAATCATTTTTCCCACTCGGCTAGTAACTTCCATCAGAGTAACGTACCGTCTTAAATGGAGTTGGATTTTTTTTTCATTTTTTTGGTCAGTGGGTGCGTGACAACAGAAGCCGGAAGTAAAAAACTGCGAGACGATCGTCTTGAAGGTCGAGATAGAAGGGAAAAAATCGAGGGGGGAGAAAGAGGATGAAGATATTTGGTAGGATGTCGTTGACCACGCTGGGTTACATACTTTGAACGTGTATACAGCCAAAGAATTGGAGAACGTCGAAGAGGAAAACCTGTTTTCAATGCGTACACTCTCCTGGAGGCACTTTTTCGGGATGAACTTCAACTTTTCTTTTTTTACTTCTTATCCAGTTGTATTCGTTGGTTTTATTTTTAGAACTTGTGATTCGATGAGTGGGTAGTATCGCGGGGAGCCAGGGGGGGGGGGGGTTGTCAGTCAGGCGCTGGACTTTTTGAAATGCGCCTACCCACCCACCTACCACCACCACCACCCACCCACCCACCACCACCGCCCACCCACCCACCACCACCGCCCACCCATGCCCACCACCCACTCACCCACCCAGCACCAGCCACCCATCCACCCATTACCACCCGCCCACCTACCCACCCACTCATCCGCACACATACATACACCATTTCAGTATACATTGGATAACATTTCAGTATCCTTACAGGACTAGCAAAAGTACAATTGTTGAATTCCGGGCCAGTACAATAATTTCCGGAAATTTGTGTGGAACAATAATTAAAAATATGGAGGAATACAGGATTTAGAAACGGCAACGAATGTCATTTTTTTAAGATACTTAGATAAAAGAACTAAGGAAAGTCAAAAGATATGTTCTGAAATTCTCTGTCCATCACGCGTAGACACTATTCACAATTTTTTCTCAAGTCCTTTATAAGTTTGTAATTTAGACTCGTCTCAACTAGTCATTACACGAGCTAAAGTGTGTTATTTCATTTGTGTAGATTTTTTTTCTTCCCCCCTGTTGTCTTAATGCTGTCAAGAAATAAGTTCATTATTGTAAAATAGCGTGCTGCGGTAGGATTATTAACATCAAGGTGGTATTGTTGGGACAGGGGCAAGATGAGGGGCAATGTTGTTGAATAAAATGGGCCTTAATGAGGGAATTATTCGCATGTAGGAAACAGTCTGTACACATTGGGGGCGTTGTTTTATGAGATGCGCAATGGGCTCTTGTATAAAACTCCATGAGATCTTGATTCTATATTGAAACAAAAGAAACTTTCCCTGATGTACGGGTCACCGGGCGAAACTCAACGCTCTCCATCCCCCTCTGTACATTTTTGTTAACAAATATGGAGGTACCAATGCTACCACTTGGATGTGTTAACTTGAGTGCAATATCCATGAAATATTCCAACTCGCAACGAGCCAGCCGTGAAGCTTGTGTCTAATTATGAAACTCTGGCATTTGGAATTAATTTGAAAAGTGAATTGCAGAGGTAGTATTCAGGATTTTGTCAATTGGTAGGAGCTCTTTGATAAGGTACTTAAGGCATTTCCTCGCTGCTGTCTTGAAGAAATATTATCATGAAGAAATATATTCAAAAAAAAATGTAAAAATTTCAGCACCCGCATCAAATTCTTGCACGTGTTCATATTCTCCAACACAGATGCGAAAATTTTGGAGCACATGTTGAGTTTCTCCAACACAACTGTATTGTGTAAATTCAACATAACGTATTTAGAATTAAAGATGGCGTAATGCATTCTTCACTACATTACAATTCATGTAATTTCTGTATACAGAGTTCAAATTCATATTACTGTGCAGCATTAGTGCACTACGGTATTGTAAAATTTCAAATTCCGTATTGAAGTCTTGCACGTATTCAAATATTTCATTACTGCGCTTCAATTTTATTTATATTACTGTATTGAAAATTTTCAATATGGTGTTGCTACAGTGTTGCATTTCCGGGTCGGGAATTTTCATCCGCGTATATGAAACTAAACGGGATAAGTCTTGTAGACATTTGGAAGAATTCAAAAATACTTTTTTTTTGTTGTTGTTGCGTGAATACTTCCTTCCACCGTTCATACCGGAAGTAGCAGTAGAAAATGTCAAATAGTCTTTTGCAATAGCCCATCTCGCCGAATAGAAAAACAAAGCCAAATAATATTCCAACCCCGAATCGCAAGACGTCATCCGCGAATCGCGAAACTTTATCCCCGATTTTTATTCATATCAAATTAAGTTGCACAATACAGCTGAATCGGGCATTTTTCCCCGTCTAAGATGGGCTCTGATAGATGACGCACGAGGCCCAGTGAAGTGAGTTGGGCGCAGCAACAGCGGTTAGCAACAAACAGATTTGATCAGGATGCCACAACTGGCACGTGTGGAAGGTGCTGGGATTGGAGGGAGAGCCTCTTGGTTACCAGCCGCGCGCACCACCTATCTCACTCTCTCAATTCCTCATACCCACATTTTTTTCTTCCCTCCATTTCTGACCTACTTAAATCCGCAAACACCCCTTTCGCCCAGTATTCCCATTTTTCCCTCAATGAAACCCTCCTACGCGAAGAGAGGAGTGATAAACCTTAGCCTTCCCTTCGGTAAAGCTCTTCTACCATACGCCATTTTGGATGGTATTTTCACATACACACATGTTACAAATTGGACCAAAATATTAGAACTGTCGCGAAACGCGGATTGGCTAATGGTAAATCGACTGTTCATTTCTCCTTATCTCTAATCGTTTTGATAATAACGTGGTACATATAATTTCAGTCTTCAGTACTTGACCAATCACGCATTTTACACATTTCAAGTAAAATCTAATCAGATCTATATTATGTGAAGATGATTCGATTCCATGAGACTCAATTTTGATCGCCAGGAATTGTTGCCGAAAATTTTTGCCTCCATATCCAGTAAGACCTTCTGAAAGTTATATAGAATTACCTCTCTAGACTCGATTTCAGTCCCCCCCCACTCCAACAGATTTCGCGCCGGCGTCTCAGCGGTTGGGCGACTTGCGCATGCGCTACTATAGGTGAGCACTCTCATCCATGGCTCAGTTGCGCGTAGAGCGAATAAGAAACTTCCGCGCGAAGCCGATTGGTCACCCCGACGCCGCTTGGCCGAAGGGGAAGCGATCGCTCGCGCGGTAGTGGGGATATACTTTACGAGAGGTTCGGTTAACACTCAGGGCCCCTGAAGTTTTTCTTTATTGTTTATAGGATTCAAATCTGCAGGATCTATGTACACTAACAATATTGTTCCTTGACGCTTAATCTAAGTATTTACATTTCTTGTTTTATTTTAAATATGTAGTCTATATTTTGTAATGAATTTGTGGATCCTAGTCGAAATCTTAGGGTCCAGTGTTTTCAGTAAGGCAATTGAAGGTGTTAATGCAACTTTATATTCGTCAATTTCTGGATAGAGAATTATCCTTTCGTCCCTAAGGTTGGGACAGTCCCAAAAAGTGAATAGAAATATTGTACGCAATATAAAAACATTTGTATTATACGTGCCTCTCAAAAATCTTTTAGGCTATCAAAAATTTCGATACAAACGGGCCTAGAATTCAACTGAGACGGAAGAGGTTGAGAAAACCCTGGGAAAAATGCGTGTGCTTCGCAGGCATACTATATATGACGTTATGGCAAATCTCCAATTTTTCGTGTTGGCAAAAGTCACAGTGAGAAATTTTTGAGAATCATCAATGGCAATTTCCGTCTTGGCGTCAAAACCAACGTAATGTAAATATTATCAGGGGAGGTGGTTAGATTCATAGAATATCGTTTAATCCAAGAAACACCGAAAATGGACAAAATATTGCGGAACCACGATCTTCCCCAATTTCTTTGATCCAATTTATGAAATACTATTTCTTGGGAAGATAATGTAGCTTCGCTCGCACCGAGCGGGGATGCGCCGCTTCGCTGTTGTTGTAATCAAATCCTTTTTTGGCTTTAATGATGATAATGAATTGTTCACACATTTAGAAAATTTCATTTATTCAACAGTGTAAAAATTCGAAGATATATTTCTGTCAATGTAATTACCAACACGACCACCCACTTTTTGACAATAGTTTCTTTCTCAATAATTACAACGGATATTTGATGACACTTTTTAATTTTGGTGGTAATGAACACTGGAACCAAGAATGAAGGCACTGGAGCAGTTCAGCATGAATATCACTCAATCGCTTCCTGTATTTTTATTTTAATAAACCAACCTTTGGAAAGAGTCCTTCTGAAGCAGCACTTGAAAAATGAAAAAAATCGAGACAAGACGAGACAATACGAGATTGGATTGCATTCTCGAACGTCGAGACGAGACGAGATAACAATTGATGTTATAATTTCACTACAAGATGAGAGAGTTGAACTAATCGCCTCGTCTCGTATTGCGTCGACACTACGCATAGTATCATGTGTAAAAGTTGTGAACCTTGGGAAAATTGGCGAGGAATATTTCCAAACCATCCTTCTTTAGTGGCAAATCTAATATTCACTTTAGGAGCTCAACCACTGGCTGGAAGTTTAAAATTGAATCTATTTCAGTGGTTCACTCAGAGCATCAATCTCTGCCTCCCCGTCTCACCTCATTTTTTCTCTCCATTAACTCTTCATTCCATCACAATGGATAATTAGACATAATCATATTTTCAGGTTACCACCAGTGATGGAATCCCTCTCAATAATTCACGTATATTCGTCTGCAATGCATCCACTATCCTCCACTTTTAATTAGGACGAGTATGAGCATACTTATTAATGTCACATTGTCCACTTTCGGCTACTCAATCTTACAAAACTAGCTTTAATATTGACCAATATGTGAGCAATATCTTCGCGACGTAGAATGTGAATGTTCTGAAACTTATTATTAAATTGTTGACATTTGCATTTTTTTGTCCATGCGCGGAATATTAAAACAAAAATTAATGAATCCCTCAACGGGTCGCATCATGAACTTCCCGATAAGTTAGTATGTGTGTGTGTATTTAGAGGAGATTAGATTTTGGATAACATTGATGTCGTATTTATGTTGTCATAAACAATTCCAATTGTTTATAACGCTCTATCACGAAAACCGTCGGAGATAGGAGAATAAGTATAATAACAAAAGTTGTGCCCCACGTCAAACTATACATTTTATGTCTCATGACTTTTTTCCATAATGTCCATAATTAAGGCGGTATGGTCGTTTGAACAATCATTATTGTAATAAGTCAACGAATGAAGTCACGGTCGTCATTAAGGTTGCAATCGCAGTATTTCTGGAGAGAATGGAGTATGGAGGGTCAAAGATTTTATATAAAATTGGAGCAGTGTATACATTGTTATTAACAAATTCAATTGTTCATAACGCTCTACAGCAAAAACGGTGAGAGATACGGCAAAAAGTGTATAATCAAACTTGTTCTGTAAGTAGAAATGCACATTCAATTTCTAATGACTTTTTTCCATAGTCATCATAATTAAGAAGTTATGATGGACTTAACCCTTGAGCCGTCCCACCCCTATTGGCGTCTCACTCCCACTCAAGTAACGCGCATAAGTCTCTTCCTCATGCTCACCATGCGTCTACTCAAATATTCATAATTGTCTACTTCATAAATGAGTCAGTTTACAATTCTCAAATCTGCAAGTTGTCATTATGACACTAATAGGGGTCACACTGATTAACCGTGGTATATTGGAGAAGAATAAATTCGTCGAACCACCGAAATCCTCATAGTCTCGCTGTGAAAGGTTCATTGCACAAATATAATTTCACAATTGCCGTCAAGTGACTACAAGTATGAAACCTGCCGGTATTAGTCATTCAAATGGCATGAGTAACTGAGATGAAGGTACTGTAAGAAAGAGATAACAGCTGGTGAGTGTACGGTTACCAGGAGTCATCGTTGTAGAATGTATTTATTTTGGTATTTTCTCAGGGACCGGTGAACGGATATCCCCGAATGTTCTCCACAATTGTCACCAATCAAAATATTGTCTCCTTGTTCCAGGGAAAATTGTCAGATTTCAGCGAAACTTAAATCCCATACACCTCCCTCCCCCCCCCCCCCTCCCACCTACCTTGATTACGGGGAAATAAAATTAAATATTTATTTTGGTTTCCTTCGTTGTGATAACCACGTGGTACCACCAGCGACACTATGTAACCGGCTCGTGTTATCGATGGCATGTCGCACTGGGCAATTTCACTGGGCCCAATAATCGCGTGCAAAGGTCAAAAGCAAAGCAATTGTCAAGAAATTGGTGTAATGCATGTGCGCTATCGAGTTGTATTTAAATATTCTATTGGAAAAAATATGCATTGCAAAGACATACACGTGACAGGTGTTTTGTGATATTGTGGAAAATAGTGGGATCCGGTGGTATCGGTGCATTTGAGCCTACATTGGTCAGCTTAGGGCGCAGTAACTCCATTGTATTTTCTATTTTGCAGTAACACGTGTGTGTGTGTGTGTGTGTGTGTGTGTGTGTGTGTGTGTGTGTGTGTGTGTGTGTGTGTGTGTGTGTGTGTGTGTAGATATTTCCATTGGTTCATGTAGATGACAGCAGAATGTTCAACGAAAAAGTTGATTGTCTTGGTAACAAGTGGATTCATGTAAAAGTGTTACAATGTATTTTTTTTTTTTAATTGTTAGCATTTTTTTTCCAACTAATTTCAGAGGGAAATTCAAGAATTGTAGTTTTAGTTGAATAACAAGAATACGGGTTTGCCAATTATTACCAAATGCGCGCGCACACACACACACACACACACGCACACGTGCCGATCGTCGGAAAAAGTTGTAATTCCATCTGAAGCTAAGATTACTCATTTTTTTTTTTCTTAAAGATAACGATCTTGAGATAATTTGAATGAATGATGCGGCCATAAGGTGACCAATTTAGGGTTCATTCATCTGTTTTGACTGATCCGAGGTACATTGTGGATTTTTCTTTCTCCATGTTGATTGGAGACATCTTCTGGAAAAGGCAAGTACCATATATTTTCATTGGTGATAGTCCACTCTTATAGTAGCTCTGTACCTACTGTCCAAGTTATCTCTGAAAATAAAAGCGAAAATTGTGGTTTTTTTTCAAATTTGTTTACGAAAATTCCAATTGACATCCATCGAGCGGTTGCCGATTAAACTACAATCCTATTCCTATAGTAAAAAGGAGAGACGAAAGAAACTATCGATATATATCGAAATTATCGAAAAACGTATAGTACCGAAACTAACGCCACACCAGTCAGTGTGACGGAAAAAGGAAATGCGCACGCGCCACCGATCTCGTGTTATAAATAATGCGAAAAAAAGGTGACTTAAATACCAAAACTTTTCCCCCATTTTCCACATTTCCGGGACAATATTCAATAGTTGGTCTGCCTTTAAACTGCTGATATTAAAAGTCGACAGTATTGCACATATTGTTCAATATTGGATAACAGGTCGTCCACGATTTCTTTCAAATTTTAAGGGTGGAAAAATGAAAAAAATAATAATAAAGGTGGGCTATGTGTATACCAAAAAACACACACATACACACACTATTCGGTCCTATTCTTCTATCTCGAACGGTTTCCGTAGCAAACGCGGCGGCGCGCATGCGCCGTCTGCGCCGTCTGCGCCGCTCCTATCATGATTATTCCTTAATTATGCAAGTTCGGGAAAAAAGTAATATAGCATAAATTGTGTATTTTTATGTGTCTAACAACTTTTACATAACACTTCCTCTCATATCTGTCACAGTTTCCGTGAAAGAACGTTATAAACAATCGAAATTGCTTGTAGAAATATGAAGAACTTACCGATTTTGACTAACATCTAATCAGCCTTGAAGTTCCCAAACCCGCTTCGATTGCGCCATACAGCATCTCGATCACATGATTTGGGCGTAAGCAATCACTGAAGAAACAGTTGATTCGCAACATTATCACTGGAAAATGCTTATCTCGTTAACAAGTGGTGTACCTAAAGAACTTTATATCTTGAAAACAATTTTTATGTTTCTAGCGTACTTGCGGCACTTCCTTTCAGCGGGACGCAGATTTAAAAAATATTACTTCAGAACAATTTTCATCTTTTCCCTCCCCACTTTTTTCCTCGGAAATTCATCCAAAAAATTGTGTTCAAAATTCGAATGAGTAACGTATAATTGGCTCCGCTTATTTCATCAATGAAACCGCATCCTGTCATTGTTGTATTGTGATTCTTTCGTTACTAGTATAAATAGGTCTTTTAAATTAGAAGCTAGCATACTAACATGTGTCGCTGTTTCAAGCGTTGTCCTATGATGATTTGCAATGTTACTACATACCACAAACGTCTTTCACGCTTACTCAAGGACTAGCGCACACAATATATATATATAGACAGTGGGCGTTTGGCGTACTATTCAATGGCCATTGTGTACCGAACACTATTAAGAAAAGAGAGAGTGCTTTGAATACCTCATTTTTGTGCACATTTGAGATTTTCAAGTTTTTTTATCATTTTAAAATTTTTGGACATTTTCAAAATATTTTCTTCTTTTTAAAATTTCTTTGGAAATTTTCAATCGCTGTAGAAATGGTGAAGTATTTGGACTTCGCACGTGTGTGTGTGTTATCACAAATTTGTCAGCACAGGGGTTCCGAAGGTTTACCCTCTGCTCAGAAATACGATGGCCTAAAATGGCGAAAGTCGGCCCCAGCCGCACGGATGGGTGTCCAATAGCCCCTCCTGAAGGATAATTCTTATCAAATTCGTTTCTCATCGTACATGGGTATTTCCCAACTTCATTTTATCTCGCATTTATCTTAGAATCAAAGTCTTATCGACTGAAATCGTCACAAAGCTTCTCCCATAGCTGCGAAAATTCGATATAACAAAAGGTTGGTGACAGCAAGTCTCGAAAACACTCATTTCCAAGATAATTTTGTGATTCACTGAATGTGATTAATTGATATATTACGTTTATCACTTCAATTAAATTCCACTCCATTCAATGGGAGATTAGAGTTTTCTGATAGTGAACTAATAGTCATATATTCGGTCACTTTCCAATAACTTGAATGAATAGGTTCACGTAATTGTCTACTACAGTAATCACCGTGATTTACGTGTTTTCTGTGGTTTTACGTACTTACTATTTCAAAATCATGGATCTTATCTATGGTGGTAATGAATTTACTAATTTAGGTATGATGTAAAAAAAAAACTGAGATTTAATTATTTTAATTGGCGGTAGAACTCATAAAATGCATCTTCACGCTAGGATTTATCTTCTTAGCTTCTTAATATTATCTTATAATCTTATAGAGTCAAATTAGATCTTGATAATATTTGCGTAACAATATATAAATAAGTGATGAAGGATTTTTTTTTTCATCGGATGTTTACGTTTCAAGTTTTTTTGCAACATTTCTAGACTATTTTAAAAAATGTCTATCTGTGTGTGTGTAGCTAGGTATGTATGTGGCCAAAATTTTTCGTTCACGATTTCTCGCGACTGAATTATTGGATCGAGGTTCTGAATGATTCCCCCGAAGTATCTTCACGTAACTTAGATCTGATTAGATTTTGGATGGAATTGGTCCAGTACATATATTGTTATTAACAATTTCAATGGTTCATAATGTTCTACTGCATAAACTGTTACAGTTAGCGCAAAATGCATCCAAGAAAAGTTGCTCCGCATATCAAAATACGTATGTTATGTAGAATATTTTTTTTCCATAATTTGCATAATTAAGGAGGTATGGCCGTCTCAACAATTAGGTATGCAATAAGTGAATGAATGAACCCAGCGCTGTCATGACGGTCGCAATCGCAGCGATTCCATGGAAAATCGAGCGGATTACATTTTGGATGGCATTCGTGCAGTATATGCAATGTTATTAACAATTGCAATTGTTTATACCGTTTCACTGGGTAAAATAGTAAAGTTATCGTTTTCATTGCGGCCGCACCCCTATTGGCGTCTCACTCCCACTCAAGTGACGCGCATAAGTCTCATCCTTATGCTCACCATGCGTCTACTCAAATATTCATAATTATCTGCTCCATAAACGAGTCAGTTCAGAATTCTCAAATCTCCAAGTTTTCATTATGACACTAGTAGGGGTCACACTGATTCCCCGGGGTATATTGGAGAAAAATGAATTTAGTACGCTGTACTGAATTAGCAAATTGGGAAGTTTTGTTTGTGCCCCGAATGAAAAAACATCCGAGAATTCGGAGGCCCAATTTCATATACATAATTGGTGGAATTGCTCATATACATTCACTTCTCAATTTTCCTCCATGTGCTCCAACATCAACCCATCTCTGAATTATTCAATACGTTAATTGAGCCTCATCCTACTACAAAACCCACTGTTTCCCTGTAACTGAATAACTGTCAGTTCTACTTCGCCATCTACCACTTCTGAACCCGCAAAATTGAATGAAAAGTCCACGTTGAAACTTTGTGATTTAGCGTTTCATGCCTATTGATTTCTGAGGTTGCAAGCATTTCGCAGAATTGAATCAAGCATCCCATTGAATTTACCATTGCAATGCAGCTGTGTAATGCTATACGTGAGCAATCGATATTAATCACTTGCATTAACTCCATAATCAAGTCGGTTTATTTGCAGTAGTTTCATGCATGAGAAAATCTTCTACAATTTCCTATATGACTCTTAGAAAAGGCTTATTGGCCTGCTATGAGTGATCCATAGGTTTCCTATATGAATTAAGATACTTTTTCAATTGGTTTTCAGCTAAGGTTTTCAGTATAGGCTTTCTAAAGGAAGAGCTGCAATAGTGTGTGTGTGTGTGTGTGTGTGGGTGGGCCGTGGTGTGGGTGTGAGTGGGTAGGTGGGGGTGTGGGTGAGTGTGTGTGGGTGGGTGGGTGGGTGGTGGTGTGGGTGTGAGTGGGTAGGTGGGGGTGTGGGTGTGTGTGTGTGGGTGGGTGGGGGTGTGTATGTGGGGGGGGGTGGGCGGGTAGGTGGGGGTGTGTGTGTGGGTGGGTGGGTCGGTGAGTTTGTGTGTATAAGGGGATGTGTGCGTGTATTATGAACAATTTTTAAAAAGCATTTTTCAACTAAATTGAAAATCATTAAAAAATAGTGCGCATTCGCAATTCAATTTCCAATTACAATCCAGGTGCGCAGGCATATGTGTTTCTGAAATTGCAAGCCTCTCCAATAATTTTGAGTGGTAGCACTACCTTCACTGTCTATATCACTGCTGTGATCGATTGAAACTGAAGTGTCTCCAAATGGGTAATCAGTGGAAATTGAAGTAGCGTCTTTCAATCTCCTGTCGTGTGCTGCGGTAGATGGGGCCAGAGTTTGGCAAAGTGGGAAAGAGTGAGAAAGACGGATGAGGCCAATTGTAACTGAGTTCGACGAAGATTATATGGATTGATATTTGGATGGGCAGAGGTAGAAATTTCTGTCAGACGTTTATATTCGACTCCTAGAGCCTGGAATATTGATATATTTTGGCGTCTGATATCTGTCAGAGCGGGCATTCATACATGTAATATATTGCCACCCCTGGATTTCTCATTTCTCAATCATAATTCATTAGATGTATTCTCGATTTACTTGCACCATCTGCAAAGGATATTCCCAGATTACTCTACGAGTTAGATATCGCATAAAATACCGCAAAGGTGTTTTTTTCATTTCTAATTTCTTATTTTTCGTGATTTACATTTTCCATTTGCTATTTTAATCATTTGCATTTTTTTGAAATTTTCCGCTTCAATCCGATGCGATAAAAAATTCTGTGCCGCCAGTTTATTCCTGAAACAAACTGGATAGTAGGCGGTGGGAGGGGGCGGGTCTTGTGGATCGATATGATGAATTACAAACGTCAGATGTTATTTTAGCCGATGAGAGACAGGGAGGGCGACCCCACCTATCGTACCCTTCTTTATCCACATGAAACATATTTTCGCGGCTTTTCAATGATACTTTCCATTGGATTACTCGCCTATTTTTTTTCTTTACGCTTCGATTCGATTGAGGATATACCGCGACCGCGCCCGGCGGCGCCAGTGGAAACCGACTTTTTCCCAAACTGTCCATGTTTGCCGAAGACCGCGAGAAACTATGGATGGACTCCCTTGTCACCCTGACTAAAAGCCTAGACAGTTTCCACGTTCGTACCTTCCACTCAGCAAACGTTCGAACGCAGTACGTAGGGCTAAGCGGGCACCCATCCATGTTCAGACTCGACCATGCGGTGCCCCTACGGTTTTCCATGATGTATTCCAATTTTTCCCAGCAGTGGAAAAATATAAGTGAAGTCAAATCATCTCGATTGGTTCGATTTGAAAAAAATAATACGATTAGGGAGTCTGCATATTCGATATTCTAGAATTTGGCGAATGTCTATGCAGTGAGAGGAATAATTCATTAGCACTCATTTCGCTTCATTAACGCCAATTTTGAAGAGATTAATGTTTTATGAACACCGAGATAGCACAACAAAGAGGAAAAATCAATAAAAATGAACTTCATGCAGAATCACCCAGGAAAGTAATCTGGTACAATGGTGGTGAGTCAAAGTGTATCCACCTTGTGTTTCATGGAGGCTCGACTGAGCGCACCCGCTTCAGCTACTGCTGCGATGTCCCTAGCCTTATTTTATCCTATGATGACTCGTTCGAGACACGAATCCCACCACGTACATGGCTCGGATTTTCATATGCAAGCAACTGCGCCTTGGCGATAAGGCCTCTTTCATTGCTCCTCACATCCATCGCAATATGTATCGCCTGGGTTTAATCGAAAAATTTGATCATTGTCAAACATGATATTTACTCACACATGTAGGGGTATTGTAAAAAAAACTTTCAGTTGCTATTTATTTCAACTGATGATAACGCGTTTTTTTGGCAACAATTAGAAATACGGGAAAAAGGGTTAAATGGATTTTTAAATTATTCAATGATTTTTTTCCAGCTCTGATGAAAAAAAAAATCGAGAAAAATGTCAATTATAACTACAAAATTAATCATTACACATACATGTCAGTTTCCCAGAATTCTCAAGTGGTCGCTAGTATTCAGCTTTGAGAGTAATCTGAATATTTTAGATGCAGATTAATTTTGGAGGCTGTGAATTCAAAGGAAACACATTTGTGACACTCATTCGTCGCTTATGAGGCGGCAATTTCCATTTATAGATGAAAGTCCACAATATTTCCATGTTATTGCTGCCACCAAAAATTACTGAGTTTTGAAAATTCATACCCGAATAACATCAAAGATGTTATGAGAATGACATATTCTATTTCGAAAATTATGCAATTAAGGGATTTGAAGTGAGTGGTCGACTTAGTTATTGAACTCCGAAACACATGGCTGGTATTTGAAATTAATGGCAAAGGGGTAACATTCAAGATTATTGAAGGGGAATACTATTCATGGCAAGATAGCATGGCGTAACATACTATTCTACTGATACTCTGGAATAGTCATGGACATTCTATAAGTACTCCCGATGGCTCAATACAGGGAGAGAGAAGTTCAGTAAAAATTGGGGAACAAATCACGTAATGTGCGTGTGAAAATCATATCTTGACAGTATTTACGAAACTTCAAGTGAAAAACTATGGAACGGTTAGTCCATGTATTAGTCCAAAGTGTGGAAAAGTTCGGTAATTTTTCTAGAAAATGTAAAATTTACCGAAAATTCGGTTCAATATATAATCCTTAGGGGACACGAGTGGTCGCACCTCTAATTGCGTGTTAAGTCGCAGCGCAGTCCGTATCTTCTTGAGTGCGATGTTGCCAGGGCGCTTCGCAGTACCCAATTCAAAGCCCGCCAAATTCAAATACACGCAAAGTTGAATGACTTGAAACTCATCATATATATAACTAATAATTGAAAGCATGGTCAATTAAAAGAATTATGGTTTCTTCTGGAATTTTTTAATTTCAAACGAAACACAACGCGACACGTGGCAACGTCGCATGGCAAAATTCTCTAACGTAACTGGTCGCACCGCGAGCGCAGCGCAGTTTTCTCTCGACCACACTCCACTCAAAAATTAATAAAAAAATATGCAGTGACTGTAAAAATATGGAACCGAGTTCTATACAAAGAGGCAAAGTTATTTGAGGTATTCCTGAATGACCATGTCGTAATTCATGATATTTTAGTGTTTACGAAAATAAGAAAATTAACGGCGCCGCAGCCATGGTGCTGTGACGCGACCGCTCGAGTGTTAAGATCGAACGACGAAAATGTTTTTTTTATGTACTCAGGCAAGTGTAATTTTTTTGTAAAATTAACGTTATTTATTCTTACACAAATATGATGATATTTCCCTGCATTACGTAATTTATTACAGTCTTTCATAATTATTGTGTTCAAAATGAAGAAGAATGAATATTGTGGACAACGCCGTAATAATCTGGGGGAAAGAGAATTTATTTATTTTTTTTTTTATTTTTCACCCCTTCGCAGTGGTTTTGAAGACCCATCGTGAGTATAACAAAAGAGCTCTTCTGAAATAACCCTTACACCGAGGGGTTATAAATAATTTCCCCTGCGATTCGTGAAACTCCATCACGAACACAAAGTGTAGTGGCTGCCGGTTTTCAGATGCCACTCTAAAAAATATAAATTGATCACATAGATCTTTCAATACTTGCATGTTTTTTTTATTATATTTCTTCGATGCACGGATATACCGCGACCTATGCCGGCGGTGGCAATGGAAACCGACTTTTTCCCAAACTATACCGCATGCACTCAGCATACAGCAGTGATAGATTCCGCGAACAAGATTAGTGTTGCCCCGATACGAGACGAGGCGAGAATTTTAACTCTCTCGTCTTGTATCGAAACTATAAAACCAATTGTTATCTCGTAGTGTCTCGATTTTTTTCATTTTTTAAGTGCTGCTGTAGAACGACTCTTTGCAAAGCCTGGTTTATTAATACGATAACACAGGAATCGGTTGAGTGTTGTTCATGCTGAAAGGCTTCTGTGCCTTCATTCTTGGTTCCAGTGTTCATTAACACCAATATTGAAAAGTGCCATCAAATATCCGTTGTAATTATTAAGAAAAAACGTATTGGCAAGAAGTGGGTGGTCATGTTGGTAGTTATATTGACAGAAATATGTCTTTAAATTTTTACACTTGAATAAATTAAATTGTTTGAATGTGTGAACAATTTATTATCAGTAATATTATTTCTTAGGATCGCCATAAATTGACAAAAAAAACATCTCTACTTCCCTAAAAATTAAAAAAAAAAACATCCAGCGCAAGTGAATTTCTCCCACCTGTTCATCCTCCATATTCATGAAAATATTCATCAATGAAGCAGTGTAATGTACCTTGCAATCTTCAATTCAATATCTTGATGCTCATTTTAATATTCAGTTTCATCGCTCCAGGATATTCATCATATTCCTCCTTCTCCCTGTTCATATTTATATGATACCGTCACTCGTTCGCATTCAAAGAGCAGTTGAGAAGGGGGTAGCTCCGGCCTTTGCACTCCATTCTCATTATTTGTTCCCTCTTTCCGTCCATTTTTTTTTTTCAAGAATTTCAGTCAAGGTACATATATAGCAAACGCGCGTTATGCGCAAAGAAATGTGTTACATTGCACAAAGAGGGGTGATGGGGGGGGGGGGGGGTCGGAATTGAGGATGGGAGCATGAGTGAAGTGAAAAACATCAAACCCGAGGTAACTCCAACCCATAATACACTTTTTATAATGCTCACCTAATTGCCAACCGGTAAAGGAGTGTAGTAATTTCTCTAATTAAAATTGTCATTCATTAATCCTTAATTCTCACATTTTCTCATAATTTCGTAATATTCAGTATGTGGAGTCTTCAACGTCAAATATGGAGCTCCAGTAGTACGATGTCGTTTATTCAATAGAGTCATTAGGAATGGAACATTTATGCACACGATAGTGGACCCTCGGTGATCAGTGTAGTAGCTTGGTAGCATGGTAGCTTTGGTAGCATGGTAGTTTTGGTAGTATGGTACGTTCAGTGGCATGGTAGCTTTGGTAGTATGGTAACTTTGATAGTTTGGTAGCATCGTAGTTTTGGTAGCTTGGTATTTTTGGTAGCTTGGTAACTTGATAGCTTGGTAGCTTTGGTAGCTTTGGTAGCTTTGGTAGCTTTGGTAGCTTTGGTAGCATGGTAGTTTTGGAAGCTTGGTAGCTTTGGAAGCATGGTAGTTTTGGTAACTTGGTAACTTGGTAGCTTGGTAGCTTTGGTAGCTTTGGTAGCTTTGGTAGCATGGTAGTTTTGGAAGCTTGGTAGCTTTGGAAGCATGGTAGTTTTGGTAACTTGGTAACTTGGTAACTTGGTAGCTTGGTAGCTTTGGTAGCTTTGGTAGCTTTGGTAGCTTTGGTAGCATGGTAGTTTTGGAAGCTTGGTAGCTTTGGAAGCATGGTAGTTTTGGTAACTTGGTAGCTTGGTAGCTTTGGAAGCATGGTAGTTTTGGTAACTTGGTAACTTGGTAGCTTGGTAGCTTTGGTAGCTTTGGTAGCTTTGGTAGCATGGTAGTTTTGGAAGCTTGGTAGCTTTGGAAGCATGGTAGTTTTGGTAACTTGGTAGCTTGGTAGCTTTGGAAGCATGGTAGTTTTGGTAACTTGGTAACTTGGTAGCTTGGTAGCTTTGGTAGCTTTGGTAGCATGGTAGTTTTGGAAGCTTGGTAGCTTTGGAAGCATGGTAGTTTTGGTAACTTGGTAACTTGGTAGCTTGGTAGCTTTGGAAGCATGGTAGTTTTGGTAACTTGGTAACTTGGTAGCTTGGTAGCTTTGGTAGCTTTGGAATCATGGTAGTTTTGGTAGCTTGGTATCTTTGGTAGCTTGGTAGCTTGATAGCTTTGGAAGCATGGCAGTTTTGGTAGCTTTGGAGGCATGATAGTTTTGGTAGTTTTGGTAGCATGGTAGCTTTGGTAGCGTGGTAGCTTTCGTAGCATGGTAGCTCTGGTAGCATGGTATCTTCGGTACCTTGGTCGATTTACTAGCCCGAAGACGAGATAACGATTGATATCATAACGTCGATAGAAGACGAGAGCGTCGAAATTCTCACCTCGTCTCACATTACGTACAACTACACAACGCCAATCATTCGGATATGATGTATCTTTATCCACTGTATAGTTTGCTGTTTTCCTATGGTCCTCCACTATATATTTTATATGCGAAAGATAATGAAGTCGGATTAATTACAAGGGAGAGAAAAATGCAACATCTTCAATCGTATATCGCTTTCGTAATTTTGTGTAGATAAGAAGTCATCAAACTCTGCTGATATCGCGTGTATGGGGCGCAAGAGGCAGGGGCTGTCAATCCTGTTTTAACAGGATTCTAATATAATTGTTGCCTTGAGGAAGCCAAAGTGAACAGGACCTAGTCGTCATTTAGGGCCAAATTTACGAAACGAATGGCTTTTATAGTTAATTAGTGAGTTAGTTGAGATTTATTAACTGTACATTATGTTGTACAAAAAAATACATGACCAAAGGGTGGATTAACAATCAAGACAGAAAATTACAGCAGAAGAAACTAAGAATTGTAAATGGTCGATAAGATCCAGCAAGAAAATAATAATAGAAAGTAACAGATTCAAAAAACTTAGCAGACCAAGCACCCAATAGAAGCCATGATAGAACAGCCAGAAGTAACTGAAATTAAGAAATGATCAGAGCGGATTAGAGCCCGCTCAATAGGAAAAAAACGAAGCGCTAATTTGAAAGATAGGGGATTCCAGAAGTACGATGCTGAGATATGGAAAGAGCGTTGCAATGTCTCCGTTTTGAATGGCCTGATGACCAGTGGAATCACCTCATCCCTTATGAATCAACATCGTGTGATTTTGAGTATAGGTTTTCCTTCGCGATCAAGTGCAATTGTCGAAATCTCCACGTACGTTTCTACGTTCATTCTCCGGATGCATTCATCATCAAAGATTGTCAATTTGTAAGGAAGAGTAAGAAAAATGAATCCTTGAAGTGGTATATCTCTAAAACTAACGTAGGAAAACGACACCAAATTTGGAGAATCATTTTGGCGTATGTGTAAAAAAATGTAATCTGAAGTTCACGACAATCATCGTGAAGTCTTCCAAACCCCCTTCATAAATCGAATGCTGCGGAAGTAGCTTGAATCAAGGCGCAATCTACCTCAATCAAGAAATTTCTGCACTGGTGGATTGCATTGACCAAGGAATCCAGAAATTTCTCCAATTGAATTTTCATCCATTAATACATAATTCCTACATTTTCTCATAATGTTGCAATTTTGCATTTTGTATAGTTTTCAAAGTGAATTGTGGAGCTCTAGTCGTACGATGCGGTTTATTGAATAGAGTAATTAGGGATAAGACGTGCTGTATGCGCATGAAACTGCGCCGCCATTAATAGGCGCAGTCCCCGGAAGCTTTTGACGACGCGATTTCGCCCTCAGCAACATCGCCCGTTCCTCCCCCTCCCCCCCCCCCTTTTTTTTCTTTCTTTCCCACCCAATGTGTCGCGTGAGGGTTCCTCTATTTTCTCACTCCGCCTTTTTTTTGCCGTTTACTTCTCACTCTATCTCACTACTTTCCACCTTTTATTTCCGCCATTATACACGGGAGAACTATTCACACGTGAAAGTTTGATGATAAGTCTATGGTCTAATTATCAAAATTATTGCCGGTCCACACCGACATTCTTCATGCTTTTACTTCGTTGACAATAAATGGATTATGCCATATAGTTCGAATCCGTAGGACACGTCCAACTTTAAAAATACCAAAGTCTTTTTCGTTGTAAGGCTTGACAAAATTTGCGGACTAGGATGAGGGCTGCAGACCGAGGCAAAGCCAAGGTATGCAATCAATCCGCCGAATGGCAAACACTTTCTCGCCAGAGCGAGGCTAGAATCACTCTTTACCCGGTACCAAAAAGTAGATTTCGAAACTAGGCCGAAATGGAATTCTCTTGCGATTGAGCGTTCGTGATCCGAAGAGCAGCCAAGGATCATAAACCCAATCACGGGAATAGTATAAGCAGGTAAAGGCGCGAGCAAAAAATCCCCAGAATGACAGCTTGCAAAATACATATCATACATTTTCTGCTTTCAAATTAGTGATTGTATGCGCGTGAAATGGAATTTAAATTCACTTATGGTTTTTTAAAACGTCTCGCCTATGAAAATATGATTTGAGGAGGGAAAGAAAACTGTTTCGGTAGAAAAAAAAGGCCATTGAAAAGAAACATTTTTCCAATGTTCTGGAAAGACTCATGTTCTATAGGTATCGCCTTCTCAAAAACCATAAACGACAATTTGTCGAAAAAAAATATTCCATATTTCGATACTCCAAATAATTTCTGTGGAAATATATTACCCCGATTTTTAGTTTAATAAGCAAATTAATAAGTACAACTTGAACATACAGATATATATATCTTCTCTCTGTGATTCGCTTATCACTGTTCAATAAAAAATCTTGACGCGCACAAACGCGCGAGTTCCTCCGCGTAATTTGCCTCATTACCCCAACTTTGCGTAATTGTTTACTCTACATCCTCCATTGTCTACTTCCCAACGTCTGCATCAACCCCATGGACCCATATTTTCCAAAATAACAATCAACCCAAAAAAAAAAAAAAAAAAATGCATCAGCCCCGACCCAATTCTCACCCTGCCACCTCACGCTCCTCAAGTAGAAAAACATTCAGAACTCCTCCAAAAACCAATACTCGAAGACGCCAGCGCAACAATGCCATCTTTCATCCCTCCTCTGTTTGGACTGAGCACGTTGATGAACTCCAAGTGCCCCGGTGCGAGCTTCGAGTTACTATAAGCATGAATGGCACTGTTCTCTAGGCCCTGGCGGCGCGTCACGAGAGAATCCCGGGTCGGCTGCTCCCTTCCCTCATTCATTTCCACAGTGTACCCACCTCCAACCCTGGAAGCCGTTTCGAGGATATAATCCCCTATTAACCGCCCTCGAGGTACCCAGCCTGTCTAATTTTTTCTTCTCTTTCTTCTTTCACTTCAGGTACCTAGGCCAATTGTTCTATCTACCTGCGCCATTTTTGCCCGCTGTCATCCCATTATTTTTCACTTTTCAGCTGACAAAATTGGTGAAAAAAAACCAAATTAGAGAAATTAGCGAAGGGGGCGCAGTTATTCACTTGGTTTACGCGGGAATTTGCCGAACAAAGAGATCGGGCACACGATGCGCGGGCGATATAAGTAATACGGCACTGCTATATGGTACAGTTTCGTTCAACTTCGGCTTCGGTATGAATAGCCGCAGGAGTGTAAGCGCAGTGGGGGACACTCAGCTGATTCAAAGAATTGATTAAACTCTATGTGATATTCCTACTTGGATAATCCAAAAGCGTGGCTCTGTCAAAAATAAATTTTCACATATGTTTTTTAAAGCAGAGCTGCGAGGTCGGTGAGAAAAAAAAATTGACGTAAATGCACGAAATGATTACGTAGTGGATTTGCGGAACAAGATTTTCATCTATATCTTTGATGGATCCTATAGTAAAAAGGAGAGACGAAAGAAACTATTGATATATATCGAAATTATCGAAAAGCGTAAGACCGAAACCGACGCGCCACCAGTCTGTGCGGCGGAAGAAGGAGTGCGCATGCGCAGCATGCGCCACCGTACTTGTATCACAAAATCTAAGGGACGTGGAGCAATTGGCGAGAGGACTTTTCTTTAGCAGTGAGTTCGACAAAGAATTTGTTAAGAAATATTTTCATCTGCGGTAGCATTTTGCGCCCTCGTCAATTGGGCGCGAAAACCGCGACCTCGCTAAGATCATTAGATTGCGGTTGTCGGGCGGGACAACACGAAATATCGTGTGATATTCAAATTGAAACAGCGAATTTCATTTTATTTCATATCTTTATCGAGATCAAACAGTTCCAAATCGAGTAATACATTCGAGCATACATACACCCTTGACTATAAATACAATGGAAAACAATGTTGACAAAACTTGAATAATGTCAGTATAAAAATATAAAATATAAAAAGAGTTTCCATTAGGCAAGAAAATCATATATGCGACAGTACCAATTTACGTGATTGTAATTAATTTACATAACTTGCATAATTGCAATAAAAAAATTATGACACTAGGGGAGCTTAGTCAATGTGATTATAGTCTTCACCGCATAGCGCGCATGCGCAAGAAAAACTTGCCCTGTCATAAATTACTATCGCAAAATATTTGAAAAAAATATATATATAATTATTTTCTGATACGTAAAAACCGTTTTCTCTCCAAATGTGGGGGCGCCGTGACTGTGCACATACGCTCCTGGCTACTATAGTCCACGAAAACTCGGCTCACACTCGGTTCGTTCGTGAGTGTCGCGTAGGCGCTCTGTGCTCGAGCCAGCAGCAGTAGCAGAATACACATCTCCGGGAACATTGTAAAAAAAAACCTCGCAATCCCAGTTGAAAAAAACAGCCCCACACAAAAACGCCCGCCCCCCCTCCCACCCACCACCCGCCTTTTTCCAACAGTTTGCAATATCATTTTAATCACTGACCTTTTCTTACTGTGTGAACTATAAAGAGTGACGTGAGATTGCAATCCAGTTATGCAGTGATAAAAAAGATCAATGAGAAAAAGAAAAAAATAGTGTCTGGCGGAGGCTAAATACACTTGCTCGTCGTCGACCGGTGGCCATATAGTGAGTGTCGTATTTACTGTCAGTAAATTGTGCGCGGGTGCGCATCATTACCTCTCACTCACTCCTTATTATCTTACAAAATTTATCTCCCCAAATCACATTGGTGCGCTTATTTCGCATCCTTTATCTCCCGTACATACCAACAGGGGTTGTATTAAATTTCATCAGAAAAGTGAATTAAAAAAAAAAAACAAATCACATGTAGTGAGTTACTCCGACTATCGATAGTCATTTTCGATAAAAAGAAACGGCAAAAGATAACATCGTAAACTCCAAAAAAAAAACTGACCATTGTAGATACTTCACCCCCCCCCCCCCCCTCGCCAAAAGAAAAACACAAATGTCAGTGTGCCTGTGAAGTGTACACCACAATTATATCGACACACTAAATTTATGGAATTTAAATAATAATAAGGAGGAAGGAAGTGGTGTGCGCGCGTGGAATTAAAATAAGTGTCTATCCTTCAAACATGTCAATAACTCAGTGTATCGTCCCAGTCATTGGAGGTATACGGCTTACGCACGGTAAATATCTATACGTTTCATACGTTATGGCGAAAAAAAAGGAGAGAAAAAAAACGCACATTGTGCCCCCCCCCCCCATTTGCCTTACCATTCTACTTGGAAAACCTAGGTAATACGGAACGTACCACGTCCGCTACGCCCCCCCCCCCCTCCTTTTTCTCCTAGCGCGACCCCCCCCCCTAAAGTTGTACCTACAAGTAAAACCACTGAAAATACTAGTGCACATAAGAGCGTGTGTATGAGATACTTGTGTGGGTATATGAAAGGAAGAAAAAGTAAGAAAGCTCCGACTGCGGCCCCTGGAGGCGTTTTTTTGATGGATAGTACTAGTACTTGAAGAAATTGTAACATCCATTTTTTATCTCATAAAACAGATAATTTTTCAAAATCCTCGCGGAATTGGCGCGCAAAAAAAGCCCATGGAATTTTGTACAATTTCATGGCCAAGTGGTAGAAAGGATTATGTGCAATTTTTTGGACGAAGCAAGTGAACATTTCACGCGTTTTATAGAAATTAGTTTAATGAGGTATGTGATTAGTTTTGAAAAATTGCATCTCCGCAAAATTTTGGTATATATAAGTTGACGTCACGTTTCACTCACTCAACCGCAGAACTAATATTCTTAGTCTACTTGTGGCCATTTTCGTGGTTAATGTCAATTTGACAATAAGTTGTAGGTTTTTCGAGTAGTTTTTGGTAAATTTTATGGTGTCAAATTGAGGGCAATTTATTCAACACAGAAAGGAAAAATTGTTCATCATTTCTTCAAACAATAGTATTGCATATTTTCAAGTATTCGCATTTTTCGGTCGGTCCAAAACTTGCTTCTGATTGGTCATGCTAACCTCCAATGCCTAACAGTTCCATTTACTCACCCCCACTCAGTTTTACTTAAAGATTTCCATAATTAAATTAAAAGAGAATTGATTTGTGTTTGAGCATGACTATAAACAATTCTTAGTTTGAAGGCACTTTTCCACGCCCATTTTCCTGATATACATCATTAAACATTGTTAATAGACGATAAGCCAAGGTTTTTAACCAGCAATCGCCAAAAGTCACGTGGAAAATTGCTTCGAAACTTTGAGCATCGTTTTAACACATACCTAACAATGCGTTACCCAATTTTCACTGAAACTGACGGAATCGTTGTTAAGTTTATTCAAAAATTTCTTTATAAAGCGAATGTGGCAGTACCTTCAGTTTCATTACCTTTTTCCGTCTGTTTAAAACCGCCACCTAACTTTTGAAGAATCAGCGCTGCATTCTTTAGAAACTAACCTAAAAATTTGACTCAAATGATGAAAATTGCGCGTAACCATTCGCACAAAATATTTTCCAAATTATATTGTCCATTAAAAATTCCCAATACCCTGCCCTTAAGATACTTCACTATAATAACAGATAAAAAAATATATATACCAAGAAGATTCGCCGCAAATAATGTTCCATTCACACGAACAAGCGCTTCCCGCAAAATTCACCCAATAAATCAAGTGAAAAGTGTTTTTTTGAATGGAAACGTATGTTGACTCATATTTTCGATCCATCCGTCGGAATTTGCCATGCGTACCCCAGGCCCTAGGCGTTGTTATTTTTTTCTCTCTCCTTTACATATTCCGTGTAAAATTGCATGTGGCTCAGTGTCCCGTGTTTATTTGCCCGGTGGACTCTGTTGCGAGGGGAAGAGCCCAGGGCCCAGAGGAGGTGCGGCGTTGCCTGTCTACTCCGTTGGCTCTCAAACCTTCTATTTTTTTTTTCCTCTCTTTCACTTCTCTTTTTTTTTATTTTCTCAAACACACGTATAAAGCCCCTGCCTACGCGCGTGCGTCATTGTGTGCCGGAGTTTGTGTTCGGAGCACTTCGGCGTACGTTTGGAATATATCCCGCGCGCCCTGCGCCAATCCACCGCTCATTCGTCCCACTCTGCGCATGTCTGCGGGCAACACTGACGTAACACACGCGCAGAACAAAAATTCACTGCAATTAATTTTATAAAAATAAGGTAATATAACTGAGGCAAAATTTGGAAAATTCAGGCCATCAATTCTCTATATTTTATATCTTTGGAAATATTTTCAATTTCAAGAATTTAAATTCTTACACATTCATTGCGCACACTTGCTCAATGTTTTACTAAAATTTAAACTTTAAATAACTAATACGTCCTAAACATCCCACTATCTTTATTTCTAATGAACAACTTACATTATACAATATTTAATAAAATAGAAAATTGGGTAGTTACGGAGGATCAAATGTGAGTTTTTGTGCGCATGCCTCAACACTGATGTAACACACATGGAAGTGGATTTAGCGGAGTGTGAAGCCTGTGTGAGCGCTCGCGCAGTCCATCTATCCTCGTTAAACTCGATAGTCTCTTTCTCATGCCTTTCTTGTTATTCTCGTTATGAAAATAATAATAATAATAATAATAATAATAATAATAATAATGAAAAAAAAAAGAATACATTTGTCTTGCTTCTTCGTGTGCAACTGGGGGTCACTCGCACGCGCTTTCTACACCCCTCTCCGACATTTCATTCCTTGGGCAAAATCCACTGTCTCTTTTTTCCACATTGGTGAAAGAGAGAGACAGATGATGCCGGGGCTCGTGTCGGACGCGCGTGTACGGCCCCGTATATATCCCACTATATGTGTACCTGCAAAACCCCCGGGTTTTGCAGAAGAGAAGAGACGAAACATTGAAGAAGCGCTAGTGCCTGTATAACACCAAGCAGTATCGTCTATTTATACGACGACCATATGCGACTTGTATTTTTTAACGAATAGTTATTTCTTTGATTAGGTGGGTGGGTGGGGGTGGGGGGGGGGGAAGGCTGCAGGGTTCAGCAGATAATACCCACCATCAATTTCCCCTTTTTTTAACGCTTCGATGCGATTCGGATAGGCAGCTGATCAAGACCTGCCGAAAATGGGTAGACCTTACCACGTGGTCCATGATTTCGGGTTACGGATATTATTTTTCGAGAGAGATTTTCACTGGAATTGTTACTCAGTAACGAAATTTTCTTGTTGATGAATGAAACAAAAATGATATATTAATTGATAAAATACAAAACCATATGTTGTTGATTGAGAAACAAGAATTGCGGGTCAAATAAATGCACCCCCCAAGGTAAAAATTCCACTCCCCAATTACCAGTGCCTTTTAAATCGATCAATTTTTTAAAATGGAAAAATTATTCGCTCTCTTTCTAGCTTGAATGGACGTGAAAAAAATTCAATCGAAATTTAATCAACTCCAAGTTGCGTAACGATGCATCGATTGGAGAGAAATTGTTACGCAACAAATTTTGATTACACACACACATGTGTATGTGTGCACATGCACTTGATTGTAGATTGCCCAGCGTTAATAATACCTTGAACCATCATGGAGGAGTGATTTTTCAATTTTGAGGATAAAGCACGGCGAAACTGAATAGAAGATAAATATAGAATTAGGAAAAAAAAGGATGAACATTATTTCACGTACGATTTTGACTCCTATGTAAGAGCGTAATTGAATGAAGCTTCATCAATGATCTGATCTGAGAGGCTGGAAAAACTTGTGCGGAAGTTTCTCTAGAAACGGAAGGTCTAGAATGAAGATTTCCGAGCCTGGAAATAGCTCGGTCCAGAAACTCATCTTAATACCTCTCAGATGCTGAATCAACTATTGCCTCCTGTGTACTCCGCGATTTATAGATAGATGTAGATTTTTCGCAATTTGTTTTACGTCATTCGGGGTAGAGAAACCAAATGTCGCCAATTGTTATGCGCTTCATTGCAATGATATAAACCTATGTGTCGATTAATTAGTAATACGTAATAGGGAAGTTACCTCAAGCCAACTTCCCCCCCCCCCCCCCCCCCCCCAATTTATTTATTGACGCATTGTTCATGAGAGGTGTAATTCACTAAATTGCTCTCTTTCCTGAGATTAATTATCCTTATGCCCTTAAAATGACTATTAATTTTTCTCTTCGAAAATTCAATTCCTACCCCCCCCCCTGCCCCCCTCCCCCCGCCAAAAACGTATTCCGAAAAAAACCTGATTTATAAACACTGCAAAAATCACGTTTGTGACACCCAGAGCTATTGCCATCAATTTGATTTTTTTCCGCAAACGAAAAAAAAATTCACGAAAAAAACACATTTTTCCGTCACGCTCCGACCGCGCGTTGCTCAATATATATAAGGAATATCTAATTTTGCAATTGTTAACATACGAAAAAGACGGAGTGATCGATATCATGTAAGTTCCTCTATTGAGGATTGAATTCCCACACACACTCCTCCTCTCCTCCCCCCCCCCCCCCCCCCCCCCGCCGTCGATCCTCATCCCCCACCCTCACCCAAGAGCCTATTCTGACAAGAGAGAGAGAGATGATGTGTGTATGTGTGTATGTGGATTTGGAGAGTGAAAAAGGGACGTCCGTGAAGCCAAGGAATTTTCTCACAATGGATTGATCGTGTTAGTGAGAGAGCGACGCGGAGTGCGACGGACCACGACGCCGCGAGGAGGCGTACCACCACCACCTCACCTCCGCATCATAGTGGGGCCACTATAGTATCCCAACGCTACTGCAGTTCATGCTCTTCATCAACGATTACTCCACGATAATCAGTTTTCTTTTCCCCGACGAGTCGACTGAAACTTGGTGGATGTTAACCGCTTTTTCAATACTCTTCAAGTTCTTTTCTTTTTTTTTTGGTGACTTATTTTTGGAAGGTGCAAATTTCTTTGGCCCTATCAGTCGGCTCAGGTGCTCGGCATTCAGCGGCAGAAAAAAATGAGCAAGACAATGCGATAGGTGTGAGCTTTTTTTACGACAATTTAGGAGAGCAGAAGAGTTATGGAGTCTAACAAGACGCTAGGAATGGTCGGGTTATTAATAGATTGAACCCTGATTCGCCTTTTCTCCTCAATTGTTCAGTGTGCTCACCACCGAGTGAAATTAACCGTGAAAATGTGAATATTACGCTTGTGAGTGCTGATTTTTTGGAGTTTTTGCGGGGACCAGGCGTTGAAGGATGAAACCGGGAAAAGTCGTTCTCCAATTTCGGTCTTTCAAAAAAATTAAGAGCTTGGAATCGAAAAAATTTGGAACTTTTGTTTTTGTACATACAATTGTTTCAACGTGGCTCAAAAATGGTTAAAGGGTTAAAAGGTCAAACGAGTTAAAAAATGTTTTAAAAAAAAAATTAATTAAAGATTGTGTTAATACATATATACAGTATATATATATATGTGTGTAACGATAAAGTGGAGAAAATTGATACCAACTGCTTTGTTTTTTCAGAGAATGCTTAAAATCTCACCAACCTCTTAAATTTCGTAGAATTAAGTAACACAATCCGATCACTATTTCATTAGCACCTCAGATATTCTGTTTCAAAGTTTCCGTGAAATATATCAAATATACAATTGCATTACATCCATCATAATTCAATATTTCTAGGGATCTACTCACACAATTTTTTTAAATGTGTGTATCACATTTTTTTAAATTGCAATTTTTTAATGTCGTTGGGCTTTAAATAAAATTAAAAATAGAATCTGATATTTGGGAAAATATGTTCGTAATCGTAAATTAAAATTTCCGAACATTAATATTGAACAATAAGGCTCAGATGCCACTCGGAAGTAACAAACCGACCGAAAAAAAAAAAAAACAGAAATGACCAATTAGTGCATCCGGCAAATGCATTCTACCCATTGCCAACAATTTTTTTTATTTTTTATCATTTGTGATAGTTCTTTTTTCTCTTGTCTGCACAATAGAATTATTGAGCAACAGTGATGGAGATGTGTATTGAATGTGTCCGGCTAAACTGGACTGCACACTGCTGTGCAGATTACACCGTCATTTTGCAAGTGACGCTTTTGCAAACAGCGTGAGTAACTTTTGTTTAATTATGTATAGCGTGAAGATACGCTGGACTAGGCGATTATGTTAATGGTAGTTTTACTGGTGGAAAAAATGGTAGACGGCCAATAGTCACAACAGCTATTCATCAACACAAGTGACATTCATTTTTTTTTTGCCGGATTAATGCCACATTTTTTACTTCCTTCACAATGAGCAACTTTCATGGGACTCTATATCTGCCAATTATCGCGGTGATACATTGTTATTATCTATCAGATAGTTCAAATCGTTACAACGATTATGAGAAACAAAAAACGGATATCAAATTAAATTTGACAATTAAAAATTTATAATCAATCATTTTCAAATCCAGGTATTTTGGTTATGACCTGCAAGCATCCCAACATATTGCATTTGTGGCCAAAACATATATAGTATACATATCTGCCAGCTACAGCTGTAGCTATATATATATATAATGTTTCCCATATGCAGGAGACATGGAATACTTGAGTTTGGGAACATCCAATGAACCTAATCTTCTATTTAGATGGATTCAGAAATGTTATCCAACGATTTTAGGCGAATTGTCATTCGGTCGATGATGCTTCCAGAAATTACACCAAATGCTTCTTCAAATTACATGGTTCTCACTCCAAAATTCCTGTCGCCAGAAAATCCATAATTTTGGATTTCCCTAGCCTAAAGACACAGTAACCCAATTGGGACGAGGCGCAAAATCCTCTAAAATGTGATGAATCCGACCTAACTTATTGGACCCTCCATAACTGATCTCCAACTTCAGCAGATTGATTACCAATCCCTGGATAACGAGTGACCTGCTTGTACTGAAAAACTATTATTGCAGTTGTAAAATGCAGTAAATGAATTGGTAAAACGACTAAGCAACTTCCCTATCACTGAGCAAGTGAAATGAATAGAAATACTGGGTGGGTGGGGGGGGGGGGGGGAATCGGAGATAAAAATGGATGGATGGCTGAGATGAATTGAGTTTTTGTTTGGAACGAGAGTGGATGAAGCGCAAACGATGACTCGAGTGCGTAAGATTCCAGTCGTGAAGAGTAGGTTGGGGGGGGGGGGGGGGGGGGGTACCATATACTCGAGCGTAGTACTCTCGAGCGTAAATATATTCTCGGCTACGAGAATCGTTGCGCTGGTGGCGTATGCGCGCCTCGTCTCTACTTTAGGTACAAATGTATGGATATAGATATACACACTGTGTTACCACCACCACCACCCCCTTTCCCCCTCCCCCCTCTTCCGCGCACTGGTTGACTCGATCTTTCCATCTCTTATCCCTCTCGTGTCTTTCTTCACCACCACTACCACCCCTCCGCCCCCCCCCCCCCCCCCCCCCCCCCCCCGCTAAAGCCTCTTCAGTCGACTCTCGCAGTTTCTATGGGGAATGACCTAATAAAATCTCTGGCCATTACGAGAATTCACACATGCTCTTTTCAATGTATTTTACCAAAGTGCAGAAAAAAAGACCTCGCAGGGACAGACCTATAACTTCCCAATTTTGTGTTTTTCTTCAGCAGTATTGAAAACTTATGTTAAAAAGTATGTTATGACGTCAATGTATATTGTTATATCTCATTATAGGCGATGGAGTAAAATTCAAAAAAGCTTACGGGTTTTTGAAAACTGAATTTTTTCGTTGTCGAGAATTTTTTTTTCGTGTATATATTTATACTACTCAAAAACCGTCTCATATTATATATATATATATATATCTATATGGGCCATTCCAAGCCAAATTTACCACTTTGAAACCTGACCTTATCTCATTCGGTTCATATATTCTTTTCTCGATGCTCCATCATGAGAAAAGGAGCCTAATTTTCTTTTTGATTTTTTTTTGTTAGTTAACGTTTTCTAAATAAGTTTTCAAAGTCGATTTCCACCCGCCTAAATGCAAAAATATAAAAAATGCGGTCAATTTTGTGATTTTCGTGATAAACACTAAAATATTATGAATTACGACATGGTCATTTAGGAATACCTCAAATAACTTTTCCTCTTTGTATAGAACTCGGTTCCATATTTTTACAGTCACTGCATATTTTTTTATTAATTTTTGAGTGGAGTGTGGTCGAGAGAAAACTGCGCTGCGCTCGCGGTGCGACCAGTTACGTTAGAGAATTTTGCCATGCGACGTTGCCACGTGTCGCGTTGTGTTTCGTTTGGAATTAAAAAATTCCAAAAGAAACCATAATTCTTTAAATTGATCATGCTTTCAATTATTAGTTATATATATGATGAGTTTCAAGTCATTCAACTTTGCGTGTATTTGAATTTGGCGGGCTTTGAATTGGGTACTGCGAAGCGCCCTGGCAACATCGCGCTCAAGAAGATACGGACTGCGCTACGCTTACCACGCAACTAGATACGTTTGGTGGAGAGATGCGACCACTCGGGTTAAAAAAAATTACTCAAAAAATTTTTTTTTGCAGCGTTGAAAATTGAATTACACAGAAGTAAATTCGAGAGTGCCGATGGGAAGAATTAAGAAATCGTCTTTCTTTTCGTATTCTACTCAATAAATTTCAAAAGACATTTCGAGCCTTTATTTTTATTTGACTTCCAATACGCACAATGTTGTACCATTAAAATCCCACGCTAAAGCTACACCATACCAGTCAAAACATTGAAAATATGAGATTTATTCGAGTACTAACAGCTATTCTGATATACAGAATTTTATCCCCGAATTTATCTGCTTTGAACAAGAAAAATCTGCAATCATGGGGACATCGCCCTTTTCGTTCGTGCCGCAATTCTTGGCATTTTTTTTGCTTTTTTTCTTACAAAAACATTCAATATTTAGTGGTTCTTAGAGTTTAATCTAGAATGATATATTCAGATGATATCACCACAGCGAATTTTTACGCGACCATTTGAAAAATCAATGATTCAACTTTGCTTGATGACTTGAGAACACCAAAGAACTTTTCAGTAATTTTTTCTCTCAAATATTGTTTCTATCTTTTAAGATTTCACGTATATTCTCAATGTCATTATTTGGCTAAGGAGACATTTTGAGGAAAAATTGGAGGAAAAAAAGAAATTATGAGAAGTTTGTTTTTCGACAATAAATGTCATTTCAGAATTTATTTTGTCGAGTTTTTTTTTTTTAATTAAAAATTTCATTTTTTTATTTAGAATTCAGAATAGTTTCAGGATTTGGAAATAAATTGAAAAGTATCGGAATTTTGATGCATACACGCGGGTGGAACAATTAGGAAAAATCACGTCAAAAAAAAAACAAAATGCTTCCCTACCCAAAATCACCAATATTCAACTCACAAAAAAAAAAAAAATCTCGCAAAACTTCATTCAAAATATAATCCACCATCAAAAATCAATAGCTATAGTCAATCCACCGACTCCCCCTAAAATTCAAGAACCACCAAAAATCCCGAATAATTCAATGTGTCTGCACTGATAACACCATCGTATGGATTTTAATCTGAATTACGAGTTTTTTCAAGTGTCTAGAATCGTATTTCAGTTTCCCGAATTATTATTTCATCGCAAACTGTTTATGAATTCAAGACTAACATGTCCAAGAGCAATCCGTCTTTCCTGACGATATGTATGCAGAAGCTATACGCCCCCCCCCCCTCCCCGCCACCCCCCAGATGGGAAAAAAATCTGAGCTAAATGGATATAGCTATGTGTGGGTCGAGCCCATAGTAGAGTGAATTTCGATACATATATCGATTGACTCGACATGTCGATAAGATAAACGAGTTTTGCACGTGAGCCCCGAGACGAGTGTATTACAGTGCCCTCCCCTGTTCTATACATACTACTACGATTTTCTCGTCTACGTCAGGAATGATGACCTGATACTCAGAAGTACCTAGAAATAGGTGAATCATCAATTGAAAATTTCATCTAAAGTTCCTCAATTGATCGAAAAAATCCACTGGTCTCCATGGAGATATATCTATATATACAAAACTTTGCAATGATTTGAAAGAGCTTATAAGCTGTGGAAAACACTTGCTGATTGACGGTATAAATTATTTTACGTTCAAAAATTGGGGGACCGTCCCAGCCACGTGGATGGGTGTCCACTAGCCCTTCCGACAAAATGTTCAAGAGTGGGAAGCGCAAGAGTGATGGACGGGGGAGAAAAAAACTTTTGGATTTTCTTTTTGAGAATCATTTTATCTACCGCTAAACCTAGAATGATCTACACCTAAAATTATCTCAATCGATCATTTTACTAAATTGAAGTGTATTAAGACAGACGCTCCATAATATTCAGTATGTTTATACAATACAACTGGCGCGGAACAATTGGCCATTATCACCGTATTGATGATAGCAAACACTACAAAATAAATGGCTAATGAGTAAAAATAGCGTAGTCATAAAAATTGTAGTGGGGCTTCCTTGTCTTTTATCTTGCCTTGAATCCGATAACATTTAATCTAGGAATAAACTGATCCAGCTGGTTTTTATTGACCATTCGCCTATGCCTTATTTCAATCGCGATTAGTTTTAATGTTTTTTTTTATGAGCTTTTACGTGAATATGTATGTGCCTAATTCGGGGCTATTGTTTAATCCATATTTTTGGTTATCTTCATTCATTTCATTGAACAGTTGGCTTTGCGCATCGGAGAGATCATGGGGAATCGCCAAAATCTTGTCATTGTTGAATGATCACGTGTAAATTTGGGAAGCATTTTTCAAAAAATTCTATGTGTGGCGGGCCATGTGAAAAGGGCCCACTTTGATGTCGGATTCAGCTTTCGAGATATCTGACCGAAATTCTTAGAATTTTGCATCTCGCATAAATTTCCAACATTTCAGGCGTGTAAAAAACTTCAAAATTTTCGAATTTTTAAAAAAAATTTGCAAGAAAAAAATTTTTAGACACTGAAAACGTTAAAATTAAAAGGAAAAGCAATTGGGAAAAACTTGAAAAAAAAATTTGGAAAAAACCAGAGTTTCAGATCTTCACTTTTACAAAATTGGAAAAATAAAAAAAAAAATAGAAAAAAAATTTCCAAAAAATTCCGAACAAGGAGAAAATTTGATGCTTGAAAATAATCTCATAAATGACATCCTGCTTCCATTTCAAAAAATTTCACCACTATATCGTACATAAATGTATGCGCACATTTTTTCCAAGATTGTATCACTTTTTTTTTCTATTGAACAACAAGGCACAAGCTTCTGACTCGACCACTTTGACGAAGTCTAATTCAACCGGCTCGGATTATCAATTAGACATCTCTGGCTTCCCTCTATCGCCATATTTTTTTTTATCCTCCTCTTTGTCTCGGAGGCACGATTCGTGACACTGATAACCTTGGAGTCGCAAAATTGTGGGTAAAAAGTGAATATATATTTACTGGAGCACATAGCGTCTTGAGTGCTGTGATAACATGTATTCGAAAGGCATTTTTTTTCTCGATCTTTTCTTCTTCTTCTCAGATTACTGAACTTCTATAAACTACGATCCCTATCCATTACACGGACCCATGAGCTATCTTGTTAGTTCCTGGAAGGCCATGGAATATTTCTGACGCTGGGAATAACGCAAAAAAAGAAGCGCATATACAATTGTTTTTTTTTCCAAGTCATGGTGTGATGATTTCGCTGGTATGCAATTAAACAATCGGTAATCGCATTTATTGACTGTGATACTGTTCGTGAGAAGAAGATTCAATTTATCTGTCAGTGTTTGAGGAGGGACTACTATAACTTGAATATGCTGAAAACGAATCGGAAATTTGTGATATGAGTAATTTCGTTGCGTGTGTGTGTGTGCCTAGGTGGGTGGACGTGTAGTGGTGTTTGGCTGGGCGGTTGCGAGGGTGGGTGGGTCGGCCGATGGGTGCGTGGGTGGATCAATGGGTGGGTAGGTGAGTGGGTGGGTGGGTGGTTAGGTGAGTGGGTGGGTGGGTAGGTGAGTGGGTGGGTGAGTGGGTGGGTGAGTGGGTGGGTAGGTGAGTGGGTGAGTGGGTGGGTGAGTGGGTGGGTGAGTGAGTGGGTGGGTGAGTGGGTGAGTGGGCGAGTGGGCGGGGGGTGGGTGGATGGGCGCTTTGTAACCCCGTATCTCCACAACGGTTACCAATGAACTCTCGCAAAAATAAAAATGTTTTTCCCGTCAAAATACACACTGCATATAACATATTTTTGCCTACCTTGCATAATTAAGACGTAACCACCAGTGGAATTTACAGGGAACTTTCGAGTGTTTAATTTTGGCGTGCGCGCACACTCCACCAGATTACCTACAAGTACATTGATAGAAAACTCTGTTGAATTCATATAGCTGCGAATTGAGCATCAGTGACTAATAATGAAATTCGGTAGCAATTAAAAAATATGCTAATTGCTCAGATAATTTTTAAGAACTTTCAAACATTACAACGCAACTTTTCCCATAGAAGTATAAAAAAAAATGAAAGTTTTTTGAAACTCTGTTTCAACATAGCTTCCTATTTTCATATCAACGAAAATTCGATCATGCGAAATAACTTGAGAGCGCGGTATCGGGCATTCATACAGATAAAATTTTTTTGAATAACAAACAAGTGTCTCGGTCGTGTTTTTATATACTTACAGACTCTTTTTGAGAGCCGTGTGGGAGTAAAAAATGGTTTTTACACGACGGGAGAATTTTAACAAAAATTGATTGCTCCTTAAAGCGGCAACATAAATCTTTGCCATATCGTTCTATCAGTTGCGCGGTTCGATTTTTTTTTAATGTAGTTTAATAACAATTTCAACCCAAAAATACAATTTTTTTCAGTGATCCTATAGATAGTTTCGTACTATAGATAGTTTTAGTAAAAAAAAAATTCCGCAGAAGCCTCCCCGTTCGCCAAAGCGATTTTACGTATCGCCTATACAGATTTTTTCCCAAAAAATCCTATAGGATTTATTCATACGCCGAAGCAACGAATAAACGAATGAAGTGTGTATTTTGCAAATTCAAAAAAAAAACCACTCAGTCGATATTAAACGCAAATATTGAATGGAAGTATGTGACATCGTGAAAAAAAATTCCCAATTGAGTTAAGTGTTGGTGTGCGTATGTTGCGGCATGTACACAATAATAGTATTGACCAGTGTGGCTCACAAGATCCCAATTTTTTTCACCTCTTTTTTCCCTTGAATAATATCAAATTACGTGCGTTAAAAAAAAATGCAATAGGAGTGGAAAATATGCGGCTTATAACGTCACGAGAAGTGAGTTGGCGCGTGTCAAAATGTTGGATTTAATGCATGTGGATCTTCTCTGTGAACTGGTGTTATCGGCCAGCCTCCTCTTCTCAATTCGTGACATCATATCGTCCAAAGAGACAACGCGAGAGCATCTGGATAAATACCATCGTCACAAAATCATTTTTTTTCACCAAGTTAGATTTCAATCATCACTCCGCTTACTCATGTTCATGATCATCCTTTTTGCTCTTCTAATCTCCCACTCAGTTCGAATAAATCCCTCAAAGACAGTGAAATTAATGAACGACTGATCATTCGATTTCCCTTCAAATAAAATTGTCGAGCAGGTTTCTCCAATACAATCCTGTAATTCTGCATCCTGATCATCTGCCATCAGTTCTTTCAATTCTCTGGACCATCAATTATTCAAGAATCAATTTGGGATTGTGACGAATGTGGGCTGCACAAGAAACTTTCTGATTTTGACTGGTCGTCCTTCAATTAGATAATGGAGATAACACTGATGACAGGAGTTACTTGTCATCAACTATTCATCGTGCAGTTGAATATAGCCAAAGGAATATATGCTGATGGTTGAAGGATGGCAAAGTGCTTTTGCTAATCGTTGATGGTTGCATAGTTGAGACAAGTGAATTCGTTAACTATTAACGGAAAACCACTTAAGACATCTAAATCAAATCTACCAGTCAAATTCAATCGTTAACCATAACTGAACCGTTCTATCAGCGTAGTGGACAAGCTAGGCTATAAGCACCTCGTATTCTTTGGTTCCAGGGGAACCATTTCGCTTCTATGAACCATACCATCATCCAACATGCTGCGGAGGTTTTCGGCTGCATACACCGTTGGGCCAACACACACACACACACAGCATTTTTCATTTGCGATGGTGAAAAAAAATCTCCGAAATTCTGATCTCTGACTATTTTCCTTCTATACTCTTCCTCAGCTTCTTAAATCACAGAAAACCAGACATTATCCAAAAAGAAATCAGCAATTTTATTCTAAAAAAATTATAAGTGAAAGACACTTGGATTATCTCAACCAATAAATACATTATAAACCATAATTCAGGTAGATCGTCAAATAGTCGGTGGGCAGGGGGAGGGGGAGGGGGGTTATATCAACTATTCAGCAGAATGAAAATTCACTGGCGTCACCCGAGATCCATCATCATGTATAACTACACACATTGTCCCTTATTCGATGCGAGCGTCCACCGACAATCTCCTCTAACCATCCATTATTCACACCCGCTTGGCCCAATTATTCCCCTCAGCTGCTCACATATTAAACATCTCTCCCTCTTTCCTACTCTCCTAGATTTGAAATTCACAGCTTAAGGCTACTTAGCACTACGTCATTGTCCTTTTATTTTACCCGGCAGCAAAAGTGGTCAATCTTGGAGAACTTGCTTCAGCCTGACACGCGTTTTCTCGGAATATCTCAAAAACGAAGAGACATATGGAAATTTGCTTTAAAACAAAGTTCTAGGTCTCATTCTACTCTACAAAAAAGGTCTATATGGGGATACGGCTATCTTCGTTACATTTTGAGATATCCGGTGCACAGTGATGCAAGATGGAAATCAACTTCACTCGATTAACCATTGCGCTGGTGAATTGAAGAGCCTCATTATTCGTTGGCTTATCAGTTGCAAGTTCACTAGACGGAAAATGTTGGAAAATGATAGCGGCTATTATCTGCCAGTGGAATTCTTTCGAACATTGGTGCACGTTACAATGGCCGTTGAAAATTTGTAATGCCAATGCCGATCTTATCAATTTCATCATTTACAGGTTCATAAAAATCTAGCCGCTTATTTTTAACGGTGGCAAAAATTTTCATGTTGCCAAAATTGGTCGACTTGACAATTTACTGTCATCATGATTATTCCCTTTGCTGCATTCTGTTTTTATACGACAAAAAAATACTGAGGACTTTGCCACCCTGAATGTCAGTGTGATCCCATGCAACTTTGAGATTTTTTTTTTGCAATTGCTAGACGTCAGAAAATTCTCAAATTTTCAGGAGATGTCCAGCACACCCTCCTCCGGCAGCCACAAAAATTTCATCCAATTCTGACTAATATCATGATTAGAGAATTCCGACAAACTCCTTCGATGCTTCTGGTTTTTGCTGCATTGAAAAAGTGAGCAATCTCCATGGTATTCTTCTCCTCGTCATTAATTAAAGAATCACGAAGTCAATGTTTACGCATATTATACAGTCTGCCAAATATTCAACATGTTTACTCATGTAGACTACACGCGATAGGGGAACTGGAGTCAACTGGAGCGAGGGCGTCATCCGCATATTCCTCGCCTCCAGTGAACTCCCTGTCTCGCATCCTGAATATTTTCACCCCAACTCTCCCCCCCCCCCCACCCAATTTCTACTGGAGTCGATCCACCCTTGCCTTTCTATATGCGAAGCTATCAAGCCGAGCCCAAACACTTGCACATCTTCTACATTGCTCCAAGCACGAGGATGACGTGTCTCTCCTCCACGTCAATCTGTTTATGAATTAGAGGTATGTACCTAAAGCATATATAACTCCATTACGAGCTGTCGTTGTCTGATACGTCAGACTGGAGCGTGTAGAATGCACCATATTCCTGTCCATTAAATTTTATCAAGCCAGAGTGTACAAGATAGATAGATAGGAGAGCTATTTCAGTTATGGGATATAATGACCGAGCAATGCAAATTTTACAAATATTCTTGATCGAGGAAGGAGTTTTTTTTCACCTTCCCGATAGGGGAAGTTATTATTTTTCCCCCGATAATGAAAAATCGATTTGCCATCAGATCTTCAATGTCTGCTGGCTTCTATTGGTATTAACAATTTCAATCGTTTATAACGCTGTATCTCACGAAATATTATAGATACGCAAAAATGTGTCCAATAAATGTTGTTCCTGATACAAAAATACATATTTTGTCTCCTTTGACTTTTTTTGTATCTTCAACCGTTTCGGCGTTAGAGCGTTATAACCAATTGGAATCATTCAGAGAGCTGTATGGTGAGAAAAACGAGAGATTGGAAAGAAAGTACACACACACACACACGCCTGGAAAAAAATTGTCTGCAATTTAACGTTGCTTGAGAGAGGCGACGAGTTTGAAAAATATCGTTTTCCTTTTTTTATCTGCCCAGAGGTGGACTCTTTTTTTTTTACCCCTGACACGCCCTGTCAAGCCCTCAACCCCATATATATAAACCAATCGCGTTTATTGGTCCCCCGCAAAATCGATTCGTTCTGCCACACAGACGAGACTGCAGAGTATTGCATATATCGGCTGGACAACAATATATACCTATATAGGGGCTCGTGATGGGTGGGAGCGGGGGGTGGTGGGTGGCCGGGCGGGTGGGAGGGGGGGGGGGGGGGATTTTTACGTGCGCGCCACGCAATAAAGCCACGTGTTGACGATGATGATGGGGCGCGCGTCGATTCACGTATCGCGTAAGAGTCTCCATTGATTCGCGTCCAAGACCTCGGACGGTTCTATTGTATGGTGAATGTAAAAATAGGGGGTGATGCCGTGCGTGTTGAGGCTATTGAAGAGTGAAATGGTTTGTATGAAGTACGTTCTAACACCGCTTTTTATTACTAAAGCAGTACATGAAGTATTCCTTAAGAAAGGAAAAAAAAACGAAATTGCAATGCTTGACATTTCACTGCGTTGTCGATGGAGTAAAATGTTTTTCATGCTCATTCAATTCAGGGGAATATTTTAATCTTAAGTATTGGTGTCGTTGTGAATGGGGGAGAAATTGTAACAGTTTTACGCACAGGAGAATATTTCATGAGCAACTTCTGAGGAATTTGGAAAAAATATTCTCGAGACGCAAAACTCTCCACTGAAAAGCCTCACAATTTTTTCTTTTTTTTTGTAATGAGTATATTTTAATTTCACGGTAGTCTTGCATTTGCCCCCCAATCTGACATATCTTCAATTAACACTAGCGATCTTGAAATTTGCATAGTTCCGGTTTTAAATGAAGATCACATCTCAAAGGTGGGTGATTGCTATCTTAATTAAAGACCTATTTTGCACGATCAAGATGATACGCCGCACTCAAAACAACTTCATTGAACATGTAAAAAGTGAAGAAGTGCCTTCTTTAGGATTGCACCAAGACTTAGGTTGCGCAATAGGCACGTGTAGGTTGTAACTTGAGGCCTATTTCGTGACTTAATATTCGGCTGCACTTCGGCCGCTTCATATGCCCAATATTGAGTCGCTAATAGTTGAGTTTTTAAAGAGCTACGCCGGAGACATTGATGGAACTGTTCAAACGTTGTGAATGCCTTACCTTGATTTATACAGACCTCTAGTTACCATCCCAGAGCGCCGCATTAAGGCATCGATCAAGCTTGATTGAAATGCTCGACGCAATTTAAATTAACATTGTATATTATTTAAAAGATCCTTTTTTGAACTGAAACTTCTACAGGCGCCTTTGGATGTGAATCAAATACACGCGAGTCCCTATGTTACAAAAACCGACACCATTGGGGAGGGGGAAGCGCCACGTATGGAGTGCGTACGCACTTTACTCGCTAGGATGTAGAGACGGTATGCGAGGTACGGGGAGGGGAGCACGAGAGAGAGAAGAATAGAGCATTCACGCACATCTAGACCCATTTACAACGTGTTGCATGGGAACGTCGATAATGACGCGTTCGTCATGATTTAACGCAGGGCGTAAGATGGCGCTATGCGCATTTTCTATCCACGGTAAAAAGCCAGCTGTTTTTCAGTCTGGTATATTAATGTATACGTTATATATGTGCCGAGCGTTATTTTCTATATCATAATTTATGTCCGGAATAATTTGGTCTGTGTGTTAATCAAAAGTTTACGTTTCTTCAGCTATCACAAACCGATAATTTCATTTGTAGACAATCGTGAGATGGAAGCAGAATGAAAAATCTTTTGTATATTGATATAATTGGATTGTTTTAAATCATGACCTCCGATTTACACTGATATTAGAGCCACTGATCCTATCCGAGCCTCAGCACCCGAAAAAAACATTTACAGAATATCATAACATCTCTATCAATTCGGCCTCTACGAAGTTTCACCTCTGTCGAATAGCTCTCTACGCACATTTCCCTTGAATTCCATGCACCGAGGCAATAAGCACCATATATATCTACATGCCCTGTATCTTCAACTGAACCCACCCACATAGCACAACCCATGGCCATATGGCCACCACCTCCGTTCATTCACAGACTTCGCTAAAACCAAAGAGAAAAAAAAAAGAAGGATCGCCATGAGCCGCAAAATTCAGGGAGACACATTCCCCGGGTTCTCCACCGTTGGAAAAAAAAAATCACGCCCCCGGGGCCCCTTCATTGATTCCCCGTCGGGCTTCTCTCAAATGACGTTCCAGTGCGCCCCATAGTAAAAGGATCTCTTCTCCCTCGTCTCTTGTCTCAGGAAACCGTACTCCTCCGCCTAAAAGAACAAAACAAAAAAAAAAGAAGAGGAAGAAGAAGAAAAATAAAAGGAGGAATGACCTGATGGGCAGGTGCACTTGGGCCCCTCTTCCCTTTTTCCACTCGAGCTTTTCGTCTCATTTTCCTCCACAACAGCCAACTCAAGTGAGCCAGGGGGGAGGGGGGGAGGGAATACTTGAGAAACTGAAACTACAACCCCCTAAGGACAATAAACATTTTGTGATTTATTGTTTTTCGTGGGTTGAAAATTGTCGCGCAAGCATCATTCCCCGGCTACGGTACCACCGTCTATATTACATCTCAAGAAGATATGTCATTGTGGTACGAAAAGGTCCTTGGCAAATGGACCCCCCACTGGTGAAGCGAAACATTTTCTCCTTGCTATTGAGAAATAGAAGTGTAGTTGAACTTGGTATCCCAAGCCTGTCAGGTGCATCAGGTATCGGTTACATGTTGTTAAAGCCCCCCCCCCCCCCCTTGTAACGAATAGTATACACCTAGCTATTTCTTTTCAAATGCGCAGGTGCATAAAGCCCCCTTGGGTATACCCATTGGGGTATCAATTCACCTTTACGGGAGTCGCAAATGATGGGGAGGTGCAACAGTAATACCCATACTCCATCTCTTAATTTTACAATGGATGGACTGATCCTTTGATTCAGAGTTAGTGAGCCCTCTAAGCCCAATGTGCTGCATTGTAGATTTGGGGAAAAAGCTTTATGGTTATTGTTCTTGGGGCACTAGAGGGATTTACTGCTGGCACTTGGGGCCCGGTGTAAACACACTTGCATCGGGCAATAATTAATATTATGGAGTGAATAATCAAATTAGTGGGAGATGCTGACTGGATGAGGTGCTCTGATTGTTGAGGTTGGACGAATTCGGTTCTGGAGCTGAGCGTGATGCAGATCTTTGGGGGGGGGAGGCTGTCTTCAACATTGGGAGGATTTTATGTGGCATTTGTAATTTTTTTTGCCCTTTTTTTAGGGCTTCAGCATTGCAATGTCATATATTGGCAAGGGTTGGTGGATTTTTTTAGCCACCCTCGTTGGCAATAGTGAAAATAAGATTTTTTTGGGGACAATTTGAAGGTTTGTCACAGTTGAAAAAAATTTAGTCATTGAAAATACAATTTAGGATACCTAAATTGAGTTTTTGAATGTATTGAAATGATTGTATGAAAATGTTCATAATCGTAGAATTTGCTGATGTAGTGAAACTCGGGTTGCAACAATTATTATATAATCTATCATGTGATTGTTGAATAGATAAAAAATGTTGATACCAAAATCGAATGTATAAATTGGGGAAAAAGCTCAATGTATGATAAATTTTCATAGGTTCATTGTTTTACTTCCACTTATGTCTTTTTTTTTATAACAATTTTAACAAAGTCAAAAATATTTTTTTTAAAAAATCCGAATGCATCTCCACCCCAATTAGAGCTTGTGGGATTCCTTTGGTTAAGACCCTCATAATTCAAACTGAGTCAAGTCATTTATGATTGACAATTGCATTAACTTTTAGGAGCATGAATTAATGAATTGGTGGGAGCCAATGGAAAAGTTCCGGATGCATCATTCATGTCATTGATTAATAATGGAAGATTTCATTTACTATATGTCAAATAATTTAATTCGTGGAATGAATTACTCCGGAAATTGAGTTGTTGAAGATCTTAATTGAAGTATGGAAAAAACAAATGGAGAAATGAACACACCCACCCACATACCAACCCCCACCCACCCACACGCCAACACCCACTCGCCCACCCACCCACCCATCCTCATCCCCATATGAACACCCACCCACCCACTTTATCCACCCACCAACACCCACCCACCAACACCCACCCACTTTATCCACCCATCAACACCCACCCACTTTATCCACCCACCCACTTTATCCACCCACCAACACCCACCCACTTTGTCCACCCATCAACACCCACCCACTTTATCCACCCACCAACACCCACCCAGCCTCTACAATAACTTCCCTAGATCGATGAAAAAAAATAGCAAAAAACAGGCGCTAAAGTGAATACACATAATTCCTCGGAATAGAAGAATATAAAAAAAAATTCATTTCACATAAAATTCATATAATTTTTGTCATAATTATTGTCCTACATCTTCCCATGTGAGTCTTCATAATGCCCTCGACTGGCCATTGGAGATTGTTCTAGGTTTCTCTAATAATAAAGTTATTATCGTAAATTGTGGTAAGTCAGAGTTGAAGTTATCCACCCCCGGAGATGATAATGTCCTCGTAATAATGTTTCAGTTTATTTGCATCATTAAGATAAAACAATTTTATCCGTCATTCGCGACCCCTCGTGAGGTAGTTGGAGATAAATTGAAAATTCATCAAGTTATTTCTAGGAAAAATTTTTGTAAAACGCCCATGACAAGGGGCCAAGTTGGAGTCCCCTTTTTTTGGTGTTGTCTGAGCCTTCTACGGGGGTGCAATAAAATATTTCGCGCAATGGTCCCCTTCTGCTTCTTCTCGTTGAGGCCTCTATTCATACTGGGGATGTCTTGGGGTGCTATTGGCACTGGCTCAGGTATCGGTTACAAGTTGTTAAGGACCGTTAAAAGGTGAACCCAACGTGAACGGTGCCGCAGGTGCGGCTGTATGGGTATCACTACGCTTCTCTTTATTCTACATTTTTCCTTTGACCTTCTCCTCATTTTCACAAATACTCTTCCTGGGATTTCAGGCTTTTTCTTTTGAACGGCGCCGTGGTCTAGCCGTGCCTATGAAACTCTCACTTTGGGAAACATTTTTTAGGTAATTTTAGCTGTAGAAGGAATGGATTTTTCGGGCCAATTACGGGAATTGAAACCCCGACTTTTTGATGAGATAAAATTTTTTTCTCACTTGGCCCCATAGGATTAGGATTTACGATTAGAAGCGCCGTTTTTCCGGCCTAGTCACGAAAAATAAATTTACATTTTGAGTCCCTTGGACATTGATGAGCAACTTTTAAATGTCCCCTTCAAATAATTCTCTTTGCTGATTTTTCGTAAATTTTGTGATGTTTCCATTTTTTTTAAAATTTTTATTAGCCTGCAACGAAAGCAGATTTTTTTTAACTTATTAGGAAATTGTTTGAAATTTTGTTGGCAATGTTTGGAAATTTCATTTTTATGGAAGTTTTTAGTTCATTTGATAAATGACATCTCGATTTTTGATTCGTACTTTTTCCCATTTTGCACTTCATTCTACGTAAGATACCAATTAGCACCACGGTAAAATTGATTGAAGTTCAAAGTACACCATTACCACAACGTATTTTTTCTTATTACTGGGGCATGTCGGCATCTTACCTACTTACGCAGCAGAAATCATTGATGAAAATTCCACTTTCCGATTCGACTATACCATTCTAAAAACGGCACGCTAAAGCACTTAATTCATGGAAAAAAAATTGTTGAACAATTTGCGGATCGAGGATTTTCCCAAACGTGGCGACCGGAAGTCGCAATTTTCATTGATCGTATTTCACTCTACCACGAAAACGGTGAGCGATAGGAAAAAAAGTATATAATGAATTTTGTTCTCCACCTGAAAACACGCATTTTATGTCTTATAACCTTTTCACGCAACTCGCGAAACTTAGGAGATATCACGCTTCAAAAATCCGCGAGTGGGGCGCGAAAGACGCTCGCGGATTTTCGCGGTTAGGAAGTTCCGCATTCGAGCGGCACCCACACCCACAGTCCCTCAATTTATTGTCGCTCTTAGAATTGTGGGTTCTACAAGTGATTTCCAAGATCAACTTCACTCATTCATCGATCGTTAATCCCGAAAGCGAAAGGGTTGAGAGTAGCGCATTGAGCGCTCATCGAGCTTTTAGCCTTATAACCCAAAAAAAAAATCCCATGAATTTCTGATAGTGCGCGGTAAAAATTGGCAGGGATAAAATTTCACGCGGCACTTGCAAACGCACGATGGGTCGCTCTGATATCCACACCCGCCATTGTCTCTACAGTGTAGGGTTAAAAAGAAAGGGGGAGCAAAAAAAAAACCCTCCTCCCCATCGCCATATCGCGCGCATCTCCTCATTCAAGGAAATAGCTTTCCGTCTCAAAAATCCCGAGTTTCAACACTTCCCCCGCCTCCCCCCTCCTACCCGCCCACCTTTATCAACAACCCTTTCAACCTCTCGACACTTTTAGTGCTCAGATCAGAGTCAGAAAGTGACGATAAAAATTTCGATGATTTTTGACACTGCCTTAATCGGTTAGCAACAACTTTTTACTCCCCCATCAAATACCACAATCCAATTTCATCCCTAGGAGCTGGGAATTGGAATTTGATATTTGAAGTAACAATATATTTTCCGAAGTTGAAAATACTGTTAATCATTGACTCCGAAAAAATGAGAGCTTCCAATGTTCCAATTTAGTGCAAGCATCGTTTGTTTTTTCTGTAATTATCGCGTACATATAAAATTTGTCAACACTGGACAGAATATGTAAAACACTCGAAACTTAATAAATCAACAGAACGTCAAAAAATATTCTGTGCATATGATTTCGATAACTACATGAGCTATGACAACTTGAACAATTGTCATACTTTTGAATACTAAACCCGATTCGATATTCCGAATATCGATGGTTATCGATGCAAACGCGATTACCAACCAACTTCACGATGTTATCTGACTAATCTGATCCAGCAATGAATGAATGACGATTGAAAAATAAATTATGTCACGATTTTCGAGATATTTCGACTATAACGATGTTCAGTTATGTGTGTGCGCTTTCTTGAATAGGATCGTTCTCTACTGTCGGAGTTGCGAGCCTGAGTTTTTATGGTAGCAGGTGTTTGTCTCCTAGCAGGAAAAAAGTTAGAATTCGGGAGAATAATACGGTGCGAATATATTCACACTTTCAATATAAACACAACATTTGAAAGCGATGAGAAAACTTTTGCAACTCATAATCAAATTTTCATTCCCAAAATTTACGATGAAGGGGGTAAATAAAAGTCGAAGGGGTTTACAATTTTGCAGTGAATTTGATACAAATGATTACTGTTTACATATAAAATAGTGTAAATCCTTCTTTTAAATTATTGCAGTAAAACTGCTTTAGTGATTTGGTGATTGCAAGGGTCTTTAAACCGAGTGTTTCATAAATATCTTTGGACCTGGGGGTGATGCAGTAATGTTCATAAGAACTTTTTCACAAGGCCTCTTATTCTCTACAAAAACTTTTTTATAAATTTTTGCCCCATCTCTCTTCAGTTTTGGGATATTCATTAGATATCCTGGAGGTAAGTTGGCTTACCTGCGTTCGTCACTCCTCTACTGCATGGCTAATACCAAATTTGAAAATTTTATCTCGGTGCCAGACATTGAAGTACGCTTCCGAATATTAAATAATACATTCATTAATTTGAAATTATTTCATACTTCGAATAATTTCCAGCCAAGTATTTTCATTGTATTCACATTAAGAATTTTAGTGCAAAAGTCCTAGTGCAAGAACACTAGGACTTTTGCCCGCACTGATAGAAAAATTCCATAGATTCAATGGAATACTGTTCCGACAACGCAGAATTCTGGAAATCAACCGAATATCCATTGACTTGACTCTTGAATCCTTGCCCTCAAAAGCAAATACCATAAACACAAAAAATGAACGAAATATGTCGTAAAAAATGAGCCATACTCCATTCAAGAAAACTCGTTAATTACAATTTCATTGATGTTACCTGCCTCAAACTTTCAATTCTACGAGATGGAATTTGTTCAAACAACAGTTTAACATCAATGTAATATTGACCTGAAACAAACTATTGTATGTTCAATTCCAAGTTACGCACGATTCAAGTTTGGATTGGAAATACTATTTCATTGATATGGCGGAACCTTGTGATTGAAGCGATGGCGTATTACTTTTTTTTCACTAGTTATTCCATTGGCACTATTGAGGAACTTGATGCATTTGAGTTAACGACAATTCCATCCATACTACTACATTTTTCTCGCAATTTTCTTGTCCCATTTTATTGAAGTCTTGTTTTATTAATTAACAACCCCACATTCTACATATTCTCTATGCAACAGTATTTTACAATATGGCTCGTATAGATTGCGTTCTCAGACAACTTCATAAAAATCAAAAAATTTTCCCAATTTTCCTACAGCCTGAGGTATTTAAAAAAAACCGAGGTCCCCAAGAACGAAGTGCATGAATGATTTTACGAAATGAAAAAGATCAATAGATACTTTCGTGCAGACAGTCCTAAACTTTCCCCTCAGTTAGTAGTTGCTCCGTGACCCGTATTAACGACAATATTTATACCCAATAATGAATGTGGTGAGACGACAATGTCGTACGATAAAACTACCACAACCCACTATATCAATCACCAGACACAGCGGATAAGCTCAATACATCACATTTTTCCCAAGTCGAATGGACCAAATGAATAGCAAATGGGCTCGGAAGTCTCCCCGCGAATCATGAATAAATCCGCGGAATAGACTCGCGAAAAAAGGGGGCGGGGGGGGGGGGGGGAGAGAAATCCTAAAAACAAAGATAAACATGCCAAAACGAACTCCTCCAGTAATCCCCAGGTCTCATTAAATACCATTAAAATTGTTGTTCAACTCCAAAACAAATACCTGGAATTCCCGAGAGGTTCCAGCATCCCTCTCCCCATTTTCCTGAAAAAGCCTCGAATATCATTTGAATCCGAGGAAGAGTAGAAAAGAAGAGAGAGCGAGCGAACGAGGGAGAGAGAAGGAAAGAGAGAACTGCCCACTTTGAATTCTTCATTCTTCTCATCTCCATCATTGCCAGCCCCATAGTACGTCCTATATACCTGGGGTTCTCGTTCGAGTGGACGTGAACGAGAAAGAAGAGCGAAAGAATGGGGCACAATGGCCGAAAGGAGAAGTAGAAGGTTGGAGAAGTGAGTCTGTGCAACTGAGATAGTAAATAATGTGGGAGAGAGGGGGAGAGAGATAAAGCTAGTGGTTGTGGGCGCGAAGACAGTTTGAGGCCCCCTTGAACGAGGTGGAGTTTTAAAACGAGTGAGATGGAGATAAAATCTCGGAGCGTCACAGTTTTAATGTATTCTCAACTTTGCTATTCATTTTTTTTAGCTCTTTTATTCACTATCTTGGTTTATGAAGGCGCGTTAATTTTACTTTTTTTTTTATTTTTTTTTTTTCTCTTTCGGTTTCCACAATTTTTGGGATTTGTTGGTGCGCTTGGAATTCCTCAGATTCTTGGATTGGCTCTTGAGGCTCTTTGATTTCAGGAGTTGTTTTTTTAAATTTTGGCGGGAACAGTCTAGTTAGATAAGGAGAAAGAGTAAAGTGGTAGTTGTGGGCGTGAGGACAGTTTGAGGGCCCATTGGAGGTGGTGGCCTTTAAGACGAGTGAGATAGAGGTGAAATGTTGGAGCATTAATTTTTGATGGAGCATGGACTTTGCTATTCTGCTTTTGGGTCTTTTATTTACCATCATATTTCAACGTGGTCCATTAATGTAACTTAATTTTCATTTTTTTTTTCTATACTCCATTTTTTGGAGTGTGGACTTTTCGCAAATTTTTGGACATTTTTTTCATTTTTGGATATTATTTTTTTTTTTTTAATTCTCAAATTTGGATGTTTAGCGGAACGGACAAGAAGAGACAATAAAAACGAAATAGTGGCGAATTTTGATTCTTGACGTGATCTCTTTTTTGGAATAAAAAAAAAATTTTAATTATGTTGAGATGGAGAGTTTGAAAATTCGTTTCATTTTCTCCGACTTTGGCAATTCTTGACTTTTTCTCCCCCATGAGAGTCTAGCGAGATGAACAGAGAGAGAAGGCAAACTGGTGGTGATGAGGGCAGAAAGTTTGAAGCCCCCCTTGGACAAGGTGGAGTTGTTAAACGAGTAAGATAGAGATACAATCTGGGAGCGTCATATTTTCAGGGGGGAGACCCCACACAATTTGAAAAGGTTTCCCAATGGAAAATCACATCGATCGCCATTCAATATTTTTATTACTATTTTTATTTATTGTTTTTTCTTGCCTTTTTAAATTTTAAGAAACTTGAAGTTCTCAAGATTTAGTGAATGGTAATCTTCTTCCGCAATTTTCAAAATTTCACCTCCCTCTCTCTCTCTCTCTCTCTCTCTGATAGTCTCCTCACACACCGCTAGATCAATAAAAAAATGGCAATTATAATGGGCGCAAAGTCAATTAAAATTAAGCATTTCAATATGAATTCCTCAAATTCCAATTTTCCAACGCAATACTTTCCCACATTTTCGCTAATTAACTCCTAAATTATTCCCCAACTATGATGTAACACAGTAGTTATTTTATATTAATGTGATTGTTACGTTAACAGAACACAGTTTTTCCATTGAGATCATTGCAGTGACTTTCCCCATTTGTTTTTTTTCCATATTTTGACTTTACTAATTTCTTTACTTTGAAGACGTTACTTTTCGCGCCAATTTTCCAGATTTTGATTGCTTCCATGGGAGTCTCCTGGAACGTCGCTAGATGAATAGAGGGGGGGGGGGGGGGGAGAGAAAAAAAAATTAGTGGTAGTGGGCGCGAAGACAGTTTGAGGCCCGGTTGGTACCCGGCGAGTTTTGAAGACGAGTAGGACAGAGATAAAAATGCCGAAGCGTCACAGTATATACTCGAGGCCGTTGTTGGGTTGTGACTCACAGTGAAAGAGGCACGACGGGCTTGGGGCTTGTTGGTTGAGTCGAGTGGAGGTTGCTCGTTTGCCCGAAGGTGGTGGTGCCTTCCCTTTCCCCAATCCTCATTTATTCTCCATCTCACTTCAGTGTTGTTTTCCCCCCCTGTACCCGCCCGCTGTACCCGGGGCCAATGTCTCCTCTGTTGCCCCTCAGTGTCAGTTCAGCAATTCTCAGAGCTACATCCTCCGGAGGATAATTCAAATTATAAGCTAAAGTCAATACCAACGTTTTGAGGCTTAAAAAATGAATAAACAAATTGGAGCAAATACCAATAAGTTCAATGAATTGAATTGTTATTAAAAAATGTGTGTAACTCATAGTGAAAATTGCTACGTGGTAAGAGATTTTTTTTGCGATAGAATTCTGCAGTAGTATGGCAAACCGAGATACGTCAACTTATCTTCTTATCCCTCTTATTTTTGTAAATATCTCGAAATCTTGGGGGAATTTCACAATTTTCATGAATACCTTTTTTGTAGGGAACAATGAGATCTACAAAAAATGTCCATATGAAAATTTCCCATCTGCTCTAGATTTCACGATATTGGTAAAAAATCTAGCCGAAAGATAAGTTAACTCTTACTTAGGTTTTCCACTTGACTACAGAAATCATTTCGACGGTGTTTGAAACCTGTGACTTGTGGTGGAAAAAAGTTGAGGACGACCTGTCAGGTCTTCTGGGAAGGGGGGGGGGGGGTTAAAAAAACACGTGTTTGCCACGTACCAGCCGGTGCTCCTTTGAGCTTTCGGCTCTCCTCCCTTCTTTGATTTCACCCTCATTTAGCTGAGATTATTTTTCATTTTTTTTTTCTTTTTCACCAATCTCATTTTGCTTGCGCGCCATTCCCGGCCATTTTTATTTAATTGTGGTGCGCGTATCAAGTGGATATAAATACGTATGTGTGTGGGAATTTAATCGTGTGTTGGTGGACCATACTTTTACTCCTTTTAGTTCTTTTTTTTTCTCTCAAATGTGTAGCTACCCCGGCGTGACTGTTGCGCCGATTATTCGTTTCAACGCCGGCGTCGATCCTCGCTCATGCCACGGCAATTGCTCCGGGATCCTAGCATCGAGGATCTATGGTGCGATCCATTGAATATTCGATAACATTGCCCGATGCAATTAAAGCTCTGAGCATTGACAACTACATTCACACTGACATTTAACCCGCGAGTGTTATTCCATTTTAAAATTTTCCCGCCACAGCCATTGTTGGGTGGCAGTATTAATTATTGTGCTACATCTGTTTCATGTTCACGATGGATTATGCGAAAATAGTTTGTGCGAAAGAATGTTCCCCTTTTTTTTCAGCAGTCATTGCAAATAAGTTGGCATTCCCGACAATCTGACACCTTGTTTAAAACATGTTATCACTCGCCAATTTCGAGTTGTGTGGGTGTACGTGTGTTACGGGTGAATGTGAAGTTAGCGCACACAAATTTAACCGGCAAAGTGATGCCCGTGACCATGATACACGTTTGTTATTGTGTGTGTGCATTGGATAGGGGTATGTCTTTGTGGCGGAACGTGAATGTAATAGTCGGAGAAATTCTACAGGTGTTCAGAAACCTGTGGTGAAATGTTTTTTTCCTCGTCTTTCATTCCTCGACTCTTGCACTCTTAAATTCACTTTTCATTCTTTAAGTTTTTTTTTTTTTACATTTTAATTGCCGAGCACGTTGTTACAGCGTACAAAATTTTTATGTGCAATTTCGATGTAAGTTTAACATTGTGCGACATGTTTTTTCAACGCTATTCGTTTCTGATTGTTCGCAGAGTTATCGATTAAAAAGTGGAGTAAATAAGAGAGGCGAGTGGTCCTTGGACCGCGTGTAGAAACGTTGGAGGAGGATGCTTGGCAGCTGGAACTGGCGAGAAGACTTGGAGCTGGGTGTTGCCAAGGTTATTGTTGTTGAAAGCATTGAAATTAACGTAAGAAGCGAGAGTCCAGACTCGACGCATCCCGTTCCCGACAGCCGGGTGCTAAGGTATGCACCCAGCCGTTGTCAAACCACCATCAAATCGCCGAATACCAGTCTCCAGCCTCCTCGCGACTGTATGGACTGTAAGTAGCTGGATATTTTTTAGACAACAATGTATCCTTTAAGATATCTATACTCAAACATATGAAATGCCCAAATCGTAGATTTTTTTTTAGATGTAAAAACGATAAAAATTCATCATCTTCCAATTGTAGCTTTTATACAGGATGTTTCAAACCGTTTTGATTTTCATCCAATTTTAGAACTATCGTTTCGCCTGTAATAGTCGATTCGACTCGCCGAATTTAGGATTTTTATTAAACATTAATTGGTCAACCTAAAACGGTAATTGTCCACATCTGCTTCCATATTTATTCGTTTAGAAATGAGAATGTCCAAGTCAAAACGTGAAAGACGTGAGAATGGTTATTTAGTGAATCGGGATAAACTGCAAGTTACACTTTTATGTTGCGTTTCATCATCCACCTCTCGCATTAGATTTCCTCATCTATGTGTCTGATTGAATACCATAAATTTTGTTTCTAGAGCAGCGTGAGGTGGGCAAGATGCTGACGGCACATCCGGAGATGCACGAAAAGCGTGACGGCCTCGGTGGTGTGCAGTACGTAAATGTTGGCGGTGGTGGTGGTGCAACGATGGATGAGAAAGCTGATCAGCCACAGCCACCCCCGCCACCGCCGCAGCGTGATCTCTCAGATCCCTCAATGAGCGCTAAAAAACTTCCAAAGAAAAGAAAATTCGATCCGTCCGAGCTTGAGGAGATGGACAAAGCGAGCAATGTCGTCGGCAATTTTGGCAATATGGTGAATTTACGTCAGACATTGCCACAGGTATGCAGTAATAACGAGCAAACCCTATTACCTGACAACTCCACCCACAAATTACTTCCGTCCCCCTCATCTAACTTACAATAAAGCCCGTACATTGACCTTGGGGGCTTGAATTACAATTGAATGAAAGAAAATTGTAGGATATTGTGGTCACAATTATCATGCAATTAGCTCTTCTCAGCGTGAATTCAAGCCAGTTATTATACTTTAGGATAATTGTTTAGGGTATGGTGTGTAGTCCATACCAATTCGACTAATTTGTAATCCCTCAATTCTCAGAATTCAGTCACATTTTTTTCGTAGAGTTCTTCATCGAAAGTCGTACTATAAATTTCGGAAGATCCAACATTAGTGAAATTAAACTCCTACTAAAATTAGTAAATAAACTCCTACCAAATTTTGCAAGAAGATTACGAAATCAATGTTGGAAATATTTTGTTGGCCACGGTGAGATGACCAGGTAGTTGATCTATGATCCTTATTGGGAATCTAAATGAACTGGAAGAGATGCTTTCACTAAAAAAGTTTCGCTCAATCGAAATCTGATTTTCAAAGCAAGATCTAATGCAGAAATATTTTCCATTAATTACTACCTGAACCCCATATGCTTTTTTTAGTAAGCTAAGTCATATTAAACCAGCTAGCCACAACTTCATATTCAAATATTGATGAGATTTTTAGCTTGCAATAAAACAGCGGGTATGTTGTTTGCATATGCCCTTATTAAACTGCAGTCAAAAATATGTTACAAAATATTCGTGGGGATTTTTTTTTACAAACTATTACTGTGTTTGTGAAACAGCAGCAATGAAAGCAGTCTTTAATTATTATGTTTGAGTTGCAGACTGCCTTTTGCCTTAATGGTTAAACCTTGTACTTTCTGGTGTCCAATAATTTCTGTATAAAACACTGAAATGCGAATTTATACTCTCGTTCCTCAGACTTGTGATATATTTCACGTTTGTTTAGTATCTCTTTCGTTTCCTTTTACTTTGTTTTTTTTTTGTGCGCCAACAATCACATCCGCCTTCAGGGGATATTCGGAAAATTACAGTATTTTTCTGTGCAAAAATCAAGATGCTATAAAAATCTGGAAACTTTCTAAAAATATCCAACATTTTCTCAAAATTCGTAGAATTCTCCACTTTTCCTTCTATAATTTTATTAAATTTCCTTTTTGGAAATGTCCACACAAATTTACAGGCAATTAGCAATTTTTTTGAAAAAAATTCTCATAAAGTTTACTGTCCTTTCCCAGGATTAAAAAAAGTCCTTCTACATTTTTTGGAATTCTCTGGTCTTTTATAGAAGTATCAACCTGATTCAAACTTGTGAAAGGAAACTGTGAAACACGCATTCATTAATTTTGAATAGAGTCTAAATACGAATTTTGGAAATCTCCTTCAGAGGTTTTCACGGTCTATCTGAAGCTTTTACGCACCTTCACACCCCCCGCAGGGCGGTTCTGAAAATCTCGTCTTAGTGAAGTGCTTACGTCACGAAAGGAATCCATTGTCAAAATTTTGTCCTGGATCTGTTTTATTTCTTCTCGTTTTGTTCCCTGTGACAGTTCTTTTTTCGTTTTTTTTTACGCGTTAACCCTGTAAGGAGATTTTTTACAATACCTATAGATAATTAAAAACTTGGAAACTTATTATAAATATGAAACGCAATGTCTATGGATTTCTATACACGTCATATTGTAAAATATTGTATAGAGAATAAAACGAGACTTCATTAAAATGGGACATTGTAAGAAAATTGCGAGAAAAATGGAGTAGTATGGATGGCATTGTGGTTAATTCAAATGCATTAGGTTCCTCAATAGTGCCAATGGAATAACTAGTGAAAAAAAAATTAATACGCTATCGTTTCAATCACAAGGTTCCGCCATATCAATGAAATAGTATTTCCAATCCAAACTCCAATCGTACGTAACTTCGAATTGAACATACAATAGTTTGTTTCAGGTCAATATTACATTGATGTTAAACTGTTGTTTGAACAAATTCCATCCCGTAAAATTGAAAGTTTGAGGCAGGTAACATCACTGAAATTGTAATTAACGAGTTTTCTTGAATGGAGTATGGCTCATTTTTTACGACATATTCCGTTCATTTTTTGTGTTTATGGTATTTACTTTTGAGGGCAAGGCTTCGAGAGTCAAGTCAATGGATATTCGGTTGATTTCCAGAATTCTACGTTGTCGGAACAGTATTCCATTGAATCTTTGGATTTTTTCGCTCACTGCAGGCAAAAGGTCTAGTGTTCTCGCACTTAAAACTTTTACTGTGGCTGGACAGTATTTTGAATATTTGGGATTCTTATTTTGAAAAAGTAAATCAAACCCACTCATACAAACCTCACTTTACACGGGTCATATCCATAGCTCTCGGTGAATAGTGTGTATTTCATACCTCTAGACCGCACTTTGAGCCCCCATTGCTCGGTAAAATCTTGAGTTTTCGTCCTCGAGGCATGAAATAACGTGTACCGCGCAGGAGTCATAGTATTTTCCGACCCTAGGGAGTTAGAATAAAGAATTCTCAGACACGCGTGCGATTATCGGCCAGCCGGCGGCTAGTTTGGTAATTGCACACACGAGTGAGGCTTCTTTACTTCACCTCCCATGGTTACAACACTCTCTTCCGTTCTCGCGTAGGCGTAAAGATAAATTCTTCTCCGGTGTCTTTGGCTTGGATTATAAAGTCACTTTAGACGGAAATTCCTGTTACTCCCTATACGTACAATTTACTATGCTCCACTCGTCTCCTACTCCATGATTCCTCTCCCAGTTCATTCTACAAAATCCTTCTCTCAAATGAATTTCAAATTGCTGCAGGTACAGTCGACGAGTCATCAATTGCATCCACCGATGGCGATTGTTCAGCATCAACAGCAGCATCATTCGCCCCACAATTCGCCAAATCATCAGCAGGGCAAACCACTGGTGACTGAGTGCTATCAAATTGTTCAGAATGTCGTTGTTCAGCCACCACCTCAGAGTACAGCGGTCGATTATTCTCTACGTGATGAGCCACCACGTCAACGTGCAAGACCATCAGCAATTACAATTGATCTCAGCGAGTGGCAAAACCACCGCGTATTAGCTTTAAGGGACACACGTTATTACCCAGGTGTTATTCGTAACGCTGGTCATGGTGATGTTTATATTGAATTTGATGGTGGTGGCAAATTAGTGAGATATCATGATGTACTTGGTGCTGGTAAATATGATATTATTGCTGATGCTTGTCCATCAATTGGCCAAGTTAAATTGGACGCAATAGTGTGCATTAGGTGTCCAACAAATAGTGGACTAGATCCTATGACTAATATATTTGTTAAGGGGTGTGTGTGCAACATATTGACTGGGCCTCATCGTTTTGTTGTTAAGTATCAGCGTGATGATGAACAGTGTGAAAGTTTTGTGGTGAAAAGGGCGGATTTGAGACTGTTCAGGCCACCATGGTGGGATGAGCTTGAGGAGGGACTTGGCGAGACTGAAAACATGAGAATGCAGGAGGCTATTGGTGAGTTTTTATTGAATTCTAGAGGGGCAATTGCCGGGATGGATTTATGATTTTTTTGCATATTTTAAAATGTCGAAAATTTTCGGAATTTCTTACACTTAAAAAATTCGAAATTCTTAGAAATGTAAAATAGACTCCAGAAAATATTAAACATTAACTGAGACAGTTGATTTCTTCAGATACTTCCCACAATTTCTCGAAATATCTACCATATTTTGTATATTTCCTAGATCATGGATACAGAAATTCAGTTGAGGTACCGGTGGCCGGTTCCATCCATTCACTTCACCATCCACCCCACATGCCCTCCCACAATGACTCCGGTGGTTACTATCGTACAACTGGCACGAGTCCCCTCATGACACTAGGCACATCGGGACATTCTGCCAATACAACACTGAGCAATGGGAATCGACCTTATGACGATCTGGAGAGTGATGATGATCTCGATAGGGAAGACATAACATTTCCCTCTGATGCAGGTGAGACAGTGATGGAATTATTCTCAAATATTCCATTTGCACTTTGCTTTTTTACTACAAATCCTCAGCATTTCCTTCATGAAGAACAATCTGGAAAACTTTGGCAATGATACAAAGCCAACAAATTTGGATTACAACCTTATTATATATTTCTTCATGAAGACAACGCTCAGGAAGTGCCTTAGATGAGACTAACAGCCACCAAGACATGAAGTAAAAGCAAAAAAAAGTAATCGACTTATTAAAACGTAAAATAAAATTTATACTTATTTTATTGGCGTATATTTAAAGTATAAATGTGTTGAAATCACTTTGTATATATGTATATATAATTATGTATTTAACTGACACATGTAAAATTATCAGGGAGCAGTAAACGGAGTAGTATACAAAGTCGAGGGAGCAACAGTAGTTTGATGGAACAGCGTAGTATAACTCCTCGTTCACAGGCGGCCACACCCAGGTATACAAAAATAATTATACTTATCATTCAGATATTGGGGATTATAGGGAGATTATTTGCAGACTCAGCGTCATCAATGTTTTTTTTTTTCTTATTTTTTCCGGCATTATGAAAGTTAGGATTTTTTCCATTAATTAGAGCGTTCATATTTTTACGAATTCATTACAAAGGGTTGAATACAAAGTTCAATCTCATTAGTGGTTTTGTAAAAAATTTATGTGATGTAATTGGAGTGAAAAAACAACTGTGGAGTTTTTTACTGCTATTGAAGCTTTTTATAGTCTCCAATTATTCGTACCCACAACAATCTAGTATCATGGAAATTCGAATGAACAAACCATTGGGAAAGTTCTACCAAATAATTCAACTGTTCAAGGCAGATCATGTTACAAATGTTTCGAGGAACTAAACTATGACTGTCTCTTTTTTTAAAATTCATGTACTATTCATAACCACTAATTAATAAATATTCCTAATTTTTTGAATCCAAAAGTCCTCTGCATTAACCACTTTCTATCGTCCTCCAGATCTCAGGCGGCGACGCCACACAAATACAAAAAGGGTGACGTAGTAGTAACGCCAAACGGAATTAGGAAGAAATTCAACGGGAAACAGTGGCGAAGATTATGCAGTAAAAAGGGTTGTTCAAAGGAGAGTCAAAGGCGGGGTTATTGTTCGCGCCACCTCTCCCTGAAGGGTTCGGATCTACGTGGTCCAACGAGTACATCGCACGGTGGTGGTGAAGAAACATCACGTGATTCTGATACATCGCCAAACTACGGTGATCGACGTATGACAGGTCGTTTCGATCAGGAGGAGACCGAGGCCGCCAATATGCTAGTGTCCTTGGGCAGTTCTCGTTCAGCAACACCCGCCTATTCATCACCAACAGCTCACTCTTCCATATCTCCCTGCATCAGTCAGTCACCAGTGCCACCTCTTGGATTAAACCAAAATAATGTTTTCATGCCGATATCGAGTCCAGCTGCGCACCATGCAACTTCACTGATATCACCAGGTGCCAAGTGGAAGCATTCACCAACCCAGTCACATTTTACAGTGCAATATCAATCACCAGTGATAAAACCGGAGCCAAATCGAATGGTTAGGCCAAATAGACCAGCACCAACAGCCCCAGCGCCTCCAGCTAGTATCGGTACAAGTGTAATACGCATATCACCAGTTGGCAGGGGTATGTCAACCCAAAATTTGACCCTATCTTGGTCGGAGCAGAGTCCACCACCTAGACATCCATCAGTGGTAACATCCATGGCACAGCAACAGGCTCAACAACAGGGAATTATTCTTCAACATGCACTTACATCTAACAATGGATTTACAAGTCATTCGGATATACCTGAACAAAATAATCAACTTCTAAAGCCACCTCATTCACCTCATATCCCTTTATCTGCTCCGCCACCCCAAAATTTGAGCCTCAAGTCTCAGGAATTGCCAGTTGATTATGCACAACCACAGGGACAACCAATTTATCTTATGCAAACACCAATGCAACCCCAGCCACAAGCTACACCACCACTTCAGCAACAGCTGTCTCAGGTGTCTCACCATGATAAAAAGTATTTAGTTATTAAAAATGGGATTGAAGTGCCATCGACTGGACATGTTGAGAGCCATGATGATAAGTACAGGCAGGGAATGATTAATCATATTGGACAGATGCAGACACTGGCGGGTAATGTCTGTCAGCCGCAGATACAGCCACTACCCAGTGTGGCTGTGGGACACGGTGAGAAGATGGTGATTATACCTCAGGTAAGGCCATTTTTTCGTAATCGAATGTGTGTTTTTTTCTATCTCCCTGGAGGCAAACTCCCCCGAAATATCTTTCCCATAAAAATTTTTTTCAGCAAAAAAGTTGCTGAAAATATTTTTCTCCAGATCAATATGGCTCGAAACAAGCTTCCTTGATTAGATCTTTGTGATTTGTTTTTTTTTACAAACCAAAAACGAAACACTTTCGTTTTATTACTTGTGTTTTTTTTGTCATGCAAAGACAATTTCACTATTTTTTTATAGTACGAGGGATGAAAGTCTACCTCAGTACTTCATTAATTTGTCTATTAATACTTCCATGTTATTTCAAAATATTGAAAACGGCGTTTCAAAAGTTATAAACCCATAATGAGGGATCGACGTATTATTGATTGATGTAAACGGGTGGAATTAATTGGTTTTGAAGTTAATTACAAAGTTCTAATTTCATAACCACCGAAAATTTAATAGAACACACATTTTACAGAGATATTATATTTTTTCCTCTATCATTTTTTTCAATAATCATATCCATTTTTTGTCTGATGAAAATTGAAGTATTAACTAATCTGATTATTCTGAACATTCAATTATTTTGTCGACTAGTGGTTGAACGAAAAAAAGGGATTAGATATTTTATGTCGAGCATTTGATTTCTGATAGAATGAATCTTTATTATTCTTTTCAAACCTTCTCAGATAATATAAGTATAAAATTGAAAAAAAAATTGTATAACTACTGAAGAAATATTAAAGGTATTCTTTGAGAATGAAATCGAATGGGGCTATTCATCATAACATTCCATAATCCTCAGACGACTAAAATCGGGCTTCACATATCATCTCACCCGGAGCTCCAGAGGAACTCATCCCAACAACAACAACAACAACAACAACAACAACAGCAGCAGCAGCAGCAGCAGCAGCAGCAACAGCAACAGCAGCAACAGCCACAGTCGCAGCTGCAGCCGCTCTCAACGAGCGTGGTAATGTCTACTGCAACAGCAGTAACAAACACATCAACACCAACGAGCGTCTTCCAACAAGTTATCGTTCAGCCCAGTCATTTGGTGCAAGTACCAAAAGCACTACCATCGCGAGATGACATTGGCAAGACCAATGGAGTTGTCTGTGAGTATATTTTCATGGATAAGTGTACAAACCCCTCAATTGTAAATTCGATTAATCTCTTCCCTTTCGGGCACGTTGCGGTTAATTGCGATGAAACAATGAAAGACTAAAAATTGTAGGCATGAAGAAATATATGCATTCATGTGTTATTAAAACGGTCGTTGTATACGATAAATCTAGTAATACTTTCGTTTCACAATAGAAGACAATATGTTAACAGTAATAATGAATTTTAAAAAATCTCATTAAAAACAGAAAAATATATATAGCGTTGCAGGAACCATATTTCGTGCTCGAAACGTCGGAAATTTTTGTGGGTCTTTCATTATTCGATTGCAATTAACTGCAAAATGATCGAAAGAGGAGAGACTAATAACAAAAAAACATATTTCCATGTTTCCTGAGCTTAGTGATTAGACAATATCATTTCATTGGTTGCATTCATTGTATTTGTTATATCATAAGTTTCTTTCGTCTATCGTTGAAGTGGCAGTAGTTTTTAGCGCTAGATACTTATAAGACGATAACTCATGCAATGGTTCTATTATTTCATTAAGGATGTAATGGAAAGTTTGAAAATAATTATTTGCAATGTCCATCGAAAATTGTGCAGTTTGAAGATAGACTCGTATGCTTGTTCAAGGCTCTCATTGATTTCATAAGACATGAGGATGCACACAAAAATGACACATTTCAAATATTGTCAAGTATAGTCACAAAATCATCATATATTCATTTTGTTTTACGTTGGTAACAGTTGGTACATCCAGTGATTACATGGATCAGATGCACTGTTGAATTATTTCCATCTTAAATAAATGACTCCTTGGTTGATACATTCATGAATACTAATCTAGCAATGAAAAGTGAATCGAAAATGTTCCTGAAAGCCACGATGCATCGAGAAAATCTGTGACGGCTCGTTTTGGGATGATATGTCGAAGAGTGAAGAAGATAAAGAATATGATTTCCCTTACATATTGTAAAATTTCTGTAAAATTTTTATAAGGAAGTAGTTGATTCTGCAAACTCACAAATTTTTATATGGATTGATATATCATTTCCGCGAAACGAAAATGAGTTTGTTTTTAGATTTCCTCAAATGTCTATTGCATCCTTAAAAAAAATGATAATGATAACAGATACGATGATTCAGTCGATTTACCGCGTTATAAAAGCACCACTCGTCGCTTCCAAAGATTTTATGACTAAATGGTAAGGGTTTCACAGATGGCAGTCACGATGTTTCATCTCTATACCCGGCCCATCCTACGCCATTGCTCGCCAATTCAGTGCGCAACTGGAAAAAAGGTTTGAAACTGATGTATAATAAAACTGAGAATATCCATACTGGTGCTTGTTGCAGGCTTTGTTATGCTGATGGTATAGGGTCATAAATGCATTCATCAACTACTTTCTATATCCTCCACGATTATCCCTCTGGTTGAAACCATTTGCACCAGTCATCCAGATGAACATCCTCGCTTGAATCCCCCTTGTGCATATGAGCAATTCCACCAATTATGAATATAGACTTGGGACTCCAAATTCTGTCAGCCTTTGTAATTTCTTAACCTAAACGTACGTGGGGAAAGAGATAAAAAATGGACAATTATTTCTTATCTTTTTTCTATTTTTTTTCCTTGGAAAGCCCACAAATTCTTCTACATAATTTTGCTTTAGGTTTTCCCACGTACATTTAAATAATAATTTCGAACACGCTCAAAAAATTTATAGGCCCAATGTCACCTAATTTCAGGAATCGCTCATATGTTTATATTGAACCCATTATTCACTTGTAGTTATTAACGAATATTAACCGGTGATGGCTAATACTAATAATCATGATATCATTTCACATATAACCTAGTATATATCATCTAAGTAACACATAAATATATCACCCAATTTTTATGATTTAAAAAAATGGGTGAAAAATCCTGACTTCATTTGCATCGAGTTATTGTATTTTTTTATTCTTGAGAAATTCTTTAATTTTTTGGAACTGAAATTTTCCGTACATTTTTCGAATTTCCAGTTTTCGAAAAATCTTTCAAAACAGATGCATTTTTCGGTAAAAGGAATCAGTATTTTCAAGTTCACAGTCCCCTAAATTTAGCACAAATTCATTTGTAAAATTAATTTACAAATAAATATTCTATTTTGCGGAGATGCGTTTTTCATTATCTCAATTAAAACATTCCGTCAAATTATAGTTCTGTTACTTAGATGTTGACATATTATTCATGATCATTTGATTATGCCATTGAATTGAATGGGAACATTTTCCGGGTACTCCACTAACTATGCACTAACACCATCTTTCTCCAGGAACCAAGACTATCAGAGAATGACTGCAGATTGGTCCGCCCTTTTTGTTCCCCCCCATTGCCACACGCTACTAACCACATTCATCCCAACTAACCCAAAAAATTAATTTCATTGCAGCTTTTTCCTGGCAGACAGTACTAGATCAGCCGGAAGTGAGCCCACCACCGTCAGCACTGAGCCCACCATTGAGTGCACCACCGATACCATTGAGCATCGGAAATCCTGGTGACGAGACTATTGGACCTGGTCCTGATCCCATTACACCGGCTGAAGAGGAGGACGATGATGTTTTTGAGACTGAACCAACTACACCGGCTGAGATAGAGGCGAATTCTAATAAACGACGAAGTCAATCACTTAGCTCACTGCACACCAAAGATCCACAAAGTCCATTAAAGGTATTAATTCACCACATTTACATTCTGAATGAAAAGTTTTCTTCCTGTGCGTATTTCTCGGATGAGCCAAGTTAGAGATAGAGTTGGATAAATTTTTTTGTGGCTAATAGAGCAGTGTATATTCAGACGGTTCTGAAATTTTGAGAATTCTGATGTTTAGAATTGGAGAAAAAAAAATTGCAAAGTTGTTATTAACTTCCCAATCGCAGAGGGGTTTAATACCATTTAGCTAAGAAGGAACACTCTGGTTTACAGACAAAAGATCGTATCCGTCGTCCGATGAACGCATTTATGATATTTTCAAAACGCCACCGAGCTGTTGTACACCAGAGGCATCCAAATCAAGACAATCGTACAGTGTCCAAAATTCTGGGGGAATGGTGGTATGCATTAGGCGCTGAGGAGAAACAAAAATACCATGATTTGGCGTCTGAAGTGAAAGAGGCCCATTTTAAGGCACATCCCGAATGGAAGTGGTGTAGTAAAGACCGACGGAAATCATCAACAACAAGTTTTAAGGGCAATGAACCAAGGGGTAAATTAAATAGTACAGGGGAGGAGACAGATATGGGACCACCCAGTGCAGAAATACCATTGACACCCCGTGCATCTGATGAACTTTATGTACCAGTAACTGCAGTCTACAATGATACACCAAGTGCAGAAGTAGGTATCATTAATTTACATTTTACGATTTAATGTTAGAAATTTTGAATTGAGGGACTATCATAAATTTACTCATTACATTCTTATGGCATGCAATCATGGTAATGTTGTCTGCTATTTTTCGTATGCAATTGATGGAGGTTTACCTTCAAGTTGCTTACTTGGGATATTATTGGCTAACGATTACCAAAGAAGATGTTGGGCTAGCTGATTTTTTTTTTCAAATGAATTTTCGTTACACGAAAGCTTTATTATATGTTGTTACCTTATCCTGCAAGTTGTAAGATATACAGTTGTCCCCTTAATCAGATCAGAATAAGCTCATTTACCTTACTTAAAGTCCGAGGTATAAGCAAATTACAAAGCCAAATCACACGTAACAAGGTAATAAAGTTCCCCTATAAATTCTCATCGTGCACGTTTTCCTGATTAAATAACTTAAGAAGAATAGCATGATCTGTATAGCTACACAGGACTAATTTTCTCAACAGACAATTAATCAACCTCACCTACCGCTTCGGCTGCCCGAGCCACAACAACCAATGGACACTAGCGAGTCATCCGTCAAGCATGAGGAAGACGTCAACGGTTCAGACGACGAGCAACAAATGGTGATATGTGAGGAGCCACCACCAGATAATGAACCGAAAGCGAAGGACAAACCCCCAGAAGTTGATACTGATGGACAAGATAAGGAGGCAGATGACAAAAACTTTGGGGGAAGATTTTCACCGGGAAACGGTGGAAAACGCGACGCCCAGGGTGTTAAAGCTGAGGTTACATGTCGACCTAAGCCAATTAAAGGTATAAAATATTGGGGGAAAAAAATTGTTTTTTAATGATATTTTACGTTATGCTATTTATTAATTCTCGGATTTTATTTTTCGCACTCAAATTTCTCGGAAGAAAATTCCTGGATAAACGCTCTTCCTAAAAACAGTAGCCGTAAAAAAATTTCTGAAAGAAAATTCCACCAACAAAAATGCTACTTTCATTTTTTGAATACTGTAATTCATTTTAAAATTTTGCGAAAATGAAATATCTCTTTTATCTGAAATATTTTACTTATGAAACCATTCCTGTACCATTTCCTGCTAATAAATATGAATTGGTCTTTTCACTTGAGTGGCCCGGAAAAATTGGCTTCCAGGAAATTTCTTTCCAAGAAAATTTAGACAGAATTTTTCTCGGCTTTGTTTTTTATTTTATTTTTGCATGTAAAGAAAAATATTATTCACTGTGTGCCTACAGCTTCGCTCCCGTCGACAGGTATGGAAACAACCACGAAATATCATCATGCCTCCATGGACAAAGGTGGCACTGTCTCGGTGCTATCAAATAATTATCCTTATCACAGTCCTGTTAATCCCACTGGCGTATCAGGTTTTCAACCGAAGGGAGGTGCATTCATAACTATGCCAATATCACCCAAAGTCGCTAAGCCAGAAGCAGTAAAGGCGGATCAACAGTATAGTACACAGTACTCTGTTAATAATCTTGTCGCTAACATACATACTGAGAATGGGAGGAATGTACCGAAATTTACAGCAGCTGCCTCAGTTTTAAATTCGGTAAGTAACAATGTTTTTTTTTCAAATCTGTTCGAAATTTTTTTTTTAGAATGGGACTTGGAAAACTTTCAGCAAGTTCGATTTTTTTTCCCATTGGGAAAATTAAATTGCAAAAATTCCATACATTTCTAATTACTTGTCTAATGCAAACTAAACTACCTATGGTCTCATTATGTCCCCCAAAATCCAATCATTCGTTCGTGCATACATCGCTGCCATAAATTCGACAACAAATTATTGCTAAATAATAACTGTCAACAAGAAGAAATGACCAAAGAGACAATTCAATAAAAAAAATACTGTTACTAACAGATTGGATCGAAGCCGATGATGGCACTGTTAAAGCACCAACCACTGCAATCAACTGTTCATCGAACCCAACCTTCAGTCCTTCCCTTTCAAACTGGTCCCCCCATCACTCTTACATTACTCGATAATAATGATTTGGTGGCTGTTTCTAAACAACAGCAGAGCCCCCAATACCTCGGATCAACCGCTCAACACCAGAGAATGTTTTTACCAGGATTTCACATACCTATTTCTGGTGAGTAATGTTCATCACCGAATTCTCTTTGCATAGTTATTTTCAAAGTTGTGATTGATAAAGTAATCTCAAAAAAGGTATAGTTGAAAAAAACCATAAAATTTAATTCCCCATTTTCTAATTTGCAGAGGCAGCAAATCGCAATATAACAATAGGAAACTTTGTTGCTGGCAATAAAGTTGAAACACCAAGTGTTATAGTAACAAAATCCTATCCTGTAACAACATCTAGTCCAAGTACACCAAGCCATCGGGGAATTGGTCATTCCATAGCAAGGCTCGCTGAATCGGAGAAGAAAGATAACTCCATAGTGACAAATCATGTTCAATTTTATGGTAAACAATCTAATAAATTGTCAATATTATCGCAATAGTTGATATCTGCAAAGTTGTGTTATGTGCAAATATGGGGAAATTTAATGACGCTTATTGCATAGGTCAGTTTCGCTCTTTCGTGCATTAGTACTGTCTATGAATCACCTGGACTTAATCGATGTAAAAATACGCAATGGACTCCAACTGGTTTTTCCATTCAATATCCATGTCATCCTGTTTGGATTATTCTTATAACGTGTTTTGACTTTCATATAAATACATTGATGAATTTTCCACAGTTTGAATGATTGACGTAATTTCCTCTCACAATTGCAAAATCATCAGTATATTTTTTTACTACATGGATCAATGCTCGAAGGATGCATAAACACTGATTTGCAGTAAAAATATCTATAACACATTTAAATAAACAAGTCATAAAATCGGATATTAAACACGAAGAATGAACGATTTTTCTATTTTATATGTTTATATTACACATACACTTCACGACAGTTTGCGGATTAACATTGATGACCTGCATATCATTTCAGAACAAGATGGAAAAGATGGAATTAGCATCAATCTCCTATCTATGATCGATAAGCTCAAGCAGCCGTCAACTCCTCACACACCCCATACACCTCACAGTACCAATCAGAATAGCGAGCACTCGTCCGTTTATGTCGTTGATGATTCTACACTGAGGAACAATGATGCTGGCCAGAATAAAGGGACGTTTATGCTGGCACCAACTCCAGCTCAACTTGGTCGAGCGCCACTTCAAAGAAGACAGTCGCTTGGTAAGCAAACAATGGAGATTGAGTGGCCATGTCACTTTCATGGCAAATTACAATCAGGATCAATATGTCTATTTAAATCAGTGGTGACGTGGCCAATTGAGTTAAATCCAATCTCAGGATAATTTCTGATAAATATCTCCCAACTTAAGAAGGCTAACATCATTATGCTTACAGTCTTTTTCCTAGAACACTTCCTTTTCTTTTTTCCGTTTTTGTAGATGAGTGCTAGAAATTTGATATATTCCTGATTCAATAATTAATTAAGATATTCCAGTTAATTACATTTTCTTAATATTCATCTCTCTATTTGTGATAGCATATCCTCCTACATCCAATGCTGGAGATCCAGGAAATTCTCAACACTTTGATAATCGAGGCCCCTTGAATGCCTCTAACACGGAGCAACAACACCACCAACAACAACAACAACAACAGCAACAACAACAACAACAACAACAACAACAACAACAACAACAACAACAACATCAACAACAACAACATCAACAGCAAAGAAATCAGCAACAGCAACAACAGCTTCATCATGATCCACAACAACAACAGCAGCAGCAGCAGCAACAACAACAACAACAACAACAACAACAACAACAGCAGCAGCAGCAGCAACAACAGCAGCAGCAGCAACAACAACAGATCAAACTTGGTGATTCCCAAGCAATGCCATCTCCCATGGCCAAGAAAGGGTCATTCTTCAAGAAAAATGTTGAGGATGGAATGGACAGGGTACTTGAGCAGGTGAACTTTGAGGAGAAATTCTCATCTTTACCAGAGTTTAAACCCGAGGATATTCAGAGCCCAAGTGCAATAAGTATGAATACACCAGTGGGCTCTTCCGTTCATACTCCAGGCACTGCTGGCCTTCAACCTCCTAATCTTCCCCAATCTCTTCAGGGGTATAAGAAGAAGAGCACCCAAGGATCTCATAGATCCATACGTAAGTATCACAAAGTTTGATTATAAATTGAAACGCACTGGGAAAGTCAAAAAACGGATTTTCACTTTTCTTTTATGTTACTCCTATTTTGGGTAAGCGACTTGAATTTTTTAAGGCGTTTCATTTGTTTTCATAGATTGTTTCATCCGCAGAATAGGTCTAAATTGGAGAGTATGATTAAACCCCATCTTAGTAAAATTATGGAGAAAGTTCTTGAAATAATGGACCGATTTTTACATCTAACAATAATGTGTTGATAATTTTCGGTTAAAAATCTTGCAGTAAATGAGGAAGATGGAGAATGTGATATTTCCGCTACGCCAAAATCGGCAGCCAGTGTAAAACTCACTGGAAATACATTCTTCGGTCCAGACTTCAACGTCGATGCATTCAGAATAACTTCTGATATTGGTGGTGATGTTGAGGCGAGTTCTCCAAGAACACCAAAGACACCAAGTGGTGGTGGTGGTAGTGCAGTAGGAACAAGCAGAAATGACAATGAGCGTGGACCGCGAAAGGTTCTTGAGCAGCGTAGACAATTAGTTATGCAGCTATTTCAGGATCATGGATATTTCCCATCGACACAGGCCACTTCAACTTTCCAAGCAAAGCACTCTGATATATTTCCAAATAAAACAAGTTTGCAATTGAAGATCAGAGAAGTTAGACAGAAATTGAAGGCCAATTGTGCTACACCAATGAGTGCCACCAATTTAGTTAGTCCTTTGCCTGTTTCGGAGCCATCACCTAGTGTTACTGGTGAGTCATATATTTTGCATATGATGTATTCCATCAATGATTGGCATTCTTCTCATCTCAACACGTGACTTACTTCCAAATTTTACTAATATCTTTTCCCATTCGACATTGCAAATTACAACTAATAGAATTTTTGAAACTTAGTGGGGACTTTTATTTATTTGAAAATAAAGTAAACTCAAAACTTTTGTCAATACTTTATGAATTGTTCCAGGACCCTTGACAGCTCCTGCGACGTCAATGGGAGCTCCACTGTCACTGCCTGTAAGCAGTAGTGGCAGCTAGCGCCCATGTGCCAACTGTGATACATTGAATCCCCTTACTCCACAACACGAGTACATCATAATCCTTTGATAACAAACTGGTGTTAATTTGCTGAAAGATGAATTTATCAAGCTGAGAATGATAGCTAAGTAATTACGTTTTTAGTGTACAGTCCCCCGCCCCCGTCTGGAAAAAAAATTGTTTTTTTTTCCTTCGATTTGATTCGTGGAATGTCAGTGCAATTTGAACATGTAAAAAGTCAAAGTCGTTGTAATTGGAATTAAATAGACATAGGTAGGGCAATAATGAGTTGTCTGGGTGTACTATCTAAAGGCGTGTTAATATACGGTCATCAGTTGAATAATAAATTAATACCTGTACATACGATTATAGTGAACATTCAATATATTTCGGTAAATGATGAAAATAATAACAGATGTGAATTAAAAAGAAAAATGTTAATGTGTTCAGAAGGAAATTGTGTTCTAGATTACATGTTAAATCAATTAAACAAATTGAGGGAACTATTTCGGGGCTTTGGAAAATTAAAAAAAAAAGAAAAGAAATTTCAGCTTTACTATGAAATATTCACCTGCACTGGGTGATAATAGTGGTTATATTTCAGAATATATTTTTTCTAAATCAGCAAAAAGGGGGGGAAAAACGTTGAGGTAAACAAATAATGTACATTAACCTATTCCATGTAAATGACCTAAAATTATTTTTTGCAAAATCAAGTAATATTTTTATTTTACTTTTTGGCAAATGAACTGATATCCGTAAATTAACTCGCTAGGGGCGAATTTACATAAAAGGCCTATGCTATTGTTAAATATTGTTGAAGAAAAAAATGTGCTAAGGAAAAAAAAGATCAGTATAGAGGTTGAATTTTTGTCGTGCAGGAGTACAGATTGACAAGTGCGTAATAAGTCAGAGTATGGAATTAAGCAGTGAGGAGGAGAAAAAAAATATAATTAAAAGAAAATCAGAGTTTATATACTTTAGTTATACTCTACATATATATATACAGTGTAAGTGACACATTTTACCGAGAACATTGCACAAATTGTTTGTGTTTAATGAAATAATCGCAAAGGGCAAAGTACGATAGGCATGGTTGTGCTTTTTTCCATTGTAAATAACCGATGAGTTGATACGGCCAACATTTAATAGAGCGACTATTCCAGATGGTTTGACAGGAAAAAAGGGAAAAAGTAAAACAATATGGAAGCTTACACTCATACCTCCGAGCCGGGAACAATCTCACAGCTCGAGGTCTTTCTGATACACACAATATGCTAATACTATGTGGCATAAATATTGATTAAAAAAAAATTATTAAAGTACATGATAAGTGCCATCGTGCTTCTGAAGAAAAACACATGAAACGAGGAAAGGCATGCGATTATTTTCTCGTTATTAAGTACCAGTTTTGGTAAGAAAAATGAATAATATGTAGATGAAATGTAAAATGTTTCTGATATTTCCGAAAGTACTTATCGACTGTTTTTAGAAGTCTGCCAAGGATCAATGCATCTCGTGGTTATTTTATGGCTCTCTTATTTCTCCATTTTTTTTCTAATTTTTTTTTTCTTTTGTTGGGCCAATTTAGGTATAAGGAATTTTATATTGACCTTACGATTTAAGGTCCCCCCGTCCCCCAATTTTTTTGATTTTTCGTTCGGGCCATGACAACGAATTTTACTCTAACTCGTTCATCAATTTATGACTGGAAAATCATTTATTTTATCGTTCGTCTTTTAGATCTCATTTTTTTTTATCAATAGGCAGGGCAATTATTATGTTATGCCAATTTACAAGTTTGAGATGTAAACGGTTTTACACAAAATCAATTTTACAATAGAATTTTGTTTAATGCTTTTATTTTTTAACATAACTATTATTTCCATTGAAATATCAAAATTTATTTTTCTTTTTTTTTCTTTTTTTTGTACCTCACAATCATGTTTTGTATTATTCCATTATTCTCAACTGTTGATCAGATTTTCTTTTAATTCAATTGCATGTGCATTGAAGAGTCTTGTTAGCAATGCAAAATGTTATCTTACGGTATTAAAAAAAATGTTGAATTTTTTTCCCCCTTTTTAAGATTTGTGAATTTCACGAGCCTGCTTGAAGAAAGAAAATAATATGCATTGGACCTTGGCAGAAATTTGTTGAATTTGGCTGTAATGTAGATGATATATTAAAATTAGTCGAGGCAATGTTCAATGAGATAGATAACACTTTGAGGTGAATTTTCAAGTATCTCGAGATAAGGCACGAATTTTTTTTTTCACTAAGTAAATAGTAAACAGGGAGAGAGAGACCGAGTAAGAGAGAGAGAGAGCGAGAGAGAGAGAGAGAGAGCGAAAGAGCGAAAGTGAGGGAAAGCAATGTTTATCAGACATATTTTGTAAATAGAAAAAATATTATAATAAAACTCACTAAACACGTTAGAAGAAAACTTATATGAATTAAATAAAAGCCTAGGCTACATTAATAATAAAAACATCAGCTATATATGTGTATATAATTATATGAATGTATTGAATGAATATTATAAATATTCATGACATATATATTTATACATATATCGCTATGTATAGGATAATGATGATTGGAGAGAACAAAGATAAAGCAGGATAAGATTAATGAAAAAGAACATAGGTATGAATTAATGGGCTTTCATAAGCCTTGGACTGTTTCGTACTGTTCCTTCTCTGATAATACACCTAAAAATCATGGGCCAATGGTCATAAAATTGATTGACAATTTTCTTATGTGGCAAAGTGTGGGGAGAGACATGCTATGATTTGTAATTTTACATTTGCATTTGAAAAGTTGAAACTGTCAAGTATCTTGGTGATGTCTTCTCCACTTCTGCACCAAAGTTATAAACTCGCAGGGCTCTTTTCGAACAATATATGCCTTCAGAAAATTTCCGCGATTTTTGTGCTGAGTTTGTACTATGAGCTACGCTTCCCAGAATTTTTATAGATTTTTTCACTGCTATCCTATGAAAAGCCTGATTTTAAACGTTTTCGTTACATAAAAAACGAAGATGGAAAGGAAGATTTTTTTCTATTACATCGGCCTTCGAAAAATATTTCTCAAATAGTCTTCTGGCCTATCCATAGTGATCATAACATTTTGACAAAACAAAAACGGGGAAAAAATGTAAGAAAATCGGGGAAGCGATTTTCATAGTATAGAATAATAAACCAAAAAATCACGGATTTTTTTTTCATATATGCAAGTGACACATAGTATGTATTGTTTTTAGCTTCTCCATCACAGACTTGCGTTATGACCAATGGTCCATGAATTTTTAATTGTATCCCCTCCACCCCTCCACCCCTCCCTTCACTCCCCAAAAACTCCGAAAAATTGAGAACAATCCTTATTTTTTGTTCACTCGCTCTTCCTCCCCCCAACCAGCTATATGATTTTTTTAACTTGTATATTTTATCACAAATTGCCTCATTTACTCAACTTGCATTGTTTATCACGACAGAGATTGACAAATCATGGCTAATTGAAAAATAGCCACAAAATGAGAAATACTTGTGTGCGAGATGAACAATCATTGTCACTTAAATTTTGTGAATAAAATATTCGAAGGGGGAAAAATAAGCTCTACAAACTATTTATTACCAAGTGACAATTGTTCAATTCGAAATATTTCCCATCGAGTTACGCTCAATGAATTTTTAAATACCACAATTATTTTGTACTTGTGTAGAAAAAAAAAGAAAACAAAACGGTGTAAGCTATTTTCCAGTATTTATAAGATTTTCTCAAATTCTCAACGTAAAATTTCTCTTTTTTTTCCTTATCTTTATTCCTCTTCATTTGTCTTTAAACGCGTAATTTTTCATACGTATGAAAGAGAAAAGAAAATTTGGATGAAATGCGTTTTGTTTATTGGTGATTTAGCAGCCATACCTAAAAGTGACTGTGATCTATGAATGCAGAAGTAATGTTCTAGGTGCGGCTATAACTAGTGACTTTTCTTTAATCATTTTACTATGATTTTTTCGCTGTAAACTTTCTGATAATTGCAAAAAAAATAATTATGAAAAAAAAAATAACGAGATGATTTGTTTAGAAATTTATGTTCGAGGAAAATGATACTTTCACACTATATTTTTTACCTGTCCTAGGCTCCCCAAAACCTTGATGCAATTTTTATAATCCAATTTCCATTACAATAAGTTTACTACACAATTGCTTCTTTTTTCGGCCTCCTATGTTCCCTGTTCTATGATTTTTTTTTCCATATTTTTGAAATTGTTATACAAATATTATGCTAACGATGTAGTGGTGTTTATTAGAGATAAATATAGACAGCAACAAATACATGAATAATTCACTGAGGAGGAAGATATGGGAATTATGCGGAGAAACAATAAAGTGTCTATATATTCAATGCAGACAAGGTAAAATCCTATGTATAATAAATCCATGTTAAGTGACAAATATGAGATGATCCAATGGTACACGATGTTACAGCGTGTTGAATTGTATTCACAAAAGTAGAAATCTATGTATAATGTTTGTGTAAGATGGAAATTATTAGAGGCAATGTATCTGGCAAGGGCAAGCTAAAACCTGACACCAATCTGTCAAAATTCTACAAGTAGTTGCAGCATGGGATCTTTTGAATTTTAGCAACACGATTGTTTTTCGAAGTATTTCAAAGGAGGTTGATGTGGTGACACTCACTCATGGGTTCATGTGGTTGAGTCGAACGGTGAAAGTTTTTTTTTCCCACTGACATTTGTGGGTAGAAAATTGAGGGAAAGCAGTGCAACTGGATTTAGAAAGAATTGCATAGGTTGAGAATTTATAGTTTTTCTTATTTTCAATTTTTTTGATGATTTTTAGTTTTTGGAATTTCGGAAATTGAAACTGGTTGAGCATTGAGAGAATTTTCGGAATTTTGAAAAATTAAGTCTTAAAAGGTGCATTTGTATGTAAATATTGTTTTATTTTTCTTCGAATAACTCATTGAATACTCCGAACTCTTTACTTGCGACACCTTTAGGAAATCGCAAATTTTTGGTTTAAGTATTGACATTTCCAAAACGAGTTTTTTAACAATATCAAAATTTTTTAAAAATGTAAAAATTTTGAGATATGGAAAATTCTGGAAATTTCGTTACTGAAACTTTTTTTTTTAGAACTTTTAAAATTAAAACTTTTTCAAAAGAGGAGGAAATCAGTTTATTGAAAGTGTTAAACTTTCAAACATTTTGAGAATTTCGTCAATTTTTGAGTCATCAATTTCTTGGAACTTTCCATTCATCCAAATTTCGAAAATTAAAATTTGGAAATTTGCGAAATTTTATGTAGTTTGGGAATTAGGAAGCTGAAAGTCTTGGATGGTATATGGGGCATTCCCTACTGAATCAGTCACTCTGGTCATCAACGCATAGTATTTTGATATTATACATAAAAACGTATGTTGTGACTGAATTTCACTGCAAAATAAGAGATTTCAATTTTCGACTGGCTCGTGTATAAAAAAGTCGCTGTGAAGAATTAGAAAATTCAAAAGTGGCTCAATAATCGAGACTACTTAATACGATCCTGGGATATTTTTATTTGAAAAGTTTTTGAAAAAATGAAGAAAATAATTTTTTAACCATTCAAGTCAGGTTATTTGACTGAATTTATTTCAGAAATAATTTTTTGAAAATGTGAGCTTTCATCAAGGATATTAGTCGAGCGAGTCATTATACGATCACAAAAATCTACAGGCGTTTTTTATCTCTATGATACTTATTTCTGACCATAAAAATTAAAGTTTATAAAATACAGAATAATGCAGGTGGCTGAGTTAATATGGAATCCATAGATCTTGAAATTTTCAGTAACATATAGGATCTCCCTAAATTCTGATATTTGTCAATTTTTTTAAAAGAATCATCAATTCCCAAATTTATAAATTTCCATTTTAAGATTAAAAAAAAAAACTCCCTTTTTTCTGTTAAATTCTGGAACATTTCCCGAATTTATGAACAAGTCAGTTTCAAGAGATTTGGAATAGTTTATTCCAAAAAAAATGGATAAGAAAATTATTTTTCTCCCGATTGCGACGTTTTCGAAAATTCTCAAAATTTCCCAAAGCTTCTCCAAACTGCGTTTTTTTCTTAAACTTGAACCGTTCTTGAATATTCTTACTTTTAATTTCTCCTTTACTTTCTCAAAATAAATAAAAAAAAATAACGATTGCTAAAGCTCATCTACAACACTTTCAATTTTTCAAAATTCCTAAAATTTCTGAAATAAGCCAAGACGAACTTTCTGTGTTCCTGAATACCTCCGAAATTTCCAGAATTTCTCATGCCTCATAGGCCATGTCAGAATGTCGTAGAAGTTCCTAGATACTATATGTCTCATAGTGTCTTCTAGTCATTCAGAGAACTAGTCTTGGCCTCAGCGCCCATGGAAAGTCGATAAAAAATCGTCGCTCAAAAATCGCACGAAGATTGAGCGTTTTAGCAATGACATTAGACACCACTGCAGGATCTCCCGACCTTGCACATATTCGTAGCAACTCGATTGGTAACAGTGGTGGACAGGTGCCCTTGCACGAGTACCAGTTCATCGGACCAAATTGCGCCAAATTAATCGACCAAAATGCCCAAGTCGGCATTGGCTAACAATTGAGAGGAAATTTTCAGGATTGTGAAGAAGACATTTGACAGTAGTTCAGCTCCCCACTTATTAATTGACATCATTACGATACTAAAAAGACCAAAATCTCTCCACCACATTGCTCATTATCCCATTTTGACCACAAACTGTTCGGAAATGACGTCATTTTTTGAGGTAGACATACAGCTCTCCCTAAAATCTCAAAAAAAATCTCATCCTAAATCTGAAGTGCATACAAAAAAAACAACGGCCCCTATTTACTTCTCTTTCAGTTAGAACAATTAATGGACTGATGAACAAAAAAAAACTTCATATTGTGGTCATCACTTCCAATATGTTGTTATTGCCTTACTAAAGTGACGACTCATCGTATTATTGCTGTAACTAAAATTTGGTTCTCCATTAAAGAAAAAAAAAAGAAAAAAAAATGCAACTCTTTCGAAAAATAAATTTTTGGCAAATACATATTTTTCAAAAAAACAAAATCAACAAAAAAAAAACGAAACAAATCTATAGAAAAAATGTTCAAAAGAAGACAAAAAAAAATGTACTTTCCAGCGATTCATATATTTGGAAGACAACCGTTCTCGGGGAAAACATTGTATTAAGGGCCTCTGTATATTAGTTTACCACCTCTGTATAAAAAAAGAAAGAAAAAATAATAGAATCGTGTACATAAGAAATCTTATCACGTTAGGACATCACGAATTATTATCATTGATCCAGACTATATGCAGAGAGATGAACTTGGATAAAAGTGGATAAAGAGAGACTATAATACCTAAATGTATGTATATTAGAGAAGCATATATATTATATACCAATGTCTAATTCATAGAATTTGCAAACGAGTGTTGAACAAGCAGATTGAGATGACAGAGATGAGATGAAAAAATGGAAACAAAAATAAGAAAAAAAAAACAAAATATGTAATCTGTGTTGACAATCGCTGATGTTTTGAGCTACGAAGCGATCGTACAAGAGTTGATGAATGCCTTGAAGGTTTGAAAAGCGAATAACAGTTTAATCTACATCTAAAAAACCACAATTTTTTTCTTAAGCCAACCAGAAACACTTGTGCTTTTTGAAAATTTATTTCTGCAGCCGAAAAGTCCGAATGAACATTTTGCTAGTTGGTCCCATCAATAGGCACCCCAATGGGTGGTTCCAACAAGTGCTCAAAAATGAATTAACATTTATTTTCCCTGCCAGCAATTGGAGAACGAGCCCACTTATGAGTATCTTCCTGGTTCGATATTTGAAAATATTGAATTTCTCACGGATGAATAAAAATCCGTGGGCTGGTAATTACTATCCAGCCTAATTTTTGTACATTACGAACAAGGTGGTATTGAATTAAATGAGACAAAAAAAGAAGAAAGAAAGAAGAAGTATATTGTGAAACAGATTATTATGAAGTTTATTGTAAAACTGTTTTATTAATATTAAGTATAGAATTGCGAATTAGTATTCGAAAAACAATGATGAATATACTATAAATATTAAAATATCCAAAGTGCACGTTGGTCATAATACTCACGTAAAAAAAAAAGAAGAGATGAAAAACAATGAAAACAGCTTGGGAATATTTTTTCAATGCCAACTAACAGTTATTCGATTCCATGTAAAGATATTGATGTAATAAATTCAATGCACAAGTAAATGAAGATTTCATGTACCTTATTGTAGATGACTATATTTTTTAGTTTCGAGCATGAATCAATGACATTTTTTTACTTGTAGATTATAATATAGCTATATATATATATTACATATATGTTTCTTTTTTGAAGAAATTATTGCCTCATAGTTCAGATACAAACGTTTCATACATACCCATGTCAATGATTGCATGGAGAACGTTCTCAACACTTCAAGAACTTGACAACACAAAATCCAACAATAACGTTAGTTAGGGAAGGACGGGGCAAAATGGGCTCATCCGTCTCTACATAAAGAGTTACGTGATCGAAGCAAATGAAATATTGAGAATTCTTTTCGAGTGTATTCACTAACAATTATTATTTTTCTCATTATCCTAGAAAATGTTTCTTCCTACATTTGTTTTCAGTAAAAACAATCCCGGACATGTATCAATCAATTTTCATCAGATGTAGAGTATCAAAATACTATAATAAGTGTATATAATGAGACGTCTCAAGCTAAACGATATGCGCGCCGCCAAAATAGGGTCTGAAAGATGAATGGACCGGTGTGATGACGTCATAAGTTTTGGTTTCTAAACTCCGTAATTTGCATTTGAATGTGGGAGATTGTCTACGTCTGCATGAAAAAGGCTCACTTTGTCGATACATCTCTAGGGTGGTCATTTGCTACGCTATCAACCTTATGTTGGGTTTAAGATGGGCTGGCATCAATAGTCCAGGCGTATACATAAGTGTATATCGACAAAGTGGACCCTTTTCATGAGGGCCTCCACAATTATTCAAGCCATATTCCATGATTATTTCAGTTTGATATGCTTGATATACCAATCAGGGGATTGGGGTAAATTGAATAATGAGAACCAGGGACAAATGATCTTCCGTCTCTCCCTTGAGGAGTCACGTCTAGGGGGAACCCCCGCTTTGTGTCGACTTATACATCTTATACTCGCGGGGTTTCGGTGTCAAAAAGAAGAACTACCCGGGGGTTCCTTTATACCGCGACCAATCAAGAGCTGAGGATGGCCTAGCGAAAATGACATATATATATGATTTAAAACAATATGGGCAAGGAGAAATTTTAGTATAGAGAAACCGGTTTCAAGAAATGAAACTTGATTAAAATGACGAGAAATTTCGAAAGAACTTCATAGGAGAAATTTAGGCCAAGAGTCTATTGATCAATAGTCAATGCAAGTCCCGCGCCAATGAAAATTGATTGATTTACGTTTGCGATTTCAAACTCGACGATTTTTCTTAGCGTGTGCACTTTACACACAGTGCCGAGGTCATTTGGCGCGTTGAATCTTCTCCATTTCATCTGGGGTAAAACGAAGAACTGTTCCTATTGCGTTTAGCATGTGGCGTCTGCTAGAGATGTCGTTGCTCGTCAGAAAATTCACAATAACGTTCTTTAGGTATTCCAGGTTGGCCCCTTCCCGGGATTTATAAGCTTCTAATCTGCAAATATTAAATTTGTTCACCAATCGAAGCTTTAAAAAATTTGAAAAAAAATTAAAGACGTGAAAAGTGTTTTTTTTTTAAACCCTTTTCCCACTCACCGAGTAATCTTACTCTCCAAAGTTTTCACCTCCTCTTCATGCTTCTGCTTCATCGCCATCATATCCCTCTGTGTTTCTCTAAGACTCGCATCCAGATCGCTATTTTGTTTCCTCAAGCCCGACACCTGAATGTCTCTCCTCGCCAACTCTTGCGCATAATGCAACATCGGTGGACTATCAACCGTCAGCAGTGACGTAACGAAGTCAACATTTGGTTCTAAACTTTGTTTATCATCGACCCTATCGTGGTTCCCAGGGACCCCCTCGTGTTTCGTTAAAATAGCACGAAATGAAGACTTGAGTGTCGTAATCTCCTGATCTTTCTCCTCGAGAAGCGCTAACGATCTCTCCCTCTGTCGCAAAATCTGATGCTCCAGGGCACCCACCTTGGACCGAAATTCCGTTTCCTTCTGCGATAATATCCTCTCAAACCTAATTCTTTCCTCCTGAATTTGCTGTGTTTGTTGGTCAAGTTTTACGTTCATCTCACTAATCTTATTACTCCCTTCCTTATTCAACATCCGAATTCTCTCCTCAAGATTCTTACTATACGTCCTTGCTAAATGTAGCTCCGTACTCTTATCTGATCTTTTATTCTCAAGTTTCAAATCATTCACAGACTCCAATTTCGTTGAGGTTTCTAGTTTGTAATTATCGAACTCCTGCTCTAACATTTCGTATCTTTCCCTATAATCTGCGTCCTTAGCAACAGTTATCAAGTTGATACTACGTAAAAATTCATCAACATTGAATGTATTACTACACTCATTACAAATATCTAATAAATTATCGTAGAGTTTTTTTATTTGACTTGAAATATCTTCGGGTGATGTTTCATAAATACTTTTACTCGAATACTCTTTAGATTTCATTTTCTGCAATTGCGATAGTTGGTCTTTTAACCTTTGAATAGCCACTTGATCGTGTTGTCTTAGTCTATCATATCCTCCAACAGTTTCTGACAATTCAGCAAGTCTAGACTCTAGACCTACTACTCGAGATTCGTGGGCCATTTCTAGGATTTTGGCTTGCTGCTCAGCAGCTGCTGCTCGTTTTCGCTCTTCGTGAATGGCCATGCGGTGTTGTTTTTTTAGAGCTACCATTTCAGATTGGAGTGAGACTAGAACGGGGGGTGTTTCTTTCACTGCAGCCTCTGCTTGTTTCAATTTGTTATTAGCTATTTCTAGTTCAGCCTCGAGAATTTTACTCTGGGTTTTATTCCCCACGTGATTTTTCAGTTCTTTTATCTGCTTCTCGAGGGAGTCCTTGGTGCGACGCTCGTCGGTTATGACCCGCTGGAGCTCTTTTATCATCATTGAATTGTCGGATTGTTCTTTCTCTCGATCATGACGCTCCATTATCAATTTGTATTTGATGTGCTCGATCTCGGAGTGAGTGCTGTTCTGAGCACGACGCAAACGTTCTCGCAAGTCTTTGATTACTCGATCGCACTGCAAGCATAGATTTTATTAAACAATGTTTGCACGGAATCAATGACTTTATGGCGGAGATTCTCAATAGATTGTGGTGCTAATTTGTATTAGGGAATTTCATAAGGAAAACGTTGATGATATTAGGGTATGGGAGGAGATGTTCATTATGTTCATTGAATTGTATAGGGGCATTGAGGCAATTTTTTCATAGTTCGGTTACTAGGCAGTAACAATCGAAGATGTATTTTGTGTCTTAGTGCACTGTTTTGAATTCATAAATTGTTTCATACATTGTTTGCTAAATTGTTTCATAAATTGTTTCATAAATTGATTCATAAATTGTTTCATAAATTGTTTCATAAATTGTTTCATAAATTGTTTCATAAATTGTGTTTTATAAATTGTTCCATAAACTGTTTCATAAATTGTTTCATAAAGCTGCGGGATAATAGAAAAAATTCAACGAGCAACTGGCAAGAAATTTAAGAAAATGCAAAAATAATACTTTTACCTCTTCGCGCTCTCCACGCAGGGCTCTTCGATCAGTCTGAAAATGAGCTTCCATCCTCGATTTTTCTGCTGACAACGTGGCCAATGAATTCATCAAAATGCCCAATTGATTTTTCAATTCTTCCACACTCTCTCCTTTTCTAACGCCTGCTCTTACTTCACTAATACCCAATTCTTTGGATTTACTATTTGTTGCAGTTCCTGAAACAGAAGATTTGTCATTTGAATTTTACCGCCATGCGAATACGTGGCTGACACACTCAGCTGTCAGTATTGTGACTTTTACCTGAATTGTCATTGCCGGCGTGTTTCTCCTTCTGCCTTTCGACAGCATCTCTTTTTCCAATTTTATCCATTCTTTATCGTTTTTCTCACATTCCATTCAAAGAATTAAATTGCTTTTGTGAACTTCCATCATTGCGCCAAGCGCTTTAGTACTGAAGTGAATATCTCATGTATATGGTTATAACTCACAGTTAAATTTATATCACATTTCGAATCCATTTTCACATAATAAACCTTAAAGAGCGAAGGATTTACTTTTAAACATTTTTCAAATTTTTTTTTTACTTCACTTATTGATCACATATATTGAGTTTTGATAATGATAATTTCCCAGTTTTTGCAGATTGAGTTCAAGGGTTGCTGATGCTGCTGATCCCCGAAGGCTCCCAACGCGACTGCAGAGTGTCTAGATATCTCGATTATCGATAGTACGTATAATCGATAGAAGCTAAGTGTTGTAGTTAATTTTTTAAACTAAATATCTGGAACTTTCAAAATCGTATGTTTAATAAAAATGATTGTTTTTCTTCGCATTTTCGATTATTGAAATTTGGTTCGTGCTTTAAGTTTGAAAATTTTGACAGATGTTGAAACTTTTAGAATTTCAATCAAATTTGTTGGGCTCTTGCATTACCTAATGAAACATTTCGTTTCTCTCGAAACGCGTAAGCTTTACCCAGAGCGTTAAACATAGCATCCGCAAAAAATTCGCGTTGGAAAAAAATAATTTTCTTTTTCAATTTTTTTTTTTTTTTTTTCATAAAAATAAATTGTGGTATAAAAATGGATAAAACTTCATAAAGCCTTATGTTATAAATCGTTGATTCGTCTCATAATGCGAATGAATAACCGTCATCAGTAATATTCCTCAATCACGCGTTCCAATACCCACTGACCACGTGGGTATTATCACTGATAGCTTCACATCAGTATTTTCACCGATAGTTTCCCAACGTCCACCGGACGTCATAATTTCCGATAAACCCGAACTCTAGAGATACAGCCGCCAACAATTGAAGCACTATCTCTTCATTTCAATATCAATTAGAAACCACTATAAAAAATGAAATACACTAGAACTTCAAAATAATGTAACTGTCTCATTTCAAATAAATAGCTGCGTAGGATCTTGAATCATGGCGCTGCGCACACCTGATTTTTGAAGTTTGTCGATTCTGGCGCCAGCCCCCCCCCCCTCCCTCATGTTACCCCACCCCCAATATGTTTAGTGTGTTCAGCCGGGGACAGATGAGGACGAGCTCGTGTGCTTCCCTTTTTGATTCATCGATTGCAGAACGTTGTCAAGTAATTATTCCAACAATACCAAAAAGTCCACTATAACTTCACCCAAAAATTTCTGCATCATCCAACATCTTCCATTATTTTTTCCATGCACAGCATAATTTCCTGTTCCAAAATCTCGTGGGATGCCTTGTGTATACGAAAATATATTTACATCTGCTCTGTGGTGAACGAAAAAAAAGAGAGAGAGAGATAGAGAAAAGTTGGAAAATGTAAATGTGTCACATTTCGGTCGAGGCCACTGTACAGTTATTGTAGTTATTGTTCTATATAAAAACACAGTGGTAGAAAAATAGTCTTTGAGATAAAATTATTTTTTGAATTGATTCCAAGTGTCTGCGAACGTTAACCCCATTTCATTGCGCACTGCCAAAACATTCGCTGCAGTCCTCATTCCAGCGTCTGTTGTTGCATGTTTCATCAATTTACGTAGTTTCATTATTTCTTTCGTGATATTGTCAATGAGGTATCTGGATCCGTCAAAATGTGATAGAGTGCAATGAAAAACGAAAACATTGAATTTTATTGAGATGTAGAGAAAAGTAGACACTCATGGTGTGGACAACGTTACTAACCTCCATCAGACAGAAATAAGCGGGAATTCAGTATTTATTCACCACCTGGACTATTTTCCACCGCATGGGTTAGTCAACGTTATTGAATTGTCCCAGTGAAGCTCATTTTATTGGGGAAATTAGACAAGTCCATAGTTTTGTGGTATAGACTTTATGTGAATTATAGAAATGGTTTTGATCTAATTTTTTCGGAGTTTACAGGTGCTATTCACTTTAGTATCATGAATTTGATGTGAAAAATTTTCATCAACCTTCCCAAATTTTTGACTGTCTCATCCTTGAATTTAAGTAGGGAATTGTTTATTTGATGTTATCGGTTTATTTGATGTTATCTGTCCGAATGATGCACATTGTCTTCGAGGCAAACAGTGGGACTACTGTGAGCACTAGAACTCATTTGGATTCTTAAGTATTTCCAATTTTCTATGAAAATTTTGGACGATACTATTTAACAACATTTGAGTAATGAAGTTTAATACGTAGCAAAAGAGTTTTCATTGCATTTTAATTGAATGAAATAATTTTGGATGAGAGAGTAAATAAAAGGCGCGAATTTCAAATGCTTTAGAATGAGAATGGTTTTATAAATGATAATAGAAACTTCATTCGATATTTTGCAATTGGTATTGCAGACTCGAACCTTAAAATCAAAGTTCTCATCGACGAAAATGTAATTAGTGGCAGTATGTTGCTCTTGACATTCTAGATTTTGTTAGCTCCGCCTCCAAATTTTAATTTTTATTCTATTTTTAACTTTGATAGACGAAAGAATAATTTAATTGAGCTACCCTCATTATTTCGTTGCGACAAAAAAATTCAAAGCAATTTCAGAAAATTTGTAGATCAATTATTTGCTGATCTTTGGATGTAAATATTTTGCGTATTTTCCGAGTACCTGGTTTTCACCATCTTCCAATCCAGCACATTACTTCCTGAAACTTTTTCAAAAATTTCCTGGTATCTCAGAACGTATGGTTCATGATGAACACGTGGTTTGATCATGTGACCGGGTGTTTTCCTCAGTCTCCACCCTAGGCTCTTCCTGTAATGGAGAACTTGCATGCTAATTTTTTTTTCTTCAAAGTATATAATGTAGAATGAGGAAAAAGAGTCAATAATTTTTTTTTCATTTTTTTTTTCATTATGGAATATTAAAATAGTCTGTTTTTTTTAAATAACGGGAACAGCTGTGACATCACGAAACCGCCTCTACACGCGACAGCCAATCACAGGCCGTCTCTAACGTGATTGGAGCGGGAGTGTCCAATGGAAAGTTTACAAACGCCAGCGCGACTCTTGTGACGTCATGAACGGCGAATTTGCGGCTGATGAATTTGTTATTATTTGAAAAATTTTAATTCAAAAATATTGAGGAACAATTGTAATCAATTTCGTGTGAAGGAGTACTTGATAGGTCGTAATGAATCTATTAATGGGTTCGTTTTGTTAATCTGGACGGCATGCAAGTTTCCTATCGGATGGTAATCATTGGATTTTCCCTTCCATTTTGCCTCCTCACTTCCTACGTTGCTTGTGTTTCCTCACTTCATTAAAAGCTCATTCGTTTGGTATGATGTTTCGTTTCTTCGTTTCTGGCCGTGAATTTGCGCCCATCCCATCGCTTATTTTTTTTCGTTTTTTTTTTTTACTAATTTTTACCTTTTCATTGATCATTATTTAATGCATTCCTATTCCCACAATATAGTGAACCATAATAAGATTCAATCAATCGATCTGCTAGTTCCTAAAGGTCTCGGTATTAAGGATGTGGAGGATTTTTTTGGTCTTTTTGTGTTAAAACATGCAGAGACATTTTTTATGAAACAGAACGTATTGCCCACATGAATGTAAAGATACATTTTTGTTAAAAAAATGAGGACTAAATTTTCATCAAAAATTTTACTCAATTTTTTATAAAGACTATAAGAATTTATTTTTCGACAAATACAGTACTTTTCATGAGAACGTTATTTAAAATTTACTCGTGGCAAAACAATTTATTCGAACATCTTCGTTAATTATGAAGATACAACTTTGAAAATTGAGAAGTGGACATTTTTGAGAATGCTAAAACTTTGTACCAAAAATGAAGAATATCAAAAAATGTCTTACTCAAACACCAGAAGAGTCGTCTGATAAAAAGTATTTAACGACCAACTCATGGTTGCATACTTTTGTTAGTTTGCTTATTTTAAAAAGAAATTTTTCATTTTGGCACTTACACCCCTCTATCATTAGCGCGAGGAGATTGTTCTCCGCGAATAGAAAAGTGGTAATTTTTGGTGTTTCATTTTTTTATTCAATTTCTGGCAAATGTATCATAAAAACCAAAAAAAAAACACCCCAAGAATAAATTCGCCAACAGTATGCCACATATCTATTTCAATATACTTATTCAATTTTCAATTTTATTTACAGATAAATAATTAACTACTGAGTGTTGTTGCTCTCATAAAGTGTGGGTCATGCGGACCACCTGCAGAGTAATGTAATGAATAGCTGTGCGAACCCTAATACCGGTACGAAGCTACGGGGATCCAAGAGCTCGGAGCTTCGAGAGGAGTCGTCAGGTTAGACATTGAATTTTAATAGCGACACTGAAACAGAATTACTAGCATCCTCGTTTCACTTTCAAACGATTTTTATCTCGCAAAAGAACTTGGAACTTGAATCGAACATAGCAATTAAATTGGATCCATCGAAAGTTCTTCATATGTCTCTTCATGATGAGCCCGCTGAGGAACTACCTTAAGCGCCTATCATTCCGTCAAACGAATAATGATAAAGATTAATGTACTTGTAGGCAAAACCTGGCTCATAGCCTTTTTGTAATTTTTTAGAGGAATTAATTGAAGGAATGAATTTTAAGAGGAATTATTTGAAAGCCACACACACACTATCATCTATTCCACTTTACATTCTGGGGCCCATTATAATAATTTATTCTATCCGGAAGTTATTGATAATTTTGCTTGTCGTTTGCTCAGGTAGTGGCGATAAGTCCGAGGAGCCAGATCGAGAAAAACCAGATAAAAAGTCAAAGCAAGAATCAGCTGAAACTGAGTCGTCAAGCAACGATATTGGAGTGGCTAAAGGTGCACCGGTCATTAATCAGAAAAATACCAGCAATCTTGGTGATCATAGTTTCACACGTATCAAGCAAAGAAACAGTTGCGGCACTAACCGCAATGAAGTACGTATGGCTCGTGGAAGTAATACAGGTGAGCGCGGACGAGGAAGGGGTAGGACCTTCAAGAAGGGCCGGGATAGAGATGGCAACACAGAGAGTTATCACTCAACGACCAGACAAAAATTTCAAGAATCGTTGAAGAACCAGGACAATTGTTCGAATACATATTACGATGACAAAAGAATAAATGGTAATATACTGTTTTGCAAGTAAATTTTCGTCACGACTGATTTTTCACGTCACTTAAGTGCTATTCAATATCTTATTTTGTGATAGAATTTCTTTTTTATTTTCCTCTGAAGAAAATGAGCCGAAAAAAATTTCAAGACAAAACAAAATACCCAGAGACAAATACCAAAACGTTCCTAGATTTTTTTTTTGACCAAAAAAACTTTTTGTTCTCGAAATTCTGACCAAAAACAACCCCGCCGTATCATTCAGGCTGTTTTTTTTTTATGAAAAATGGTTCCTCGAAATTTTCCAATAATTGATAATTTGTTTCTCAATAAAAAAAAATTGTTAATTTGTTCAGAACCGAAGTCATTGATTTTTTTATTGCTTCACAGACGAATCGAGAATCACTAAACTCTTGAGGCGATTATGTCGGGAGGATGACTACGATCATTTTCTCGTTCTTGTCAAGCAGGTGCAGGAGGCCATTGTGGCACCTGAAAACTATAGAATCATCAAGCGTAACTTGGAAGCAATATGTGAGACATTATATGTTGGTTTGCAGTTTAAATTGGGAGACGAAGCTAATCAACATATTGTTAAATGCTTTGCGCTAATTGGTTACACCGTTAGTTCAGATTTTAAAAGGTTTGAACATTCTTACCAGTTATATTTCAACTTGGAATATTGTGTCGTTTTTTTATTTCATTAAAACTGATTATTCTTCATTCCATTGTAGATTCCTGGAGTGGATCTTTGGAAAATATGCGGCGGCGCGAAAGGATGATTGCAAATGTCTTCTTATCAATTCGTTTGGTTTTCTCCTCAAAATGGATATGAAGACCCAGAAGTTGAAGGATTATTCAATGGTAAATTCCATAAAATACGTATACAAATATAATTAAAATCTATTGTTTTTCAGAGTGAATTTGTGAAAAATAATTTTCAGTAATTATAAATTATAATGAAGCAGGAAGTCACCCGACATTCTCTTTTTCATTTCTCAATCAATGATCGTCCGTGGCGTTTCTATGAAAGAAAAACGTAACCATAATTTTTTAGTAGTGCTTGCCTGACACTTTTGTATAAGATTCACAATCGTAACAAATTTTCAATTTCTACAAATATCTATGTTCCAGGGGATAATGTCACGCCTTCAGTCGACCCTAGAAAACGTGGATACACCAGACCTCTTAATGGCAACGGTAGATGCAATTATCATAGTCACTGATCTATACCCAGAGACTTTTTCCGATCACTTTCGTGATGCAGTTGACATTCTCGTAGGCTGGCACATTGATTTCACCCAGCCTAAATCTGTGATTGCTTACGCTAGTCGTAGTCTCCAGCGTCTCCACGATTTTTGGATAGCTGATCTACAATTCACCCTAATGTTGCTCAGTCAGTTTCTAGAGGACATGGAGAGTTACGATGAGGAATTGACAATACCAAATTCTGGGAGGAGTTCACCTGGTGAGGAGCTTCCACCAAGTCCCCGAGAGTGTATCTTACGAATTACATCTCTGATATCAGTTTTCAATACAGTTATAAAAAGTGTATCTGACAATTTAAATCCACTCGTTACACCCACAGTTCAGTGGTCATTTCTCAACGAGTGTCTCTCCAAGATGCTTCAAACTGTCATCAAAGCGATCGAGTGGGATGAAGAAACATTGGAGCAATCGAAGGGCAGAGATCGAGATAATGAAGCAACTGAGGATGATCAGGAAGCCGATGACAATTCTGAGGAGCTAAAACATATAACTGACTCCATAAAGGGGCTGACACTCTCACAGAAGAACATAGAGACTCTTGCAAAGAAAGTGAACGAAGACGGTATCAAGGATCCGAACGATTTCATCAAGATACTCGGATCCATGAGCTCCGGGAAACGACGAGAGGACAAGAAGAATTCTAAATCCAGCGGGGACCGTGGTAATGAAATGGAGGACAACCTAAAGACATTCTTGAAAATGGTCAAGTCATTCGAGCAGCGGGACAAGGACAAGGATAAAGCGCTCCTGGATCTCTCCCAAGAAAACCTAATTGTAGCAGCAAATGAATGCATATACCACTTTCTTGGTCTCCTTCATACTCGAGTAACCAACAACCACGAGCTACTCTACAAATACCTAGACCTCCAGCTTCAAAGGCTTGACATTTTTCTGGACGACACAATCGTATCAACGCTAAATCTCATCTCCAAGATCATTCCAAAAATTCCAGCGCACTTACCATGGGAGTTGGTTCATAAATTGCTCGGATGTGATTCCGTTTTGCTGAAACTACGATTTCGCCATTCGACTGCCATTCAGAGCGCAAGCTTATTGGTGTACCACAGTCTCCTAGGGCTCAAAAATATTCCCTTCCTGCAAGAGGCATACAGGTACATTTTGGGAGACTTGGAGATCGCTTACAAACTTATTTTGCCTAATATTGAGAGTCTCGTACCGAGCAATCCCCTGACAGATGTTCAATACGATCAGAGAAACGCTGAAATTGTTGTACTGTTTCTGTTGAGAGCCTTCTCCGATCTCGCGAATGCCAGTAACTCTATCATTGGTATGTGGGCATTGAAGCCTAGTATCTTTGAGCTTCTCGCTATCAAGATGTCACCGGACGATGCAGATCTCACCAAGCATAGCCCACTCCTACAGAATTGTATTTTATTCCTTCTGTACGCTCATTGCTCTCGCTATAATCATTTTGTACCCAGCTCCAGTCTCATCGCAGACCCCAGCCGATCCATTGATATGTTCTCAGGAGCATTGGACGTGTCAACCACATCCCCCCGCAGCGGATACTTATCCATAATCCTCAATCTAATCTCCAACTGTTTAAACCTGAAAGACATGCCTGAGCAAACGACAATTTTACTCTGCAATTGGACCCAAGAAATTTGTACTCAGGCAGAGACCTACTTGGAAATTTTGAAGGACAAGGAGGACTTCAAGAAAATTATTTCCAGTTTATTGACTCATGGAGCAACCACTAATGCCAAAATAGCTCTTGCCATTTGTAACAGTCTAGAGATACTGATGACTAACAAAAAAATTTGTTGGCCAGAGCCCATGTACCTGAGGGTTATTGACCTGTCAATCCTCCATTTGACGTCCTGTGATTCAGCCACCAGGAAACGTTACGGCGCTCTCCTGATGAGTGTCCCCGTCAATGTCCTGATTCCGCGGATGAATAGGCAAAACCTTCAGTCAGCCACCAAAAAGTTGCGAGTCATTGACAATTACTCCGTAGAATCTATCATTGTTGCTGAACGATTGCACATGAGAGGAAATTTTGGAGGATCAGGGAGCAGTCACTCTAGTGGCTCTGGGGAGATGCAACCCCAGCATTTCAAGACTTACATGTCGTACCTTTTGCAAGATCACGATTTTGATGCTTCGGGACTCTTGGAGATATTCACCTTGTGTTGGCCGACAATTTCTGAAACAGAGACGCTATCGAAAATGTATAAATTCGGCCTGGCCAATCGTTCATTTCTGTTTTTCTGGAGTGGAATGGAGGCAGCTCAACACTGTGTCTTGAACAAACTGAGAACACCCTTGGGTAAACCTCAGGAGACATTCACCAGTATTGAAGGTGCCTTGAAGGCGTTGGCGCGTGAGATATCATGCAAACAGGAGAGCGTAAAGAAAAATGACAAGGGCCTTGCACACTCTCTTCATGAGCACACTAGAGTTAGATTATTCATCGAATTTTTGGAACACCTTGAACGGGTAATGCACAATGCTTCTGAGGGTTGTGCAGTGGCACTTGCGCCCCTTCCAAAGCCCGTGAGAACCTTCTTCCATACCAATAAGTCGACATGCAAAGAGTGGCTCATTAGAATTCGCTTAGCACTTTGTGTAGTCTCCCTTCATGCTGGTCTAGCTACAAATGCATTGAGGAATGGCCAGAGATTGCTGGAGGATTTGGTGGATGTTAAAGTAACTCAGAGGGCTGAGTTTGAGAGGGCGACTCTATGCACAGCACAAGCACTAGTTATTCTGGGAGAAACCGAGGCACTTCAGGGACTTTATCTGTACACGAAAGAGAGGGAGAGAAAGTTTTCATGGTTGAAAGCAGCAATGGAGGAGGCGGCTGGACGGTATGAGAGTGCAGCAGAAAGTTACAAAGCTATTTTGAAAGAACATCCCTACACTAGATTGCAAGAGCCAGAAGCTGAGAACCCAGAAGAGAGTATTGATGGAGATGTGCATGTTGCTGCTTTTGCTATGCAACAATTAACACGTTGTTACCTTGCTCTTGGTGACTGGACACAGTTGGAGGCATGGAAGACATGGGAATCTGAGATTTTGAGGAGAGAGGGTAATTCGGGATTGGAAAAACAGATTTTGGGGAATGTCGTCATTCAGCAGGCAAAGTGCTTGAAGGATTTCGAGATGGGTAATGCTAGTAGCTTTGAAGAACTCTCCAACTGGACTCTTCTTGACGAAAATGCTAGCACCAACTGGAGCTGCACGAAAACAATGCTCGAGTGCTCGAATACTCTGTTTAATGTAGCGATGCGCATGCGCATTGGAGATGAGAATAAAGAATTTTGCAGGGACAAAGTTGAGCTCTGTAAAAGGGTAGCTGCTAAAACAATTGAGGAGGGGCTGAGGAATATGCCCTCGGAGTACTTGAATGACTCTATATTGGCGGAATACTCTGCCCAGGGGCTTGCTGATCTTCTGGAGGAGAAGGACGTTGATGGTTTCCATCTTTATGCATCTGAAAAGATGAAGAATTTGGGGTGCAATGTTATGGGTCAAATTTTATGGTGGTCCGATTATTTTTCCACCACATCCCCCAATTCTACAAATAACGTTGCAAGCTTGAGATTGGATCTAATTAAGTGTGCGAGAAAAGAGGGTAATTTCCAATTGGCAAAACGAGAGATGATCAAGTACTTCTCTATTGAAAGTTTGTTAGAATTTGAATTGAACACATCGGATCCAGATTCAAAATTTTCGCAATTGACCTCGAGTATTTTAGAGACACAAGGCTCCATAAAGTGGACGGAGAATCACATGAGAGCTTTTAGGGAAATGTCGAAACTCCTTTATAGTATGGAGTCCGTTGAAGAAGCGGTGAAAGTGTGCAGTGTAACGGCCCTTGGAATATCCAGGGCTATTGTCAGTGGTGATGAATCAGCGGACAATCTTCGAGAAACTGGGACAAAACTGATGCTGACTCTATCGAAGTGGATTCAGCAGCAGGAGAGAAATGTTACGGATAATTCACAATTGACGGAACTTCTTAGATTCGAGGCTGTGCACAATGATGGATTAATGAGCAAACTTTTCGGGCAAACAACCGAGTTAATTCCCCACTCGGACATGATTATTGGTAAGCTGATGCAGCTAGGTGTGAACCAGTGCCCGGACTTGCCTGAAGCGTGGGCAGAGTTCGCTGCCTGGTGCTACAAGTGGGGTAGGAAGATAGTTGATAATTCTCATTCCGGCCAATTGACAGAGACAGACGTCAATAATATCAGAGGTTTTCTACCTGTGGAAACTCCGGAGACAGACTCCAACGCGATCCTCGCTATTCTGAGTCAAAATAAGAGTATCCCTGAGGACGAGGGTGATATTGAGACAAATGACGTTAAAACCTCTGACATGATTGAAAATCAACTTCGTCAAGTTCCAGTTCTTACACATGCTACCAATGAACACTTGGCTCTGCTGGTAGACATCTGGAGGCAGGCACAAAAGCGAATTTATTCGTATTATGAACTCTCCGCAAATGCTTATTTCAAGTATCTGGAGCTAGCGAATTCAGATTCAAATGATTGTGCCACTATAACAGCAACGCTGAGGCTCTTGAGACTGGTAGTTAAGCATGCTCTCGAGCTTCAGCAAGTGCTGGAATCTGGATTGGCCACAACACCAACTGGACCCTGGAAGGAAATAATTCCTCAACTGTTCTCCAGGCTGACCCATCCAGAGTCGTATGTCAGAACTAGGGTATCCGAGCTTCTCTGCAGAGTTGCCGAGAACAGTCCTCACTTGATAACCTTTCCCGCTGTTGTGGGGGCGTCCTCTGATCATAGAAAGGACTTTGAAGAGATGCCAACTCGTTACGAGAGACCAGATGACTCCCCAAATGACTTTGATTTCGAGGTCGACGAGGTTGACATGGCCATTCAGTCAGGTAGCAATGACGACTCCGACATTCACGATGAGGAGCAAAAATCATTCATGGAGGCCTGTTTCGCTCAACTTCAAGAATGCCTATCCAACGGCACTCCAGACTCTGTTATTCACGTGAAAATTCTCGTTAAAGAGCTCCGTAGAATAACATTACTGTGGGACGAGCTTTGGCTCGCAACATTCTGTCAGCACCACACGGAGATTTCGAAACGCTTTGAACAACTCGAGCTAGAAATTCAAAAAGTTTTGGACAATATCTGGATAACACCTGAAGAGAAAGAGGAACTGATAACTGAAAAGCACAGAATAATCCTCAAACCCATAGTCTTCATCCTGGAAAATCTGCTAGCAATGACATCAGTTCCAGCTGAAACGCCCCATGAGCGCCAATTCCAGGAGAAGTATGGTCCCGCCATAGAGGAAGTAATTAGAAGATTGAAGAATCCTAAAAACCCAGCGAAACCCCAGCTAGCATCTACCCCCCTAAAACAACTAGAAGCAAAGCTTGCTCAAAGGGTCAACAAACGCGGTGCCTATTCTCTGTCTATGGCCGACATCAGTCCAGTTCTCGCCAGCATGAAGGATACGAAAATTGCAATGCCAGGAGTTTTAGCAGTAGATCGCAATAAAATCGTGACCATCAGATCTGTTGACAATAATGTCCAGATACTTCCAACTAAAACAAAACCAAAAAAACTTATGTTCCAGGGATCGGATGGTCATGTCTATACATATCTTTTCAAGGGCCTGGAGGATCTCCATTTAGACGAAAGGATAATGCAGTTTTTAACAATTTGTAATACAATGATGTCTAAGAATAACGATACAAGCAGAACATACCGAGCACGTCATTACTCAGTCATTCCACTTGGACCGCGATCTGGTTTGATCCAGTGGGTGGATGGTGTTACTCCTCTCTTTGCACTGTACAAACGCTGGCAACAACGAGTGAGTGCAATGGGTGGTAATAAAGGTAACGCCGGTACATCAGCTGTGATGCGACCCTCAGAATTGTTCTACAACAAATTGGCGCCGTTGCTCAAGGAGCGGGGAATCCCCCTGGAAAATAGGAAGGAGTGGCCTTTGCCCATTTTGAAACAAGTACTCACTGAACTAATGGCAGAAACTCCCAAGGATTTGCTGGCCAAAGAGATCTGGTGTAACAGCATGCATGCTGGTAATTGGTGGCAGGCGACAAAAAGCTATTCGTACTCAGTTGCAGTAATGTCCATAATTGGATACATCATTGGATTGGGCGATCGTCACTTGGATAATGTTTTGGTGGATCTGAATACTGGTGAAATAGTGCATATTGATTATAATGTGTGCTTCGAGAAAGGAAAGACTCTTCGGGTACCCGAGAAGGTTTGTAATGTTCAATTATTCGTAATTGTTATTTGTTATTTTTTTCATCTACGTTATCATATCATTATAGGTCCCATTCAGGATGACTCCGAACATTAAAACAGCCCTGGGGGTCACTGGAGTTGAGGGTATCTTCCGATTAGCTTGTGAGCACACGCTCAGAGTGATGAGACGAGGACGTGAAACTCTATTAACATTATTAGAGGCATTCGTGTATGATCCCCTTGTGGACTGGCGTGCCGGGGCTGAGAACTCGATAGCTACCTATGGGGCTTGCCAAGCTAGAGCTAGGTGTACTGGAGTAGGCAGGAAGCAGCTCGAGAAAGAGCTTACCAGAGCTATGTTTGCAGTGAGAACAGTCGAGATGAGAGCAGAATGGCTTGTAAACCGAGACGTGATGCTGAGAGATCTTCCAGCGTTGTCGAGACAGTTGGAGGAGTGGTTGGAGAGTCATGAGGCGACGCGACAGTGCCAAGACCTCTTGCAAGATCGTCATCAGCAATTGGGACTTATTAAAGAGGCTCAGGCTATTGGCAGAAGTCATGGACTTTATTCAGTGATAAAACGATATAATATGTTCAAACGAACGAGGGATGCTCATGACAAAGCAAAGATTTGTCTACAGGAGAAAATGGAGGAGTGTGAGAAGCATATTGCCATGCATACCATGGCTTTGGCAGCAGTAAGGGGTCCACAGCTGGCTCGATGGTTGGTGGAACTGGGAACTCCAGCTACTGCCCATGAAGACTATATGGTTTTTGATCTTGTAAAAGAGTTTCTGCAAAATGCTGGACAGAATCAGATGATTGTCCAGTGTGAGCAATCGGAAAATGAGCTGACTCAGCTTGCTAGTCAAGAAGCCATGTTAATTCGTTCATCCCTGGATCTATTAAGCCAGTACTCAGCAATTTGTAGCTTTTATCCACTCAGCACAATAACTCAGCATCGATCGGTAATGTATCATACATGGCTAACCAATATGCTGACAACAGGTACTGTTGAGGTTTGTCACGAAGTTATGGCTCAATTTGATATGACTTATGATGCACTATCTATCAATGAAGCTAGAGCACAGAGCATCATTGGCTTTTCATATCAAACCCAGGGAACTATGAATGAGACCAATGAGAAATTCAAGAAGTATTACGAACGAATGGTGGCGAATGAAGGACTTCCAGGTGCACAGGGGCAAATAGAGACGAGTTATAGTGATGCTAGACTCCAGATTAACGCTTTTCTCAGGCGTGAAAAAGGTGCGGACAGAGCTCTGGATTGTGTTAATATTACAGCTCTCTGTGCATTGAATAAACGATACCTGATAATGGAGGGTGCTGCTAAGTGTGCCGGCGATTGTTTAGTGGATCTTACGTCGAGGGAGGGCGATAGGGTCCTTGATGAAATGCGTCTTATGTCTTCCTTGATTGTAGAACTTGTTAGTCTAATTCCATTAAGTACATTTGAGAATTTCTCTATGGGAAGATCCATCGAGTGCCTGAGAAGTGCAGATGAAATATACAAGGGGCTTCAGGAGTTAAACTACAATTTCCAAATGATCATTCTTCCTGAAGCAATAAAAACAATCATTACTGAGGAGCCCAGTGTGATGCTGATGGTGACCGAAGTGGATGACATCATTCAATCAACTGGAATTCCCCTGGGTGAGATACTAAATCAACTGGAGTTGCACTTAAGATTTATACTGATGGACATGGAGAGTCCCCATGTGCTAATTCAGTCCCTAGTGACAAATGTCAGACTTCGATTCGAGGCTTTACTTTCAAGGCCCGCAGAATCGCGTGAAATGGGTCAAGATGAGAGCCTTACCCCAGGACAAATGTTGCTAATGGGATTCAATGGGCTCTTTGAAAAATTGCAAATAGAAGCCGATGTTCTCATATCAACACTTGGCTCGCTGGACATTCCAACTTGTTGGAAGAAGATCGATCAAATCAGAGAGGCCAAGGAAATATCCTCACCAATATTCCATGAGGGCGCCAGGCGCGTCCTAGATGACATTTTTTTGATCAAACGATTGCAAACAATCCGAGAGTTCTTCATAATGTGCAGGGACGTTGGAAATGCTTTTAAAGGAATCGATATACCCATGAATATTCCCGATGATGAGAGACTCCAGAAACCAGTTAAGTCATTCACAGCTGATTATGTATCCAGGCAACTTCTGGGAGTAACATCCCAGACACTAGCAATTGTCCTCTGCTTCCTACTGGAGCAAGTGGGGCTCAATGTAACGGAGGAGATTGAGCAGAGAGATATTGGAGCAGAGAGTAAAGTGGATCTTGAGGAACTATGTAGAAAGAACGTTGATACTTGTTTAAAGTCTGGGCTTTTCACCGGATCTGTTCTAGGCCAGGCGAGCGCACTGTGTAATACTCTAGAAGGTGTTTGGAGACGGAAACAGGGAGCTAAAGTAGCACAGCAAAGTGTAGAGATGACGAGAGCAACGCTACAAAGATTACAGCTCCAATTCACTGCCCATCAATGGCTGCACGAAGACAGCCTCATTCGAACTAATATGAACAGTATGAATCCTCTCAATCGACCGAACTTTATGCTTGAACTCCGGAAAACATCAACTGCTCTCACGAGCCTGCAATCTAGGGTTTGTGAAGCGCGTGAACAACAGCAGAATTTAGTTGCAAGCGTTGATCAGCGATTAAAGTGGGCGGCAGGTGCTAATCCTGCGCTTGCTGAAGTTATGGCAGCTTTTGGTAATGCTGTGTTGTCTTCCAATGAGAAACTTAGGCATCAACGAAGTCTGGCTGCTAGTGTTGCAACAACTTGCAATGCTATTCTTCATTATGAGGCATTGAGGACCAAAACTTCGGAGAGCATGACCAATGATGCTAATTTCGTGAAGTTGATGAAGCAGTGGGAGGAGAGCTGTTTGTTGAGAAGTAATTTGGCAGTTAGTGTTACGATGATTGAGGAGAGCCTTGTGGAATTACTGATGCAACTGGAGCCCAATATTGATGCTACTTGGCTGAGGCGGGCGGAAAAATTAATATCGGATACTATTGTCGAGAATCAGAAGGCGCTTCAGGTGAAGCAGGACTTGCATGTTGTAGCTCAGGAGAGACTCAGGGGAGAACTGGGTGGATTACAGGCTACTCTAGCTGAACACCATAGGCTCATGAGCGATGTGAGAGGATTACTGAGGACCCTGATGAAGCAGGAGAATATCGTGGGACTTCAGGAGTTCCTTGCTGAGTACAGAGCTTTCATGGAAAGCATCTCGACGGTTGTGAAGGATTTGGATACCGAGGGCTTGGAACAGCTGAGGATTATTGAGGCTAAGGTAGTCCTGGACTCGCTTACGGGGAAAGTCTCGAGACTTTATGAAGAGCTACTCGAGTTTGCTGATGGTGATATCAGCCCAAAGGGGAAAGTGAGCGAGGAGAGCCTTGCTGCGAAAAAGAAGGCCAAACTTGTGAGACAAGATACGAGCGTGTGTCTCAGCCCAAGGAAGGGAATTCCAATGGCCAGAGATCCTACCACAGGCAAAGGTGAGTTATCCGATGCAATGTTTTGACGGATTCTATGCCATCTCAACTACCTATTTCCGTAATGTTCTCCAAAAAGTTTGAAATAATTGTTTGTTATTTGGTCAAAAGAATACTTCGTAAGTGCCTTGTTTATTTGATGGAGCTGTTTAAAAGAAATACTGTAAACATTAACTCTAGTGGAGCAAACCATCCAAATTTCATTTCGTAAATTTGCCTAAATTTCATTTCGTTTTTCCACCAATACAAAAATAGGCGATGGTATTTATGTATAAACTTCCCAATAATTGCAATAATTTTTCAACAGCCGTACAAGAAAGAAATGCATATGCCCTCAACGTTTGGCGCCGTGTGCGCATGAAATTAGAGGGCCGTGATCCAAATTCATCCAGAAAATATACAACGGCTGAGCAAGTGGAATATGTGATCCGTGAGGCGCAGAGCAACGACAACTTGGCACTGCTCTACGAGGGTTGGACTCCGTGGGTGTGAACGTCACGGATGCCGGCGCAACCGCGTCGTATGGTTTGACTCTCGTTTATCCATCTCAAAATCGCATTGGTACCAGCTAATTTCGTACCAAAAACCACGTTAAACTAAGATGAAAAAAAAACAAAACAAAACAAAAACAATTACAAAAACGTAAGAATGGAATATTGGTGAATCAATGAGCCAATGATTCAGTTGCTTTTGGGGCAATTATCGTATGGTCAACGTGGATTCAGGCGTATTTGACATACGCTATTATTGAATCACGGAGAATGACAATGTCAAAACGTCGTTACACCGAGGGTACGAACCAGCATGTACGGTTTACGATGAGTCGTAATTACCCAGCTGGCGGGCACTGATTATGTCATGTCCACTCATTTCAACTCACGTATCCTCCGTTGTACGCGTTTAAACGCGCTACAATCTGCGTTTTTCTTTAAACAAAAAAAAAACACGAAGCAGAAAATTTCTTTCTGTCTTTCCACTTCTATTAATGGAAGTGAAATCTTAACTCTTTTTTTTTTGTTCTCTACCTTTGGGCCTATTGATAAATATTCAATTTCTCTGTTCACATGAAAAAGAAAAAGAAGAAGAAACTGGAAATTTTTGTATGTCACTTAATAAGGCGGCGCTGATAACTAAGAGTAATTCAGATCCATGGTGAATTTTTCGCGCTTTTTCGGTTGTGATAAATATTTTTGAGGAAAATGTGGGAATTTTTTTTTTTATCAGTTCCAAAAGAAAAATTAATTTTATTTGTAATCATGGTGAATATTCAAATAATTTTGAGACAGCGTGGAAAAATTATGGCTCAAATTCGAATGGAAATTTGTGTAGCGAGAAATTCAACAAAAATAAAATGATATATGGTTGGGAAATAGGTTCCATTTAAAATTTCAATCAATCACATTTATTTGTGTCATTTTTCAAATTATGTTTATGTTTTCAAATTAAAAACTGAAGACGACATTTTCACTGAAAACTGGTAGATACCCACCTCGAAAATACTTATCACAAATAAAAGCGCATTTTTAATAGGTGGACACAATTTACGGTAGTTGTAAGTCGAAAGCAAAAATTCACCAAATTCTATAAAACCAAGCTTCTAACTGGAAATCCTATAGATAAAATTAATTACCTGTTTCATTATTTTTTCAAATTCATTTTAGGTAAATCAAGGCATAACAAAATTACGTGTAACAAATTTATCGTTTATTTAATATCGTTTATTTTCGTACAAGAAATGATTTCATTGGTATAAATCCGTGAATTATCAACAAAATGTCAAAACAGAAACACTTATCTACTCTCCCTTGACAATTCTAAAAGAACATAAAAATTTCTGATACATAAACCGATGGAAAAACAAACAAACAAACAAACAAAATAGAACAGTAATTTATTATCGATTAAATTTTATCCAAATTTCTGTCCCCATTTTGGTGTGGGCGCCGCCGAGAAAAGCAATTATCAATAAAAATTATTATTCTAAAAAATTTACATGACTTGAATAATTATCACTGTGTATAATTATCCCAAAATCTTACATGATCCATTGCTCTTTTCACTAAAAAAATCTGCAGAACTGTCCCGATAATTTGTCCATCGATAAAAGAACAGCAGTCGCACATAAATAATCTTCTGGTCATAAAATTTTGTCCTTAAATTTTCACATCACTATTTACAAATAGCCCGAGGCATTTCCTTGGAGTCGGCTTTCACCGACTCCCCAACGCATTTCAGTCTGACAAAACAACATAGTAATCAACGCAAGAGCGTATCTGTTTTGAAAGACTGGGCAAAAATTGAATCCTAGTAACTATTCACATGGAGGAATGAACTGGAGGAGCTAGCCTGCAATGTAACAGCAATGTTATTGCACTCAATCGTAGATGTCATAGCAAAGAGTGAAAAGTGACCGTCAACAACCACCGTGCCTAATTATTATAGTAAAAATCCAATTTTAAGATTAGTAAAATGAAATCATAAAAACCTTTTCCAATTGACTCCATATTTACATCAGTTCTTTCACAAACATGTTTTCAACTTATGTAATTATTTGATCCTGTAATTGGCATTCGCTGTTGGATCTCAATGAACTGGAAAAAAAACTATTGCATCTAAGAAACATGGAATTTTGTATAAATTTTTGAGCAGAACTCATTTGCCTCTACAGAGAAGTAGAGCAAAGTTTCCATAGCTTTCTTAACAGTTTTCTTCCGATTATTAACTAAAATGAGGACTACAAAAATGGTCTTCAAAATGAATTACTCCTACCCAGATATTTACGTTTTTGCATTTTTTCAACGTTGCTGGTCACTTGACATTCAAACTTTGCCATTGATCCGAAAATGGTAAAATAAACCAGTCAATTGTCACACCTGACTCAATAAATATCAACAGTTCCTGTCACTGCCAAACTTTCCAACTCTGTGTGACTAGACCTACGTATCGCGCTTCAACAGTTGATCGATCTGTGTTTTGTACATTTCCTTAACGTCCTCTAAATCCAATCGTAGCTCCTCAGTCTCCTCAACTTTCTCCCCATACATTTGCAGTAGTGCATCGTATCGCCTCTGAATTTCATTTAAATTGGCATTCAATGCTTCCACTTCAGTCAATTTGGCAGTTAGTTCATCGGCTCTCATCGATAAATTGGAGAGCTCAAATTCCAAAACATCTCGCTCTTTGTTCCTGCGCGATAACTCCCACTGTAGGGTCTGTATTTCACCTGTAAAGCCAGCCGAGTTGTAGGGTCAAGCGTTCAATACTGGATTAATAATAAGCATGATTGACATGGATTGTATACCTTCACGTGCTTTCAACTGCGCCTGCAGGGTTTCAATCGTCGATGTTGTGTTTGTACTCGTTCTCAGGCCCTCGTAAACATTGGGGAAACGTCCGGAGCTTGTGTCGAATACAGAGTCATTGAACTGCAACCCATAATTCAGATTTTACATGCTAGATATTGAACAATTTTCATTTACTGGTGCTATTGAAGGAGGATTAGTATCGAGTTGGAGAAGTTGTTCAATTTTTATGTAAATGGAAACATTTTTTATACATACGAGAATTGATGGGTTGAAATGAAATTTAAACGGAATATCTGGGATACTGCGATCCCAAAATTGAATTCCATACGTTCTAGATACTTTATGATGGATGAGTAATACCTGATCAAATTTAAGTTTTTAATATCTTAGCATTAGGCGAGGATTGTGTAATATTTATACTGATTTTTTAACTCTCATTTGGGACACCCCAATAGTACGAACTTTTTCGCCGGCTTTTGGGCGGGGAAGTACCAACTGTCTGGTAAGGGGTGGAAAAAGTTTCTATGAATATATATTTGGTTTAAAACCAGTTAACCAGTTATAAGTCGTCACATAATGAAACGCCACTGTGACGAGAAATGATTGTGAGGAATAGAGGTACAACCTAAACTCGACAACTAGGAATTCCGTCCACTGAATCTCATGCTACGAGCTTATTTACTATTCTCTTGAAGCATTGTTAACCTTCCATTTTCGCAGATTTCTTTACTTTCCTAGCTCCAGTCTCTGAAATTTTTCACAGTCGGATGCTTTCATTTGTGCTTCATTTTACCATGCTTATCATCTTTATCAAATTTCTTAAAGTAAATGAAATTGTCTTCATGTTATCTTTATTCTGGTCTTTTTATTGGTTTCAATTCTTGAAACGTATGAAAATTTAAAAATTTGGAAATTTGTGAACTGATTTAGTGTCGATTTGGCAGTCCCTACTTTCTTTTCAAGAATACAATACAATTGCATTTGGATAGCAAGCACAAATTGTCGAAGCAGACTTTATCCAATTACTCACATCTCAATAATCAAATTTTCCACAGAAATATTATCAGTCTCCTACCAATTAAATTTCTGATTCAATTGGAATACTCACCGCCAACCAGACGCTATTCGTCGAACTAATGGAATCTCTTCTGACGCTCGATGTAGGACTCATCCTCGCCTCTTCCCCACCACTCTGTTGCTCTAGCGATACAGTATTTTTCCGCTTTTCCGCATCAATTGCCGCCCGTTCCACCGACAATTTATCACTCAACGATTCAATCTCCCTCCGTAGCTCCCTCATCTCCTCCTCATAGCTTCTCTCCATACTCCCAATTTTTCCCCTCAGGCTTTCAATCTCACCCATCAACCTCTCACTCTCCCATTTTAGGATCCCGTACGACTCCTCTGATTTCATTTTTTCCCCATCTTTCCGCTTCACCTGCGACTCCAAACTCGTTACCTGCAATAGCAATATATTTATTATAAGTCCTCCTTAAAATTGTCAATGACTCTCCCTTGGCCTATTATGGGTTGAAAGTCTTGCGCAAGTAATAATCCAATTTTGGAAATGAGAGCAATATTATTAAGGATTTCTCATTTTTTTTTTCAACTATCGTTTCAGTGTGGATTGAATAAACACAAATATAGATTCCCTCCTCCCCAAATTCACAATATAACATTTTTCCATTTTTTCTACTCAAATTTAGTTCAGCATAGGTTTGCTGCTAATAAGATTAACTTAAAATTTCATATTTGAGTATTTTCATAATGGTTGAGACTTCTGATGTCAACGTAAAATTCAATAATTCACATAATGGCCCAATAGAGACGAAGAAATATTGACTACTCATTACCTTAGATTTTAAATTTAAATTCTCCTCAATCAGCGAGCGATCCGTAGCAACCATACTATCTAGTTTCGTTTGGAGTTCATCAATTTTCTCGGACATTATTTTTTCCTGTTTTATGTAGGCCGCGGTCTTATGCGCCAGGCTCATCTGCAGCTGCTCCAACTGACGAAGAAGTGGCTGAGTGGCCAGTGACACTGACTCCGAGAGCTCTTCACTTCTCGTTTCAGCGGACTCTAGGCGTTTCAATAATTCACTGTTCTCCTGTTTAATCGACTCAATTTTTCTCACATGATGCTCTTCAGTTTGACGAAGTTTTACTTTGAGATCTTCCACCTGGCCTGCCAATCTACAGGATTCACCAGCATTGTCAAGTGCTTGCTTGAGCTCTTCCTCGGTAGTTGAGAAATGCATTTTTGTTTCCGTTAATTCTACCTTTGCCGCATCCAAACTTGTTTTGTAAGCATTCATTTTATGTCCAGTTGTATCTAATTTCTCCTGCAGTGTCGTTATCTCCTTATCCTGTTTCTTGACCCTACCAGTCAGGGTATGAACAGCATCAATTTGGCTACGCTCGACTTCCTCTTTTGCGTGTAGAGAACGCTTTAGCCGCTCTAATTCGGAATTTAATTCATCTAGCTGGTCTTTCTGGGTTTTCAGTGTTGTTTCATTTTCCTTCTCCTTCGTTCGCAACTTCTTTATTATATTAGAGTGCTGAAGCTGCTGTTTACTCAATTTCTCACCTTCGTCGCGAAGCTGTTTTATTATTTCATCCTTCTCGGTATTTGCTGAGGACGATTGGCTCGACATCTCTTTTTTAAGGGACTCCAGTTGATCTTTAAGTACATCACGATCTCTGATGGTCTGTTGGAATTTTTTCTCCAAGGCCGACATTCGCTGAGTGTACTCGTCAGTTATTAAGTTCAGGTCCTGGTGCTGCTGTCCTCGTTTTTCCCAGGACTCCAGTTGAATTTTGAGGTGATTGTTCTGCTCGTGCAACTCCATGTTCATTCGGCTTACGTCGATCAGCTTTGATTCTCTCACTTCGAGAATCTCATTCATCTCCTGGATCCGTCTGAGAAGCTTCTCGATCTCGAGACTTGCAGCATCAGAACCGATACTAATTTCACTCAGCTCGCGTGAGTGGCCACGGGTTTTCAGGGTTTTCGTGAGCAAATCGCTGGATTTGTTGCAGTGAAGATTTGCGGGACTTTGGCGGGATTGGGTCGAACTGGAATCTCCATTTGGACTGTAATAACAAATATTTGATTTTCTGTATAGAAACGAATGATTTTAGGAGGATATTCAAGGTGGACAAATAGAAAGCTAAAACAGAATCCTACATGGTGATGAATATGATGTTACAAATCATCGTTTTCAATATCTTCTGTCTTAAAAGTATGATGCAGTATGTTTGAAAGAAATACACATTACCACATGTCAATTCACATCTCTCTTGTAATTAATTTTAATTTTTATTCACATGTATACCCTTTCAGGTTTTTACATTTTGTTCCCACATCTCTCTTGTATTTGATCTGGTAACTATTGATTAGGCCAAACTACCTCGGCTTCGTTAAACTTTGACGATTGGAAATGTCTGAATCTATAGTGCAGTCATTAGCACAAATAGCCGATTCATTAATTTGAATTATGGCATATTCATTACACTCGGCATTGATAGATAATTTGGAAATTCTCAATTATTGCGGCAATCAATAATCATTCCACAATAAGTTACCCCATTCATGGAACTGCTAATCGAATAAGTTGATTTAGTAGTCAGAACTTGAGCGCATTTTCAGGAATTTGAAAAAAAAAAAATTGGGAGGCTGTACATGATCGGCCGTAGCGAATTGCTGAATTATGAACTTTGCTGAAATTTGAACTTAAATATCAAACGCCGAATATTGTCCGATCAAATTGAAAGACACTGCAAGTCTATGTAAATGTTCGTCTGTAAAGGACGGTTTCTCAAGAAGTATTTTTAGTTGTCACGAAGCTATTACAATTATTAACGTCGATCTTCAGTTCAAACTGTAAATAGTACAAAATTCTTTTGGAAAATTTTGAGATCTCAGCCTCTTACCTCGAAATAATTTCAATGTCACTAGAAGTCGTAGTTTCGAGTTCATCTGCGCTGGTATGACCACTGGCATGATCTGACCCGATTTTCACCAGATCAGATCGACTCTCCGACGAGAGAGGTGAGTGTTCTCTGGGGGGTATTTCCACCCCCCGTCTCTCCAATTCACCAATTTCCCCCTTCTCAACCATAGCATCAGCCAGCAAGTTCTTCACGTATGACCTGAATGTCAGTGGCTCTTCTTCAGTCACTTCCTGAGCATTGGTGAGCGTTGCATTTTCCTCGGAGCTAGTCTCAATCAGCGTTCCCTCGCAACTGGAGTCCGTTAAGAGAGTTCCTGCATTCTCGGATCCACCCCTCACATACTCTTCGCAAATTTCATCGGACTCTGACGGCTCGATTGTTGTGCTTTTGATGATATCCGGGTCATATGATTCCATCTTTTCAGCTAGACACTCGGACTTTCGAATTGGCTGAGTTGTAATGGCCTCTAAGGCCAAATGAAGATTTTGTTTTGCATCCTTCAGAGACTCAACACTTGACTCCAACTGGGAGGACAGTGGGGCTGCGCCGATCGGCTTGGTCTCCATACTCTCCAACATTTTTCCCTTCTGTTTAAGGAGAACAGTGATTAATTGGGCAATTCAATTTATCGAGCGTCCATAGCTACTTCTCAGTTTCAAATTATATCATGTTGAGATGACGGCTTGTGGCTAGTTTCACGCAAGCCCACAATCGGTTAAATTATTTTGATAAGTGTACAAAATGAAACGTACTTATTCTGATCAATAATTTGAATTCCATTATTACCCACTGGGCATTTGCTATTTTTTTTTAGATTAACATATAAGTACAGTGAAGTACACTGCACACATTACTCGAAATATGGAACAAAAAATGAGGAAGCAAAAATTCCACATAATATTGGCAGGTTTTTGTAGTTACCTGGCTGTGATCAATTTGTTGTTGCATCATCTCCAAAACCGTCATCACGGTTGTGCTCTCCGAGGCAGAAGTGTAAGAGTCTTCAGCCTGGCTAATCTCATCGAGTTCGTCGACACCCAATGGAGGCTCAACATTTATCTCAGAGGATGTCTTCTCGATTCCCAAGGCCATCGGCTTTTGCGGGAGGGATGAAACATTGCTTCCATCGATCTTCGGTGTCTTGGACTCCTCCAAGGGTGATGCGTATGGAGATATATCCGACGAGGACACATCCGATTCCCTAACTTCAAAGTCAGGCTCGATGGAAGCGCCATCATCTGGTGTCATGTCATAGCTGAGTGTGATAAATGAACTCTCTGACTTCGATCTCTCATCTAGAACCTCCACTGAACTTGGTGATGTCACTAAACTGTCCGGTAGAATCTCCACAGAGTCGGAATTTCGTTTTGTAGCCAATGCTGAAGGACTCAATGATGTACTTGGAGACATCAAATCGGATTCTGGAGTCGTTGTACAATCCGTATTCGTTCCTGATCGAGATCCGAGAATTTCAACGCTATCTGAACTTTTTTTATCACTTTCAGATGATATTATTGATACTCTATTTATCTTCTGGGTCAAAGTGTCGCATTTCTCTGTTAGTGTTTGGGGGTCAGAATTTCTTGGTTTTAATTCGTTGATCTCCTTTTGCGGGGATTTTTCTAATTGGTGGTGAGGATTTGGGCTGTACGAGGCCTCTTCAGGTATTCTACCTACAGAGCTCGACTGAATTCGAGTTAGGCTGTCTGGCAGCGAGATCGAGGGAGCGATGGCTCTTGAAGGAGATTCTGATTTGTGGAAGGACTCGGAACGCCTTGGGAATCTTCCGTCTTCGGCTTTATCAGGATTCTCGAAGAAGGAGCCCGTGAAACTACCCCAAATACTGCTGTCCTGTTGAAATGAACAAATAACAATGTCATTTTATAATCATATTAGACATTGATTATTCACGTAATTGATTAGTTACATTATACTATGTATATACTTTTTAATATAACAAAGTCGTAGGGCTTCTGCGATTGAGCACCTTGACCGTAGTGACCGTAAAACCTAAATATCATACATTCGGAAAAAAACATATTCCTAGTGCCGAAAAAAAGGGTGTCCAACAGAAAATTTTAATCCACTAAATTATTCATTACAAGTCACTTTGAAAACAAAATGTCTTAGCAGTAGCTCTTTGAGTGCAACATGAAAGATGTATTAATCTCGGACTGGAAAATTTCTCGGTACAAAAAAAGTAACTTCATATTCATGAATTGACCATCGACCACTTGTAACGTCAAAAGCAGGTTCACATAACGGCAATTTACTTGACATATACGAGCATTATGAAGTCTTTGGCAGGTCTGGTACATTGGAACTTTCTGTAAACGTAACAGTGTAAATTTCATTAGCAGAGAGTAGTCCAACGGAGCCAACGTAATTTTCGAGAATATTACTTTCAGAATAATTAAATCGCTATATTTTGGCGCACATTTAGTTATGTCGTTCAACAAACTATGGCAATTTTAATTAACAAGGTTCGCTCACTAATGTAGAGCAGAACAAAATGGGAAATTCTCTATCAAGGGTTAAAAAAAAAAATTCACTGTAACTCGTCTCCAATTAATATTCTTTAATTAATCCAATAAGAATTAGAAGCTTTCTAATTTTTCTTCCAGAATTCTATGATTTTGTTAACCTAGTTCATCAAAATATTTTTACTATTCTATGTTAACAACAAAAATCGTAACTTCGTTTTAAAATTTATAGAAAAAAATCATTGCCTTGATTATGTACGGTTTGTTTTAAGCTTGAATTACGTTAAGGTTGATTACTGTACGATCTGTACCAATAGAAAACTTCCGTGCTCACTATAAGATTATGTGTATAAGACATAACTTAAATTGTCATTTAATTTTAAACCTCTTGGGAAGTTAAACAAAAATCATACATAATGTCGTTATTGCGGTAACCGGTCTCTAGAACTGTCAAATCAATATCATTCTTTTTCTCATCAAAATAGCTTAACGTAAAACTACCGTGAGTTTTCAAAGTTTCAGTCTATTTGAATGAGATACCTTATATGTTGGAATTATTGGTGTAATTCATCATTTATTCATATTTGATGATTGTTTATTTGGCCTCCATTCAAACCAATCAATTAGAGTATAGATCAAATGATACGAGCTATATTAGCCAATAACGATTTATATTGAGTAAATTTTGAGTTTTTTGAGTAATCATCGACTCGACTCATTTAAAGAAAAAAAAACTGTTATACTGTATATTTTTTCACGATACAAGTCACAAATTTTTGGCCAAAGAATTCTTAAATAAAGCGTCAAATTCTGCAGCAAGTTTAAACTATTTTCTACAGCAGAAATCGTTTTAGGAATCGTGAAGGATTATCCTTTTCAAAACGTCTTCTAGGAGTCAAATGAGCAAAATCATTTTCATTTTTCCCCCAATTTTTCGTCCTCACTTATATTTTGAAATTGATAACAGTGTCGTGAGTTGATATACCATCGTTGCCTGTTTTACACTGGTCGACGCCGCCTCGGCATCGCTCGAACCCTCCGTTTCGCTCTTTATTCCCCAGGTTGAAAAAAAATTAGACTCATCGGGTGGGACAGCCGCCGCTGTCCTTTGCTCCTCTTCCTTTATATCCAGGGCTTTGTCAATTGTTTTCTGGGCCTCCTTAAGAGCGGATTTCGCCAGATTGGCGAAACCCGACGCGTCGAACCAACTCATTGTACCTCACATCTATACAAAAAAATAAAGATTAATGAAAAAAAAGACGAATACATTCCACATATCCATCATTCCATTTTTCTTGTATGTCCCCTCTAGTATTTTTCATATATATAGTATACTTCCGGTGCAAACATTACAATTTTTTTTCTCCATAAAAACTTGTCGGAGATCTTGCCTAATGTACACTCTAAAGGAAGATCCCTAATAGTAATTCCCAAGGTGATATATTTGAAAAATTACCTGACGCAGGTACACGAAATTGTCAAAATAGTTTCTATCAATGAATCCTGTAATAACAGAATGAATTATCAACCATTAACATGACCTGTATCTAAATTATCGAGAAAAGATCCCACATTAATGTAAACAAATTAGAACAGTTCCCATTTAGTTTCTCAAGAACTATCCATTGAAACCCGCCAGTTAATGGATGAAAACAAGTGCGCTTAACAACCTGATTTTTACATAACAAATAGATCTTTTTTCAGGGAAAACAATTGTTCTATCAACTTGATACGTGAATCAGCAAAGTATTACATGTTTCAATGCTGTAACTGAAGGATTGTACAATTTATCCAGGCATAACAGATTACGACGAGAGGTTAGTTCCATCAGTTTACCTCTCCCACATTTTCAAGTATAAAACACGAGTTTTTCGATGAAATTCCAATCACAAAAATACTCCCAACGTAACGTCCTCATTAACGTAATATCTAACTTATTATATCTGACAGTTGTCATTACTCAATTACAAAAATTAGAGGTAAAATGACACGTAAATGATTTAGTGGGAATGGGCAGACATCAGGCCACGTGACCTATAAAACACTGACTAATTCAAAAATGTCCCACCTTATCAATAACTATGCATTTATCATTCTGACAATAAATTTCGTAATTATCACTGTACAGTCATTGAAATTTGTGGATGGCAAATAGAGTTGGGGAGGCACAGGTATCACTGACGTATACAAAATTTCTGTTTTACCAAGTGAGAAACCCGTCCTGCGACTGCGTCAGCAGTCAGTTCGTTGCCGCTTCCATTTCACTTATCGCAATATTCATGAATTCGTAGAATTATTCATCATTGAGCGAAAATGATATTTAGATTTTTTCATTGATTTTTTTGAATAATTGAAAAGAAGGTAGATTGAGAGAAATTTTTCACTCGGGTTTTGAGGCACGATTGAGATCCACTTGTCATCTGCTCCAGTGGCGCAATTGGTTAGCGCACGGTACTTATAAGACAGTGTTCGTGAGCAATGCCGGGGTTGTGAGTTCGAGCCTCACCTGGAGCATATTTTTTGCATTTTTTTTCATTGATAAATTGATTTTAACAATTGTCTGCATGAACGAATGAGGGAAATTTCGAATGATGAACCATTGTCTTTCCTGTTTTTAATTAAATTGGATCGTCAGAGGTAGTAACCGCAGAGTTTGAACTATTTGTAGTTGTATGTCATCAAAAGTACTCAATTCATATTGACAGGGAGAGATTGCACAGATTCAATGGAATTTCCAACAAAGAATTATGGAAATCAACGGAATGTCCATTGACTCGTAAATTCTTATGCTTTCAAAAACATATTTCATGGACAAAAAAATAAGCGAAATGTGTTCATTGATATTACCTGGCTCGAAGGTTCTGCGATCAGGAGTTTGTCCAAATAATAATTTCATGGTATATTGTGACTTTATATGCTCACATGCGTCAAAAAATCCCTTTATGTCTTACGCCTCGCAAATGGCGATTCTAACCTCGCTGCGCTAGATTAAATCGCCGTTTGCGGGCCTCACGACGTAAAGTGTCGTATGTCATGCGGTGAAAAATTTTCCCGCGAATTTCATTGTACAAATTCAAATTCGCCGAACAATCTTTTGTGATCCTTATGGCATAATATATATACTAGTTCCTTACTGGGAGCCGCTGGGAGCGACAGTTCATGGCGCTCCTTGCAGGGAGCTAATAAATGACTATTAGCATGCGTCTATCCATCGGAGTGATCGGCGGCATCATAAGTATTTAGCTCATGCACGCACACACGTAAGTATCCACATAGCAAAGCTCGAAGATTTGCCGAAAATTATGCGCAATCTGCGCTTATTTGCCGCAATTTTTCGGCTCAGTGTTTTCTGGGCGGCCATTTAGCGGTGATCCGTGCTACTTATGATGGCCCCGACGCTACCGCCGCTCTTTCAAGGGAGGCGGCCATCTTACCCGCCATGCGCCATATTTCGTCAGTTGCTGTCAGTCTGTCAATATTTATCGCCGGAAGGGCGCTAGTTCTCCTATAGTAAAGAGGAGAGACAAGAAAAACTATCGAAAATCTCGACGATGTCTCGATATGTATCGATACCGCGTAGACCGTAAGACCGAAACCAACGCCACACCAGTCAGTGCGGCGGAAAAAGTAACAGCGCATGCGCAGCACGCGCCACCGGTCTTGTGTAGAAAAAAGGCGACAAAAATGTGGAATATTGTGTCAGACAGTGATGGAAAAAGTAATTGGATTCTTTTTATTTTATTCTCAATTAATTGTTGGTCTTCATCCTGTGGGCGAATCACGAATACTTTTTTTTTCTCACGGGCCGGTAAACCGCGATTTGACCGAGCAAAGAACGGTTAGAATGGCAGTTTAGCGGTCCTACAAAAAAAAGTCCCCCAAAAAAATATTTAAATTTTCGGACGTATTTTCTATAATACGATGGGATTGATCAATGACTATCTCATAACGCAACTACAGACGGGTTAAATAAGAAATCAACACAATTGTCACTAGTTTTAATTATAATTTTTCTTTCTTTAATTCAATTATTTTTCTTTCCACCAGGAGATAACATATGCATATACTTTATGTTAAGTTCGATTGTTGATTTCAGAGTCGTTTTCTCGTTTTTTCTATCTTACAGTAAGGTGCAATATATCTACTAAAATAAAAATAGTTTTCTCCCTAATTCGTTAAATGTGGTACAAACGTAACACAAAGTGCTCAGAAAATGCTAGTTTACAATTGGATTTATCTTGCTAATTTTTTTTCTTGGTTTTTTTTTTTTTTTGTCATTTTCACTAAAATAAATTTTATGTTTATGTCTCGAGGTTGAATGCGTTATCCGATGTGCGATCTCCGAGCTGATTAGTTACTTGTTTTTTCGTTTATCGTTTGTTGCGCAATGATGCGTTAGATGCGTTAGTGGCAGTTGTAATTTTGAGTTTATTCGTATATGTATATATATATATATTTTGAAAATTTTGTCAAATGAGCGGTAATGGATGTCCTAAACTAAACGCTGCATGTTCCATTCGAAATATTTACTATTGTTCCACTTAAATTGAGTATTCTCATCGTTTAATTTGTCATTCGATATCGTTACAATCCCTCAATTTGTCCTTTATTCGTTAATCTTTCCGCAAACTACCCCCCTTAAATGACTACATATGATCATTAAATATATCTGCATAATTTATTTAATATACTATACTCTTCATTTCTCTTAACTCTCATTTTATTAATAATCTCTGTGGAATTTTTCTGTTCTTTTTTTAATGGTAGATAAATTTGGGAATAGTCATTCATTAATTTCTAAAATCAAACGTTTTCACTTAGACTCATTCAACGTTTTTGGTACTTAATAGTATTTTGAAATAATGTAACGCTCGTTTTTCTTTTTGCTTTTCGTCATGCGAATGTTATGATTTGTTTTTATCTAATTTGGCGAAACGCGTTGAGCCCTTTGGTGATGTTTTTTTTCCTTCTGCACTGCATTTTTAAAAATTTCATTTATATTTGTTTCAGGTAGTAGCTAGTCAATAGTGAGGTGGTATACTGCGATAGGTCGATTTATCTCATACCTGATTTTCCGAGGAAAAATCATAAATGTGGTAGATATATAGAGTTTGAGGGGACTAGGTTTCAAGCGTTTTAACCCTCGAGTGGTCGCGTTATGGCACGAGCGCAGTCAGCTTTCTTATTTTCGTGGTAAACACTTAAATATTATGAATTACGACATGGCAACTCAGGAATACCCTAAATAACTTTTCCTCTTAGATAGAACTCGGTTTCATATTTTTACATTCACTGCATATTTTTTTATTAATTTTTGAATGGAGTGCGGTCCAGAGAAAACCGCGCCGCGCTCGTAGTGCGAGCAGTTCGTTAGAGAATTTTGCCATGCTGCCACGTCTCGCGTTGTTTCTCGTTTGGAATTTCAAAAGTCCCAAATAAACCATAATCAATGCAATTGATCATGCTTTCAATTATTAGTTATACATATGATGAGTTCCAAGTCATTCAACTTTGCGTGTATTTGAATTTGGCGGGTCTTGAATTGGGTACTGCGAAGCGCTCCGGCAACATCACGCTCAAGAAGATACGGACGACGCTGCGCACGCGACTAGATACGTTTGATGGAGAGCAAAAGTACCGCAAAATGTATTGTCAATTTGAGTAATTTAATTGTCTGTGTCGATCGAATTAAGAGTTGAAGAGAAGGATTTGTGAAAAGGAAAGTGGTTCGCAATGATAAAAGAGTGCGACTGGCCAGTTTTATACATACGGCAATTATCGTTTGTGCAATTGCCAATTAGCATAATGCCCGCGTGATGGGCATCCCCGGAGATTACGGTCTCCGAGGTAACTATATAGACTCGCAAGGTTTCTGGGGAATAGTCCGTTTATGTGAATAGTAAATGCACTTCAGTTGGATTTTTGATAACGTAGTTGGTCAACTTTAGCTGAGTTGGTGCGTGTCAACGAAAAAACTCAAAGTCTGATCCAAGCACTATCAACCCTCAGCGGCCACAGCTCATCCAGGAGAATTTTTTCAAATTCTGTTAGTCATTAGGTCATATTCTGACAATTTCAATTAGTTAATTCAGAGATAGTGCTTCTCATTACCAGATAGTACAATAACGCCCCTGACAAACGGATCGATTACAGAATCAACTTGTGCAGTATGTCGATTAGTTTTCGAGTACAAATCGGTTCTGATTTGGAATAATCGACCCAGGATCGACTAAGTACCGGGTCGATTGCCGGTCGACTAGAATTTATCTTTGCCCCCAAACCCACTCACGATCCACCTAAAGGCAAGTCGATCGTCCAAAACAAAATTAAGACCAGCTGACCGGCAATGGACTCGATATTTAGACGATCATGGGTCCATCATTCCAGAAATCTGGATCGATCTGTACTGGAAAAGTAATCGACATACTGCACAAGTCGATTCCACAATGGAATGGCAATCGACCGGTCCGCCAGGGGTAGACCGGAAAGTTGAACATTGACGGATGTCAGGTCTATTTGAACACCTGCATTACTAATTTGAAGACCTCGGGATTTACATTCTATATTAGAAATAACAGGAAGCTGGGCTTTATTCATTGCACTCGAAATGGATACTACGGTCTCGCCATAGAGAACGAAATAATCGTGGGACTAAGTCCGTACAATAGGGATCGCGCATGGAACTCAAAGTTACGAAGTAGCCACATTAACCGATTCATTGAAACTTATCAAGTGCAACTTCACCTGAAATTCATGGCAATCTTTCCTTAATATTTTTAAATCAATAATAGAAGATTTGTCAATTTCCAACCGCAAATTTGTCGTTTCCGGCAGCACAAGATTCGCGCGGGCGTTTCAAGCCTTTCTGTTGGACGTCTCCGTTCGAATTGTCTTAAAGACGGCCTGGGATTGGCTGACGCCGGTACAGACGCAGTTGTTCTCAGGTGGTTTGAAAAATAGCCGTCGTGAATATTCTATAATTAAAAACACAACGCTAAAACAAATGTTCACTAGTTTTTTTTTCATTGTAGATTATATACGTTTGAAAAAACCATGCAAGTTCCCTATTATCGGATGAAAACATGGAATATCAATATATGTCCAATATTAAGCCAACCTAATACTCAATTCGTTCGCGTTATGAAATTCTACACAACCTTTCCTTCAGCTCTTAATTGTTTTTTTCCAATTTATACATTCAATTCAATAATGTAATGAAATTATAGCATAAAAACCCACACAAGGCTAATATCACTCAGTTAATTTTTCAGTAGTTACTCAGCATCCAATCTTCTAATTGTCATCATTGTTAATTACGTGATCGCAATTATTGATGCGAAAAATTTAATTAATGAACAGTGTTAAAATTGTGAGGGCTGAAAAAAAAGTACACGCAAAATTCAACAAACGGTTAAATCGCCGCTTTTTACCACTTCACTATTGTATTAATAATCTAATTAATGAAATTGTCGATGAGAAATGTGAGGAGAAGAGCGACGATGCTTCTATAGATTCTGACAGTTCATATTTCATTTTCTTCATTTTGGTTTTGTTTTTTTTTTTTATCACAGCCAAATCTATCGTGTAGGCACACACGCACAATATGCATTTATACATATTTACCAACAGTGTATCAACGACTTCGTATTTATTCAGATGAGCGATGAAGTTGGGAAAAGTTGGCGAAGGTTGATTTAACATTCTCGAGTGGTCCTTACATTAATTACGCAGAAGGCGTTTTCTTTCACATTAAACATCCTTCATTACTACAGAGACTTAGGTTAATGTCTATAGGATTATACAGCAAATTTCTCAACTCATTCTGTCACTAAATTACGTGTCTAGGAGTGTACATGTAGCGAGACTAGTGTGTGGTACTGAGGAACTCTTCTCCAAAATTCCTTGACAATTGTGTGGTGTTTACAAATTACGGAAATTGAGGAGAATGCAGAGATAAATTGGAATTTCACGTGTACGGAAAACCGTGTCAAACAATAAGATAAATTTAAGTTTAAGGTTATTTTAAGTGTGAGAATTTCTCGGTTAGGAGGAAGTTGAAAATTTTGGAGTTGATGTGGTAATGGAAAGTAATAGCAATAATATAATGAAACGAAGAAATTCAGATGTTTTGACATTTAGATTTTCAGGGAGGTTTCTCGTGCCATACAATCCCAATTGTTCCAAAAAAATGAAAACAAGTTTCGGGAAAAATTGTCAGTCATTTCGTTAAAAATGATGTGCAATATCTGTTATTTTTCACTAGCGCATCATGTGGCCATGTAATATGTCAAAACTGGGTTAAATTCTCCTTTTTTTGGAAGCGAAAATCAATACTCAAGTCGTTAGAATGGTAGATATGCGCCTCGGGAATCTTCCAATTTCTCCGCGCTATCACCTTAATTATTCAATGATAAATATCCGATGCACTTCCGCAGTGACTCTTCAAGAGAAAAAATATCCAAAATTTTGTGATTTGAAAAAAAAAATCACATTTGTATATTAGAGATTGATATACATTTGAATGTGAGATGTGACATATTTTATTATGCCAATTTTAAGATATTTAATGGTAATAACCCAAATTTTGATGAAGATACGGCATACGATGAGAAAATTTCGTTATATATCTCAATTATATCCCCATATAATTCCAACAAATTATTCAACGTATATCTGAAGTGCCTGGGAGCTAACTTCACGTCTATCGGATCGACCAATGGGAGCGGTCCTAAGCGTTTCGAGATATTTCGACTTTCACGATGTTCACTTATGTGGATAGCAAAAGGGAATGATCAAGATATGGGAACGTCCGTGATACGTTTTGTCATGTGCCAAACAATAAGCTACTAACGTTCTGTGTCTCAATACACTCACACCTTGCTTCTCAAAAAGTCAATCTTGAGGGGCTTTAAAAGTGACGAAATTATTTCACAATGGATCTCTGCATTGACCGCAACTACACATCTCGATGATTTCTTGTATATCACCCACTCAAATCCATTTAACAGGGGGCTGCCAAAAATTCCCCTTCCATTTATCTAATATTTGAATTTCCCTCCCCCCCCCCCAAACGATTCACACATAATTTGTCCATGATTAATATTCTAATAATGTTTTGACGACGGCCTGCGAGAAGTATCTCACGATAGAAAGAAGAACTATATAATAACTTGATAAGTGTCTATCACTCTACATTATACTTTCCAACGCTATGGAATAACGACCTCAGTGGCTCTACAACTTTGTCTCCATTCTCACTCGTTTTACGTTTACGATACCCTAGAATGTGTCGGTGTGTATGAAGTCAGTGTGTATTCACCTGCCAATTGGTTTTTACTCCATCTCCCACATCCCCCCCCAGCCCCCCCCCCCCCGCATCCCTCATCAAATAGGGACAATTATTTTAACGTGTAACTCTGTCGCACCGCCCGGTTTTTTCCACTTTTTTTTTTCTTTTTTTTCATCATAGCAGTAGAACGCCGTTCCCCGAGGGGTAACGCTGAGGCATTTGTACCACAACAGTTTGTTTTAAAGCTTTTTTTTTTCATTCATGAAAGGGAATAACAAAAAATTTCACTGGACGCGAAATTTTTTTACGCTCAATTTAACCGAAAATCTGATGACGAAAAACCGCGGGAGATTAAAGTCAATGGTCGAAGCAGATGAACAGACGAACAGACGCGATGGGCACTATCCCAAAGTTGATCAATCGAAAAACAATATATGTGGAAAAAGGACTAGGAGGAATTAAGGTAGCTCGATCGTGGTTCACAGTTGGCGGTTATTGAAGAGTGAAATTAATTGGTAGAGAGCTCAGGTGCATTCGAAATCTTGTAGGTTTTCTCCCCTTTTGAAGGCCGCAAGAAATATTGGAGAACGTACGTTTAAGATGGTACCACGCAGAAATGTTTAATTCTCGAAATTTTCGGAATTAGTCTTTCTTCACGAAAAATTGGAGAAGAATAACATGGAATGTTTGGTATCGTAATACAATCATCGGATATTTTTCAAACAATTCCCGCTATTTATTTTATACTGAAACCACGGTTGGAAGCAATCGACATGTAGTATGTAGTAATATGTAAATTTACATCGAATAAATTTGCGTACCAGTTAAAACACCATCAAACAAGTCTGGTTTGTGCTAAAACCATAGCAAATAGTATACATTATTTTTCGGCAATAGACTTCGTTGTTTGGAAAAAGTCATACTGGCTTTGCGGGTTCTTCGATCTCGAAACTTTTTTTTCATGTGCAACACGAGCCAATAGTCACGTATATCTCGTAAATGTATCCATTATTGACCTTAAGAAGAACGAATCTATAAGAATGAATTGCTATGGTTGAATTTTGCTTTTGAACATGATTACAATAGCATATATTCCAGTCGGAAGGCTTCAGATTCCAAATTGTACATTATTAATTCCTGGGAATCCCCTAGAAGACTATCTAATTGCTGCGCGCGCAACTTACCGGTACGTACCCGTCGCAATCTAACCTAGTTGATGCGCGCGCATCGTATGAGCGTAAAAAGGAGTAGATTGTGGCACTAGGGCTGTAAAGAAATGCTGCGACAAACTTGAGTGTGCCACTGCTTGCACAAAAATATTGAATTTCAAAATTATTGCGTAATGTTACTTCGAAATATTCTTGATTTTCATCTAGTTTTTCAAGTCATGTGCCATACACTACTTTATCGCAAGGTCCAGCCAGCCGGGTTTCGAATGGTGCTAGGACCGTAAGTGCACGCGTATTGACCTATGCCAGCAAAGTACGACATTGGGATGTGCCGAGTGACAAAAATTCTGAAGTAGTGAGCCAACACTCCGAGTTGAAATTCAGGTCACAAACCTGTCTCATTTTCAATTAAGTAAAAATTACACTGCTCCATATTTTCTGCTGTTTAGCTACATGAAGGACAGGAACCATGTATGACACAGTAATTGGAAGATACGGAGCAACTTATATTTTAGCGCAATTCCTATAGGGTAATATAAGGAGCAAATATTTAACTATATTCATGGTTTGCTTGTACCAGACTTGTTTGACAATGCGTTGGGTTTTCATACGACTTCGGCGGCGCGCGCGCTTCGCACATGGACTTCCGGTTTCCGCCGCGCTTACTGGTGTCGCGTCAGTTTCGGTCTTACACTTTTCGATATGTCCGATATATACCAATATTTTTTATGGTCTCTCTTTTTTACCATAGATTCGTATCCCCAGTAACTATAACTGATGAAAATTTCTTAGCGTGGAAATAACACATCCAAGTAACGTATACTCAAACATATGGAGAACATGGAGACACTTGGTGTTTTCCCAGACATCTCAAAACTTCAACCCCTCATTCCGATACAATACTGTGCACTATTCATGGCTACGGCAAAAATATTCTAAAAATTCCGAAATCCGCACCGAGGTCACCCAACTCTAGGGTTACGATTGAGCTACCTTAACAACTATTCATTAAAAAATCGTGTACGCATGTCAACGACACTTGTTAAAGAATGGAAATGTTTCCCCTTCCCCTCTTTCTCTTTCACCCCCCCCCCCTCATTTGCCACGAATTATTTACGACAAAGCACGATGGGAGTTTAAATTACTGGACGGTGAAGCCATCAGCATCAGTACGAGAGTGAACGTGGTACGTGTGAAGTCCAAAGCTAAACAGTGGTCTCCCGGTCAACGTGAATATACTCCACGAAGCCGGGAGGCGTTTGTCAGGACGAGCCAAGGAGAGATTCCTCAGTTGGTGCTCTACGTGGTGTTGTCCCCGATCTCCTGAGACTATCATCATTATAAAGTCTCTTGGCGCGTGCCTTTGATCTGAAATTATAGCAAATATGAAGTATTTAATTATTCACAAATTCTATTAAGCGCAGGCGCGTTGAGTGTGGCTTTTAATACCATTTTCGGGTTATTTAATAACGAAAAATGGGTTTGCCGTTTCAATTTGATTACTTTTTGGGATGCTGGAGCAAACAGAGGAAGTAAATACGGTCACTGGCCCCAGCGCCAGTGAGGAGGAAGGGGGAGGAGTTGAATTATAAGAAGTCTATCTAAATAATTCACGGAAATCCTCTCCCCAACTCCCTTTAGTGAAAATTTGATGAAGTATGAGAACTCCTCCTCTCCCGAGACATTCTCCCGAGAGTTGTTCGTCTACTGTTTTTGTTTTTCAACTCGTTTTTTTCTTCTCGTAACCAAATTTGTTCACTCATCTTATTTACGGTAGACGCCATTTTTGGTGTATAAGTAATGAAGTTTGGTTCAGCATGTTGAGGGTACGGGAAGAGAGCAAGCAGGGTATTGACTGACAAGCGCGCGTCCACAAAACAACACGTTGGTTCAATTTTAATGAATTTGCTTGGATTAAATTTTATATTGGAGCTGTTTTAACAGTTTCTTTTAGTTTAGAGGCAATCAGGCACGTAACCACATTATTTTTTCATGAATTTTGACAGCTCTGTTGAACAAACTGCATGATGCGAAACTTCTGGTAACATTTGGCTTTTGCAAGAAAATATTTCCTCTGAAGATAGACTCTTCATTTCAGAGATTTTTTCTATCAGTGTGATTATAGCGAAGAATGTTCAGCAAGCGTTAGATGATAACTTGATGCTTTTTATTCCCACATAGGGCAGAGAGGATCCAACGGCCTGCGCAATATACAAAAATGTAAGGAATTGGGAACGAGTGTAAGAAATACTGTGGACCAATTCCGGGACGATGCCCCCGTGTTGTTTCTTAGTTTTTTTTTCTTGCGCCTGGCTTGTTGTAATTATCTATTGTCCGTGCACTTTAATTAAACAAGCTGTAAACGCCAGTTTAATTATAGTGATTAATTTAGTTGAGTTGTTCATTTACGTGGACGGTGAGATGATTGAAGAAGTCTGTGTACACTTAGAGAAAAATTTCGTTCTGCTGAATCAACCGTGTTTGACTATAATTATAGTGTTCTTCTCTAGTTAGTATACAAGAATACAAGAATTTGGTGAAAATACGTATTGAGTTGAGTTGAGAGTCCAGACAAATATGATTCCTTATTGTTGTTATGTCCTTATTCCACATTCGTGCCTTCCGCAATCGTTCAAACAGAGGGGTAGGGCTAAACGGGCACCCATCATGTTGTAAAATCCGACTAAGAAACTCACATCTGTACTGAAATGGTAAAACGAGGCCCTTCAACTTACATCCAGGTTCGATTTTTGATGAATATCTCAAAACTAAAAAGAGCTGGAAAAAGTTTCATGAGGAACTTTTGATGGAGACTAATAAGTTCTACAAAAAACTTTGGATGAAAATCGCTGTATCTCTCTTAACTCCCGAAATATTGATCGAAAACTGAGCGTATCGGTCAATACACTTGACTCGTTTTACCGCATTTGCTACAGATATGAACTTCAAAGCGCAAAAAAATTGTTTTGAGAGATAGGGAAATGCTTCAACTGTATGTGTGGATACAATACTCAGCTCTGAATTGATCAATAGCCACGTGTCATCCCACATAAGCCTCCCTTATTGAGACAATATCACCACCCAACGTTATCCAATTTTGGGCGTTGTCAAAATGGAAAACTAGAGTATAATATCTGCAAAGATTGGTGTTTTAACCATTTTCTTCTCATCGTGTATATAATGCAGTAGAAACGAGTATACTACCTATACATACGACGTTTTGCATATATATATGCACCCACCCACCCTGCCTCCCGCCCACACACACACACTCTCTGTCACCCAACCATCCTCCCACACACACACACACACACACACCCTCCCACGCATCCACCCTGCCACTCACAGACACACCCACACCCACACACCCCCCACACACACACACACGAGTGGGTAGTAGTCTAAATGGTGAAAATCGGCCTCAACCGCATGGATGGGTGTCCAATACCCCCCTCTGAAGGAACGCTCAAGAGCAGCTATCGTGGAGACTACAAGAGAAAATAACTTTCCCTGAATCGGGAAGTTAAACAAAACAGAGGAAAGACAACAAAAAAAAGAGAAAATAAATGGCAGAAAATTTTTAATGTCTGAAAAAAAATGATCCACTTACATAGGAAACATTAATTGGGAAATAAGCTCCTACGAGTACTCGAACTACAACTAATTGCTTTTTTCATTAACACACCTGTCACAGAAGATGAATCTTCTCGATTAAAATGAACTCATCTATTGTAACTCACATCAATTGTTCCTTGCATGCGTTTGGCTCCTCGTTCATTATAATATCGCACTATGTGTTGTATCTAACATGCTTTATCGAGCCGTTGTATTATTCTGGAATTAATATCCGAAGCGATGCGCAAATAACATTCTCTTTGTGAGGAATTTTTAGTTTTTTTAATAGTTCTGCATAAATAAAGGACTTTATTGTGTACAATACTTTGTGGTAATGAGTTATGAAATGCGTATTATTGGCTTAAGAGTCAATATTTCAAAGAATTTTAATAGTCAAATTATGAGTAATTAGAACGAAAAATTCGAATTGACTTTCGTGATTATAGTGCAATCTTCGTATTATGTCATACAAGCCCATATATATATTATATATATATTTTTCCGCACGGGAGAATCGCGATCGCATAATTAAGTAACGAGAAATCATCGCAAATTTTGGACTAAACAATTGAGGTGAAGAATTCCAGTGGACCGGAAAACAGGCGCACATGTCCAGCAGAACATTTCAGTTCTATACTAGTTACTACATACTCCAATAAATTTTACGGTAGACAGAAGTACAATTTTTCATGAACGACGTATTCCTATTGTCCGACCGCTCGTTCTAGAATTCACCACCCACCTACCATTTCAAACGCATTCGGAAAAATGAAAAAGCATCGACAGAAGTTAAAATTTCATTCGTATAATGCTGTTGATTTTGGGAGCCATCACAATTGGGAAGTTGAAAAACCCCAGAAGTTCCAACAGCAGTGAGGGCTGGCTGAAGTGTAAAGTGATTGCTGCATTTGTATTCCCAGTTTTTTATCAACGTGATTACATCACTGGTTTGTTTGATTAATTCGTTTTTGCGTGAGACCAAGCGATTCGATAAATTGGTTCTCCACAGACTTTTGTTCAACAAATTGATTTTCCGGCAATGTGTGACAAACCGCAGGGTAAAACTCATGAAAAAAGAGTTTCATCTACTCACTTGCACATGAGAATGCTCAGTAGGCAGGCGAAGGCGGTGACTATTCCAGCTACAGCAGCCACAACTAGCCACATGCCGGGGGGCAGTAGTCCCAGTAATCTCGCCCCACTGCCACAATTCGCCTCATCGTATCCCGAGGGACAGTGGATTCTACCATCACACCATAGGCTAGCAGCTATACAAGCACCAATCTCAGGACATGTGTGCAGACAATCGCCCATACCAACCGTCTCATTATCATTGACACGACCTGAAAAGTTGAAATTCAAAATGATTTTCTCAATAAGAGCAATGCAATGAAGCAATAGCACATTTCGATACGAGTGCGGAAAAAACACGAGCCGAAGGCGAGTTTTGCAACACAGGAGACAGAAAAGTTACTTCCGCACGTGTGTCGAAGAATATTTTTTAATACAATGCGCGCGAGCAGGGTTTTTCGCACGCGAAGCGTGCGGAAAACGTTGCTTTGCACACCGTGTGTCAAAAAATTTGTTCTGTAAGGGGAAATGGGTTTGAAACATTTGATTGATGTGACGGAAAATCTAGGAATTTACAAATCGCAAATTTTTGTTTGTGTTCCCAACGGACACACACACACTTTCATCCCACTAGTTTAATATAAATTGGTGGATTATTTGCCTTGCACTCAAGACGAGGTTTTACATTTCCACTTATCCTGCTGCCTCTAATGAGTTGCCGGATGCAAAAGCTCAATATATGAGACGAAAAAAAATAAGCAAATATTGAAGTAACAAACAGATTGCAAACTGTTTGGAGTTCATGGATGAAATTTGTTTCCCAGAACCGGAAGTGGCTCCGGAGGACTCACTTCTCGGCGATTCTTCACAAGGTTCTATATAAGAATAATTTGGCAAATGAAGGTAGAAAACAAATTTAATCTAGTGGACTCAACGCACTTAATGCACGCTCCAAGAAAGCTCTAAAAAATGGGCTCTAGCTTTTCACCACAGACCCCTCACGAAGTTTCAAAAAAAATTGTCTTCAGGAATGAGAGCACTCAAAGCAGTCAGAGCATTGTGGCAAATTCTTTTGAATAATTGAAATTGAAAAAAATAAAATCTTCAAGAAAATAAAAGTGATTATCGACTTTTTTTTTATTGACCTCGGATTGGTATCAGTTTCAAGATAAGAGGTCTGATAAAATTGACACACGAAGAAATTTGCACGTTATTTTTTTATGGACATCTCCCGGATATTGTCAGTGGTAATAAAAAGGGTCAGCATTTCTCATCTGTACCTGGAAGACGTAACTGTCGGCGAAGGGCCGAACGTGTCTTTGATATCTCGAGCCACGAGGCAGCAGCTTGTCCTGGCTCACGTGCCACAAAATCGATGAGTAGTGCAGCTGGACGTGGTGGTGACAGCCATCGTTCATCAGAATTGCCAGCCGTCAGTAGCCACTCTTCGGAGAATACGTGAACAGTGTAATCACGTGCGCCTGGTTCTGCTGGGCACACGACTCTTAAAAGTTTTGCCGGCCAGCCCGAGTACAGAAGAATTCTGTTGGCCGTCGGGCACTTTGGTGGTGCTTCAGATGTCTCCAAAGGCTGTGCGTGTAGAGCGCTTGATGGTGTTGTTGATGGTAGTGTTGGGGGTGTGGGAGGTGGCTCGAGGGGCATAAACCAGCCCCAGGTGAGCACGAACAAGGAGCGATTGTCCCGGGCCTCCACAAGCCATGGCATACCCTCGCAGTATATGTCTGGTCGCGACAGCGGTGGCACCACGAATCTCAATTCACCACCTGCGAGGAATAAATTTCAACATGACGTTTATGAATTATCTTATATCATATTCGAATAGAAAACACCATCGGGTTATCAACTAATGCTCTTTTCGGAGCAGAACAATTGATATTTCCTGGTATGGATGAAACTCAATGTGGATAAATGGAATTGGAGGCAATTTTGACGGCTCGTATGCCCAAATGGCAATAAAAAATTTGAGAATTTTGCGGCGATTAGAAATGGACCAATCAAATCGACTTCAAAATTTGGTGTCCAAACAATTTTTTTTTTGTAGATATAGAGAAAGGCAGTGAAAGTTTGTTTGGTGAATAGTAAAAAATTGATTGTAGCTCATCTTCATTTGGAAACTATTTATAAAGACCTGAAATTTCAATCTTGGTGACACGAAGTGGGTGTACCTTGGATCCAAATGTTTGGATCCTGTTTTCTCTCATCAAGAAACAAATTGTTTTTCCGTGTTGAAATACTTTTTTTAGGAAAAATGCTTCCTCAAAAATTTCGTACATAAATTTAAACAAAATTAGAAATACATAATTTTTTATGTGCTCATGAAATTTCAAAGCAGGATTTGCCCTTGATCATTCTACAAAATATTCACTGCTTTTCAATGTATCTCTAGCTCTTTTACTTAGAATGGCGCCTGGAAATTTTCGGAGACTGTGGAAGAAAGTATGTTTACATGCGCGGACGAAATAGTACATGAACAACTATACATGCTCCTAAGAAATTAGGAGCCAAGTCGGGGTGGATAGAAAATCGGAGAAAATTCTGGCAGCCCCCCAAAAATTGAATACCGCTTTTAGAATTGTTCTGGAAAATTCGGGAGACCTGATACCAATTGTGAAATAATGAATGAAAGCGCATGCTCAGGATTTGTATATCCAACCTAATTGGAAGTTTCAATTTGCCAATTTGACAGCAAAGTAAGCTATCTAGAAATTAATATAGACACGATGTCCATTATTTTTCTTCGGCAATAATTCACAGAGGAAATTTTCCCAGAGAATTGTTCGCCAGAATTTGTCAATTTTCCATCGAGCAAAAAATCTCAGTCACTGATATTTGCATAATTACTCGATAGTTGATTATGCGCTTGGGCGTAGAAACTCAAATGAGAGACAAAGGGGGTCTGTCAATTCCCTCTAGGTGAGCATTACTTGGATACATATTTATATGAAGAAGGCACCTAGGCACAGATTACGAAGTACAGGCGTGGATGGATAATGGGAGCATTGGACTATGCTTGTACTCTGGTTCATTGCCAAAGTGGCTTATTGATAAGCGCCTTGTATATCGAGTATTCAATCGTTTTAGGCTGAGCCGTATTCGGGGGGCACTGGGGTATGATAAAAATGAGGGACAACGGTGAAACGCTAAGGCGGGATGAAATACTGGATGGAATTTATTGGGCTTCAATGGGTATGAATAACTCCCGGTACGTGGTACTTCCGGTGTTGTTTTCGGTGGAAGAATTTGCGATTGAAATTTTATGGGCAAAATAAGGTCACTGTCCCGGCGAATGAACGCTTTATTGCCGTAGCTCAAATGCACGAATAGGGTACTCAAAAATTGGTGTAATTAGCAACGATCTTTACCGGTATTTCATTGAATCGATAATCATTTATTTACATTGGAGATTATTGGGATTGTCAATTCTATTTTTAAATATGTTAATAATTATGTGACTTAAAAATAAATCGTAATAGCGCTTGTGTAGCGTTTCTGGGAATAGTGAAAAATTGGCCAATGACATTCCAGAAAGATGCGGAAAATGGAGATGGAGGACTAGAAATTAATGACAAAACTTCTTTCGATCCTATAGTAAAAGGCAGAACCGAAAAAAAACTATCAATATCTTATAGTAGAAAGGAGAGACGAGAAAAACTATCGAAAATCTCGATGATGTCACGATATGTATCGATACCGCGTAGAGCGTAAGACCGAAACCACCGCCACACCAGTCAGTGCGGCGGAAAAAAGAACTGCGCGTGCGCAGCACGTGCCAGGGGTCTTGTATATCGAGGCTATCGAAAACCGTAAGACAGGAACCGACGCGCCACTAGTCAGTGCGGCGGGAAAAGGAAATGCGCGTGCGCGGCACGCGCTACCGAACTCGGGTTCCTAAAAAGTTTTTAAAATATTGTTCAAAAATATTTAGACAACTCACACTCACCACTGGTTCCCTAATCAACAATTGGTAAAATGGGCGACATAATTGAGTAGAAGATAATAAAATAGAAAATTGAAAGGGACCACTTGCAAAACATCCGTTATCTCCAATGATACAAAAAATTAATTCAATGCCGCAAAGTAATATCATCAATTCCTAAGAGCATCACCAGCTTTTATAGGATTGGGTGAGAAATACATTTCACGTGTGAATTTATTCTGCTAGGCGTTGGCATGTGGCAGGGGTGAATAGATTGCGGGAATAGCAGAATTCGTTGAATGATAAAAAAAACGTAGTCCAATGCAGGGACATTCGGTTTGCTATCCTTGAACATTTTTAAAATATGAATATAACGTAATTGGTTGATGGATATTGCAAAAATTGAGATGAAGAAATTAGGGAGAGACGTATTTTCCACATCACAATCAGCCAAATGTATCTGAAGAGCTGTTCTCCATTCAGCAAAAAAGCTGTTTTGATTATTCAAATAGAATACCTCAATGAGAACAAGCGCTTATTAAAGTATAGCTGTTTTGTTAGTGTGAAAGCAGACAACTCCAACAATATTCCACACGTTGTCGACAAGATTCATTAATTAATTAGGCGGAGACTACGCGGACATTTAAACGTCGTTGTGAGTTGTAGATGGAGTTTCCGGAGTGCATAATATTCGTAACTCGGTGAAAAGTGACAAATAAGCAGATAATACTTTTATGATTATGAGGCAATGGGGAAAAATGGAGGGAAAGAAGTTCTAGCATTTAACTTGTCAGTAGATCGAGCTGAACATAATTGTGATAATGTGGAGAAATATATGGTCAATCGTTTGTTGTGAAATAAACAAAATAAATCGAGAATTTTTCCGTGTGTGAATTGCAAAATTTGTTTAAAAACGGAAAATTTCTACCGATGAAATCAATGGCTTGCTTCAGCGACGAATCTACATCGTGTCACTGTAGAGATTATCAAGTAGATGCTGGGGAAAACGACATGCAATTGATATCTTCCTATTGAAAGCTATAATTTCTTGTTCATGATTTTACTCTTTAACGCACGGTTATTATCCGTTAACTTAGACTGGTCACACCTCTCCACCGAACGTATCTAGTCGCGTGTTGAGCGCAGCGCAGTCCGTATCTTCTTGAACGCGATGTTGCCAGGGCGCTTCGCAGTACCCAATTCAAGGCCCGCCAAATTCAAATACACGCAAAGTTGAATGACTTGAAACTCATCATATATATAACTAATAATTGAAAGCATGATCAATTAAAAGAATTATGGTTTCTTCTGGAATTTTTAAATTCCAAACGAAGAACAACGCGAGACGTGGCAACGTCGCCTGGCAAAATTCTCTAAAGTAGCTAGTCACACCGCGAGCGCGGCGCAGTTTTCCCTGGAGCGCACTCCATTCAAAAATTAATAAAAAAAATATGCAGTGAATGTAAAAATATGAAACCGAGTTCTAGGCGGAGAGGAAAAGTCATTTGAGGTATTCCTGGATTGCAATGTCGTAATTCATGATATTTTAGTGTTTATAACGAAAATAAGAAAATTGACTGCCCTCGTGCCATGACGCGATCACTCGAGGGTGAAGACCAAATTGAGCGCAAACGCGTCCATTTTGTCACTTACAATTTTTCTAGTGATAGTAAATAGCGTTGCCGCAATATAACACCAGGCGAGAATTTCAACTCTCTCGTCTTGTATCGAAAGTATAAAATCAATTGTTATCTCGTCTCGTCTCGGGGATCGAGAATGCAATCCAATCTCGTATTGTCTCGTTTTGTCTCAATTTTTGTAGTTTTCCAAGTGCTGCTTTAGGACGACTCTTTTCGAAGACTGGTTTATCAATACGAAAACACAGGAATCGAGTGAGGGATATTCATACCGAAATGCTTCTGTGCCTTCATTCTTGGTTCCGGTGTTCATTAACACCAAAATTGAGAAGTGTCATCCAATATCCGGTGTAATTATTGAGAAAGAAAATATTGGAGAAAAGTGGGTGTTCATGTTCAATTTTCGAAAGGTGCAACAATTTATTATCAACATTATCATTTCTTGGGATCACCATAAATTTACGAAAAAAATCATTAGTTAGATTTTTCTTTTCGAATTTTTGTCGAGACATCTCGTCTCTCGTATTGTCTCGACTTAGCGCTAATCATAAAATTGCGGTTCTTTCGTCTATCGCGGCAACACCATAGATAGGTACACAATCTTTTTTTGTTACTGCCTCCCTAAACAGGGTTTTATGGCTGCGAAGCGGCCATGAAATATTGCACTAGGCACCCAATGGCAAAAAATAAAAAGCGCGAGATCTCGAGAATACCCACCGATAGGGTATGTAAATTTTTATCGATGCAAATAGTGGGGCGTTCAGGGGGGTGATTTTAAAAAAAAATGCAAAAATATGATAAACAGTTTTTAAAACTCAATATCTCGGGTAAGCTAACAAACCCATCGAGCTAAATTAAGAAAACATTTCGGAATTAATTACAACATTTCTCACAATTGCGAGTGCAGATATCAGAGCGTTATGTCCCATCGGAGCGATTACCTATATATTATCTTAAAAAAAATCAATAAATAAAATTATAATAATCATTGCGAAACCGTAATTACTACACCGTAAAACCCAAGGAAGGTTGCTATTTTTTTTATAATTTCAACAAAGCATTTCCTTATTACTTGTCACTCTTTTCGCCCCTTACAAATATTACGAGCTCTAAGAATGGTGTTTAAAACCTCCCCTGAATTTCCAAACTTTCATCGCGTCTACCCCTCAAGGAAAACAGTTTTCCCTCAAATTTTCCCAACTGTAAACAGCGTCCCCAAACCACCTACCTTCTCCCCTCAGTCGTTGTTTTCTCGGGCACTCAGGCACCCGGATAAGTTCGAAATTCGCATAGAAGAATAGTGTCTCAAAGTCCTCATGCGGCGCTTGCCGATTAACGACAAAAGTAATTTCAAGTGCTTTACCAGCTGATGTATGAGTAAAAGGTAGATGCGATGTATTGTCACAGAGGCAAGCGCGTTGTAATTTAACGTCTCTCCATGGCACCTCAAAGAGGGTAAGCCTGGCATCTCTGGAGTTCAATTCGGGAAGACATCTTGGTCGTCCAGAGTGTGGATCAGGCTCGCAGATGCAGCTCGTTGAATCACCAAGGGATACATTATGAATTGTCAATCTTACGCGTTCACCAGGCCCAGCCTCAACTCTATAGGCACACGAGAGTTTTTTAACACCACCCCGGCCAAAAAGCCGCACATCCCTGGGTGACATAATCTCACCACTCCTAACACGCCTCCAAATTCTACTGCAGACCCCATCACCCCACTGCTCACCACCTTGCAATGTCGATATAAACTCATATCTCGCCTGAAAATTCACCGTTCGCAAAGAGGTACCCAGCAGTGTTTCCATTCGCATTGTAAGCGTCGGTGTTGTTGTCAAGTAGCTTTCCACTGGTGTACAGGGTCGCGTAGATCTCGTAAGATTCCTCAATGCTGCATGTGCACACAATCTTGGTGTATCATCGCACAAAGTTGTGATGTATGTGCCAGTATTTGCTGGTCCATCCCACACTGTCATTTTAACTGAACACTGTGGTGTACCAGTTCGGCTCTCCTGAAATGTTGATGCATTGTCTATACTACCACCAGTGAGATCCCTCTGGGAGAAGGATGAAAAATATAGCCATACACGATCACCCACTGAGCCCCTGAGATTCCACGTGCATACTGAGCCAAGTGGCAGTGTGTGCTGTGGTGCACGTAGAATTCCACTTCTACGTATTGTGTCATTTACGTAAAAATGACAGCCCTGATCGCCCCTTGCATAATCCAATCCATCTGAGTCAACATAAACCACGGGAATTTCCAATTCTAGTCGCAATGATGATGACCCAAGGGGAATGGGAAGCGATGATGAGCGAAATTCAATCAACATGGCAGGTCCACGTGCGGTTATTCTGGGTAATGGACCACCGCAATAAACAAGTAATATAGCATCCTCCAGACGTGGTCCATCCCTAAAAACTAGCCGATCCTTTTCCGGTGGACAATCCTGCCATACACTCAATTTATTCGTATTATTCTGTCCATTGGCGTGGCCATTAATCTCTCCACTCATCGACGAATTGCTAGTAAAATTTACCAGTGCTGAGGAGCCAACGAAACTAGGTAATATTGGCGCACCAATGGCAATATTACCCATACCACTGCCAGCCTTAACCGATATCATCGCGTGTTTGCAGGTAGGTACAAATTTTTGCCTCACCGTAATGATACAGCTGGCATTTCTCGGATATTCACCCGGATAATTTGGGCTCTGCACGCGGCACTGTTTCTTATGGCATTCATAGAAATTACGTGAACAATATGTACCGGGTACTGGTGAGCCGCGTTCAATGGTTAAGCCAGGTGGTCCAAGTCTTGCCACAGCCTCATTACGTGATAAAAAACGATATCTCAAGCGAAATTCAAAGGGCACTGATGAGGGCGCATGAAAGAGTCTTATTGATGCTGTTACAGTGCTTGTTTCGCTGTAATATGTAGCACGTCCCTCACTAGGACCACACCAAGAGCCACCAGTGAAGGGACGACCGAGATCTGACAATTCAAGTGAGCCCTCGGGGCAGCTTGCAAACACGGGCTCCTCCTCATCATCGCTATTTATTACATCAAGCCGACCAATGCTGAAGGCATCCCAGTAGAGCTGGACAAGCTCACCATGACCTGGTCCACCAGCGGTGAAGGTCAAGTGGCATAAAAATGGTAAACGTGCCTCGGTGGGACGTGCCAACTCTAGCTTATAAGTTCTACCCTCGCGACCATGATAAGTGCGATTGCATGGGGTACAGAGGGCCGGCTCATCACTCCCATCACCACAATCATCAAGTCCATTACAATATGCATCCAGGGGTACACATCTGCCGTCGCGACATGTTAGCTCAGCGAGATCACAGTGGCCCCGTACTGTCGGACAAATTCCAAGGATTATTATCCAAATTGTTACGGGAAGTGATAAATCATGGACGAGTCTCCTTCTGCGTTTCCTACGACTCCACTCTGGCCTAGGTACATCGTCCCTCTTCATCCCCTGTCAAAATTAAATGCATGAGTTATTACTGCTTGCCATCGAGAAGTTTTTCTCTTAGTAAATCAACGGATAATGGAAATATCAAGGTCAATGCTTGGTAATTCTGTCGTGTCATTACGCCCAGTAGCTTCAGATCCAATATTAATAATGTGCCACGGGAATTCTGGATTTCTTTCAGGCAATATGCATGCAATTTATTTTTTATTCATTTTATTTTTTTCGGTTTTTCCCCTTTCAATTGAAACAAATTCGAAACCCAAGATCGAATTGTGAGGGATAGATAAATTGAATTGGACAGGTAGTCGTAATTGAATTGATTGGCACGTATGCACGTGTGAAATACAGCAAGGGGTCCAATACACACACCAATACCGATACACGTGCCAGCCAAGGGTAGTGCCACGCGACGGTGCAAATCCCCGTGAATAAATAATTAACACGCGACGTGATTCGATGGTACTTTGTTGCAAGAAGGTATTGAATGCACACAGCAAACACAATGATGGGGGGGGGGGGGGGGGGGGGGGGAGGACGACTGATAAGAGGCAGAAGGTGTGAGATCCCCCCAGTGAAATATAATGGCTCACACAACTCAGACAGCATGAAGAAATGTTAACTTGCGTATTCATCTGCAAATGTTGCAGGTCATTTAAAAATATATGATATTTGCACACTTGATTTACCGTAATTGGCTGTGGGCGTGATTCTCATCACCCAGTAATGTCATTATCAGCGCTGACACAAGCTCTGTCACTTAAGCACAACCACATGAGCTTTACTCGCAGTATCATCGTCGTCGTCATCGTCATCATCATCATCATCCCCATTATTTTTATACCTCGGATAATTATCACGGCTCATGCACACACACCGCAGCATCCGTCAATTATCTCAACTGCAGTGCAAAGAATAAATCAAGATCCGAAATCTACGGTGAAACGAGGGGTGGACGAGGTTGAAAAAAAAATAGCGCAAAATACGAGAGGAGGGTGAGCGACTGACACAGCCACCACCAGCCGCCTCTAGTTCGTCACTACCCGGCTGACTCTCTGGCGTTTTCCTCCCTCTGTCCTCTACCCCCCCCCCCCTCCCCACCCACTTCGACTCCCTTTTGCCACCCACCAAGCCCTCCGAACCCCGCTCTTTGCGCCTCTTTCTCGCACTCCTTTTGCGTCGAACCACCGAACGACCTCAGCCAACTTGACCGCCGGCTGAATGAGAGAAGTACACCCCTTGCTCTTGCCACCTATCCCTACCCAACATTCTTGTCAGGCAAAACCTCTCCCCTTCATGCAGATTCGAACAAATTCGTTCCTACCACCTTTCGAGCAGCATGTATCCTTCGCCTCTTCACCCTCTTCCAACCACCCCACCCCACCCCCCCCCCTCTCCCACTCGCTCCCAATTCCCAAGTTGCGCGTATTTGTGCCATTTCCCATGCGCGGAATTCCAGTGGATATACACTTGTTTACTGCGTGCAGCCAATTTCGATATCTCTCCCTAGCCATTTTTTTTTCTGTCGCACCGCTCGTCCATTTCCACTGCAGACTGTCCAGCAGAAGTGGAGCATTGCTTTCAACTCAAACAGTCGTATGCACCCCACGTACTTTCAATTTTTACCCCATGTCGCTCTTGCTTTTCGCGTTGTTCTTTTCTCGCTGCTTTTTTTTTCTCCAGCTCTTTTATAGACGTCATCTCTCGCAGTTGGCTGATGGTTGCGCTAGAGTGTGCCTCGTGGTCGAGAATACGCTAGGCCGGGTGTCTCGAGCTTGCCTCGGGGGCGCGATAGAATCGATCGCCGGCGTATGCTACGGCTCTTCCCTCCACTCTTGGGCTTTAACCAGCCCTGAATACACCCGCAAATACTCTACTATGTAGCTGAAAGCCATTGCAACGTACTCAACGCTGAGCACTGATACTTGATGAAATTTCAAAGTTCCACCCCCGCGCGCCAACTTTTTCCTCTTTCATCTTTACGTTAGAGACCCTTCAAGTCTGTTTTGACGTACACTCTATGGGAAAAGATTCTTACGATTCAATCTGCTCACTCTCGTATTTTCCTCTGGATCCTTCCTCTCTTTATTTATTTTTTATTTTGTTTCTTGGAGTTGTGCCCCCTTGTCCGCGAGCTCGAGAAAACCATTCCTACAGCCGCGCGTGTTGTTTGCGCAAGGGAATAAGGTCGAGGATGACTTGTCGAAAGAAAAGAAAAAAGAAAACAAGACACCGGGGAAAATCAGTGGTAGCGGCAGTGAAGCCAAGAAATCACGAGTATTTCATCCATTACAGCATCTTTATTATTAAATCATTACAATACTATTCATAATAAATATTCTTTTTCCAGCACACATCCAGGATTTTTTCATTCTATACACAATTTTACCCTTGCATTCTGCGAATACATTCTATCATTGGAGATCCGTGGGGAATACAAACACTGAGATAGCACATTGGTTGAAATATTTACAATGCAACAAGCGTCGCGCTACAAAACTGGATGGGGGATAATGAGATTAAAAAAAAAATAGAGGGAGGTCATCGTTAAGTGAATGTCTGTCAGCTGGAATCATGAAATACCAAATAGAAATTTCAGTCTTGTCTTTCAAAACGATGGACGTATGAACATAAGATGAGTTAAATGAAAGAATTCGTGATAGAAAACACGATGTTGTCCTTTAGAAAGCATATCGCGTTCTGACGTCTTCCAGTTTCTTGGATACCTCGGATGATGTTCTTTCAAGATCCCCAGCGATGCCCTTCTGCTTGGTGGGCTCAATGGAGTTGAACTGCTCACAGAGATCTCCATCAATGACATTCTTAACGGGATAATAGTACGACCTAAATGATAGGTGATCCCGTCCGCAGAGAGGTGGATGTTCAGACCGCATGTGCATTTCTAGATGTTGGAAAAAATCATGATCCTCATGACTTGTGAAGGGGACTAGTACACCGACAGTACCACTTAGTGTCGTATAAACCAAACTCTCAGATCCCCCAGGAATTAGTGTGGCCTTTTGTAGTGACATGACAGTTTCACCTATATGAAAACTGGCGATAGTGTCTGCCTTTTGACTGGCACCATTGAGCAATCCCCTGTCCCACAAGGCTTTATTACCAGTTGGATCCTCATCCACATCATCATTGATACCCGTTGCCAGCCTAACAATGGCAATATTTCCAAATTTATCAGCTGTAGCTACTGTATCATAATCCAATACACAAGTTGTTGTTATCCACCTTGGATGTGTATCATCAGCAAATACAATTAGCTGATTCTCCTGTCGTTTGTATCTCACAGCATAAACAGACTCTTGCACATCGCTCACATAAATTCTCTGGCCAACAGCATTTATCGAAACAACAGCATGTGGTATATGCTTGTTCTCACACTTTCGCAAAAGTTTTTTCTTTCCCATATCGTACAGACGCAGCATCCTACCAACTCCCACTAGTACACGTCCCTGATAAGAGCATATCGCTAGTGGAACTTCGTCAACTGGAGTTTTGTGCAATAGCTCGATACTCGTGCCCTCGGCATTGACTCTGTAACAATGGAAATTTGTTTTTTCCCGATTTAGTAAAGCCGAATAGTTGCAAATTCACTAGTGCAAGTGTATAAAATGTTAAGTCAGTACTGCAGGTTTATCATCAATTTCGACAGTTCGTGTGATATTGTCATCATTAAAATTTTAAATACATCGAGGGATTTACATTCATTAGTTTGCCTCAACTGTTCACCAACCATAAATGAATTCCGAATTTCAAACAATAGGAGGTATATACAACACAGGCATTTTCCGTTCTGAATTTACAGACCAGCTTTCAATCTCACTGAGAGTGATTGCTGTTTTAAAAATAAACTTTGCCCCCCCCCCCTCATCCCCCAAAATGAAAGGGTATTCATTAAGCCCCGGGTATTTCATGGTAGAACTCTTACGAACTCTTATTATACCATCGAATAAAATAAAAAAAAAAACATAAAGAAAAAAGTACTCTGTTAAACTCACTTGTACGTGTAAAGAAATCCTCCATTGCTAATTCTCGGATTAAGCTGGTAGTCCTTAGCAACTCCAACGATCAAGAACAATTGATCCCCTTGATTAGCAAATTTCACCATAGCTAGACATAGAGCAGCATAATTTTGCTCGAGTCGATGAATCTCAAATGTTTCACCAGTGGTGGGTGCCATGACTTTGATAAGCGATGCCCAGAGACCAGGGCCTGCCCTGGGTGATCCAAAAATAGCCTCATTAGGCTCTTCCGAGAGGAACGCTTCTGCAAGCTCTCTTGCAACAGCAGCTTCCTCAGCGCCAGCTGCCTCCTGCATTTCCTCAGCCATTTGCAAACGTCTCTGCTGTTTAGTCTCCTCTGTATATGCATTATGCTCAGTTTCAAGTACAACAATATGTGCTGAATCATTATGAATGGCAAATTTTCTCGGTGTATATTCAAGTGGAAAGCTCACTTGATTGAACACTGCTCCCAGTTTCTCAAGTGCTAAAATTCTCAATGTATTAGTTGATATAGCAACAATACCCTCGGGACACTGTTCTGAGCTAAAGCCCGATGCAAACTCCAGACTCTCATACGATAATGGAGTCAAGTGGAAACGATTTTGATAATAATAACTCAGCCATGACCTGCTGCTCATGGCTAGTACCGCTTGATTACCCTGCATACGTATGCGAAAGAGCTTAACTGGTCTTGAGCCGAGATATCTCGTTCTAGTGTCAGCCAAGTCACCGGATATTGGATCTAGGACAGTTCTGAGGAGCACTCCATTCTGTAGACCGATATTTAGATAAAGGCTAGATTGTTGTTGAGTTGATTCCTCATCAGATGTGGCAACGTCTTTGGTTGCCCCCATTTCAACGATACATAAACTTTCAGCTGCTGCTGGAAGGGCTTGCATACTACGTGGTGCTAAGCAATCCGAGGGATCCAGGGAAATTATTCTTACTGTATTATCCTGTAGGCCAACAGCTAAAAACCACGAGCGCTGCTCACCACTTGCCACATTGCCCAGGGCCATGCACATCACTTCTGAGGGCATTTTTTTACGCTCAGTATACTCATTCAACTGTCCCGTCTGCAATTAAATAAAACGTTTATTCACCTTGAGGGGTAATGAACTCTACTTCACAAGGGTATCAAAGTGGTTTAATTGTAAGCTCTATTATCACAGACTGAGAGGGTTTTCTCATGGCTGACTGGATGATCATCGAGCCAAAAGTGGCTCTTCGCATTCTTTACGTCTCGTAGACTAGGCCCTCCTTGAAGGGGGAAGGCGAATCAACGAGAGAACAATAAATGCGATTGTTTCTTCTTTTTTTCAGGGGGGTTTACTTTAAGGGCTGTGGTTTTCGAGATACAATGAAAGGCAATTACTTACCGGATCCATCTCGAAGTAGACTAATTCTCCGCCTGTCAGGGCGATTACAACTTGTCGCTGATTTACTGCGCATTTGACAATCGTTTTTTTACCAGGTGCTTTCCACTCGTTGACACGCTTATCCGCACGAATGTGACGGATACCATCGGGGTATACCTGGAATAGTTAATTGAATTTGTGGGTTAGTATTTTAAACATGCACGTTGGGGGGAAGGGGGTTGAGGGTGGAGTTGACAAGCGGAATAAGACGAGCCTGCTGACTCTTCTGTTAACTTTGTTTGTGGTTGAGACAAGGTGGATTTTAGGGGTGCTCTTATACATGCATTGTATGGTGGATAAACGAAATGAATTTGCTGAAGAGCATTTTTTTCAATACCACCCTCTAATAATTTTTGAACTGATAAAATTGATAGGAGAAAAATATTTGTAAAAACTTTATCTTGTTTGCTGAATGTCTCAAGTTGAATGTATAACAGGGCACCTAATCATTCCGCGTATTGTCACCATTGAAGTTTCGAGACAATGAGTTGAAATTTTTATAAGGCCTGTTGGTTAACATTTCGATAAAATATCAAAAATACTAGAGGCTTTATTAGCACATCGCGCGAAATGGTTTACTCCGCAACCCACTTTAATTAACGAAAAAAAAAATAAAAAGAAAAGATTGAATCGTCAAAACCTTTACTCCAATTTTCCATTTTACGTATTCCATTTCACAGCTTTAAAACTGAATTGCTCCGAACAATTTATTCCTTTTCTTCAATTTTCAGCAAGAAAAATCGAGAAATTTCTCCATCCCTTGAATTGCATTATCCAATATTTCTCCCTCAACTCTGCATAATTCTAACAAAAGAATTTTTATGAATGTATGAATGGCTAAGAGATAATAATCTCATTGTATCGCACCATTTGTCGAATAAAAAAGAACTCATTATCCCGAATTATTCAAGTGTAAGAGCCATTTTACCAGGAGTATCGTAATGATAAACACAATGCTCCAACGATGCGTGAGCTCTAGTTACTTTAGCACATAAAAGCGACCGACACGCGGGTGTATACCAGGTGTTGGAGATACCGCAGTGCAACATTGGCTAATTAAAATTAAATTATTTTTGTGGTAAACTCACCTGGACAAGTGCATCCTCACCGAGAGCTGAGCAGCTAAGTGTTGGCGTTGTGCCGAGAAATCCTGAGTCCGTAACTTCCTCAACAGTCTCACCAATGCTAAGTACAAGTGTTGCATTCACGAATGACACTATGATGTATGCATCAAACTCCTCTGTAACCGAAATCACACAAATTGTCGAGATTACAAGGATTATCGATGATTTATTGCGAGCTTATGGCCCTTGGCATTATAATCTGTCCGTCGTTTGATCGATGTCTTTAATCAATTAACTTATTTAATCTTTTTGCACACTTTTTCCAGTGCACTGTCCCCCGGATTTTCTTACCTTTAGAAAGGTCAGGATTTTCCGCCATCAACCGTTAGCACGCTGGCAGCCTGAAAGAGATAACTGGTGTTTGATAAGAGTGTATCAAGCCACCAGGTTTGTTACTATTCTCTTTTTAAATTTAGAGACTAATGTCACGGGCTTTGGAGTATTCGGCCTATAAGTAGACACCAAAAAATAAACGATCTTATCTCTAATTCTATATTGTGTTGTCATATAAAATATAAGTGTCATTTGATTTCCCTCTCAAGCAAATTGATTTGAAATGGAGCAATCATAATTTCGTCTGAAGGTGCCAATTATTGATGTGACAAACAGCGAGATAACCGAAGAACTGCAATGTAAAAGTTGGGGAGAGAAGAAGTGAAAAATTGAATCGTACCGTCGAACTTCTATTCCAGCTCGCTGGTTTTTGCTAGACATTCCGAAATATGAGAGATAGCACAATTTTCGTGAAGTCTTTTTAGAGTATATCACATTAAGATCTACGATAAAGGAACTCATCAAAAATTTTCTCTTACATTTTGAGATATCAATAATAGAGCAAATTTCAAGATCGTCCATTTTATGGGACTGCTGTCCATGTATTGATACTGTAAACCATGATGGAATTTTTCTTAGACTTGTGTGCTGCATCTGGATTTTATGTCATAGATTTCTATCCCAACCACGTGTTTCAATGTCTACTGAGAGAAAATGGGAGATCGTGAGTTTAAAAAAAAAATGAGATTCTTCAAACTTCTGTGAAATGAATTTTTCGTCGTGATTTCTGTGATTATCTTCCTATTTAAAAATAGATTGAATAGTGTTAGAAACAATTCGAATGGCTGTATTTTTTCATTGCTCTCCAACGCGTCAAAACCTTTTCTGAATTGCTTACCCTAGCCTTATTTTTTCCGTACTACAATTTGTGTTTAATGACTTTCTTAGCTTTTGTCTCATGGGACTTGTTCAGTAGGACAAAACGACGAAATCTACTCTTCGAACAGAAACATGAATTCATTCTTCAGAATGAATGGAATGTTGAATACTCGAAAATATAACTAACCGTCAATTCTTCGCTTCACTGTCCACACAGCATTGGGATTACCGGGTAGTTCACTCACAGCCATTTCAGATACTTCAAGCCCGTGCCTCAATACGCGAAGCGTCGATCTTGGTCCTCTGCCACAGGCGATGTATAACTGAGGAGTGTCCTCGTTTGCCAAATCTGCAACCTAGATATGCAAATACATTTTTATCGGTTATTTCTTTTTGTCTGATGGTCAAAGGAATAGGAATCGTTGAGTTGAGGGAGATGGGACATGTTATTTTTCGAGTTCACTTCGATTTGCAAAGGCAGACACAAATCAAAGGCGACGAAGATTGTTTGATCTCGCATCGATTCCTAGAGAAGCAATCATTGAGAAGATTGAGCTGCTGCTTGTCGATGCATTTGATTCACATGAAAGGCACTTCACAGATATATTTCCAGGGGACAATGAGAAGACAGTTTTGCACTGTCTCATGGATTGATTGGGAACATTGTTAAAGTTTTCATTTTTGTATTTTTTTTTCTTTTTTTTAATTGCAAAAAATTATTCTTCATATAGTCTAATAATTTTTGTTTCACAAGGTTCAAAAATATTCGTAATTAATTTCCATTTTACCTTCACTTGAATACCTTTCAGGGTGTTCCAATCAAAGATTCTCAAAAACAATGAACTTCGGAAATATCAAGGACCAATAAATTTAGAAAAATTCTCCCAGTTAACGAATTAAGGATATTGTAAAATTGAAGGCATAAAAATGTAACCAGGGGGTCTAAATTTTCTAATAAACTAATTTCGAGGACTTGGAAATTCGAACTTCAAATTTTTATATGTATATATATATATATATATATAATATGATATAATATAGTCCAGAATGTGCTCCTTAACTTTCGTATTATTATCAGACAGTGATGCCCCTTCTTAATCATCAACCAATTGAATTGAATTAACAATTAGAACGAATAGATGAACTAGAAGACAAAATTTACCTGGCAAGCCAATATGGGCGATAGGCTGTCCATTTCATCGACTAGCACAAGATTTCTCAAAGGCCTAGGCGCAAAGAAAAATGTGTCTCCCTCTTCAAGGGGCATAGCAGAGCTGAACTCAGGCTCGTCATCATCATCCCCAAGATGTGCAATCTGGTACAAGTAATGATTGCCAAATTCCGATGCAACAAACAAGAATCCAGTCTTCAGAACACACATGCTGGTAGCAACAGGGACTGTATCAAAATACTTGAGCTTGATCTCCGTGACCATGTCCTCGTCAGTCTCCAGGGTAATTTTAAAAATATCTCCCTGTTCAGTTTGCGCCAAAAAGAAGAACATGCTCTTGGTCTTGTGCGTAGCTGAGCACACGAAAATCATACCCCTTTCAGGATCATCCAGATCATTTCGCCTCCTGGGAATTGGACAACGAATGTCATGCTGATCACCCAAATTCTTGTACGTCAAATAATTTTCAGAGCAGATGAGCACTCCACTGGGGCCGTCATTGCCCCCAGGTACTGATACCAAGAAATTGGCGTGCTCCTCCAGTGGTTCACTGTACTTTCTCACCACGTGATTCAACCCAAGGTCAAGTTCGTAGAGAGTCAATGTTTGTTGGGTTTTCACAGCCGCATCACCAGTGGGATCACTGTCCGCCTCCTCGTAATCAATTTCCAGACAAGCGAACATTGGATTTTCAAATCCAACGTCAACCCCAACTGTGTGATAGACTAGAGTATTGCTTTTGTGTGCCTCCAAGGGCGAAGAGATGGTGAGACGAGCCTCAGGGTCTCTGTTCAGAATGTACACAAGTTTCTGCTTCTCGATTGCACCTGAAAATTGAAGAGAAAAATGTTCCAATAAGTAAATCTGTCGTACCAAGTGATGATTCTGATTTTTTGGTAATCCAATTTCAGTATCTGATGTGTATAATCAATGTAATTCAGGTGAAACACGGACAGAATAGATCATCATTAAGAAATTAATACTATTTTTTAGATGATAAAAAAACTTTCAATTCTCCATGGCATTCTGGGATGTAGTTCAAGGGTCATGTCACCAGACTCATAGACCAGACTTTATATAAAAAGGAAATGTAAACACAAGTTGGGAGTTATCTCCCGGGGTTTCATTTACAATTGCCAGAGAAAGAATTGAGTTAGTAGTGAAATGGCCAATGAGGTCAAGTGACTCAGTCACTTTTCATCAGTTTTAATTTCCATTAATAACGTTTTTGCGAAGGTAAAATTACTTGTGCATTAAGTGGCTTGATGTCCTTAAGTTGTGAGGTCCATAAGACCCTGTACAGAGCTCCATAAGAATCTTTATCTGTCTTTATTGCAAGAAAAACCTCAGCGACCACTCCGCTACTAAATTATAATTAATTTTTATTTTTTTAAATTGATATATTTGATTATTTACCTATCATAACAGCCCTTCCCTTTGGATCAATTGCAAGGTACTGGCCCGGTACAATTCTCCTGCATCCACTTTTCCCGAAGGTCTCCTGATGCACCTTATCGAAGATATTTTTAGCAGGAATATATTCCAGGATGACAATTCGCCCCGAGTCAGAGCCAACGACAATATAGTCCTTGGTACCGCCAGTCAACCTGAAGGCCATCAATGATCTGACTATTCCAAAGACCTCAACTGTGAGGACTGTATGGACTTTTCCGGTCGTTGGATCAGGTCGCAGTAACTCCAGGGATTTACCCCTTGATACCAATATCTCCTGCATTTTACTACCCGAGAAATTGCCGTGGACTGCATGCGTGATGCCTGTCGCACGCTGCAGCGTTAAATTGTACAGGTACATGGTGAAGTTTGAATTATCCTTCGATGTTCAAATCATGAAATTAGTCAAGCGCCACACGGACTCCCGTGTTGGGCTGCACTACAGCGTCATGGCGTCTTTAGTGCTGCTGAAAAATTCAAAAAAAAAACAAAATTAATTTGATGAATTAAAGTTTCAATTTTGCGGCTAATTTCATCTGGGAAATGAATGAAACTTTGGGAAAATAATTTAAGGAGGGGTCATGTGACTATAATTGCATGCATGTTCATTGAAAAATTATTCTCATCGTGTAATTTTGAATTGCTTTTTTTCTTTCTAATAGGGAGCAATTATTGATAGTAATATTCAATTGAGAATGTAGAGAATTAATGAACAAAAAATATTTTACCTCATGGATGAAAGCAGGGGAGAAACAATCAACGATGTTTCTGGATTACGTTTCCGTATGAAAGTGAACGAAATTGTCGCCGCCAGCAAGGTTAATATGTTCTGCCGGCCACGATAGTTCGAGAAATGGGAGAGATAAATTTCCGAGGGAACGATTGGACGCGTCCCGGAAGTGCGTCATTGAGCGCTTCATGTGGGAAGGTCTTGAAGCTGCGAATGAAAACTCGACCGTATTTAAGCGGGGCGTTTGAATAGTCTGATCAGGTATCCAGCATTGGGAGAAAAGAAAATAGTGTAACGTGACTTAACATGTGTTTTTAGTTTAACTCTGTGATATTGGATATCTCCAAAAGTAACGTGCTATACGGAGTTCAAATTTTGACAATAGTTTTGAACCTACAAAATGGCTATCACTCATTGTTTTTTTTCATTAACCCGGTCAAAACTTATTGGCATATCTTTTTATATAAGTATAGCACCACAAAAAGGTGAAAATGGAATAATTGTTAGGATTCCATTCGGTATGAAATCCCCAATTTGAATTCCCGCTGAAGTTGCGCAAAATGGCTGCGCACAACTTCTTCAGTCATCTATAGATTTCTACTTTATCCGCCAGTTGAAACTCTCAAGATCTCTTTTGTTGTTGATTGGTTTATTCAGAGGAAGAAATTTCTATTTTCTGCACAGACCGCACGTGTCCTCCTACTCACCGGGTGAATTTTCTAACTGAGAATTGAAGTTGAAGCATTTCAAGATGGAGGAGAGCGACAATAAAATTCAATCGGAGCTGCCGGAGGGACAAAAGTCATTCAACGCTATACTAGAGGCCCAATTTGTGGTAGAGTATTGAACGTCTTTGAAATTACTACAATTCCCGGCTCATGTGTCAAAACTTTTTGGTTACAACAGTGTTTTTCCAAATATGGTCATGATTACGGCACTTGTCATTGACGACCAATGCACATAATTCCCACAAATTGTCTGGCTCTCAAAAGTCAATGTAACTTACCCTCAGAGGCGACGACTTCAATAATTTCTTCTATTCAAGGGGAACCGTTTATTCAGCAAAAGTCAAGCACTCTCAATTTTTATATAATGATTGTTAGATGTAAAGCATTTAGAGTTTGACAGATACACGACGACTTCTGAAACTAATTGATTTGAAATTTCGATTATGATAGGTTTCCCAGTTTTTGTGGTCACTGACTTCTAACTGAAACCACTCGTTTACGTCAATCTTGACACTGATCTATCTGTAGATTGTTAAGTTCATTCTTACCATTTCCGAATTTGTCATTTCTTCACGGCGTTATGCATTCAACATTCCCAACTTTACTCCAAGAAAAAAATGATAACTTTCTCGTTTTCTGTCGAGAAATAAATTAACGTTTTATTCAAAAATTTTATACTCATTTCTGGAAAATAGTTGTCAAATGAGAAACATCATCAACATTACATTTTAGAAGATCAATCAATTTTCATAAGTAACTACTGGAAACCATTCTATATTAATTGCCAAATACCTAATAAATTATAGGAAGATGTCGACGCATTTATGGCACTGGCAGAGAACAACAACGAAGTTGAAAAAGTTCTAAAAAAGCTCGATGAACTTCATGGCAAGTACAAATTCATGGAGTATAATTTGGCGAATAAGAGACATAGGCTGAAGATGCAGATTCCGGAGCTAGAAAGATGCCTGGAGATGATTAAAAAACTTCAGGCTGAGAAAGACAGTAGTAAAGACATGGAGACTCAATTTCTCTTGTCAGATCACGTTTTTGCAAAGGCAATAGTTCCTCCTACAGATAAGGTGTGCTTATGGCTGGGTGCAAATGTCATGTTAGAATATACACTCGATGATGCCCAGGATCTTATGGTGAAAAACATTGAAGCAGCTAAGAAAAATCTGAATCACGTGGATTATGATCTAAACTTCGTGAGGGATCAATTTACCACAACTGAAGTCAACATGGCTCGTGTTTACAATTGGGACGTCAAAAGGAGGCAAGCTGCAAAAACAACATAATCTCCAATGAAGCAATAATTGATTGGTTGATTGATTGATTTATTGATTGGTCAGTTTACCCTGTTCAAATTCTCACACTGTATTATCATGAAAATTGAAAGAAATTGGAGTACTCTACACTATCAACATGGAAAATTTTATTTATAAATCATTTTATAATAATCCGCCAGTTTCACATATATTTTTCAATGTTAATAAACATCACTTTGTACTTTATGTAGTTAGAACACATTTTCCAGTGAGAAACCAACACTTGAGCATTATAATTGAGTTTGTTTAGTGACTATGTAATTTACGAGAAAATAATTTCAATTCCATTATTTGTTCAGTTGAAACGATTAACATTAAAAAAAATATTTGTGATTGTATATGTAAATTCGTACAATCCCGATAGCTTTTTTATGAAGTGGATGAGAATTCGTCTTTAAAGAGATAACGAGGTCAACTTGAAAAGTAATGGCATGAAGTTTTGACTCTTATAAGTTGCATAGACATTTAGTGAAAATCAGTTGGTTCTTTCTGGTTAAATGTCCAATTTTGATTTTAATACTATTAAGGCACAAAGCTGGATGGACCCTTTTAGTGTTACATTTAAAAATAAGACTAGGCTCGGAATGGTTTTTCAACGTAGAATCTAGGGTGTTGTTGTCAGTCTATTCGTCGTCACTAATCTCCAGCTTGGCTAATTTTGCTTTTAGGTCTCGGTTCTCAATTTCCACATCCTCCAGCTTCTTTTCTAGAGATTCTACTTCGAGTGTCGCCTCTGTTATGCCACCAAGGTGTTTGCGAATATATCTGATTTATTTTTAAGGCGTTTCATTAAGGCTGATAATCACGTCGTAAATTGAAAAGAATTATGGGTTGTTTCTACAGAAAAAGAAATATCCAAGTATTGTCAACAGCGAAATTACCCGATTTTTTATTAATTTCATTATCTTCATGAAAGAAATAAGGAAACAAATTTTACTCTTGCAATTCGAAGATTTGTGTAAAAAAATGGCTCCGGCAAAACTCGACTTTTTATGATTCATGGATTGAGGTATTTAATTATGAACAAAGGGATGGCGACATTGAATTGGAATGTATGAAAAATTTTAATTCCAATGATTGCCTTTTTTTACGGTAAAAATTGTCATTACTTAAATCTTACGGCACAATTCTCTAGTTGACACTACTTTTTTTACCTACAAATTTGGGGTAACTCAGAAAATGGTTATAGTGTGCACGTACCGAATGTAACTTTGAATGTTACATGGAAATTATAGCAGCAAACATTATGATTTATATTTTATATTGTGCAGATCCATCGTGAACACGATTGGAGTGAATAAAAAAAGGTTATCTACGAATTTCTAGATTTACGTTTTTCTAGTTCTATGTCTTGATCGGAGACGATAAGAGAATTTTGACAGTTGTCCATTCAAAAATAGATCATGGTTTATGCATATAGATATCTAAATAGGAAAAACCTCAGAATGAATTTGCGAAGTGATCTAAAAAATTTGCAAATATTCACAAATTAATTTGGGCAAAAGTGAATCGAGTATTATACTTTGGTACTTCTGCACTAAATGCATCAAATCAACATGTGTGTGTTAAGGATACTCTAAAGCGTCGTCTGGTTTTTCGGGCTCCTCGTAAAGCATCACGAGAACTTTGGTGAGGGCGTCCAGCACCCCAGCGCGTTCCAAATATCTCCTAAACTCCTCCCTCTTAGCTTCATCCGGCTGAAAAACAATTACACGAGTTGTCACCCTATTTTTTCGTAAGGTTAATTGCCATAAAATATAAATCATAATTCACCTTGTAGTTGGACATTTTCTCCAATTATGCAAACGTCAACTTCGCTGTATTTACAATTAAATTTTTCAAGATTTTCTTCGAGCAAAATGCCAATTTTATTTCAATGGAAAAAAAAGACAACTGCCGAAATGATAGGGCTATGAAAATTTGATGAGAGTACATAAAATAAAGGAAATAAAGGACGATTTTGCGTCGACGCCGGTTTATTGCAAATTTGCCCTTAACATGTCAACGCCGCCATATTGGATTCGTACGTCACATTGGCGGGTGCGCGCCTAAATATTTATTCACGTGGACAATCCGACAAACATGTAGGAAGTGGGGCAAATATTTTAATAATTGTCGAATTCATCAGCAGTCCTCGTTAACAAAAAAAAACAAAAGCATAATTTTGTGGGACAGGCATACTGTGGCCTAATTCCACGGCAAAACGAAGTAGAGTGGTGCAATGCAGAGAGCTCTTTAAACAAATTGAGTCAAGTTGACAGTTCAGAAGTACGTTGAAGAATTTTAAAAAATGGGCATTACGGGTCTCCTCCCATTTTTGGAGAAAAAAACAGCGAGGAAAATTTCGATCGAAGAATTCTCAGGTGGAACTGCTGCTGTTGACACATATTGTTGGCTACATAAGGGTGTCTTCACTTGCGCTGACAAATTGGCGATGGGAGTGAAAACAGATGGGTAAAACAAAATTGGCTCATTGTTTTTTTTTTAACATAAAATATCTCACAATGACAAATTGTTGTGTGTTATTCTTGAATTTCAGATATGTCACCTACTGTATGAATTATGTCAATCTGCTGTTGAAGTTTAGGATAAAACCTATTCTCGTTTTTGATGGACGGCATCTGCCTGCGAAGGCCGAGACTGAGCTCAAACGAAGAGAGTAAGATTAAGAAAATATATACCTATTTCGTTATTTGAATTGTTCGGCCCCACCAGCTTGATCGATAGGGTGCTAAGAATAATTTAATGCAGCATCATTTTACTCGTTCATTTTCATGATCTCCATTGATTATTCATTTTTTTATTATACCAAACTAAAATATGTGCATGGTAATTTTTTGCAATTTTGAGATTGAATGTGTTCAAAACCATGTCATTCAAGTCTTCTGTCCTTAGCACATAGTCTTTTGAAAGTCATTCTTGATGAAGACAATGCAAAACTATTGACTCAATAAAGCAAAAGAAAAAAAATTGGAAATTTCTGACCATAATTTCTGTTTGGTATTTTGTAAAGACAATTTTTTGCTCAGAAAAACGATACTTAAGTATTTAGGGTTGTCCATGACTAGCTAGGAGAAAGTAGCTGTGAGTAGATCACATAAATCCATTTGTGCATCTTCACTAATTTACATGTTATCAGAGATTCTGTCTGATCCACGCACCTGGATGTAAATAGAGTTTGCATCAATTTGCCTACAGATCTATCAACACTTTTACGCTAATTCAAACAAAATAGAATTCCATTCCGATGAAGAATGGTTCTCTAGAAATACTTTTTAGCTAATTTCACGAACTATTTCTCCAACTATACAATTAAAAAATTGCTGTTTCCAGTGATGAAACCATCGCACCGCTCAGCCTCTTTTATGCATCTCAGTATTTGCCATTGATTTTGTTTTAAATTTGCCCATTAAAATTACAGGCAGAGACAAGCGAATCGTAAGCGTGCCTCGGAGCTCATGAAGATGGGGGAAATCGAGCAGGGAAAAAATCTCCTGAAGCGCGCAATTGATGTTAGTCACGAGATGGCCCTGGAAGTTATCAAAAAGTGCCAAGCCCTGAACATCGATTGCATCGTCGCTCCCTATGAGGCAGACGCACAGCTAGCTTATCTTAATATCTCAGGAATTGCTGATTTCGTTATAACCGAGGACAGTGATCTGACCCTCTTTGGGTGCAAGAAAATCCTGTTCAAAATGGACAAATATGGACATGGTACTTTAGTCGAGCAAGATCGTTTATATATGTCGATGGCCCTTCGTCAGGATGACTTTACGATTGACAAATTCCGTCACATGTGCATTCTCTCTGGCTGTGATTACCTTGCGTCCCTTCCAGGGGTGGGTCTTGTAAAAGCTCTGAAGTTTGTACAGAGGACCAGTGACGATGACATTTACAACGCCCTGGGTCGCCTAGGCTCTCACTTGAACAAAAATCTCACCATTACAAAGGTGAGTCTACCAATTATTGATCTCAATTTTAATATTAATATTGAAAAAATGAGAAAAGCTCTATTTTTATTTCTCTGTCTTTTTATAATAGTGTTAAGCTCATATTAAATTTTTCTATGCTAAAGGAGTATCGTGAAGCGTTCGTCAGAGCTGTGATCACATTCAAGCACCAATTGGTATACTGTCCCCTAAAAAGACAACAAGTGAGACTCAGTTCGCCGCCTCCAGAAGTGACCCGAGAACAGCTGCATCACGCTGGAGATCCAGTGGACGAAGAATTAGCCTATCAATTGGCACTGGGTAACTGCAATCCCTTTGGATTCAAGAAGCTCAATAACTTTGATCCTGACCATCGTTCGCCCCCGAAGAAAAGAACCAATGGCTGGCATGAGGCCCCATCAGCCAAACACTCTAGTATTTGGAGTTGTGATTTTAAGGTTAAAGCACCTGTTACGAAGACCCCTGCACCTGAAGTCACTAGTTGGCCAAATACAGTTGGAGCTGATGTTGTAATGAACACTCGGTACATCAAAAAGAAAATCAGTCCTTCCAAGGAGATGGTAGACTTGTGTAAAGAGTCAAGTCCCTTGAAACGATCGTCCGAGCACCTTGATAAAGAACTAAGCAAAGAAGATTTATTCAGTTTGTACAGTAATTCGAAAATCACAAAAAGTGATGGGATGGAAGAGGCCAAAGAGACAGTTGACAAGAGTGAAAAGCACTTTTCAACACCAATGGCTTCACCAAAGAAGATCAATCCATTTTTGAAAAGAGCTGACACCATTGAAACGTCACCCTCACTAGTTCCACGAGGCCGGAAACGTCCCAAACATACGAATATTGGTTTTCAACCTACTGTAGTTGATGAAACAGTGATAACTCAAAGTCGATTCTTCGCACGATCAGGAACAAGCAAAGAGTCTAAACATGTGATAATTCCAGAGACTCAAGACGAGTTGATCAGGGTTGAACCTTCACTCAAAAACTTGGGGCGCAACATTATTAGGAGAAATATTATAATTGAGGAAACTCAGGAGCAAATGCTTGATAAGTCCAGACAAGTACAAATTGCAGAGATTAAACGGAAAATTGAGGAGAGGGTAGAACATGTGATAATTCCAGAAACGATGAACCATGATGAAATGGCGATGGTAACGATGGATACTGAAGAAACTAATAGTGATAACCGCTATAGGACCCCTAGAAGTAGTTTTGATGGTGGAAACGCCAATGTGATAATTCCAGAAAGCCCTGACGAGGAAGATTTGCCTCTTAGTCAGGGCTCTGGCAAGGAGAATGATGACAGTGTCAACATTTTGGGGAATGATGGTATTAGGCCTTTGGAGAGGGAGCTCAGTTTGTCGAGAGGAGACTCAGGGGTGGATATGAAGGAGGATACGATGGTGAGGCGAGTTAGCCCGGATACCTCGTCTTCTGAGCTTGTGGAAGAATTTTCGAAAATTGAAACTAAACCGCTGGGATTGAAGCCTGACATTAAGAAGTACGGGCTGAAAAAATGTGATGGAATTAGGGCACCAAGTCCAGATGATTTTGAAGAAATTTTTTGTAATCCCGAACCCTTGAATAAGCTCAGAAGCAGCTTTTTCAAGTGGTCTGATAACAAACCCAGTGGTAGGACAGTTAATGTGGCAGCGGAGAGAAACTTGTCTCAGAGTAGGGGCAAGGGTATGAAACGTCCACAAGCCTCGAAGAAATTACCTCAAATTGATTCGCAACAAAGTTTGCTCAATATGTATGGATTCAGGAGAAAGGATAGTCTGAAACATTGATCAGTGAAATTCTCTAGAAGGAGATAGCTGGATCTGTCTTGCGAACTGAGGGGACAAAACTCACAGTTATGAGTGAAATAAGGTGGTTTATGGACCATTGTACTTGTCTCGTATTACCTTTTTTGTAAAGATGAGAATATAGAGTGATAATTAGTTTGTCACAATTCAGCAATGAAATGACTGTGTCAAGTTGACTTGATACATAGCTCAAGTTTTTTTGGAATATTTTGGAATCTTAAAGGGGTATCGAACTTTTCACAGAAACTTTTCTATTCGGCTTGACATCTATAAAAGGAATTTTATTGAAATTCGAATGCCTCAGATTCTGGAATATTCTTCTAAAACTCTGAATAACGTCGAATTGACTTCACAGGATCTTTCACTTTAGTATCTTGATTTATGATAATCATTTTTTTTTCTGAGAAACATTGATGAGGTTCGGATATACAGTTTTTATTTATTTCAACCATGAAAAATTCTCGGATATTCAGGAACAAAGAAATATTTTTTAAGCTCACATAGTCTCCCAATTGAAAAAAAATTCTAGCTAATTTCAGGACCACCCGAGCCTGAAATTCCGATTTTGACATCTGCACTTTAGAGTTAATTTTTCTCACTCTTATTAAGTTGAAGATATTGTTTACTTTGTTAAAGAAATGGAAAAAATTACGTTTATAAAATTCGAGTGATGATGGCATTTGTGAGCATTTAACTGCAATTTATCATCAATTGTTTCCATTTTCTCAATCTAGCATAAAACCAATGTACAGCCTTATTTCTCTCAAATGTAAATCATTTCGGTAATTACTAATGATAGTACTATGCTTCAAGACTGGTAAAACTGATGACTCAGGGAATACTCTAACGAAAGCTTAACTGCCAACCGCATTTTTTCATTGAGCATTATTTCTATGAATAAGTACAAATTGGGAGTTTCTCATTATCGAGCTACACACAATCTATGCTCAAAATTCAATATTTATTTCTCATTTATCACTTCGTTTTGTTTTCTTATTGTCTGTGCACAGCTCATTATGTATCTAATGTTTTGATAAGAGTTATTCATAAAGATATTTGTTAAAATCTACTTCTCGAATGTGTTATTATTGTTTTTGTTACTAGTTCACCCATGGCTCAAACTCATATAAATAAATTTTGGTATCCTGTGTAGTCCGTCAGTCCTTCTGTTTCAGTGCTGCACTCACCGGGAGTTCTCTCACTGAGAATATTTGAGAAGGTAGCGAAAATAATTCTGGCCACAGCTCATCAATCAGGTGATGCTAATAAAATGACTCTCAATAAATGATTAATACTGCTCACGAGTTGGAGATCGTTCAACCTGTTCGCAAGAAATCGTGAACCAAAAATTCCGACTGCACACATACACACACCAACCTTGGTGCTGAATTCGACGGGAAGCATTTTCGAACGGAGTCATTGGAATAACTTCCCGAAAAATCGGGGACGTAAAAACTTTATTGTGCAACCTATTAAAAGATTTGGCCATTAACAAATTGACCAATTCTTCTTAAGTTTTTGGTGATTTTAGTCAGTAAGTTTAGACAGAATCGTTATCGATCGAATTGAAAACGATCCTGTGTATGACGATCTGAAACACTTCCTAAGTTAGAAGAGAAATGGAGAGATTTGAAAGACAGAAAATATGGGAAAATCGAGCGATTTAAAAAATTCGCGCTTAATCCGATCAATGACGGAAGTGGACGATAACATCTGTTTTTGTATAACATAACCTCAATATTTGTTGTATTGGATTGTGCTACGTTTGTTTTGCTTCTTTGCATCCCAAAAATACGTCAACGTTTGTTACACACTAAATTATTGCGAATAAGTCCACAAAAATGGATTACTTCGTGACCAATAATTCTTTGGCTCCAGCTCCTATGGGGATTCAAAGTACAGCGGGTGCCGTTCCCATAAAAAATGACAAAGGTCAGTAGAATTCGATATTTAACGAATTTTCTGTAAAATGAATGTCCCCATAACAAAATCGAACCACCATAAGTTCGCATAATTACATAAAAAATATCTAGTCAACGTCCAATATCTAATAAAAGATGAGAATTATCGGAACAAAGATTTTTGACAGACCCAAAAACCACATGACTTATAGTGAAATAAACATAGTCCAACAAGGCTCTTCCCTTCAACCTAATCTAATAATTGCAATTGTTAGTTTAAAGAACAACAAGGTGTTTAAATTGTTTCCTCCAATTTCTCTCAGACAATTTATTCTGCTATATATATGGAGCGGTGAATATTGAGCCCATAATTGAGAGAATTTACTTATAGTAAAATTCACAAACCTTTGCAATCTCAATTGTTCTTGAATGTACTCAGCAATAGACAATTCAAATGTTTTGTCGTTACATCATCCTGAAAATTTTCATACTATTTCGCTCACCTTAAGAATACAATACCTACCTATATACCTACCATATCATGTAAAAATTCACGAAAATTGTGACAATAACACTAATATTTTTTACGTTGTTTTTTTCAGGTCAAGTATCGATGAAAAAAGTAAAAGTCCACAGATATGTGTCGGGAAAGCGTCCAGATTATGCGCCGATGGCAAGTTCTGATGAAGAGTCTGAGGAGGACGATTTTCTGGATAAACGTCCTGGCAAATCTCATCCTGACCCTGGATATGCTGATGATTCTAAAGTTGAGACTGAGGGTGCCGCTACACATGACGTGGAAGATCCTCGTTTGCGTCGATTAACGCGCTTGGAACGTCAAAGGGCCAAGCACGATGGAGCTGAAGGTATGTATTCAAAGAAGCAACCGATGCTCAAAGCGTGAAAAATTCATTGTCAAATACAGAGCTCTTTTTAATAAAACTTTATGTGGAAAAATCTTTTGCGGACCCAGAAAGAAATAATAAAAGACCATGGCAGTAATATGATAAAAACCTCCATAGAATAATGCGCAATATATAGACATTATGTTGGACTAATATTGTCGCTTTTTTTGTTTTTCCTATGGTACTTAAAGTGTATTATATTTCCTTCTGTACAAAGTAATGCGCAGTGAATAATATTTAATCAATCAGGGAATCTATCAATGAATCAATCAATGGCCCCGCAGGTGGTGATATTGACGAAGAGGAGCGCGATATTGAAATTCGTGCGGAGAGACATCGCCGGGTCCACGAGCCTGAGATTTTAGAGACTACAGAGGCTGAGGGATCGCGAGAAAGGATAAAACTGGAGAGTTCGGATGACTCGGAGGATGAGGAGTTGTCGGACAACGAAATTGAGAAAAGGCGTGAGGCTCTAAAAGCTAGGGTTCTCTCGAAGAAAGAGACGGATGTGGATCTCATGCATGCTGATGAAGAGGAGAAGTCGGGAACTAGCAGTGATGAGAGCTCTGAATATGAGGAGTATACAGACTCCGAGGAGGAGACTGGCCCTAGGCTGAAGCCGGTGTTCGTCAGGAAGAAGGATCGAATCACAGTTATGGAGAAGGAGAAGGAAGCTGTTAAGCAGAAACAGGCAGAGGCCGAGACCAAAAGAATGGCTGAGGAGAGAAAGAGGCAGACACTCAGGGTGATTATATATTATACTTTTAAATATTTCCAATTTAGGTTGGAGTGGTTACCTCATCCAAGTAATAAGAATTTTAAGGAAGATCTTGAATATCATAATTTAGAATTAATTATTTTGCTAGATGGTAGAAGAAGCCATTCGAAAAGACACAACGAGTACGAGAATTGTGGACACTATCGAGGGACAGTTAAACGATGTCTGTACTGATGATGAGAATGATGAGGTTGAATATGAGGCCTGGAAATTGCGAGAATTGAAGAGAATTAAACGGGATCGTGAGGAGCGAGAAGCGTAAGTGTTCTTAATTGGTGAAATTCAATGAAGTGACTGTCATTAATACTAATAATATACCATCTGTAAAATCCAGATGAGTTAGTAAATCAAATGAAACTGTGACATTGAATACCTGTTCGTTTGGAAAACTATACGCTTTGAATTTTGTTCTTCATATCTCAGTGACTCCTTTCATTTTGAAGACACGTGGACAAAACCTCATTCAACGCTTTTCTTAGAATTTGATTATCTGTGCGTTGGTAATTATATGCTTTGAATTTTGTTCTTAATATCTCAGTGACTCCTTTAATTTGAAAATATGAGGAAAAAATTCGAGTTTTCTTCAAATTTGACATTTTTCAAATTCATTCACGACAATGATGTCGCATTTACCTATCTCAAGTCGAACCAAAGTAACAAATTTTCATTGGATGAAAAAAACTAAAATCGAAATATTTGCGAACACCTGGTAAAAACTTTCTGCTAAATTTATTTGTAAAAATTTTCAGTGTTCCCAAAATCTCAAAAATTTAATTATTTAGAAATTTTATAAAGTGTTCCTATTTTAAAAGTAAAAAAAATCGAAAAATTCAAAGATTGAATACACTTCTAAAATGCACAATTTGACAAACTGCAAAATCTTTCGATTACAATTGAAAAGCTTCTAGTATTCGGGAAATGAACAAAAGCAAATAGTAAACTGGAAAGAATTGAATGAATGCTGAATACTTCAAAATTTTCTAATAACGAAAAACCTTTAGAAAATTCGTTTTTTTCCCAAATATAAAAAAAATTGAAAGTCCTAACTCAAACATGATGTAAACATGAATTTTGTAATTGTCATGACTTACACCACTTGGTTAAAAAAAATCGTAGAAAATATTGAGGTATCACGTTTGAAAATGGATAAAAATACATGAATTTTCAACAAAATTATCTGCTATTTTCAGGATTGAAAAAGAGAGTATGGAAACTGAGAGACTCCGTAATATGACTGAGGAGGAGAGACGGCAAGAGGCCCGAATTAATCCCAAGGTCGTCACTAATAAAGCTGCCAAAGGGAAATACAAATTTCTGCAGAAATTCTATCACCGAGGTGCCTTCTATTTGGACAAAGATGAAACTGTTCTCAAGCGTGACTTTTCTGGAGCAACCTTGGAGGATCATTTCGATAAAACTGTACTGCCAAAGGTGATGCAAGTGAAGAACTTTGGACGAAGTGGTCGTACCAAATATACTCACCTTGTGGATCAAGACACCACTCAATTCGACTCACCTTGGATATCTGAGACTGCTCAAAATCTCAAATTCCATAACAATCAATCAGCTGGAATGAAGCAGATGTTTGACAGACCATCGTTGAAAAAACGAAAGCCAATAAATTAAACGCATACTATTAAATTACTCAATTTATTCTCAAAAACCATCATTTATTCTAATCAACTATTCTTAAGTTAAACGAGGTAAATTAATCTAGCCTGTAATGAAAGAAGGAGACTAATACTTTCAACAAATAAATGTTGTCACTGCAGATGAACTGATGTGTTCACCGCTCATCAGCATAAACAAAATTAATTTGACATAAAAAAAATTAATTTGACATTAATTTGACAAAATCTATGATCTTCATTTCTCAAGAATTTGTAAATAGCTGGAAAGAGTTAAACCTACATATATTGTATTTTCATGTAAAGCTTTCAAATATAGTTCGGATTTAGTCATAGCAAAAATCAATTGGAAACCAGGAGGCACATTCAAATGTTTGTAAAACCATATTAACTTAATCTGAGAACTCATTATTGCCTACATCGATAACAACATTATAATTTTCGAAGAAAAAAGTCGACTACGAAATTAATTAAGAATTTCGAGGAATCATATTCTCAACAAGCAGTGGAAAGATATAGATGCTTTCATGTCCTTCGCACATTAATTGCTACATTGTCAATGTCAGATGATCATAGGAGTACTCAAAAGTAAAATAATGGAAAACAAAAAAACAATAGCATTGATGATCAATTGACTCGATTACAACCTATCAGACTCGTATACAGCGCTCAACACTCAATCCCCATTTAAGGATTTAACAAGTTAAAAAATATATAAACAAACAATAGAACCGTTATTTAGAGAGATCGTCTTTATCAAATATGCGTGCTTAATCTGGTATGATACTTTCGTACATCTAAGTATCAAGGAAAACATATTGAAGTTGCTGTAAAACTTTCTGAAGAAAGTGCATGTCAACTGTTAAAAATCAGGCACAGCAGTTTCAACAAAATTACTAAGAATCCCCCAAAATTTAACAATTTATAAAAATAACGAGCACGCCCGAATTTGTATGGGTTAAAGTTTGGTGCTGATATTTCAATGCGGTACTCATTTTCTCAATGCATTGTAGTCGTGCACAATATGTTATCCCTGCAAGCTGCGATGTACGAATTTGAGCGCTTGTTTAGATGCCGCTCGTTTAGCCTGTTTTACAGTTGCTCCAAATCCGTGGAACAATTTTTTCTGCCCTCCAACAATGACTTCCAGGGGCACCATAACACTGCCCATCGAGCCAAGCACTTCCGTTTTGTGAAACTGGGGATGTGCTCCTTGTGTCTCATGAATTAATTTTACAGGATCCTTTGGAATTTTTTCACTAAAAGTACTGATCTCCTCATGCATCAGAGAATAGAGAATTTCCCAAACTTTTGTGAGATTTTTATCGGAATCCAAGTAAATAGCACCCATGACTGATTCAAACAAGTCACCAAGCATCTTTGGTACTTCAACATACTCCGCCATATTGCACTCGTCTTCTTCAAGCAAAATCCAGTGAAGATCATCCCCAACTTTGTGTTCCTTTTCCTCTTGGAAGGTAACAAATTTGTCAATAGCATCAGTCAAGTTTGGAGAGAATGCTAAAAGGCCAGTGTGCAGTCCATACTTAACCGTCAGACAAGCAAATGTTATGTTATTTACCAAAGCTGATCTCAAATCTGTCAAGTCTCCAGGTGAAAGGTCTCCACAGCTTTCATATATATAAACTGTGATTAGAAAATCGATTATTGCATCTCCTAGAAATTCGAGTCGCTGATAATCAGCAGTTATGTAATTGTTCGAATAAGATGGGTGAGTAAATGCTTGAAGTAGGAGCGATCGATCCTTGAATTTATACCCTAGAGTATCTTCAATGGAAACAGCCCATGGCATGTGCATATTTGGATCTCCTTCACCAAGTTTTGCTGTAAGAACTTTCCCATGCAGAATGCTATTGACATCAGCATCTACTGGTAGAATACCGAGCCACTTGACTAGGGTGGTGGCACCAGGGAGACCCATTGCATTCAAATAAACACCAATCAGAGCCTCTACAGAGTCTGAAATCATTTTATCCTTTATTATCTGAATGCCCAGATAATTTTCCGTCCCTGTGTGGACAGTCATGCCTTTTTGGATCCACGAGGATATCCTATCACTACAACTCTTTCTGGTCTCCTCCGTGAGTTTTCCATTTTTTCGCTCAGCTGCACTTAGATTGATCTCATATAGAACATTTGGCGATTTGTCCTCATCCTTCATCATTTTCTGAATTTCCCTTGGTACGCTGAAACAGGGTGGCAAGAAGTTGCTTTTAGCACCGAAATCATCAATCTTCAGTCTTCCTGGTATCAGTTTGTTGTCACCGCAGTAAAACAAGTGGCGGTTTCCCACAATTTGCCCCTTGAATACAGTTAGTCTGCCCTCTGTATAGAATTTATAACGTTCAAACAGATACGTCGATGAAATAAATTTCAGGAAGGAGTCACCCAGGGTCTCCAGTCGCTCCAGATTGAATACATCCTGGGCGGTTTTACATGTTAAAGCATACATGATCTCCAGGGGAATTGGCCCAGTCAGGAGAGCTTCAACAGACCTCTGATTACGATCAATCACTTGAAGGTGTGGCGCTTGTATAGATGCTCTTTTAATAAATCGACATTTCTCAAATTTAGTTTGAAGGATCTCGGCATTCGTAGAGCGCAGGTTGGTAAACTTGTAGTAATATTCAATGTCAATAAGTTGAATTTGATCAATACATCTCTCAAGATCAATAGGTTCCTTGTCCTTTGGCCAGTTGTAGATGTTTGATTCTAGACTTAGAATGTCAACCTCAAGGGTAGGAGGTGGTTCTGGCTCGGTGTTTTTACTGTCAAAAACTGATAAATTATCGGCCATGTCAGTGTGTTCACTTGAGCCACCGTCACACCCCGAGTCATCCATGATATCGTGATCCTCTTCGTCCTCTAGACTCTTTCCAGATGTACTCGATGTGTCCAGTTTGTCCCCATTTTCGGACATTTGCAGTGACGGCCAATCACCTTCAGCCACTTCAATAATTCCCAACCCCGTTTCCCGCACTATGTTCTTTCTCAAATCTTCAGCAATCAACATTTGTGACAATCTGTGCAGCACTGATGGAAGGTACATGGCTTTAAGCCAGTAAATTCGGGGGAACATAATCTTTTCACACAGCTCTGGTACCAAGTGCTCCTCAAAATTGTCACGTTCTCGTCTCTTTGCTGAAGCACTTCGCCCCCTGGGCTTGATATAATCAATATTTATGGAGATAGCCTTGACCTCCAGCAGTGGCTGGGTCGGATCCATAATCACTAATCCATGTTTATCGGTATAATAGTGACTGTAGTTCTCGAAGTCATCTGTGGGAAAGCTCGAGTGTGGATTCATATCGTAACAGACCCTAGTCACGATATACACAGTATCACGATAGTTTGGTATAACCAGCTGCCAATCATCATAATCAACCGTTCTCGGCTTATTTTGCCCGGCATATCCAATCATGGATAAAGCCGAGGATGTCGCAACCTCGTGGGGAAGGCCCCTGCCAGAATGAGGGATCTTTATGAACTCTTGATTGCCTTTAACAACATTCCAATCAATATTTGAATTGGGATCAGTTGGGGCTATCAGATAACTATTCTCCATGTTCTCAGTATCGAACATGGTGAATTTTTTAATGACACCCAATACATCCTCAAAGATTATCCAGTGGAAATTTTTCAATTGATCAATTTCGGTAGATGACAGCACAACTTCACTGTAGTTGACTTTTATGTCGATTTGCAGAGATCCCACGTTCATGAATAGAGGAAATCCAGGTACAGGGGACATGCGTTTGCTGGAGACAATGGCGAAGCCCATGGAATTCTCTAGAAAATCGTAGAACACTTGCTCTCGGTGCCTTTTATCTTCAAAGGGCCTTTGATACGTTGGTTTTGCCTGAATTATGTGAAGATAGGAGACTGCATTGGGCTGTGGATAGGCAGAGAATAGCTCCTCAGGATGTATGAGCTTGTGTGGACGACTGCACGAGTATGTTCCTAAAAAATTTTTCGGTGCTGCATTGTCATCTGCTCGCCAATTTGCCAATTCATGTACAGCATCCTTGGCAATGTCCTTGGCATCAGTTGGCAGAAGTCGATCATTGAGCTCCCCTAATTTATGCAGTGCAATGCAGGTTTTAAGTGCTGCAGATCGTTTAGCCAGAGTAATGGTGGGCATAATATCACTAAAAATTTCGTGCCTCAGGGGAGAATTAATCGGCATTTTAATGGAGACCAGGCAATTGCTCTCATTGCCCGTCTGCTGCAGTTTTATCGTTGGCACACACAAAACAAACTTGGAACCACATAGGGTTGAGCAGTAACGATGGATTAAACTAACTGCGCCAGTGTCTAAAATTGAATACTGAATTCCATTTGCATCCACCACATTGTAAGGCTTAATTTCCTTGGCATATATTTGATCCTTGAGCTCTTCCGGGGTAGGCAATGGTCTGTCAACAGTATTTCCAATTAGATAATTTCGCAATATGACCTCAGTTCTAGCGTAAGTTTGATGACGCGATTTTTCCTTAGGAGCTTCTGTCTGCGAAAGCATCATTACATAGTTACTGTCAGCGCTTCTAGCTCGACCCTTACTCTGCACGTAAGCCCGAATATCGGTGGGGAAATCGTAGCGTATAACGAGCGAGCAAAGAGGAATGTCAACACCCTCATCAATGACATCAGTGGCTATTAAGCAGTTGGAGACACCAGTACGAAATCTAATTAATGCCTCTTTGTTCCATTTGAGTATGCATATATTTTCACAGGTGTCCTTGAAGGGATTCAGTGACGAACCCACCACGTAATCAGGTTTCAAGAATGAATACTTTTCGTTATCTGCTGCTGCTTTTTTCAAAGTGTGATACAAAACTTTAGCAGTGAATCTACGTTTCACAAAAACTATTGTGCTGAATTTGTGGTCTTGAGATGATTTATCAGTGTCTTTAGCATCGTAATGTATCTTCAACGTTGCAAGAAGTTTTATTACTCTCTCAGATGAGTAATTCATAATTTTTGTCATTTCTGAAATGTTCGAACGACACATCTCTTGTTCCATGATTTTCCGTAAAAGTATGCACTTGGAAATGAGGAAATTTAGGACCATCAGAGTGTCGCTGTCATCAGCACTCTTTTTCATTTTTTCCAATTGTAACATATGTAGAAGAACCGCGGTGCTACCACCATACAAATCTTGAGTTTCGATATGTTCCTGAATATCGAGAATAATATTTCGTAGCTTTATAGCCTTCGATTGGGGCTGAAACGCACGACTTGATTTCTCGTTCCTACCAGGCTCATTCAGCTTCACAATCTCCAGGATGCTCGTCATGAACCCCATCGTTGCTTCGATTAGGGGATTGAACTTACGAGTTACCGGAGAACACACAACGTAACTTTCTTTAGGCTTACCATACTTAGCAACTGGCACTATTGAGTCTACTGTTATGACTTTTGAGTGAAGTGTTATTTCCAAATCGTGGACAATATCAGCGATTTTTTCAAGTTTAACGTTGCTGTTAAGTAGGGTCGCGGACATCCCCAGAATACGTGGTTGTTCTCTCTGCGGGCAATCCTCAAATTTGCGCATAATTTGGCGCATAGGTTGATCCCCAACTGCTCGATGACACTCATCAAAAATGAGGAGATTGACCTGTTTCAGGGTTATGTAACCGTGGTTCAGAAGGTCAACGAAGATTTGGGCAGTCATCACCAGGACCTGGCCACAATTATGGAAAAAATATATTACGAGTTATTAAGTTAATGGGCTATAGTAAAGGTGGCGTGAGAAGGATTGGTGGCATGTATTATTAATGGCGCTAGTTTTGGGATGTTCGCCAACGTTTGGTGAATACCAATGGGATGTATCCGACCCACAGTCCCTGACATAACTCGGTCAACATGGATATTGTGAATGAAATGAGGGAATTCAGAATTCAAGTATTGAGGGCGGAATATGTACGAATGAGTGAATAATACAAGGGAAGTGGGAGAGGTCTTAACTCCCTTCATCCACTGACCTTGGTGATGCTTCAACTGTTGAATGTCTTTATTTCTTAAGGCAGGGTCAGTGAATAGGGAATAGATTGGTATGGGATCAGTTGTACGCGGCCTGATTTGTTAACTGTGGATAGACACACTTATACAGGGAATAGGCATAAATCTATCTTGTGTATATTTTACGGCGGCGAGGAGAATGTGACATGTTTGAATTTAGTTTTTTTTTTTTTCAGGAGGCTTTTTCGGCAAATTATTGTAATAATCCCGAATTCAACGAAAATTTTTCGCCTGATCATTCTTTCCCTAACTTGTAACGTTGAGGAGTAATCAAAGGTAGAATTTGTGTATAGAGCAGGTTTATGAGTGTTTAAATCTAGCGTGGGCGAATTCCAGAGCTCTGCCTACACGTATTTAGAGTCTTTCAAAAATTTGGGATTATGGGGTCATTAAATGTGATTTTTTATCCGACTTGCTGAATCCAATTTTAGTCAGTTTAATCAAATTTTATTCATAAAAATGTCTAGTGTGTCTAAATGTTACAGTGGATTGGGAATTACTTTAAGTTTGTCAAAAATTCCTGGTTTTGGATCGTTATTAAAATTACAAACTACTTGCAAATTACTGTTTTTTTCTAGGGTTTTTGTTCTATTTTTTAAATATAAAAAGTATTGGGTTAATTGTCTCTTTCAAAACGTTTCTTATACTCGTACTTTGAGAAATTGAACAGTATCTGGGGTGCTACCAGGAACCATAGAAATGTAGAAACCGCCATTTTTTCGATTTGAAATCTTTTACAAATCTTTGATCTAATACTGATGGGAGATTGATCTTTTAGGCGATGAACAACTGTTACAAGGACCTTATAATTATTCTTCTTATCTGAGTGTTTTCAAAATTCTCACTACAACTATTCGCATGTTCTTATTCCGCATTGAAGTTCATATTAATTGGAAGAAGTTGCATATATATAAAAGAAATCGATAGTGAATGGGTGGTGATCGACAACTGACAGATTCCCTTCGAGCGCACACCACCAACATAATTGATTGAAACGTAAGAGGAAACCAATGTTTAAGCTCTATTCGAAGTCCATTTAAATTTAACCAAATCGATTTGAAGTCTGTAAGTAATTTCTCGGTACAAGGAAACACCATAAACGTTGCATTCAGCTTTGCCAAAGTTTTGAATACAAAAGTATTATTGCCAACACTAAGTTCAATTCCAATGTTTACAAGTAATTCTTAACATTCCCCACCTAATTTCCACAAGTTTTAATTCTTTCGACAATCTAGGATAAAATTGGAAGCGACAGGGAGTAAAATTAATCGAGAAAAGTCTACTTAAAACTTGAAGAACAAGTGCACGAATATTACGCCAACGTGACTCATGTTTCTCGGAGGTGGTATTTCAGTAAATAATAAATGGCTTGCCAAGCGTGAAAGTCCCAGACATAACGCGCGACTGATATCACAATATCTCTCAACTTTAATGTACATCTCATTTTGCTGTATAAAAAATAGCAACTATGAGAATTCCAGTATTTTCCTTAGATTCAGAGATATTTCTCGAGAACTTAATCAACAGGTGAATCCATTCGTTACAGTTACCCTCTGCAGTGGTGACTTCTCCTAGTTTATTGAATGGAATGAATAGATACGTGAAGAATAATTGTGAACCAATCTTATCAAGAATGATGACATGGTATTTGTAAATTCAGCTCATAGCGGCGAAAAATCATCAAGTTATCAACTGATGGTTGTTTATGTTGCACCAATCATTAGGTCACTTGTATTATTTAACAATTATTCAGTGTGGAATAGCTGAGATTTATCCTGGAATGAACATTGGTCATGAAATGAACGGTTCAACAATCAAATGAATTGTTCAACAATAAAATGGTTACAAACGCACACACCAATTTTATAAATTTTATGAACGCACATCCAAGTTTTTCCTCGAACGTTGAGGGTAGTGAAAATTCCCACGATATTTCATTTCTCATTTTTGGGATCATTGCAATAAGTTCCCCTGCTGTCATCAATTACCTGATTTTTTTCGAATTCGTCGTACCATCTAGATCCAGCCCAGAAATCCACACCCATATCCCCGCTATACCCCTGACAGGTAAGATCTGTATGTCGTGTTATATACGCACTCTGTTGTGTTACTAGTGGCACGGTATTAACCGCGAATATCGTTCTTTTTCCACCCTCTGAGAAGGGCATCCTGATGGATGGGCTCATGGCCTTTATTAGCATGATAGCGATGTAAGTTTTTCCAGCGCCAGTTGGCAGGTAAAGTATCGAATTGTCAGCGAGTGCCTTCTCATACAGGTCCACCTGATATGCTCGAGGTGTAAATTCATCACAGCTCGTCTCCATTTTGACCTCCTGCAAAACAAGGAAATATGTTATACCAACAATTAAGAAAGGCTTGGAAAGATTAAATATAATGGTGAAATATTTTGAGGGATCTGGTCAATCATTAAGACGGAAAATGTGGAAAAAAATTTGCAATGCATAAGAGATGCAAAAACATTTTTGAAAACGATTGAGAATATTTCAAGCTCTTTGATTTTCTTTTTGTTGATGTTTCTGTCATCATTTACTCGATGTCTCTTCAACATTGATAATCCTGGAAACTCATTTTTAATTGAATTATTATATTTTACTTGTCAATAATGGATAACTCAGTACAAAAGTGTTTTATGCTTCCTTATCTGGGAGCGTGTACTGGCGGGAGAATATGAGCAACGTGGATAATACATATCGTTATTCAGATGAAATCAGCCGAGTGTGCGTGGGTGTATGTATGCGTTTAACGGCCGCGAAGGGCCTTTATTAATTCTTTTAACACTCTCCGAGTTAACTGGAAAGCTGATTAGATTCGGAGTATTGTTGTTTCGGTGTATCCTGAGTTACCTGAGTATAATTGGAAAGTTTTAATGAAACGGGTCCTAAGTTATTTCAATCATTCAAGAACAATAATAATGTAAATTTCAAACGAACTTCTAGAATTAAAAGTCCGAATTCAAAAAACCATAAGAACTTGGTACTTTTGTAATTCTTCAGTACAAATTTGAATCACTAATTTAAAAAAATTAACGAGCTCAACATTCTTTGGATCAACAGCTTGGGAAGCTTTAGATATTGCAATAACCTGATTTGTTTCACAAATTTGCAAGAAGCATTCAAAATTTTAGGTTTCCACAACGGAAAAATGTTCGAAAAATTGAGAAACTCCAAGTGCCAAGAACTTCCGATATTTCAAAAATCATAAAATTCGCACAAGGTGCAAAGAATATTGAAATTGTTATAAAATGAAAACTGAAATTCAACTATTTCCATGTTGTGATGCGTCCACTTCAAAAACTGAAAGCAAAACTGAAGTCCAATAGAAATTTTAAAAACGTCGAGACCCGTAAAAAAAAATTGCAAAATTACAACAGTAAGAATTCAACATATTTACTGTAAAAAAAATCAGATTTTGCGAATAATTGAACTACAAATGAATGAGAAAATTTTACCTCCATCATGCATGGATATATGCACACAAGTTTACGATTATTAATTTTCCGAGGTGATGAGGTCCGTTGGAGCAGTCGGCGAAGAATGCAATGCCCAGCTCAGCTGATGCAATGTGTCAACAAATTTTGTTGATATTATCGATTGTAATTATTTTGCCAGTACTATAGGACTGGTGACAAATTCTCATGCTCCTCCCGCAGTTTACATACATAAGTTAACATTCACCGGAAGATATTTGCAAATGCCGACAAGAAACATCTCACTCCCAAAAAATCTGTGAATAGCAAAACAGTGGAAATTATCGTTGACTGCCCTCTCTCGGCGCTTGCATTAAACCACTTGCCGCAATAGTGACGGGCGGGGAAATATTGAATGACACAAAAACAGAGAATGTAAAAAAAAAAGAACTTCAACAAGTACGTATCTGTAGATTCATCTGACTTCCATATCTGAGCTCTGGTCAGATGGTACAAAAGTATTGAAATGAAGAATAAGAGTACAAGTACTTTTCCCTACTGTACGTCTTATAACAAAAACAGAAGCAGGGGTTACGTACTTGATGCTATTTACATTATGAACGAATGGGATTCCAAACTGCTATAGTCGATTTATTCGATTGTGGGTGTAACAGGTCGGTGGAACGATCTTGGCCATAGAGGTTCCAAGAATCATCCCGCTCCGCCAAGTCGAGACTCCTACATCTTCACTAGTTACCCTTACGCCATATCTCCCCAAGTCTACACTCCTATTTCCCCAAGTCTAGACTCGTACGTCATCAATATAGCTATCCCTACTCATCAACCTTACCCATAGAAGGTATTTGGTATATAAGGAGGTTCCTTCGCTCGAACCATCATGATTACTGTACCAACTAGTAACTATATTACATCATTGATATATTCCAGGATATTAAGAATAGTACCTCGTTTTTTCAGCAAGAACCTATAAACATATTTGTAGTTAAAAGTAAATTCAAGTGCCCACACAAGTAAAGTGTTTAGTCACGATTCAACTCTTATTTCATTGGTATACAACAATACTCGAATCCTTCAACTAAGAATTGTGCCTTAGGAGAATTCGCGTTAACCTAATTGAATTCAAATGCGTCAATTAATCTCAATAATTTCTTCGATTTGTTTAAGTAAATACTCACAGCTCATCATGCGCGATGTCGAAGAGCTGGCCTATCACGAAGCTTTTTTGTCAGCTATGGGGACTTTTTTAGTGCACTGTGGTGTGATAAATTTCAATGCACTAAGTGCACGCCATGAAGAAATAAAATATACAAAAACCAGTATTAACGATATTTGAAATGACTGTTCTGAAATGTACACGAAATTTTTTCAAATAAACCCCATTGATTTCAATAAGATATGTGTAATTATCGACACAGTATTAGGGCGCGTTGACAATGGTGGGGAGAAATTAAAAGAAATATAGTTTTTTTGTAATTTTACATTTCCAAACTCTACATTGTTTCTTTCCAAAATACCCAAATAGTTTGGCATCGATTCATACGTTTCATATGGAGGTAAGGTCACACAACCTACTATCGATTTATAGAAGAATATCGATCACACTGTTCGAGAGGAATCGTTTAAACCAGGTGTAATCACTAGGCCGTAAAGAACTTTACTGGCAATTGTCAGTTATACTTCGCTTCGCTCGTTAGACTGCGCTTCTCCAACTGCATAACATTAAATATCGTTTGCAACTCGGGTCGAACATAATTTGACGGGCGAGTCCAATTATAGCAGTCAAGTCGCAGGCGCCAAGCAATTTTTCGCGCCCCCTGTCGCAAAAACTATTATTTTCTCCATCTCGTCCGAAAAACAGTCGAATTATTGAGGGTATCGATTTTCATCGAGTAACCTCAGTACACGGATCGATATTGAAGATATATCGGTACTTCTTTTAAAAAAAACAACACTATATTTAACCCGTCGCGAGAACTTCAACATTTTCTCTCCGACAAACAAGAAATCACCGTAATGAAGTCCTAATAATATTTCTCGTTCACTCAGCAGTAGGGAAACTCTGTAATTTATCGGTTCGTTGAATTTTCTTCTACTCGCCAATTTTTCAATATATTCACAGCATCCTTAGCAATATCCTTGGAATCAGTTGGCAGAAGTCGATCATTGAGTTCCCCTAATTTGTGAAGTTCAATACAGGCTTTAAGTGCGGCAGATCGTTTGGCCAGAGTGATGGTGGGCATACCATCACTCAAAATTTCTTTCCTCAATGGAGATTTAATTGGCATTTTAATGGAGACTCGGAAATTGTTCTCATCGTCCGTATGCTGCAGTTTTATCGTTGGCACACACGAAACCAACTTGGAGCCACATAGGGTTGAGCAGTAACGATGGATTAAACTAACTGCAGCAGTATCTGAAATTGAATATTGAATTCCTTTTGCATCCACCACATTGTAAGGCTTAATTTCTTTCGCATATATTTGATCCTTGAGCTCTTCCGGTATAGGTAATGGTCTGTCAACAGTATTTCCAATTAGATACTTTTCCAATACGACCTCTTTTCTAGCGTAAGTTTGATGACGTGATTTTTCCTGAGCAGCTTCTTTCTGCGAAAGCATCATTACATACTTACTGTCGGAGCTTCGCGCTCGACCCTTACTCTGCACGTAAGCCCGAAAATCGGTGGGGAAATCGTAGCGTACAACGAGCGAGCAAAGAGGAATGTCAACACCCTCATCGATGACATCAGTGGCTATTAAGCAGTTGGAGACACCAGTGCGAAATCTAATTAATGCCTCCTTGTTCCATTTGGTTATGGACATATGCTCGCAGGTGTTCTTAAAGGGATTCAGTGACGAACCCACCACGTAATCAGTTTTTAAGAATGAATACCTTTCGTTACCTGCTGCTGCTTTTTTCAAAGTGTCGTACAAAATTTTTGCAGTGAATCTACGTTTCACAAATACTATTGCGCTGAATTTGTGGTCGTGAGATGATTTATCAGTGTCTTTAGCATCGTAATATATCCTCAAGGTTTCAAGAAGTTTTATTACTCTTTCAGATGAGTAATTCATGATTTTTGTCATTTCTGAAACTTCCGAACAACCCATCTGTTGTTCCATGATTTTCCGTAAAAGTGCGCACTTCGAAATGAGGAAATTTAGGACCATCAGAGTGTCGCCGTCACTAGCATTCTTTCTCATTTTGTCCAGTTGTAACATATGCAGAAGAATGGCAGTGCTACCACCATACAAATCTTGAGTTGCGATATGCTCCTGGATGTCGAGAATAATGTTTCGCAGCTTCATAGTCTTCCGTTGAGGCTGGAATATACGACTAGATTTCTCGTTCCTACCAGGCTCCTTCAGCGTCACCATCCCCAGGATGCTTATCATGAAGGTCATCGTTTCGTCGATTAGGGGATTGAACTTACGTGTTACTGGAGAACATACAACGTAAGTTTCTTTAGGCTTACCATAGCTAGCAACTGGCGCTAATGAGTCTACTGTTATGACTTTTGAGTGAAGTGTAATTTCTAAATCATGTACAATATCAGCGATTTCTTGAAATTTAACGTTGCTGTTAAGTAGGGTCGCGGACATCCCCAGAATACGTGGTTGTTCTCTCTGCGGGCAATCCTCAAATTTGCGCATAATTTGGCGCATAGGTTGATCCCCAACTGCTCGATGACACTCATCAAAAATGAGGAGATTGACCTGTTTCAGGGTTATGTAACCGTGGTTCAGAAGGTCAACGAAGATTTGGGCAGTCATCACCAGGACCTGGCCACAATTATGGAAAAAATATATTACGAGTTATTAAGTTAATGGGCTATAGTAAACGTGGCGTGATAAGGATTGGTGGCATGTATTATCAATGGCGCTAGTTTCGGGATGTTCGCAAATGTTTGGTGGATACCAATGGGATGTGTCTGACCCATAATGCCTGAAATATGGTCAACACAGACATTGTGAATGAAATGAGGGAATTCAGAATTCAAGTATTGAGGGCGGAATATCTACGACTGAGTGAATAATACAAGGGAAGTGGGAGGGGTCTTATCCCTATTTTACAATTACCCTTTCCTATTATATTCCATTCCATTCTATTCCTCTCCCAGTACAAGTGAAAAAGTTATTGTTTATTGCCGTTCCGATAATTAATAGCAATTTTGAACAATTGCCGTCGTTCTCCAACAACAATCTACCCTCTGTTATTGGCGTCATATGCTGTCACCTATCTACTATACCGGCTAATGACAATATCATCAGCCAACCACAGGAACATCCATATAGAGAGGCAATTCTCTCTATAGGGATACCGGCGAAGTTGTTATTTGAGCAAGAGCCATTTGACTAAGACTAAGACTATTCTATTCCAATGTTTACAAGTAACCCTTCGCATTCTGCATCTAATTTCAACAAGTTTTAATTCTTTCGCGAATCTAGGAAAAAAAATGGAAGCCACAGGGAGTAAAATGAATCGAGAAAAGTCTACTTAAAACTTGGAGAACAAGTAGACGAATATTACGCCAATGTAACTCATGTCTCTCGGAGGTGGTGTTTCATTGAATAATAAATGGTTTGCCAAGCGTGAAAGTCCCAGACATAACGCGCGAGTGACATCACAATATCACTCAACTTTAATGTACATCACACTTTGCTGCATTAAACATGGCACCTATGAGAATTCCAGTATTTTCCTTAGATTCAGAGATATTCCTCGAGAACTTAATCAACAGGTGAATCCATTCGTTACAGTTACCCTCTGCAGTGGTGACTTCTCCTAGTTTATTGAATGGAATGAATAGATACGTGAAGAATAATTGTGAACCAATCTTATCAAGAATGATGACATGGTACACCCAAATTTGTCCTCGAACGTTGAGGGTCGTGAAAAATCCCACGATATTTCATTTCTCATTTTTGGGATCATTGCAATAAGTTCCCCTGCTGTCATCAATTACCTGATTTTTTTCGAATTCATCGTACCATCTAGATCCAGCCCAGAAATCCCCACCCATATCCCCGCTATACCCCTGACAGGTAAGATCTGTATGTCGTGTTATATACGCAGTCTGTTGTGTTACTAGTGGCACGGTATTAACCGCAAATATCGTTCTTTTTCCACCCTCTGAGAAGGGCATCCTGATGGATGGGCTCATGGCCTTTATTAGCATGATAGCGATGTAAGTTTTTCCAGCGCCAGTTGGCAGGTAAAGTATCGAATTGTCAGCGAGTGCCTTCTCATACAGGTCCACCTGATATGCTCGAGGTGTAAATTCGTCGCAGCTTTTCTCCATTTTCACCTTCTGCAAAATGAGGAAATATTAAACGATTAAGAATTAGCTCTTTAATTTTTTGTTTCCTGAGTCTGTTCCAATACAATGTCGAAAATTCGGATTCTTCTGTTCTGTTGCTTTTTCGTGAGTCTCGACGGTGTATATGTCAATTCAGATTGTTAAAGCATTACCAAGCTTTGAGTATCTTCTTAGACGTGGGTGAAGTACCTTAATGCCTATCTGAATGACTTTATGAGTGAAATCGTGTTTTTTTTTCTGTCAGTACCCTGGTATCGAGCACTTGCAAATGATGGGCGAAGAAGTGTCGGTATTTGCAGAGATATTCACAACCGTTTACCCAAATGAAAACTTGGCAAGTGTGGTCAGGTATTGACATCCATGCTTGTTGGCTTTGCATTGCATACTTAAAAGTTAAAAAAAGAATAACGCAGTACAAAAGTGTTTTAGGCGTCATTATCTGAGATCGTATATAGGGAGGACAATATGAGCAACATGGATAACGGGTATTGCTATTCAGATGAAATCAGCCAAGTGTGCGTATATGTTTAACGGCCGTGAAGGGCCTTCGTTAATTCTTTTAACACTTTCTGAGTTAACTGGAAAGCTGATTAGATTGGGAGTATTGTCGTTTCGATGTATATCGAGTCATCCGAGTACAAAGGTATTTCTAGATTTGAAAGTCGGAATTTAAAAACTCATGAACAATAAATGCACTAATTTGCAAAATTTAACGAATATTTTGTTCGATTAAAAGCTTGGGAAGTTCTAGACATTGCAGACATTCGATTGGTTCTACAAATTTGGAAGAAAAATTCAAAATTTTGGGTTTGAACAACGGGAAAATATTTCAAAAATTGTCGAGAATTTCACATATCCCTAAAATTATAAAATTTGCACAAATTGCAAAGAATATTGAAATTGTTATAAAATGAAAACTGAAATTCAACTATTTGCATGTTGTGATGCTTCCATTTCGAAACCTGAAAGCAGATTCGATATAAATTTTAAAAATGTCAAGAGCCGTAAACAAAAAAGTGCATAATTACAACAGCAAGAATTCGACATATTTACTGTAAAAAAAAAGAAATTTTGCGAATCATTATACTACAAATGAGTGAGAAAATTTTACCTCCCTTATGCATAGATATATGCACACAAGTTTACGATTATTAATTTCCGAGGTGATGAGGTCCGTTGGAACAGTCGGCGAAAAATGCAGTTCCCAGCTCAGCTGACGCAATGTCTCAACAAAGTTTGTTGATATTATCGATTGTAATTATTTTGTCAGTACTATAGGACTGGTGACAAATTCTCATGTTCCTCCCGCAGTTTACATAGATAAGTTAACATTCACGGGGAAATATTTGCAAATGTCAACAACAATGATGCTGGTCCCACAAATTCTGTGAATCCCGTGAATGCTAAAACAGTGGAAAACATTATTGACTGCCCTCTCTCGGCGCACACATTAAACACGTGCCGCAATATCACTGTAAAAATGCAGAAATCCATATTATCTATTTTGACAATAAATAAAGTAAGAGTATTACCTTTTTTCGTTATTATTTCCATCACTAGGTGCTTCAACTCCGATTTTAAACTGCGCGCCTAAATACTTAAAAGTTTTCCTCAAAACGATTTCTTGTAGAAATGCGAATGACAGTCTACAGCAAGGTCACATAAGCTACCATCGATTCGTAGAACAATATCGATCTTTTACCCCCTATCGAGTACACTGTTCGAGAGGAATCGTTTAAACCAGATGTAATCACTAGGCCGTAAAGAACTTTACTGACAATTATCAGTTATACTTCGCTTCGCTCGTTAGACTGCGCTTCTCCAACTGCCTAACATTAAATATCGTTTGCAACTCGGGTCGAACATAATTTGCCGGGCGAGTCCGATTATCGCAGTCAAGTCGCAGGCGCCAAGCAATTTTTCGCGCCCCCTGTCGCAAAAACTATTATTTTCACCATCTCGTCCGAAAAACAGTCGAATTATTGAGGGTATCGATTTTCATCGCGTAACTCCAGTACACAGATCGATATTGAAGATATATCGATACTTCCTTAAAAAAAACACTATATTTAACCCGTCGCCAGAACTTCAACATTTTCTCTCCGACCAACAAGAAATCACGGTAATGAAGTTCTAAAAATAGTTCTCATGCCCTCAGCAGTAGGAAAATTCTGTAATTTGTCGGTTCGTTGAATTTTTTGTAACGAAATGTCAAAGATCAATGCGCCCCACCCCTTGCCACTATACGTGAGAATGAAGGTAATGACGGCAGGTGGGGGCGGCGGTGGCGCAGGGGCAGGGGGGGGGGAGGGATCGACGTGAAGGGAATGTAAAGGAAAGAAGTACATTTCGTGATCTGCGTCGAATGCGCGCGATCGGGTGGGCCGAGGGGGTTGGTATTACCCCTTCAGGTTTTGCCCGTACCAAGTCAGGGCGTCGGTCCTCGGGTTTAGCTACTACCCCTCAGTCGCCAAAACGGCGGCCGTGCTGTCGTCCCGACGACGCCGCCGTCAGTAACGGCAGTCCGTTATCGGACGTCGGAACGTTAACGTTGTGCGAAATATTAATAAAACAAAAAAATAATAACAAACATTGTATAATAATCACTCCTAAACATTGGTCTCTCGCTCTATGAGAAATTGCCAAACTTCTAAATTCTTTCTTCCCTACTTTTCTCCCTCTACTTCCGGTCGCATCCAGTCCACTTGTGACACATTTCAACCTCTCAATTATCAATTTAATTTCAATCGATCGCTATCGCGCACACAATAGATCAAGTTGTTGAGCTTGGTCGTGACACCGCGGGCTTCTTGCAACTGTGATTTTTCACCCGCCCCCCCCCCCCCTCCATTTTTTTTACCGACCTTTTCCTTCCGGAAGACCCGGAGACGTTCGGATGGCCCTTGTGGTATCTGATAACGTATGCGTGATATCAAAACTACTGCTGTAAACCCAACGAACAGGTAATTCCAATTAAATGAGAGACCCATGCATGCCCTGTGGAGATTAAAAAAGCCCTCTTCCTAATTAGTTGAACAGCTGATCTGTCACTAAAAACTGAGATAAACGAGGGAATGTGAAAATTCGTACAATAGTGTTTTGGTGAATGTGCCGTTTATATTTAAAATAATTGTTTTTTGGTGATTTGTCGAGGGGGTGAATCGATATTACCGCTGTGTTACATCTCTGTGTACGTGCTTTTGCGACTTTCGTGTCAAGCACTCACCCCCCCCCCCCCCCCCCCCCCCCCCTATTTTTTTTTCTTTTTCTTTCCCTTTCAACTCGCCTATTCGCGCAATCGAGATACCGCTTGATATCCTCAGGAAGTATTTCGTACACTCTGTGTGATTATCGATAAAGTCAGAAAATTTTTCATTACAATTGAATAGCCAATGACAGGTAAATTATTTTCATTTGAATTAGGGAACAGGTGCAACAATGTCAAGTGAGGAAAAGCCACCGCAAGGATTGACAATAGATCGTGCGGCATTTATACTTCTGCGTGTGAAAAGAGCATTCAAAAGGAAAAAACAGCAGCGAAAAGAGCGAAGGTAAAGTTAACAATAATATGATTAATAGTTTATTTCATATTATTTAGGGGGATGATTGAGGGGGTAATTGAATTGTGGAGAAAAGTTCTTGACGGAATTTATCCCCCGCTACTGTTATCAGTGTTAGGGGCGTTGAGGCGCGACCCGACATCCCTATTATTCGCCACCCCCGCTCCACCCCCCCCCCCACCCACCCACCCTTACGCCCCCTCTCTACCAAATTCAATGAATATTCATGTGGTGTAAACACCCAGATCCAGTCCACGCCCGCCATGGGCAAACACAAGGAAAAATATGTTGATTCATTTAATTCTCAAGCTACCCTTATACTTGAGTGAATCTGTGCTCACTGGGAGCTGTGTAATTTGCGGGTGGTATTGGAGAAATAGACAGGGTCAATAGATGGATGATACCAGGTATATTTGGAATATTGGATGGAAAATGGTAATGGATGCTGTGCTCTTCATTTTTTTCTACTGGAATTCAGATGCTGATAGGTAGTGATGGTCAAACTCGTTGAACACGTAAGGACAGAATTTCGGGCTTGTACTTTGCCACTCGGTGTCCACGATTAACATATGGAATAATTCTTCATGAGACTTAGCATCGATTGGGATGCCTTGGTAGCATGGGGTTGATTGGTCGTTTGATATGGTTGGTCGCAATTAATTAGCAAGTGAGGGATAAGCCAGGGATTTTCAGGCGGATTTTATGGTGGATCCAGAGCTAGAATTCTGTGGAAGACGGGATGAGAGGGTGAGATAAAGTGACCAATGTCTTCGTACTCATGATGAGTGATAGTAAATCATGAATCGTCTTTTAGATTTTTTGCGAAATAGATTTGATAGGCCATTCGTGAAGTGTTCCAAGCTGATTCAAGAAAGGTGAACCAATCGATCCGAGTTATGATTCCGGCACTGATAGGACGGTTTAGTTATGGTGGATGGACGAATTTGATTGACAGATTGACAACTATATCCTTCGATCATGGTGCTTGTCAGTAAAGTCTTATGTCTTATCACAACTACGGTGATGTATCATCCAGAATTCAAGGTGGAAGCTACTTGCAACGAGTATAGATTCTCGACCTCGTTCAATCGTACTCAACTTGAGTAGATGCACCTGAATTGAATCAGGAGACTGTTCCTCAAGGTGAATCAAGCCCGAATCTCTCAGGATTGCATGGAAATTTTTGGTAGTTTTTTTTTATTGCATTCATTTGCAAGTGAATTCCATTTTTTTCAGCATGACATTTTTTATTTCAGCTATGTATGCGCAATAAAAAGCGTTTCAATCAATGAATTATCAAATAGTGGGATGAAATTTATCCAGTGCTTCGGGGTCTGTTGGACGAGAAGTGACAGCATCATACAGGGATATTGAATGTCTAGATTTTCCCACATCCCAGTGAGCAACATAAGGCTCTGGGAACGTCCTTAAAACGTCCCACGAAGATGTTGAAATGTCATATAAACGTTCAGTTTCACGTTCAAGGAACGTCTTCTTTGGAATAATGCGTAGTTCCAAGGACGTCTCTGTGGTGTTCACTTGGAGACAATATTGTTCGGTGCATAAATCCTAATGTCATTGCTGTCAAATCGTCCAAAAGCAAATGGCTACTTAAATTATCAAAAATCAAGTGTGTGATTATGTGATTTTTTCAACACTAAGGCAAAGTGATTGAGTGAAAAATTAGGAAAATTGGGGATAATTTAATGGGTTTTCTTAATTCAAAATAAAGGAATTTTAACCTAGTACACGTGATACAAAACAACTATCGGCTTTCAATCTAAATTAATGAGTAGTGGGTATAAGATTAACATACCTCGTTTGGTCTTGTTAAAATTTTACGTTAATAATCACTCTGCAATTGATTTGACTCAAGTTTAGTTGGTACCAGAGGGTTTTACGTGAGTTCCAGTGTGATTTTTATCGAGAGTGACACAGTGATTTTGCCGATGAGTGGTTCCTCGCGCTAATGTTTAATCACGTAAGCATGGAGGTTTTTTTTTTATCGATTACAATAGTTCAAGTTGAGGGAGCTCAAGTTGTCGTGGAAGTTAAGAGGGAACATAATAACTTCGGAATTCTTTCTGATTGTCTTGTGCTCTCCATCATCGATAATTGGGAGCGCTTTTATTTTTAAAGCTTGATACATGCTGATGATATCGTGGAACTGGCATAACGATCTAGCTCATTTATTACGATGGAAAAAAAATGGATGAATAAAGATGGAATGACCTCAAATGCTATGTTACATTAGAGTTTTGTAGCTGAGGGGAATTGTAGGGAACCAGTGACGTGAGCACCAAATTGTGATCCATTTTCCGTCAAGTCTACTTGAGCAAGCGGGTCTCGATCACAAATTGATTGAACTTTGGCATATTTCCCTTGATGAAATACCCTTCAAGTGGATTCGGATCAAATTTGGATCCAAGTCTTCGCAATATTTCCAATTTTGATAATATACTCAATGTTGCTACCATAGACGAGAGAATCGAGTCAAGACGACATAATTATGATTCGAAGCAATACGTGAAAGCAATTTCATGATTATCGCCAAGTTGAAACGATACGAGAGAGATGTGACAAGGGACGCGATGTCTCGACGAGAATTCGAAAAAGATCGTTTCAAACCAATCAATTTCACTCACAAAGTAATAATTTTTTCATAAATTTATGGTCATCCTAAGAAATAATAATCATGATAATGAATTTTTCACACATTCAGAAAATTTAATTTATTCAACAGTGTAAAAATTTGAAGATATATTTCTGTCAATATAACTACTAACATGAACACCCACTTTGTGACAATATTTTTTTTCTAAGTATTGCAACGGATCTTCGGTGGCACTTTTCAATTTTGGTGTTAATGAACACTGGAACCAAGAATGAAGGCACAGAAGCATTTCAGCATGAATAGCCCTCAATCGATTGCTGTGTTTTCGTATTAATAAACCAGCCTTTGAAAGGTGTCGTTCTGAAGCAGCACTTAAAAAATGAAAGAAAAAAAACGAGACGAGCTGAGATAATAATTGGTTTTATAATTTCGATACAAGACGAGAGAGTTGAAATTCTCTCCTTGTCTCGTATTGCGGCTGAAAAAACCGCGTTACATGTTCCATAGAATCGTGATTTAATTACTGTATCAATATTTAAATAGTTATCCAATTTGACTTAATGAAAACTCGATCAGACTTATTGTCTAGGACAGTTTCATAACTATAGGTTTTTTCGGTTTTCATACGTCAATAAATCCATAAATTCAAAGTCAAGGCGTTCCATGTAGATTCTAGATGTTGGAAATTTTCTCACGCTCGCCCTTAAAGGGAGGCTACCTTAATTATCCTACCAAGATGCGGAATGTTCATCCCCTATATGTTGTAACTTAACCCTCCAGTGGTCGCGTCATGACATCCGCGCAGTCTATTTGCTTTTGTCCGTGATAAAGTCTAAAATATCATGAATTACGACATGGAAATTCAGAAATACCTCAAATAAATTTCTCTCTTCGCATAGAACTCGGTTTCATATTTTTATATTCACGGCGTATGTTTTTATTAATTTTTGAAAGGAGTGTGCTCTAGAGAAAACTGCGCTACGCTCGCGGTGCCACCAGTTACATTCGAGAATTTTGCCATGCGACGTTGCCATGTCTCGCGTTGTTCTTCGTTTGGAATTGAAAAATTCAAAAATAAACAATAACTCTTTTAATCGATCATGCTGTCAATTATTAGTTATATATATGATGAGTTTCAAGTCATTCAACTTTGCGTGTATTTGAATTTGGCGGGCCTTCAATCGGGTGCTGCGAAGCGCCCTGGCAACATCGCGTTCAAGAAGATACGGACTGCGCTGCGCTTAACACGCGACCACTCAGGGGTTATCATATGTTGTTAGGTTTGGGGAAAAATAATTCCAAGGGATGATATTAATCATATGTACAAGAGGAGAATTGTCATAAAAAATATCGTCATTGTTCATTTGGTGTTCATGTACCTCAAAATCAAGAAATTACGTGCATTAAATCTTTGAGCTCTACTTTTGTTTTTTTGCAGATTATCAAATTAAGAAAACAAATGGAGATCTTTACGAATTATTTTTCTAAAAATCAGCCTTGCGTATTTTTTTCCTTTTTTTTTTCTTATAAAAATTACGTTTTTCTATACTGCCTTAATATGTACAACAGTAGGTAGCATAATTGAGGAAACGAAATTGAATTAATGTGCTGCACATTTTATAGATAAATCTGCAGGAAAAAATTGCGGCAATTGGCCGGAGTTTTAATATTCAGGAATTAAAATGCAAATCTATAATAAATCACATTTTTACATCGGTACTTCGGCTTTTCATATATCTGATCGAGTTCCAACACATGGTGATGGATGCTATTCAAATATTCGCGAGATTTCATATTCACCGTAGTTTCTTGAAGATTATCCAGAAGTGGAATGAATGGGAAAGAAACTCGAGTAGATTTGGAATTGTAATGTTGTTCTTCATTGTTCACCCTTCAAGTTCTTAAGATGCAAAAGTATTGTAAGAGCAATATGAAACTTTGCGTATTACGAAGAATGGATAGTTTTAAATCTTCGACGCTTGAAGAGATTAATCTGTGATGGTTTTTTTATTAAAAATTAGGGGAAAAAATTGGGCAAAACAGATCAGATATGGATGTCATTATCTGTTTTGGAGGCAAATTTTATGATCGATGATGTATTTCTTTATTTATATCGTTGCTTATAAGAAGGAAGTGCATGGGAAATGCTAAGTCTTTCTTTCGCACCCGTGGCGGGAAAGTTCTTACTTTCCGCTCTAAGGCGCACCGTGCATAAAAGTCCTCCCTCGGGCGGAAAGGACAGTAGAACCACGATTAACCGAACCAATTGGAACCAAGCCTAGATCGGATAATCGAAAGTTCGGATATTCGGACCACAATTTTGCTGACAAGGTTATATATAGTAAAAAATAAATGCGCAAAATGTTGTCGTAGAAGTGTGCTAAAGATCACAAATTAAAAAAAATGCAAGGAAATAGCAGGGGTTTGGTGCAGATTAGTGCACATTGCTGAAGGCAACCACTAACTAATCATGAAACAAAGTGCCGCGATCAACACTATATACTCTGCGCTAACGTTCGGATAACCGACCGTTCGGATACAGCAAAATCAGTTCGGATAATGGAGGGTGCGGATGATAGAGGCTCGGATAATCGATGTTCTACTGTACTTACTTTCCGGCCTGCGGTCGAGAACGGACTTCCGGTGAGGGGTGTGAAAAACAGTAGGTGCAAAAAAGGACGGAACAGCCCTTGGGGATTCTGCCCTCGGGGTGCTGACCTTTGTGGTACCTCGAGCACACCGAACACCTTCCGCCCTAGCTGCGCGATATAGTATTTTTCCCATGTATTGTGATTGGTAAAATTGATCCGTAAAAACGCATGCATTTGCATATGAGTCAATACCGAACTATATAAAAAAGAAGGAGCTACTGGAACTCTTTTTTGTCTTGACATCTGATATCTGAAAAGAGAAAATTTCACCGAGCACAGCAATCCCCTTTGCTATCACTGCTAATGGCTTAGTCTACAATCCTCTTCTGGGGGAATGGGGCTATTTCCCCCAATTCCCCAATATTTTATTCATGCCGTCATTACTTTCGACGAAACTGATTTTTCCGTCATAATTTATACATCTACGTTTCCCATCGTACAGTTATGCGCAAGATCTATATCTATTGCCAAGGGAGGTACTTTATTTCCCCGACATTCGATAAGCTTCAGCCAGTCACTGTTTGGAGCAATTTTATGCCAGCGCATGTGTTTACTTAGCAATCACTGTTAAACAATTTGATAGAAAAATTCTGTAACTAAATTTTCTGGTCAGAGTGTATTGGAGTATTGGACGCATATGTCGTAGAACAAGTGCGGAAAAGATATGAGAGTCATTACGCGGGTGACACCCAAATATACAAAAACGATGAATTCACGTGCAATCACTCAATCTATCTATCAATCAATCTATCAATCACTCTATCAATCAATCTATCAATCAATCTATCAATCAATCTATCAATCAATCTATCAATCAATCTATCAATCAATCTATCAATCAATCTATCAATCAATCTATCAATCAATCTATCAATCAATCTATCAATCAATCTATCAATCAATCTATCAATCAATCTATCAATCAATCTATCAATCAATCTATCAATCAATCTATCAATCAATCTATCAATCAATCTATCAATCAATCTATCAATCAATCTATCAATCAATCTATCAATCAATCTATCAATCAATCTATCAATCAATCTATCAATCAATCTATCAATCAATCTATCAATCAATCTATCAATCAATCTATCAATCAATCTATCAATCAATCTATCAATCAATCTATCAATCAATCTATCAATCAATCTATCAATCAATCTATCAATCAATCTATCAATCAATCTATCAATCAATCTATCAATCAATCTATCAATCAATCTATCAATCAATCTATCAATCAATCTATCAATCAATCTATCAATCAATCTATCAATCAATCTATCAATCAATCTATCAATCAATCTATCAATCAATCTATCAATCAATCTATCAATCAATCTATCAATCAATCTATCAATCAATCTATCAATCAATACCTTCTACTCAGGCTTAGTTATGAAACATTTGCCTTTTGGGAATAATTCTGCTTTGAATTGTAACTCGATCTAAGTAATTTGACTCCAGGATTTTTACTAGTGAATTTAACTAGAAAGAATATAATCGAATGAATCCGAGATTGGGCAAATTTTGAGTGTTATATCAATTTCTTCATGAAAGTGATGGGCAAGTGAAGCCTCAGCTTAAATCAAGCAGGCAGCGTCAACTTGAATCAAGTAAACGGCATCTTGCTTGAATGAAATGATCCACTTGAGTAAGATTGAATGTCGACGTGAAAGTATAGAATGTAGTACGGGTTAATTTGAATCAAGCCATCGGCACATCCTGAAACTAACTTGAAATGGAACTATCCTTGACCTAATTCAATTACAGTTATATCAAGTAGCGTCTCCAGATTTAATCAGCGCACTTGTGCAAGGAATAACCTTCCTTTCCTGCTTCTTCTATTACGAACTGTTATCGCGATAGAGCCTTTTAAACAATTCAAATTGCTAATAACAATTGAAGGAGTTGTTCTTCTACCCAGCCAGCCACCCACCCACCCTTCCACTCCCTTACACTCACCCTCTCTCCCTCCCTCCCATTCCCTTACACCCACCCACCCTCCCTCCCACTCACCCTCCCTCCCACTCACCCTCCCTCCCTCCCACTCACCCTCCCTCCCTCCCACTCACCCTCCCTCCCACTCCCTTACACCCACCCACCCTCCCTCCCACTCCCTTACACCCACCCACCCTCCCTCCCACTCCCTTACACCCACCCACCCTCCCTCCCACTTTCTTACACCCACTCACCCTCCCTCCCACTCCCTTACACCCACCCACTCTCCCTCCCACTCCCTTACACCCACCCACCCTCCCACTCCTTTACACCCACCCTTCCAGCATGGGTGGGTGTCCAGTGCTCCCTTCTGAAGCAAAGCTCGAGAGCAGATACCGCGGAGAGTGCAAGGGAGAGGGATGCCAACAAAAAAACCTTAAAAACCCTTAAAAAAAAAAGCCTTATTAGAAACGTGCACGGTGTGATATCTGGAGAAAAGTGAAAATTTTTCTTCTTTCACACCTCATTCCGGGAGCATTACAATAAGTTCCCTGGATCGAGAATCAATATTTTTTTTTGCGAATGCGAAGAGAGAAATAAGGACATCTCGGAGAGGAATTTGAGCAAGTGGATCCTTTCCATATGAACTGTCACAAATATGCGTAAGAAAATAAATAAGCGTATTCAATCAATGTTCTATATTGTGACACAGATATGTAAGCGTGTTCATGAAAATTTGAAGAAAGTGCTCAATCCCTTACTATAAATCTGTGTATGCGGAATAACGTGGGCGAAACTAAAGGTGGAAAGGACGGAGATAATAAGTTGAGAGTTTGGAGAATTCGAGTGCCCAGAAAATTCCAAGGGTGGAATCGTCCATTGGCGAAATCGGAAGAAAAGTTTCGAAGATATTGAATCACATTGATTTCAGTAGTTCGAATTCATTCGAGAAGGTATTGCAAATGATATTGTCAACGATAAAGATAATAGGAAAATGTAATACAGAGAGGGCACGTACCTTCCCTGGCGATTGAACTTACACGCAACATCCAAGCTACCATTCACTGTGGGATAAGCGAATTCTTGTAGTGGATGATAAATGAGTGACTAATGGCTCTGAATTGCTCAAATAGTTCATTTTCAAATGTTTCATAAGTACTAACAGGTTATTTTTTACCTATTTTTAACAGAAAATCGATATACACGCAACATACACGCAATACCGTGTATCCTAAATCGTCAGGGTTGCCAGGCTTGTGGCATTTCATTACTTCTTAAAAATATCACAACTTTTCGGCCCAATTTTTTCGAGAATTTTATTTCGAGTTTTCCCCTTGTTCAATAGAAAAGTGAAACTAAAGAAAGGGATATAGCTCAGTTGGAGTTATTGTATAGTTGATTTGTATGGGTTAACTCTAGAGGGGTTGCGCTTCGTCACTAGTGTTGTCGCAATACGAGACGAGGGGAGAATTTCAACTCTCTCGTCTTGTACCAAAATTATAAAACCAATTGTTATCTCGCCCCATCTCGAGGGTCGAGAATGCAATCCAATCTCGTATTGTCTCGATTTTTTATTCATTTTTAAAGTGCTGCTCCAGAATGACTCTTTTCAAAGGCTGGTTTATTAATACGAAAACACAGGAATCGATTGAGTGATATTCATGCTGAAATGCTTCTGTGCCTTCATTCTTGGCTCCATTTGTTCATTAACATCAAACTTGAAAAGTGCCATCAAATATCCGTTGTAGGTATTGAGAAATAAAATATTGTCAAAAAGTGGGTGTTCATGTTGGTGGTTATATTGACAGAAATATATCTTCAAATTTTTACACGGTTGAATAAATGAAATTTTCTAAATGTGTGAACAATTTATTATCATGATTATTATTTGTTAGGATCTCCCTAAATTTACGAGAAGAACATTAGTTTGTGAGTGAAATTGATTGATTTATAACTATGTTGTTTCGCAAATTCTCGTCGAGACGTCTCGTCCCTTGTCACTCTCTCCTATTGTCTCGACTTGGTGATAGTCATAAAATTTTTCTCTCGTACTGCATCGAGTCATAACTATCTCGCCTTGTCTCGGATCTCTCGTCTATCGCGGCAACATTAGATTAAATTCGCGAACCGCGGATTTTTCGAGTATCAGGAAAAAAAGTTGAAACGATGCTGCTTTTACCAGACTATAACGAAATTCGATGTTTCAATTCAGAGGTGAAGTGGAAAGCTAGTATAAGTCCCTTTTAGCTTTACGACCAGTTTTGGAGAGTAACTGGGAATGAGAGGATATATGTTATAATATTTTTTTTTTGCAACAAGTATCTTTTTTTTTCAAATTGTATTTTCTAAAAAAGCTTTTTTTTCAAAAATATTGGACATCGTTGGTTGTTCCATCGCACATATTGTTACATATCTCCGTTTCACGTAAAAATTGTGTCAATTATCAGATACCTCTAATTGTAATTTATTTTGACATCACAAAATTTTGTTCAATTAAAAAATGGAGAAACATTTCATTCAAATTCAAATTTTTTTATGCATAACAGATGAGAGAAAACTCACAGAATAAGTAAAAGTGAATGAAAAAATGTAGAACAAGGCGAGATGGAGTACAAAACTGCGGCATAAAAATTTTATCTATATAAATTTTATCGCTTAGTTTTGGGAGTTTTCCCACCCTGACCCACAGTTTTTGCGACCTCCTGGAAGTTTGTTATGGTGTGCTAGAGTTTTTATGACCCTCACGACTGACTCATATTATCTCGGAAATTTGTTCATACTTTAATAGAATTTCTCTGCATGCAATAATTTTTTAATTTGTGCCAGAATTACTTTATTTAATTGTGTGAGAATTTGACATTAATACTCGAATTCTCGAATTTTTTCTTAAAGCTGCTTCCATTAAATTCATATTTTTTTTATCCAAAAAACCGTCTGAGGTTTTGTCAACGAACTTCATATTAAAATACGTTTAACGGAATTCACATGACATAAATTAGGTCATGCTGATCAGAAACATGGAAAGTGCATTGATCGCTCAGTTTTTGATCGATATCGCAAAATCGAGGGGAGGTCGGGTCATTTGCATGAAAGCTTTTTTGCGGAACTGAGTTATCTCTACCAAAATTTTTTTTATAAAATTATCCCTCCTTTTTGTAAGATTTTGTTTTTTCTTTAACTTCCCGATACCTCTATCAAGTTCTTGAAATGCCCTCGATTAAAAAAAATTGTATCCACGTATCTGCGAAGACAAATTCGTCTTCCAGCGATTTTTCACCAGTTAAAAAAAAAATAAGTACGTAAAACCTCAATGCAAATCCATATAATGGAACCGTTCCATTTTGTTTCTACCATGTACATTGAAAAATTTATCATTTTTTTAACAATGCATCTGGCTGTTGATGATGAATGGTTACAATTTCCAAATTGTGCATTGAATGACTATGGAGAAATCGAGCAAACAATATTGGGCTCGTGCGTTGTGCATGATAGATTCATGTGCATTTTTACTCTCTGAAATTTTGTGATGCATCGAAGAATGATTCAACGTAAAAAATTTTTCCTGTCAATCCGATTAATAGTGGGGCATAAATATAAAAAAAAAATCATAAAAATCGGATTCAACGGGGTAATACATCCTAAATTACGTCTCCTCGATGATCGATGAGCGACCCGCGCTATTTCCCGGCTTTCCTTTCTCGATACGTAATGCACTAATGTTCTGGCACATCAACCAGAAAGATTTACAAAGAATGCAATACTCCGAGGCCACATCATGTGGATAAAATCCCGATAAACGAATTTAGAAAAGTGCGAAAGTTTTGAAATTTCTAGCTCTATGTATTACCTATCATAACAATTTCGAGGTTGTTTAACAATACGAATTTTTTTTAATTTTCAACTATGTGTTACTCCATAAATATTTGCGTAAGTCACTTACGAGCATAAAATTTTTGGAAAATTTCCAATTGTTGGGGAATAAAGATTTGCTGAAAGAATGTTGATGTCGGTATAGTGGTTATAAATGTCAACCTATGTTTGCCAGATTGGCATTTCGTCAGATGACCTTGAATATTATAGACAATAAAAAGTGAGGCTGGATGCTCGTCGATGTCCTTGTCAGTAGCCTATGTCTGTAGAGATGAAACTGATAAGGCCAGTGGTACGGCCGGGATCTTCAACTCGCCTAAGTAGTGGTGTTTAATGTGTATTATCGATAATAATTCAGTGCTGTACAATGTTAAGGCAGAGTTAAGTCATGTTTCGTATAGAAACCTTGGGGCTGACGGATACCATTCAGTATGCCTCTCTTAATTTCGCAACTATAATGGCCCATGAGATGGCCGGAGCAAGTAGTTCATTGATTATTAAAATCATATTGTTTCAATTATTTATTTCTTCATCGCAAATTGGCTGCATATTCAAAAGCAGAGAAAAAAGGAAAAAAATCATATTAAAAATGATTATACCGTCGCAATGAGACCTCAGCAGAGCTAAATTAAAAGTGATATGTATGCCAATATATTCCAACTTTTACATCTTTCTGTAGTCACATGGTAAAAAGGAGAAGCGAAGAAAAATCTCGAAATACAATCGAATGACCGTAAACTTGATAACTCGAAAATATATCGATATCGCGCCAGGCGAATTGTCTCGAAAACCGTAAGGATGAAACCGACGCGACACCAGTCAGTACGGCGGAAGAAGAAAATGCGCGTGCGAAACACGCGCTGCCGGACTTGTAGTAAAAATAGTGCATTGGCGTACAATGCGAAAAAATCTCATTGTCGATGAATGTGAGGGCAGACCTCGCCTTCGGCTCGGTTTCCCAAATTATTCGGAATGAAACAAAATTCATCAGCGAGTGCTCTACAGTGAAACTTCGTTAGTTGCAACACGCTTACGACAGTAGGAGAGGTAACACTTGGAGCGTTGCACCTAACAAGTTACCCCCAGTCTTTCGAGACGCTCAGAGTCAGTTCCAGGAAATTCAAAGGCAAATAATATTTTGCATTCAATCTTCACATAATTCGGTTCATCGAATGTAAACAAAACACGACCAACGGTAAACCGCACGTGTTTCGGGGAATTGGGCGGGGAGGAGTGGGAGCAGCGCCTCGGCGCTGAAGAAGGAAAGAGGCAATTGGTCGAACTAACGAAGGTCCCCACTACTTTTCGTCACTAGGCTCGTTAAATCGCGATTTCAACGTTGCTTCACTCGGTTAAATCGTGTTCTATCGGACTCAGTGCAAAAAAGAGCGTTCGCTGTTCGGCCTAGAAACCTTTTCTGATGAGCATGAGCTTTTCAGACCTTATAACAAAATATACCATTATGGGGAGACCCGTAGGCGCTGAGGTAACTGAACGCCGTCTGTAGCGCTGCGTTCGGTAAACTCCACTTACTGCACATCGTAATATCAGAATTTTCTCTTGCTATTTTCAACAATTACTAGGTATAGTACCGGAAGAGTGTGAAAATTTGCAGATATTTCGTTGTCTAGCAATATGTCCCCGAAATTTGACATAAAAATCCTAAGCGTCAGGGATTTTCTACCAAAATTTGCGGACATGATGATATGAAAGAAAATTCGAGGGAAACACACGAATATTTTGTGAGTTGAAGATGGGACATCCGCGATTCGGAGTTGAAATGCCGAATTCGCCTGCGTAATATATTCAAATGGAACTACAAAATTGAACAATAATGCACGAGTTGTCACATCTATGTGTGTCCCAACTAGATGAGATGCTAATACCATCAATTTAGCCTCATATCAGATGCTGTGTGTGGTCACTCGAATTGTGTCATATTGTCAATAGGTACAAGTCACAAGGACGAGTCCTCAGACTTCCAAGTTATTCCAATTGTGTAGATGTTGTAATCCATTCATCCGACATCCGACATCCTTCATACCGCAATAACTCAATTGATTAATTATTGAATACGAATGAATTTGATGATTAAAATTATTCAGCACCATGTTAGCTCACAAGACATACTTCCCGCCAAATCAGGTATTTTATTATGTGAATTTGATGGAAATGTATGATTCTGTTGATAGTGCGACGACTGGCGAATGCAAATCGGATATTAAGTCATCATCCCGCGCAACCAGTGGTACTAACGGTGGGGGCTGCTGCCGTCCAGCCCCTCTATTGCGATCCCGCACTCTGCCTGCGATAGTGGCACCTGGCCTACTCCTGCAAAAACAAATCGATGCTAGATTCGCCCATGCTTATAGCGCTACTGGATCTGGCCCTGGAAGAGGTATTTTGTGCAATGGAAATGCTATTATCGTTTGAATTTAAGTTGATTTCACCGATTTACTCGATTACGTGGTTTCCGTTTTTCCTATTACGCTTTCTCTTTTCTTCCGCTTTTTTTTTTAGGCAGTCTCGTCGATGGTGGATTCAATGAGCCGTCAGAGAGGAGTCAGGGCAGCGTTAAGAGTGCGAAACTGCTGGCACCCAGGATTTTCTGCACTGATGATACTGTCGGTGAGTTTTCAATGAGAATAGAACAATGAGAATTGAGTGAAAGGAATCGCGGGGCCGTGGTTTAATTTCGAGAGGCAATTCTTTTATGGAGATGAAGTGGAGATGTCGAATTTTACGGGTTTTTTTCCCCTTTGTCTTCAAATTTTTGCATTCGAATGGAAGCATTGCAATCGTTAAAATTCGAGTTTACAGGTTTTTGGGTCAGAACGATCAAATGTGGATTCAATTACGGAGAAATTTTTCTTTTTTCCTGGATCGCGAAGTTAGGGACAAATGGAAAAAGGTATGTGTATGTGTCGCAAAATTTTTTGATATTCGAGTAATAGAGGGAGGTATTGAGGTCGGAGTCTAAGCGCTCTTTCTTGCAAGATATATCAGATTAACAGGGAGAAAATAATGATAGGGAGTTTCATCTCTGTGCCACAGATTTTCTCTATTTTTGATTTTTCAACGAAATTTCATCAACTAAATTTTCCATGTGTATTCTTCCATTGAATGGAGAACCATATCCTGGAGGAGCAAACCGAAAGCGGAAATAATCTGCTAGTTTCTATTTGAATTACAATTGCATAAATTTTAAAAAAATGTTCCGAAAGAAACTGAATTTGAACATGATATGATTGATTTAAAATTGTCGTATGTTATTGTTCAAGGTGTAAACCAATACGATTTTTGTGAAGCCTTTGAACTATCCCGAAAAAGCTTTTAGCTAAATTTCGTGTACTCCCCATAACTGAAGTTTGTGGGCTGAGATTTCTGCGTAGCGGAAGTTAAAGCTTACCACTTCCACGCTCGCAATAGGCGTCTCCACAGAATGAGAGAGAAAATATTTTGACTCCAACGAGACCTATGAATGTTGTTCCGAGCTCTAACCCCTCCAAACCGCTTACATTACATCGTCCACGAGCGCACCCGCGGCAGCGTTCAACGACACGCCCATACCCCTTAAGCGCTATACCGAGCGTCACGCGTAGTGGGGGCGCATTCCCCCTCTGCTCGCTGGCGCTGGGAGCGTCACGGGAAGTCCGCTCAATGGAGTGCAGAAAAGAGGCTTACGTTGGCCTCAACGGTATTGAGTTCAAATCCAAGCCGCGCTGATTGATACATCAATGTAATGTACAAGCGCTCTGTTTACGAATACATCCTGGATCTCCGTCGGTGATACTCCTCAATGCAACATAAATATTCGAGCTTAAATGATAAAAAGAAGTAGAGAAAAGCAAAACCAACTTGGACTGACCACTCGCCTACGGAAATATCCAAAATTATGCAATAACCATTTGTTTTTTGTTTTAATGCAACCACCAGGGGAGAGGCGAGTTTCGGAGAGTGTAATTGAGGCTCATCATAAGGGAATGAAAGGTGGGGAGCATAGTTTCACCCGAACAAGTGGAAGATTGAGCAGCAGCAGCGTTTTAAGCACATCTCAGCCACTGACAAGGCTCGCAAGATTGTTAAATCAACGTCCAAGTTATACACCAAGTGATGATATTACCCGGAGACTCTCATGGGAAAGGTAAACTCCACTTGTGTTGCTACTCATCTGCAAAATTTTGTAAATAGTAAGTTTGGGGGGAATTGGTTACACGGATGGTGAGCAATTTAGAGGGAATTCTTGGGAAATTGGAAGTTGCTGGGGTGGAGTTTTAGGTTTTAGTGGAAGGCCTCTTTTATTTCAGGTCGCTCGTCTACTCTGTTATTGTCTCATCATTGGGGGATGAGGGGAAGTGTTAAAGTTTTCAACTCGACGGATTTTTCCCGTGAAAAAGTTTCAAAGAATGCAATCTATCTTTTTTAGATTGTTTTTTTTTTGAAGCTCAGTGTATCGCTCGCTGTTTCAAGTGATATTGCCAACGTTTATTCCCCGATTTTGTTTCATTTTTAACACGTCGGTTTATAGTGAGTTTTATTATTAGGGAATTGAGGGTGCGTGGCGGAATTTATGAGTGCCTCGATTCATCATGCTCTTTTAAGGCCAGTACAATTTTTTTTTGTTACACATTAGTAATAGTTTCAGTTAATTGTTTGACTGGATAAAAAGAACAAACGATTAAAAAGCTTGAAACACTCGACACTTTTCTCCCGCTATACTATTTACCGCGTTTTTCTTTTTTATTTAACTTTTTGTTTTTAAATTTTTCCAATTTGTCGTCCAATTCACGGGGGGGACACTGGCAATTGTAAAATGCCCATGAGCAAGAAAACTTTTCCGAATTCCATGGAAGCTTGTACCGTGGATTTTTGCAAAACTATCGTAAAAGTTCGTGGGTCAGTTTGATCTATCCCTAGAGCACTGAAAAAAAATCAATTGAGATTTTCAGATGGAAAATTGAGTCTATTAAAAATGATGAAACATACTCTATGGGCGCTCATTCTAGGACTTGGTAGCATAGAATTTCTGCGAATGAGATTACAGATTAGCCGAGGGTATTCATGACTGAAAATATCATAATCGGATCATCCTTGTTCCATTACTCTCTCCAACAATTTCCAGTGAAACTCATCATAAATTCATTCTCCTTGTTTTACCAAGGACTCGTACCGAGTAAGAAAATATTTTCAAATCCAATTTGATGGATCATTCCCTCCTCCAACCCCCCCCCTCCCCCACCCAGTATTGCACAACGGTACATTTAACTTTTCATGAGAATATCATTTCCAGATGAGATAATTATTCCAACCAGACGTCCTAATTAATTCAGTTTATTTGCATGCTATTAAAATGAAAGTGGATCAATCAATATATCGAGACACATTCCTGACCTAGGTGGGCAAAAGTTTCACGAGAAAATTTCCTCTGTCTTTCCAATCGCGATTAATTTCGATTAGTTCGTTAAAAACTTCAGTGAAACTATTCAAAGGATAGAAGTGTCCTTGGTCCTCCAAACTTTTTAACATCACTTTCTTGGCTGTTTTTCTACCCGAAACTTCTTATTTTCACTGGTGCCCAATGATAGTGAACCTCATTTATTCATCAACGATAACTCATCCCGATTGCTTTACTCCATTCCCAATTACCGTTCTCTTCAATAACATATTCATCACTCACGCATGAGTTCCCCTCCCCCCCCCCCCCTCTCATGAAATTCCATAAAATTTCATTCATTCCTCCCCCAGTTACTCCCTATTCCATAAAAAAACTTTTCTCAGCTTTGAATACCATTACCCGTTACCATTACAAGAAAATAAAATAACGAGAAAATTATGAAAATTATATTCAGACAGGGCGATGGGAGTGAAAATCATATTTATTACAATATAAGATAGTAGTAGTAGTAGGTGATATATATGAAGATATGTATATATTTGATTAACTTTCCCATTTTTTGATACGTTCTTGTAATGGCCTCGACAATGAAGAGTCTCAGAAATGGAAAATTTCCACTTTTCTCGACGTGTTACATAATTCTGACAAGTTTTAGATGAGGGTTCTGTGTATGTGTGTGTGTTCGTATGTGAGTGAATTTTTGGCCAACGGTTCCTCGTAAACGGCTCGATGGATTTGTTTCTCCTCTGAGCAAAAATCATCTCTCACTGATGTCCAGGCGGGAAAGAAGTGTCAATCTTGAAAAACAATTCCTTCAATTGTTATGAACAATTTTAATTATTAAAAACGCTCGACCGCGAGAACGGTTAGAGATAGCAGAAAAAGTGTACAAGGAATGTTATTCCATATACAAAAATACACACATAATGTTTTATGACTTTTTTTCATAACTTTCATAGTTCAGGACATATCACTGGTTAACAATATTAATTGTTCACATCGCTCTGTTACACGAACGGTGAGAGTTAGGTGGAAAAGTTTCAAATAAAAATTGTTCCCCATGTAGAAACAGACATTGTTTGTTTTGTCAATTTTTTTGTAACACTCATAAGTAACGTGATAGCGTGTAATTTAGTCAATGCACACATACATCAGCTCAGAAACGTTCCCAAATTCTCCAGGAATGAACTTCAGATTCTTAATTTTCGAGAGCATTACAATAATGTTCCCTATCGGGACCTTGAATAATTCAGATGTATATATGGTAGATTTGCTTACCGAAACGAAGATTCATATATTTAATTTCTACCTTTTATAACATATATATTCCCATAATATAGATTATTTTTTTCTTGTGTCATCATATATTCACGGCACGAATATATGTCATCATATATTTACGGCAATAATAACGCAATGACCCGTCGGTATGCAAGCTAGAAGGTAAAAGCAACTGTGGAGAAGTGAGGCCTCAAGCGATCCTCAGATGCGCGTTTCCCGTTTCCAATTTATAGAATTATTGCTTTATGTTCAGCGGAAATGTGACTGAAGATTTTAACCCATTACAAGTCGTTTCCCGATCGGCTCCGTTTTCAATGAGATTGAAAATCACGGATTTTATTCTGCAATCTAGACAGGTCGCATCATGAAATTCCCGATGTGTTAGTCTGTATGTGTGTGTGGGCGCGTGTATTGAAAATTGGAATAAACTAAACGCTATCGCCTCAATTATGAGTGTTACAAAAAAATTTATACAATAAAACATATTTGTTTCTACATGGGGAACAACTTTTATTTAGAATTTTTCCATCTAACTCTTACTGTTCATGTAGTAGAGCGATATAAACAATCAAAATTGTTAACCAGTGATATGGCCTGAGCTATAAAAGTTATGAAAAAAAGTCATAAAACATTATATGTGTATTTTTGTATAAGGAATAACATTGATTACACACTTTTTCTGTTATCTCTAACTGTTCTCGCGATAGAGCGTTTTAAATAATTAAAGTTAAGAACAATTGAAGAAATTGTTTTTCAAGATTGACATTCCTTTCCCGCCTGGACATCAGTGAGAGGTGATTGTTGGTCAAATGAGGAATACTCACATACAAAGACACACACGCACAGAACCCTCATCTGAAATTTGTCAGAATGATGTAAGAGAAAAGTGAAAATTTTGCATTTCTGAGACTCTTCATTATCGGGATCATTACAATAACATTCCTAAATCGGGAAGTTAATAATTTAAAATGTGAATTTTTCGATATTAATGATATCGAAGACTCTATATTATTATTAAATTTTCGTTCATATTTTTTTCAACAATTCATAGCAAACTCACATTCTCTAGTCATGTGGACAATATCGTGCAGCGAGCCTATCGAGTCATGGGGTTCATAATTAGATCAGGCCCAGACCCTGGTACAGCTATATACTACTTTGGTTAGACCAGTCTTGGAATACTGTGCCATCGTATGGTCCCCTTACACGGACACGCTCATTAATAGATTAGAAAAAATGCAGCAAAAATTCTGTACATTGATATGTAGTTTTGAGTACCGTAGAGGTCGTGTCCTCACCACCGAATGTGTGAGCAAACGCTTCCGGCTGGACAGTCTCTCGTGTCGGCGACTTCGCATGGACCTGGTGTTTTTCTATAAACTACACTGAGAGAAAAGATTCGTCGTTTCTACGGAATACGGTGCCAACGATGCGAAATTATTCGTACCAACTGATTATGCCATTCATTTGACGGATTTTCCGTTGTACGGAATGAATTGTCGGTTGGTGCTAAAAATTTGGTGCCGTTGGCACCGTATTCCGTAGAAACGACGAATCTTTTCTCTCAGTGTAAGTAATGGGCTTATTGTCTCACCGAAGATTCTCCAGCTATTGAGTTTCGTCTGTCCACGTGCTGCTCTGCGTCAATGTCGTTGGCTCCTCACCATTAAACCGTCAAAAAACTACGTACTAAATAATTCCCTTAATAGAATGGCCAAGGTGGTTAATGATAACTGTATGCAAATGAACTTTTTTGGTGGCTCATATACCTTGTTTACCTCAACCGTGAAAAGTTTGATTACAGACTGTTAGCTCATTGTGAATAGCCATGTGCAATTAATTAATTTTTGCCCTAATATTATTCTTGTTTTGTTTTGAAACTTTTATTTTTTGTTGCCTTATGAGAAATTATATTGATTCTTCTGTTTTCCGTTCCGTTACTTCAAAATTATGTATACTATTTCAAATATTCATATGTATAAAACCGATTGGCGTGAATAAATAAATAAATAAAATAAATACATCCGTTTGAACATTATGCCAATGGATATTGCTGGCCCCACTGCAGTGGAACTATAAAAAAACAGTGAATAGGGAAAATTGAATAATTAATTTTATCACGTATATTGCTTGCAAGAAAAATTCTGAACTCTGAAAAATAATCAAGACGGTAATTGTCCAATTACACCGAAAAAAAAAAATATTGTGCGCACAATAAAATTAGTATTGCTGGAGTACAAATTGAGATTCATGGTAAAAAAAACAATCAATCGATCGATCAGGGGGCCTCGCAGAGGTCGACACTGTACTGAATCTCGGTGAATTACTACTATAGATGGAGATCGATGTGTAAATTTGGTACGATTCCAACTTCTAGAAAATTCACGGCCAGAATTGTAGATAGGTGCAATTGCCAGAGTAGATTCGGTCGTATTGAATAAAATAAATTTCAATAAGTGAGATTTATTCCGGAGAGCTACAATGAGATTATCTTATTGTCTGTACTCGCATGAAATATAAGATGCGAGATTTTCATTACAGGAAATACAGACAATATTCCCGAAGAGAACTTCCTCAGTAAGCATACAGAGTGCGCCAGGTAAATCCGGATAAAGTGAACTTTGTTTCAAAATATAATTTATGGAGACAGAGTAAAAATGGTAAAGAAAATCTACCCAATATAACCACCGGTGGCCCCAATCACCGCCTCCATACTTCTGGAGCGCCCGCACGGTCTCTGCACGGCTGCCGCGACTTGTTGATAACCCGTTCAACAACGCTCCAAACTTAGTAGTCGAGGAGGGTCAAATCCGGGCTATTCAGGTGCCGAAACTCTTTGGACTAGAACATGTTCGCATTGTCTGACAGCCAATTCTGGCCTTGGCTTGTGTGAGCCATTTCTGACTTCCCCGAACCATTGTCTTTCGCCGCAACATCATAAACAGTCGATCTCGGGTAGCCAAAGAATCTTAGTCTTAGTCTTAAATGGCTCTTGCTCAAATGGCAACTTCGATATTGTCATCAGCTGGTATGGTAGATAGATGACGTCATATGATGCCAATAATAGGGGGTAAATTGTTGTTGGAGAACGACGGCAATTGTTCAAAATCGCTATTAGTTATCAGAACGCCAATAAACAGAATAACTTTTTCACTTGTACTGGGAGAAGAATGGAATGGAATGGAATGTAACGGGGAAGGATAATTGTAAAATAGGGATAATGATGGAGGTGAGTGAAAAGGTTTAGGTGGAACACTGAACAATAACGAGCGCGTGTGTTCGTCCTGCTTGGCGCCTCGCCAAACGCCTGACTGTTTACTAGACGCCCATGGCATTGAAGCACCTCAATCGCGACCTCTGACGCAACTACGATATGGCGGGAAATTCAAATTGAAGGACTTAATTTCTGTCAACATTTTTCGCTTCAGAATGTTTCTTTCCTTTTTCTATAAAAACCACAAGAAATAAACCCAAGGAATACGCTAACGCGGCGTACTCTCCGCAAAATTCTCAATACCCAATATCTCCAACGAAAAACTGAATTTGAAATCTCATCAGGAAATTTCCATAAAGGAAAGAGGTTTCCTTTTCATAAAGAATTTTTCTCACGATTGAGACGTTGCCGGAAAACGGTCTGAAACATTATTTATGACCGTGTGACAAGTCGAGCCATTCCCCGAAATTCTGCTTCGCACATTGGCCAACGAAAATAGAATTCCCAGAGAGGCTCTTAAATTTTTTACGATAACAAGAAAATAGATTTTTTCCAAAGGAAATAGAATAGTAATGAAATTATGAAAATTCAATTCAGACGGGGCGATGGAAGTGGAAATCAAATGGAGGATTTTTCCACATCCCACTTCACGGTACCAAGAAGTACTTCAATCGACAGTTTGAACTGCGCCAATTGGACCTACTTTTCACCTGGCCCAATGTCAAGTGCACTACTTGGTGATGAATTATCATGTGATATACGTAGAGACAGTGGCTATGGCTTCACGTACGAGGGATTTTCACCCTTACCCTATAGGAGGAGTCCCTGTCCTAGTCCAACACCGAGTCAAACAGCAACACCGCTTCTTCATGTACGTGGTGAACGCCCGAGTATCTCCAGCAACATTGGAAGGAGGGTCAAGGGTCCTCGAGCGATTGGGGGTGAGTAGAAAAATCATTAGTTGGTTAATTTAGTTGACGAGTGGATAGTTACGTAACCCGGGAAACTGGGGAAGATACCATGAATATTCATTTTCACCGGGGTGGGGGGTGGGTGCGGGGGGGGGGAGCAAATGACGTACCGGAACTACATACCAAGGAATAACAATTGAATTAATTACAAACTAATTAATGTTGGTGCTTTAGACCAGGACGGTTGGAATTCTATGGTCAATTAGTTGTTCAAGAAAACTGAATGATCAGATGCAATAGTGGTATTTGTTGTAATGAGTTGTATTCAGCAGTGATGAGGATTTCCAAGCGTTTCTGTGTAGTGGCATTTCCGCGTGTGCTTTGATTCACATCCGCGCGGTTTGTCATTATCAGTTGATTAGAGCACATGGTGATAAAGTTAGCTTTTTGCGAGTGTGAGGTTTACAGGGCGAGCGAAGGCCGAGGTCTGTACTAACATTCGCCGAAAACAGAATTTATCACCGAGTACTCTATACTGGTTTAGGTTGAGACGCGCACGAGATGAGATAATCGACCGCCGCGCGGCGGTCGATAAGTTCAACACGTTGCGCTCGGTAACATGAAGAATCTTATATGCCGGAATCGTAAAAGATTGCTTTTTTTTGAAGAAGTCGATTAAATAATAATATTGAATGCGAAAGAGTTTTTAATTTTTTGAGTGCTGCTTCAGATCGACTCCTTTCAAAGGCTGGTTTAGCAATACGAAAACACAGGAATCGATTGAGGGATAGTCATGCTAAAGTGCTTCTGTGCCTCCATTCTTGGCGCCAGTGTTCATTAACACCAAAATTGAAAAGTGCCATCAAATATCCGTTGTAGTTATTAAGAAAGAAAATATTGCTAAAAAGTGGGCGTTCATGTTGGTAGTTATATTGACGGAAATATATCTTCAAATTTTCACACTGTTGAATAAATGAAATTTTCCAAATGTGTGAACAACTTATTATCATGATTATTACTTCTGAGGATATCTATAAATTTACGAAAAAAACATTAGTTTGTGAGTGAAATTGATCGGTTTAAACCGATTTTTTTTTAATTCTCCTCGAGACGTCTCACCTCATGTTTCTCGTATTGTCTCGTCTTGGCGAAAATCATAAAATTGCTCTCTCGTATTGCATCGAAGAGCTCTTAGAACTCGTTAAATATTTGAAACCCGACAATTCGATGTAACTCATAGTCATTAGTCATTCATTTATCATCCATTACAAGAATTGGTTCATCCCACAATGTATGGTAATGTATCGAATCTCAACCGCCAGGGTACACTGTTACAAATTTTCCCTTGTATTGCAGATGTGTACCAATTACAATACATGTATTGGAAGATGTGTACCATTACCATAATGAGAGTTTACACTACGGTCTCGCAGTCTCCTTTACATTACGGCACTGTAAAAGTTGAAACTTGTAGTGAAAATTGACAGATATATAATCAGACAATTAATTTACAGACAATAAGAGACCGTGTCAAAAAATTACACAAAACGTAATGTTACATGGGATACCTTACCAAGTTTCAAATTTTGCAATACCTCTGTACATGTTTAGTACAAGATTTAAGTTATCGAGTTTTGGTGCACCAGTAGTATATGCCGAGTGAAACCACGTAAATTAATTATCCGCAAACTAATGTGTATGCTATGGACCAAATGTATACCATTCTATGTTTAATCAGTTATCCTAGGGAGGTAAATGATCTGAAACAATGTAGATATTTGTTGTAATAAGTGAAATTCATCAACGATAAAATACCAATTTCGAGAATGTGCATTGTAATTTGCAAGGGGCTTATCCATTCATGTCGACGGGGGGGGGGGGGGGGGGGTTCAATGTTATGAAGTATTGAAGGGGATTGAAGCAGAACATCCTTTGGTGATGTACCGAGGACAATTGAAAATTCATTTAATTCCATAACTTTGTAAACAATTCATACGAAAGCGTGAAAATGTCGTCAGGCTGGCGTGCAATTAGCTGTTAGTTTGTCGTTAAATGTCGATGATATGAACTCAAATGAGTTATGCCCTTTAACGGCCGACATTTTTCAAGAAAACTAGGATTTTGGTGCTTTACGACGACCCACTGCTGCGAGCGTCAGCACCATCTGACGTTCAATTAACAACGCTCATAGTGGAAAGTTGCGAACGGCGACAACTATTCGCGCTTCACCTAGAAATTCACTTCTCGTGAAATTGCCACCGTATTATTTTCCCATTTGTAACTATTTGATTTATTCCAGTGTTCATTTGAACCTGAAGTTTCATAAACTTCCTGAAGTCCAATTCAATATTTCCTAGAGTCCTTTGAATGTTACTCCGACGTTGTCCACGGTGTTTCTGATCTCGGAATTGTTAGTTTCCTCGCGATTTGTTCACCAGGAACTGAAACCCGCATATCTTGTGAAAACTAATTTCGTGACGTAAGAAAACCTATCAAGGGAAAACAATTAATTACAAACTAATCAAGGGTTGTACTTCACACCAGCTATATGGTGAACTGGTGAAGCTTCATAACTACATTTTCTTTTACGTCTTCCACTTGAAATTTTTATCAAGTTGGATTAACTTTTTATGCATCCGTGGAACATCTCAATTTTTGCACTTATCTGCATTGAAGTTTTTTTGAGAAAGTCTAACAGCCTGATTACAATTTAGATATGGTGATATCCTGAATAAGATTAACAAAATTTCAGCGCGATGAGAACATGCAAAGAAGGTAGATAGGCATTACAATTTTTTGTAATCCAACGTTGCCGTATGTAACAAAATGTCCGCGCGTGTGTATGTTTTTTTTCGTCTCTGTCCCTCCCGTTTATACTCGTCACGGTAGGTGCTGTTTTAGACTGCTTTCAGGGGAAGTATTGGACACCCATCCGCGCGGCTGGGGCCGACTTTCACCGTTTAGGCCATCGTATTTCTAAACACAGCGTAAACCTCCGGAAGCTACTGTGCTATCATGGCACCCCTTTGCGTCCGGTTCTGTCCCCACTCGGCCTTGCGGTCTCATTCTACACCACCGATAGATAGATAGATACATAGATAGATAGACATTTATTGTTTAGAAATTTCAACAAAGCAACCCATAGCATCCACGGAATGTTTCTGTTGTCAGTCGGAATCCATGAGAAAATATTTCATCATGTGAAACATTCTGCGGTAGCCTGGCGTGAACCTAGGACCTTTAACGTAGTACATAGTCAGATACCCACTACACCAAACCGTGTGGGTGTCGCGGACGCCGTGGCAGCACGCGCTAGCGACGTGCACGAACTCCCCATCTTTCGAGGAGAGAAGTAGATACAGAGAGAAACAGTGTTAGCAGAAATTATTCGGCATGAAAAATTCCATTAGTCAAGTTTTATGTCTTCTCCACATATTTCCAATACTTTACAAAGTATTAATGTTCAAATGCAATGGGGGGGGGGGGGGGGAGTTCGCCTCCCTTCTTACATTCAAGCCCCATTATTTCAGGAAGTGATACAGACAGTGGTATAACTCATAAAACCCGAATGGCTCCCCATGCATGAAACAAATAATATTCAATATTTAGGGTCTTCTCCCCCCCCCCCCACCCTCTCGGTAATCAATTTGTTAGGTACAGATGTCCTTTCCAAGTGTTCTGAGAACCATGGAGATGGACACTTTCCATCTCATCCATTTCTCGAAATATCACAATATATTTCATCGAGCAGTAGGATATAAGGGGTCACATTCACATATCTTACACATGAACGGTCCATGGTAGGCCACTCTTAAATTCTTTTGAAGTTCGTGTGTTGTCCGCGAAAATACAAGGTGCTATACATGAAAGCCTCAACTTTCCTAAGCCTGCATGGTGGTGACACAGATTTTTGATGAGTTATGTGTCTGTGTGTGCTTGTGTGTGAGCATTTCTTTTTCCAACGATTGCACATGAAGGGCTGGATCAATGGAAACTTGTGTCTCCGTAACTTGTTTCTTGTCGTGTTCGAGGGCAGGAAGCAGTATCACAATATTCGGTTCAGTAGTTCCTTCAGTTATTTAAAATTTATGTCGTGAATTAGTTGGTTCAGGGAAAAACTACACAAAATACTATTTGAATGCACCTCAAATCTTCTACGACATAGTGTATTTCCAGGCTGTCATTTTGGGTATTTTTGCTCGCGTAAAGTTTGCGCTCGAGGCGAAGCCGAGAGCAGGCAAAGGCGCGAGCAAAAAATCCCCAGAATGACAGCCTGGATAACATTTTTCCGTAGTGACTTTTATCTTTCCAAGTTCGGAACAGGGCTAATACCAATTCCCGAAGGATGAAAAGTACAAGGCGGTACGGAAAAATATGTTCTGTTTCGGCGGGCGCAATAGTATATTATGCTACAGTCGACTCTGTCACTAGTGCACTGCGCGGGACCGGACGCTCCACCGCCTGTCCCACAAGTGACCCTCCCCTACTTCTCCCACTTCCGGATACTAGTAAGCGTAGTGAGGTAGCATTCAAAGTCATGCGGGACCATTTGCCCAGTGGTGGGGAGGCGGCGCTTGAGGGGATAGTGCGTGGTGGGGTCATGACGATACTGACTATAGGGATCCATCAACTTGTGGGACGTGCACTGTTGGGGGAGTTGACTATACAAGGGCGCTAAGCGGTGGTTTATGAGGAGTGTGCAATTTAGTTGCGCGAGCGTCGGTCAGTCGAGGCTCCGAGAACCGCTAAGCGCTATTTAGTGGCGCTATTAGTAGGGCGCTAAATGGCTATTAGCATGGATCTATTCATCGTGATGCACCTTTGAGGTACGCTATCTTAACCGCCATAGTTCGCAGTTGGTGTCAATAGTTATCACCGGGAGGACGTTGGAGAAAATAGACTATAAAAATTTGGAATATTGTGCCAGACAGTACCTAAGTCAGGTGATGAAAAAAAATGTCTATTTCTCAATGGAAGATGGGCATTGAAGAAACACTGCGGCTAAAGCGCAATCGGACATACATGGTAGACTTCGTTCATCATGCGGGAAGGGTTCAAGTTTTCTCTCGGAGGTGTGTGCGGTTCTTGTCGTACTTTTCCCTCCAAAGCACAATGCTCATATATGTTCTGACGAGTGACATTGAGTGATAAATTCCGAGCATTTGGGACTGTTGCCATTGAATCGCAATTTCCGAGGGAGTTATCCAACAGCCTCAACCTTTGCGGAAGGACGATTCAACGACAATACCTTGACATTAATGCACATCAAAACGTGGGGTATGACGAGAGAAGTATCAGGTGAAAGACTTGGAGACAATGGCATTCCCACGTAGTGCTGTAGATAGTTGCTGAAAGCAAATGGGCTTTGTTAGGTGAATGTGATCATAATTTATCAGACGCGGTGTGTTATGGTCCTATGGTTCTGTCCTGGAACTGGCAGCAAATGATTGTGGAAGCGCATGATTGAAGGTATCGTTCCACGGAAATACGGAAATTAATTAGGCCCTATCTGCAGGGTCAGGGCTTCGTTGAAGGCTGTTGACGCGATCAATTATTTGTTCTCAGGGAAACATCGAAGAATAGTTAAGGGGAGATAATACATTGATGGAATATATGTGTGTTTGTGTGCATGTACCCGAAATTTTGGTCAACCATTTCTCATAAATGAATCAGGCAATTTTGGTCATCAACGTCGAAAGCGAAGCGTCTGTATGTAATTCAGAGCTGATTAGTTTTTTGCTGAAATTGATTTGATTCTTTTTTTGGTATTAACAATTCAAGTGTTCAATGCGTTGTACTCCGAAAACGGTGAGACATACGCGAAAATGCATTGTATAAAAATTGGTCTCCACATGGAAACACATATTTTTTATTTTATGACTTTTTCCTATAGTTGCCATAATTAAGGTGCTATAGTACGATTACTATACTCCCCCCACTTTGCCGCTCGCGCCATACTCTGGCGGTTCCAATTCTGAAATGCTCAACCTTTCTCATTTGTTCGAATTCCGAAAACTTTCGTAAATTAATGCAAATTCTGCCGATTGTTATAATTTTTCAGTTTGTTTAAATTCGCCAATCTTACTGAAGTTTTGAGGTTTAAAACGTTTGGTCAATCTTAAAAAACATGAAAAAATGAAAGACAAAATTGTTTATCTGTGATTGTGGTTTTACACAATGCGGTTTTCTCCACCCCCCCCCCCCCCCCGCCCCCTCCCTCCCGGCACGCCACCGCCTTATCCAGTTATTGTACTCAGCCAATGAAAATAGGGAACGATTCGCGTGTTATTGTATCATCTCAAGTGCATTAAGAAGAAAACCAGGAAAAATCGCCTTAACCAAAAATGAAACTGCAAAGAAAGCCTATTATCTTTTTCTCACAAAACCAGCATTTCACAGAATAACGGAGGTCTGGTATAATTTTGAAAAATACCTGACTTCAGACGCGACTTAAGGATCGGGAAGTTTATACTGTGGCCTTACTGGCGAAGAGGGGGGGGGGGGGGCTACTAGTTTTTCATCTGGGGAGAAGTGACAGTCGATCACTGGGTTTTATTTTTGTAAAATAAATGTTGTAGTTCATATAGCAACTATAGTGATATTTTTCATGTCGGGTGATTGGCAGAGCAATCAAGGAAGGTAGACACTTAATATGGTCTTATTTTAACCCCTTCAAACATACGAAATACACGAGAATGTTATGTGTAATGTAGAAGAACAGCTCCACGGTGTTTGGTCCATTGTGTGAAAAGAAATTGTGCATTGTGGATGAGCGTTATGTGCGGCGTTGAAAAGGGCGGTTACATTGACCATTGCTTCTCAAAACTTCGATAACTTATGAATTTTAATAAGGAACTCGGCCGTTACTCTGCCTGTAACCTGTCTTGAAGTGCACATTAGCACTTCGATGTTCTACCGACAATGATGATTGCTCAAACGCCCATACCTCCTTAATTATGCAAATTATGGAAAAAAGTCATAAAACATAAAATGTGTATATTGAGGCGGGGAACAACTTTTATCATACACTTATCCTCCTATCTTCAACGGTTTTCGCGATAGAGCGCTGTAAACAATTGGAATTGTTTTTCGGTCTCCACCTGCTCCTCCGCAGTTTCTACGCACATAATTTACACACCCTAAGGTCTATAATAAAATGTATGTTTCATGACGTAGAATTATACGCATGAAATCGTGTATATAAAATTGGGAATTACTCATTCACGAGCCCACGACAAAAATATAGCTCCGGTCAAACAAATCTGATTACTCGTGATTTCGACGGTGGGTTAGATGTTTCCAGATTACTGGCTTGGTTTACCTTGAAGCTGACTTGAAAATTAGGTAAGTTTCAACGGTAATAGCAAACAATTCAGGGGCTGATTGGTTAATGTAGGGTAGCAAGCTCGAGACGACCAATGTATTCGGGCGTAAAGCACTTTGGCGACATGAAAGTTTTGCTTTGTGCTAACAGGAGCTGGGAAATCTGTCTGATTTTAAGTCGACGTGAGCCCAAAGGGCTTTGGAGAAAGTTTTAGCGTTTTATGGTAATGGGGATAGTGATTAATAATTCTGGAGGAGTTTTAAATCTTAGTACAAAGTTTTCGCGGAAATTAATCGTAGGAGCTAGTCATCTAATGATATGGAGAATTTCTCCCTGAATTACACACTAGGGAATTCAGTATGCATTTGAGTTTCTCGGTACTTAACAGTATAATGCCAAATACTGCTTGAAAGTAACCTGGGAACTTTCGCGTGGTACGATGTGTAATATTGTCGGGAGACTGGAACAGTACCGCTCGTAACTTGAAAGGTTCATCAGTAAAGAATTTCATATTTTTTCGTATAGCTACATAGGTTCTACATACACGGATAGCAATTAATGTTACACGCGCTGACAAATATTTTCGTAACAAAATTCATTATAAGGCTCATGCAGCGGTGATTACGATAAAATTTTTTTATAAAAATGCCTTTGTATCTCTCGCTGAATGAGGCCACGGATTCAACAGGAAAAATCGACAGCGCTTGTTTTCACCCGAAGGCTGGAAAGTAAGTACTTTGCGCACGGGAGGACTTTCGTGCACTTTGCACATTACGGCGGCAACGTACGAACTGTCCGGCGAGGGGTGGAAAAAATATATTTTTCTTTATACCTCGGTCGAAAGTACTTATATTCGTCATCAATTTCGAAGCAGAAAGTCTAAGATTCGTACATCGATGAAACTACGCGGACGCCATCTACAACAGCGGAACGAAATTTTTTTCCGCGCATCGGTGTGTGGGACTGCTGTCAGTTACTAGTCATCACCTCTATCTACGATAATGTGGAATGTAACCTCGAAACTACTTCAGTGTAATTAATGAAATATTGTAAAAAATATTAAGAAAGGCAATGACGTCCAGTGATGAGTCGATGGACGAGGAAGTATATTTCGACGAACTGTATATTCCATGGAAACATTGTGAATAATTATTATTTAAATGATGATGATGAAAAAAATGAAATGTAAAAAATGTATAATTTTGATCATAAAAACATATCTTGAAGGTTAATATTCTTTGCGTTTCTTTTTTATGTTATGGCTGCTCCCGACCAGCAGCACTCGCATCGCTCGTGCTGCAAATGTCGGGGGAGGCATCAGTATCTATAACCCAAATTATCAATGTTCGTACTTTCGACCGGCTATAAAGAAAAATAGTATACACCCCACGGGCAGAAGTTTGAAAGCCCTGAACTGAGCGCCATCACGGCGCGCAGTGCAGGAATTTCATTCTTTCTGCCCTTATGGTGTAATATACTATTTCTCATACTGCTCTTAACATTCCGTTCCACACCCATTCGTTTTAGTTCGGCTTCGCCTCGGTCTGCAAACACTCGTCACAAAAGTCTTTTACGGCCTTGGGACAGAAATATCTATTACCGTCCGGTGAGCGCTAAGTAAGATTTATTTTGGCAGCAACACTCAAAAACTCGTGCCGAAAAAACTTTGTAAAAATGCCCTTTTATGAAAAGAACTTGTTTTGGAATTCTGATGTGCAGATATAAAGATATATGCCATGTATTTCATAGATATTCAAGGTAGATTCCAACATATATCCCTCGGATATATTCTTTCCCGTGCGGGATGCTTTCCTCATGGTTTTTGATAATGATGTAGATCTCGAAAAAATTATTCGTTCGACCAACTTGAATTGCTATGCGTTTGAAGATAGAATATGCCTCTTGAATATGTGCGAAATGAACTTCTGTTCTCGAAAGTTTTGTTCACAAAAGTTTTTTCATCGAAGTTTTAGTGATAGCGATTTTTTTTTGGCAAAAGTTTTCAACTCATGATGGGATCCAAGCTGCTGTACTTACCAACATTACCAACCTTCGACTCACGTGATAATTGCATCCGCGGCTCACAATTTTTTTGTTCTACGTGTAGAAAGATCCTAGTTCGTTACTCAGACGCCATAAGGGGTGCCTACACTCCCATTCTGAAGAACATAAGTTGCCGTTATCCTTGACTTTAACGAATCGACTTTCATTAACGAAAGTAGTTCCATTCACGAGTTGTTTATAGTGATGATAGGGAGGTCTTTTACGAGTCGAGTTTCGTTAGCGGAACTCGATTCGTTGAGGTCAAGAATAGGAGCCCAGAGCAGTCTAGGTGATGATTTAATGGGTATGGGAGCCTAGGTCTTATGCTGTGTCGCGCCTAGCGACTATGGTGGTTGGAACTGGGAATTCAATCGGTGACGGCGAACCTCAGACGGGCGGGACTATTTTTCGTCGTGAAAAATAAACAATGAACTAGGAGGTGTTTATGATGTATATGCTGTGCTGATTCTATGAAACCGTGAGTCTGAACCGTGGACCGGATCATACCAACAACTTCCCGATAGGTTTTCATTGTACATCATTGGATTGTTTTTGTTACTCTACTAATCAGTAGCATGACACTACTGATGAACCGGGGTATACTGGAGAAGAATTTAGTACGCTGTGCTGAAATACCAAATCGGGAAGTTTTGTTTGCGCCCCGAGTGGGGCACACACATGAACACACCACTAGTTCATATGGTTTCATCGGACTTTCGTTCCAGGGACTTGGTTCGTTGACGTGAGTGCATTCGTCTGCTTCAAAATCGAGCTAGGGATCAGATCACATACTCTTCTCTTCTTCGACAATGACACTGGAGTCCTCAGTAACTCGATCCGAAATCCACAGTGTCGTCAAGGTCATGACACTGGCTCCCGAATCGACCAGTATCATGGCCGGGGAACGTTAAATCGAGTGACCTGTGGACTGCTCTGGCTTGGGAAGATTTAAGGAGGTAGCAATGCCCTTTGGCATTGCGCCAAATTCGTGAATACCAATCACTTGTCGAGGACAACTTCTGTTGTGGGATTGGACGAAATTGTTCGATGGCGTAATTCTAGGTCGGCGAAGCCAGTAGATTTGTCATTTGAAAAAATGCACCTCGAATCGCTAGCTGTCAGAGTTGATCTGGCTTAATCTCACGGATGACAGATATATAGCTAATTGGGATATATATCGATCTTCGGAATCATCATCAAAACTTTCTGAGTTGTAATTTCTGTTTGCCATTCCTAGATTTTCCGACACGTCAATTAACTGTCTAAAGACTGATTTCAGAAAAAAATACTAGTGAGGGTAAATCAATACGACCCGCGAGGTCCGCAAAAAAAATTTGCAGATTTGAGAATGTTCAACTGTGCCGTTGATCAAGCAGATAATTCTAAACATTTCACTAGGCGCATAGTTAGCGTGAGGACCGGAATTATGCGCGTTACTGGAGAGTGGGAGTGAGACGCCAGTAGGGGTCGACCGCTCGAGGGTTAAACCCGCCACAACTTCTTAATTATGACAATTATTGAAAAAAGTCATAAGAAATTGAATATGCATTTCCACTTACGGAGCAAGTTCTACTTCATACTTTTTGCCGTATCTCTTAGCGTTTTTGGAATAGAGCATCGTAAAAAACTCAATTGTTACTGTCAAAAAAACTGCTCAGTCAATTAGAACCAAAAACTAATCCGATCTAAGTTCCATGAAGACGCTCCCATTACGACCTCGATGACCCAGATCGTTCGATCCGTTCATAAGAAATCGTTAACCAAAAATTCCGATTCCACACATACAAACATACACACACACACTGATCTTGGTTCACAATTCGACGGGAAGCATTTTGGTATACTTAAAGCACCAGTTACGAATCGAAAAGTAAAAATATTTCGGGTCATTACAATAACTTCCCGAAAAACCGGGAAGTCAAAAAAGTTCGTCTCCTCTGCAAAAGCTGCTTGGACTTCAAAAATCAATGCAACTTGCAAATCAACCAATATTTCATTAGGCCATTATTAGAGTAATGAGCAAAACTAGTTCAGTCAGTTCAGATAATTCTTCAATCTTTTCTTGGACGGAATTTCTAGGACACTTGATTCGATTCGAGATCATGATGTCCTTCACCATATTTTTTTTTGGAAAATGTGTTCCCTATATTGATTTTTTTAAGATTACTTGGGGATGTACTATCACGATGACATTATGATAACATAAGGATCATGGCATTGATCTCTGCATACATCTGCATTACTTGATTGAATGGTGTGCAATGAATTCTGCTAAATAAACATTCGAGGTAGAAACACTGCGATCGCATTTATTTACTTGTGCGTCCTCACAGAAAATTCGAATGGCGCTTACATATTCTATCGATTTTATTCCATTGGTTATTAACAGAAAATCATAAAATAACTGATTGTATGTTCGTCACATATGCAAATAAAATTTATTACCATATGAATATTAATTTTCACTCATGAACACTGCACATATTAAATTGACGGAAAAACAAATTTTATGTTTTTCCATTTCGATTTTCAATAAACGGGATTTTCGATAAAGGAAATTTGTTTTTTTTTTACTTCACCATGTTTCCATTTAACGGAAGAGACATTGTCGGCTGAAGAGCCCGAGATATTGTCGGTTGAAACTACGCGGGTAGCGATCGAGGCGCTTCCCATAATCACACAGTTATTGGTTCGACCCGTAGAGGGTCACTCCCACACGCCGATTATTGTTGTATTAATTACCCCATCAAGTACATTATATGGGTCGTGAGTTTTTTTGTCAGTGGCTAGGAGGTATAAACATTTACTACGGGGGGGGATTAAATGTTGGGGTCAGACTGACATAAAACGGAGACTTAACTTTTTATCGAGTGGTCATAAATGATTCTGAGGTAATGTGATTGAGTAAAGTATTGCCCTAAAAGCTAAACATTGAAGCTGATAGTCACTTGATAAATCGGGGTCTAAGAATGAGAACTTGGTGTTGTTCCATTGGAAGAATATTTCTCTGGAAAACTATTGTATGTTCATTTCACCACGCCCCCTTCAAGTGCAATCGATGGGAACGATAAACTCTAGTAACTGCATTTAGCATAATTTTGTTAACGTCGTTCAGAGGACCAATTGAATTGAAGTTTGGAAACAGAACTGTTCAGTGAAATTTATGTTTCCTTTTTCCAGTGGTTGGAGAATCTTATTGTTGGGTTGTAATGCTCATGACCATCAAATAGTTTTATCATTTGCACATTATGAACATTGCAATGTGCACACAACTTACTTTGCACTTGATGATCAGAACTAAAGGGGCGTATAGTTAGTAGATGATTAAAAGATGGTTAATGCCAAATTATTGTAAACTATTTCCAAACCACCCAAATTGGTTTGGTTAAAAAAATCGTTAATCATATGCAAACTATACAGTGATCGAAATGGCATATGCAGATGTTGACATGCCAAATGATTTCTACTGTCTTGTTTCGTATGCAGACATCTGCATTACCCGATCATCAAGTGCAAATGGAATTGTGTGCACGTTAGTAAGATGTTCATAATGTGCAAATGATTAGACCATCTCGCGGTCATGAATATTGCAGTCTGAGTGTTATAATCAAGAAACAATAATTCAGTCGTTGGGGTACCGCCACCTTTTCTAAATCAATAATTCTACTCAGTGCCAAGTACTGTCGTATTAACCGAGTGGTCGAGTCATGGCACGAGCGCAGTCAGTTTTCTTATTGTCAGGATAAACACTAAATATCATGAACTACGACTTGGCAATTCAGGAATACCTCAAATAACAGTTTCAGAAATACCTCAATAAAAACTCGGTTCCATATTGTTACATTCGCTTTAAACATTCACTCAAATTTTTTTTAGTGATTTTACATTCACTCAAATTTTAAAATTCTCGGTGTGAACTTCACTGGTCACACGGATTTACCCACACTATTATTTTTTTTGACATCAAGCTTTAAACATTTAATCAGCGTATCGGAAAGTTTAGGAACGGCAAACAGAAATTACACACCGGGAAGTTTTGTTTGTGTTCTAACGGGGACACACTAGTTGAAATTTCAGATGAGTATCCCGATATATATGTGTACAATTCTTATGTGTATGAATGATACTCCTCTATGATTATACTGGCTTTGCTCATCGGCAGAGTTTAAAATTATGATTGCAATGTAGTTAATTGCGCTGAAATCATTCATTGCCATTACAGACAGTTTTTCTAACGAGGTTTTTCTGCCGGAAGTTTTTCTGAAGTCAATCGCTTAGAAAAATAGTCAAAGGAATACATCTGTCCATGTTATTGTGTGACCTTCGGAAGCCTCTGCAGAAAGCTGTCAAAACGTTGGGTTAGACTGGGGTGAAAGTGAGGCTGTTAAGATTTTATTGAGTGTTAAGCAATCATCCTGAGTTGATCGCACTGGGTAGTATTTCCCTTACGAACTACCTCCAGTGATAGTCAATGAATGAACGTTTCTTTGAATTGCGAAGGTTTGAGATGTACCTTATTCCTTTTACCCATCTAGAGGAATCGATAGCAAGGATGAATTTGGTAATCCATCCCTCCTGATGCGAACATCTTCAAAAGCACAAGGTCGTTGAGGTTCACCAAAGCATACCCGACGAAAGTTTCTTGGTCCGATGCCAAGTTCTGCTTGATGTGGGTACCCGGAGAGGATACTTCGATACAAAATTACTCTTTCGTTTAGCTAAACTGTAGTCCGCGTTTCTTTTCACGTTTTTTTCATTCAGAAATAAAATAAAGACAAGTGGTGCTAAGTGCGGCTCACCATTGGCGGACACCCACCCGTTCACACGCACGCACCCACCCACCCACTCACCAACTCACCCACCCACACACATCCAGTTCCCGGAGCATGTAACGCGAACAAAGCTTGTATACCCCTATCGCGCATCCGGGCCCAATTGATGTGTGGGCCTTTAAAAAACAGAGTTACTGAACTTTTCCGGCCCCACGAGGGCACCCCTAGTGGGTCCGGATCAGTAGTCAGGATAGCCCAGTGCGGCCCTCCAGAAAATGCTCCTACAGAAATTTCCACTCGGAAGTTCCAATCCCCAACTGGGCGAGAATTTTTTTCCAATTGTCGATGCGATGCAGTGCATGATCCACAAACTCACATATCCTCGAGGCATATTCTTGACGCCAGTATTGGTAATTTCGACCGTATTAGATGGTATTTCCCCTGATGTGTACTTCCGGACGAAGGTACTTCATAAATCTGTAACCGAATCATCAATACAGATTTTCAATATCTTGGAAATCCAAATTTTCGAAGTATTTCCTCACAGGTTCATTGTAAATAATTGAAGGAGCAAATTATTGCAGGCGAAGAAATCGCAAGATAGGAAGTACCTAATTTTTAATGTAACAGTCTGTGTGTGTGTTATTGTCCCGCGGTTAGTGCTTGAGCGTTTCCATGTGCGCGCGCGCACTACGGCGAGTTACTTACATATGCTTGAAGCTTTGAAGAGTTTTGCGAGAAAGATATGGCAGATAAGATTGATAAATCGAAAACTTTTCTTTTTGGGGGCCACAAACACTTACGGTCCACCACTTCTTTTTTCTCGAAGTAGGGTTGAGTCTTTCATGGTCCTAAAATATAGCATTGGATATACCGGAATCTATTCGCTTGTACCGTGATCGTAGATATAACATAGATTCCACAATACTGTATCTCTAGATTGATGAAAAAGTATCAAGGGTATACACTATAGTGTATTCGTTTAACATAATATTCCAAAGCTCTTTGAAAGTGGAGTTGTTAAAGTTCCTGTGAACTTGCTTGAACTACTCCACTAAATTTTTGATAAAACTGGCTAATGTATTTACAAAGAAATAATTGTGTACGTAATTGCAAAATTCTTGATGTAAAATTTCGAATGATGATGTAAAAGATTTCACTTCACTTGATCATGAAAAAAGTGATATTATTAACTTCCCGAGAAGCTTCGGTAATGGATCCCATTTGAAAAAGTCCCAAATTCATCATAACTTCACATTTTATGAAGGTCTGAATCATTTCAGGGCGCTTTTGAAATGGCGCACGTGTATATGTGTGTGCGTCTGCATGTTGTGAGCGGAATTTTAAGCGGGGTCACCTCACGTACGGAGCGTACGATTGAAACGATTAAGGTCGCAATCGAAGTGTCCCGAACAACTCCCGCGCTGATCAGATTTTGGTTAAAATCGGTCCACTGCATTAATTGTTATGAACAATTTCAATTGCTTATCGCGCTCTAGCGGGGGAATCGTTGGAGGTGCAAAAAAAAGGTGTAAGAAAAGTTGCTCTACGTGTAAAAATGCATATTTTAGGTCGTATGACTTTTCACGCTACCTCGCATAATTAGTGAGATATTGCAAATTGTTATAAAAATAATCAACGGAATTAATCAATTTTCGGAACGAGCTGATCTACAGATGCACCTGTGTGTGTATGTACAAAATGAGTAGCAAAAATAATCCAATAATGCACAATCGAAACTCATCGGGAAGTTCTGGGTATGACCCGCCCCACGGGTTAAACCCACGGTTCGATAAGCTTAACACACCGTGTACACTATAACCACCACCTCGTTCACCTATGAGAGGCCTACGATGATGGCTCGGTTGGTGACAGCGACGGATTCGTAACTCAGAGGTGCTGAGTTCAAATCCTAGCCGTGCTGATTGATACGAACACCAATGTAATTTATTTATAAGTGCTTTGTCCACAAACACATCGAAGACCTCCGTCGCTGATTAGCACGTAGGTAGAGAGCATAAATATAGCGACGTTAAATAAAATTAAAAAAAAATAAATAAGCTTACCTATGACATCAGACAAGATCAATACGGACCTTGTTAAATTTTTATCGTGTTAATAAATTACGTCGATGTAATGATATTGGACAGTTTTCCGCTACGAATTACTTACCAATGATATAGTCAATGGAAAAATGTGTTTCGAATAACGGATATACCTTGCCATGAATAATTTGGGACTGAAGTTTCCTATACTAGTAAAATACAATTTTAGCCCGTATCATATCTAATAAAAGCACTATAAATCCAGTATTAAAGCATTTCAAATTAATCGAAGAATTTGTAAAACCCTCAAATTTCACTTCGACTTTTGCCAAAAATTAAAAAATTAACCAATACAGTCAAAGCTCTCAAATGGTTTGTGCTGGAGGTGTTCAACACGATGCCTCGTAGGGATAATGGATCCCCCCACTCTAGCCGCCCCCTCTGCACGCGTTCTCCTCTTATCCTTCGTTCTCTCTCGCGATAGGTTCTTCCCCCACCACTGCGCGTATATGTGTCCTTCAGTGACAGACGCGACAGACGGCGCTCTAATTTTTTCCTGGCCGGAGTGGGGAGCGTTCTCGAGTTGTCCAGGAATTGAGACAGTTCAGGAGGGTTAATTATTAACCCTGGCGTTGTACCTTCATTTAACGAAAAAAAAATCGTTATTTGGAAGTTGATTCCTAAGAAACGCAGATGTATTAGTTCGTCTGCATTATCTTTGAGAATTTGAAAAAAAAAATCCCGAGGTCACAAGGTGGGTACGACAAACTTTTGAATTTGAAGCGTATGCAGGTCTGATAAAACACTAATTTTCTTGCACCATTTTTTCCTATTCAAATGTTGTTCCGTATCTCCCTGCTCTTTTCTTCAAACATAACGATATATCTAATCAAGTTTTGGCATATATCTCATGCAAATGTCTCTAACTTTCGGTAGCCTTCCTCTAAACGGAATGCATTCTTGAACTTGGGCACAAATTGAGCCCAAATTGAGACTGCATATGCATGTTTGAATTGAAAATTCAAGGGAGTTAAGAACTTGTGTTTTACCTTTGCTGGAACCCACGTCACGTATTTCAATTTTCATCTAAACTTCAAATTTCACAACCTCTCTCCTATTCCCAAAGATTCTCACCTGTTTTAGACGAATTATAAAGTTTTAAATAATGCGGAAAAAATTAATAGTGATATGTAATATATTATGCTGGTATATTAACATGTTGAATTTTTTCCACTTTTTGAAAAATTTTGCTTGCATAAAACATTGCGCTTTTAACAATTTCCACAGTTTGAAAGATTCAAAAATAAAAAAATTCAAACATTGCATAATCTCGAAATTGCAAAGATCTTAATGACAGATTGAAGGTTGCTAAAGCAATTTTGGCAGAGCCCTTAGCTCTGAAGATGCGAATTGCGACGTTGGCGAAACATCGACGCAAAATACTGAATACCCACATGATGTTCATCCCCAAAATGAATTTGCCGGTGGGTGGGCGGATGGGTTGGGGCCGGGCGGAGGGTGGGGAAGGGGGGTTAATGCGGCTCCATTGGGAACACAAAAAACTCCCCAATGTGCAATTTGGCGCCCACCTCCCAATCTACTTTTGCGAAATTATCTAGAGTTGTAAAATTGCCAAAAATCTGAGATCTTGAAAAAATTGTCGACATCTTGAAAATTTAGAAAATTTGAAAAGAGCGACAAAGTCGAAAAAAATACATGAAAATCGAAGATTCTGTGATTTTTAGTAATACTGCACATAACATAATATGTAAAATTCTTTAGATCCGATGTTTTTTTTCGAAAATTTCATACATTTGCAAGAGGCGTGAAAATGTGCGTAAAATTTAGAAATGTGTAAAAAAATCATATACTGAAAAATTCTCGGATTTTATTGAATGTTTTAATGATAGTAAATTTTGAAAACTGTCGGAAATTCCACAAATTATCAGAGATAGGAATAAAATTCTCGACCAAGCCGTTTTCATATAAAACCCGTCGCTGGGGTGGGGGGGGGGGGGGGGGGGGGGGGGGGGGATTGTTGGTCTCCTAGCAGGCACCATCGTCTCAGGGGAGTCTGCAGGTTTACGCTGGGTCTAGAAACGCGATCGCCTAAATAGCGAACATCGGTCCCAGCCGCACGATCACGACTCGTCGGTCCACTCCCCAAATCCCCAATATATCACCATCCTTCATTTTCCAATACCTATATCCCACATTAATGTAAGATTCTAAAATGATTCTCTGAATATAGCCTTCTAAAAAATTGACCATGATTTTTAAAACTCTCTGAGAGCACGGCATAGTTGGTTACTAAAGTTGGTGAACAGTTGTTAACGAACTTGCAGCGATGATCCTACAGGGAAATTCAGCGTTACCCATCTTCAGTTCGCGAAGTTGGCAAAAAAAATAATAATCGGCCAAAGATTACTCTCATTAATTAAAAACAATTCCGTAAAAATGAATAAATTGCAGAATTGTCAAATGGCCAAGGGCATAACAGGAAACCCCCTTTAATTTACCTCTGTTCCATCATAATCATAATGTACAAACAATTCTTGCCTCCATGTAGATGCTGCACCCACTGTAACAAATGTGCTCGGCAATAATACGATTAGCACAGTGAGAACATTGTTGAATCAATCCTCATTGCGATCATATGCAAACACATTTAACTAAACACAAAGGGGATCTGTCCATGGTGCATCCAATGATGATTTGCCCAATTATCTGTCGCCGATAGCATCGATTTACCCCACCCGCCCAGTGGACTATTCAGCCCTTAGTAAAAGTGAATAATCATCATTTGTTGCAGTGCAAATAGCAGGGAATAATTCACCTAATGTGATTGAATGGGAATAAATTCTATGAGAAGTTTGCGAACTGTTGACGCATGTATTGACGCAGAAAAACATTTGCATATCATTTCATCACCGAATAATCTGTACTAAGTGAAAATCACACTGTTCCGGGTTTCATACTCAATTTAGGATCAACCGTGTATTCCAATACTACCAATAGGCAGAAGTGTAAATGTTTGTTTTAACAATGCACAATTGATGGAAGAAAAATGCAAAATTTCCAGTTGCACCAAATGCACTGGGGTGAATAAAATTGCAACAAATGCCTTCCTACGTCCATTATTCAAAAGTAAATATGTTGCGTCGATGCAGAAATGAACGATTCGTGTGAATTCGTTCTCTTCCATTTTTGATGGCAATAACACCAGGGAAAATTTGGAATACCATGAGATTGGCTGCATTTTTGGTTTCTGTAAATATTTACGTTCAATTTCGTTATTGTGCGCCTTGAAATACTTAACTAATAAAAAAATATGAAACAAGTGGGCGATGTGTGTGTCCCCAGTGGGGACAGGCACAAAACTTCCCGACAGCAACATTACTTGCACGGCTGTAGCCCCAGCTTCAAAATTTATAATCTCTTCTGATGATGTAAATGGATGTATTGACACTGGCATTTCCGAGTAGGATGTTTTATCGCAGAATTTTTCAAAATGAAATTGTATAAAGCACGGACAGTTATACCGGCCCAAGTAGTGTTTTCCAATACGGGATTGAGACTTTAGCGGATCGATACTGAACTCTTCGATTCTATTCACTGCAGAGTATCGATACCCTTTGGTGTATCGGAAAAAACTATGCCCAAGCCAGAGAGAAGTTCTTGGGTAGAAGTTGAGAGGCATTTTCTCTCCAGATGACGCATATGGGACTTTGCAAGTTTGAATGTGAAGAAAAATATTGCGCCACTTGTATAAAGTGAATAACTATTAAATGTGTAGATGAATTTTGCCCAAATTTCGGACAAGCCTGAAAACCGCATTTGTCTTCCAATTATGACTTTTATTAACTCGATCACAACGTGCGCTAACCCTAGTAGAAATTGGATGTGATTCTGCGGCGTTGAGCCCCGGGGCGAGTATCCAAGTGTACCACTGGCGCGCTGAACCGCACAGGGCGCGCGGCGTTGGACGGCGGCGCGTCTGCCGCGCTGAATGGCGGGGCTACCGGCGCAACACCACGTGCGCATGTTCGAGTACATTTAGTCGTTCAGGTTAGGTCCATTCGTTGACAGGCGTGTGTATCAACCCCGGAAAACAAAAATTACAAAGAGAACAGATACGAACGGACTCATAAACGTGAAAATAATAAAGGTGAATGAAATGGAGCCAGATTATACGGAAATAATTATTGAACTCCGTTCATGGGCGATTGAGTCGGGAATCGCGGATGTGCACCTGGACAAATTATTGAAGATTATAAATAGAATAATAAAAAAACTACCACTATGTGCTAAAACATTCCTAAAAACAGCCTCAGTTAAATTTCATATCGTGTCAATTCCGGATGCTGATGGCAAAACTGAGGGAGATATTGTTTGTTTTTTTTTTTCAATTAAATTTGTGGGAGTGAATTTCAGCATTATTACCCTTATTAATATTACTTTTTGACTTAATCGAAGAAAATTTGATAACGAAAACATAGCTAAATATTCGGTTAATTATCATACAATTGCACTTGAATGAAAATAAATGTTCACCCTTTTCCCCACTCCGCCCTTTTCATTGAATACACATTAAATATTGCACACTCCATCACTAAATGGAATTTGAACATAATGAACGGGTTATGATCTAGATTAGGAGGTTAGAAACCACTGGTTTCACTGTGCCGCGCGTCAGCACCACGGTATGGCCCAGCAGCGCGCCTACCGCGCTGAAGTACCTAGCCGCCGCGAAGAGAAGCGCACGGTGGATCAGCGCCGGTTCTCATAGTGAGACGCGCCGCGGTGCCCAGAGCCGCAGCGCAAGACTGGCGCAGCGCCCATGCGGCTTTAAATTTCTACTAGGGAAGAAAAGCTGATGCATTCAAAATTTTCATGTCTTGGGGCATCATACTTTTCTGGATAAATTTGAAAGCACTGTATCGATTCAATCCAAAATCTAATCAGCACTTAGTTACCTGAAAACGCATCGATTTAAAAAAATTAATCAAGCCGCTTCATTGGTGTTGAAGAAGTCGTTGGACAAATGTTGATGACACATACTTACGGATACACATACAGCGTTACATCCATACAAACATTTTTATTACAATAGCTTTAAACGATTGGCAATAGCTTGGAACGTGGAGATATGAGGAAATTTCCAGTTTCAATTTTCGGGGCTATTAGAGTAACTTTCCCTTCAGGAAGTTAAAAATTGCAACGTTATTGAGTATGGTTGAAATTTAGTCCTAAAATTTTAATTACCCTGTTACAATATATTCTGTATATCTGTAGCGAAGCACTAGACTATAACAGCTGCATTGGTACAAACTTTGGTGCTTATCTCTTAGAGAGAAGAGAAAAACACGTTCATTATAAACTACAATCGTTCCAATTTAATCTCCGTTGATACTGACAGATTGTATGTTCGTGTGAGAGATCGAATTTAGATTGAAAATTTATAGATTTTAGTTACTGGATTCGTAAATTTTATTGGTCCCACTTTGAGCCGACAAAATAATCCCCGGAATGACGCTCGGGCTATCAAATTAATGGAAAATTTTCCCCGAGGCTCACCGCCAATGAATCAATGTGCAATCGATTTTTTCATGACATACACATTCAGCGCACATAGAGAATTTTTGCACGCCCTTCAATTGATTAATTGAATTCGGGGTTCATCCTCAATGAATCGATCTAACCATTGACAATTTAAGCGATCAATTCGTGTCCTAGATTGATCGTCATATCGATCAATCGCGATCAATCACACCAGACATTTCCTCGATCAAGTAGCAATAAATGGGACCGTTGGGGAAGTTTCAAATCTTCAATTACAAAAAACTTCTCATTTCTCAGATCGCAAATAATATTACCTTCTACTTTGCAATTTTATATTTTTTTGCATATATATGTATATGCAGCATTGAGAGTTGAAAAGTATTGTAAAAGTGTTTAATTTTATCTCAATGTCGTTCATAACTTTATCATGCTTTTCATTTCGCCTCGCTCTCTCCTATAATGAATCTGTCAGCTAGAAAATCTATGACAGGAAAGGAACTTGGGAAGTTAGCAACAAAAGTTGCTCAAGGCCATAGCACAGTGAAAGTTTTAACGAAAAATCGAAAATCATTACTTATCTTCAATTTCTTGAGTATTCATGCAACTTAACGCGATAAGCTCATCTATCTTTACACATCGCTATATGATGATACCAAAGATTCGCTTAAAGTTTTGGTTGGTGCATTACTTTGAATAAAATTGTTTTCAAATTTCACTTTTCTCTTTTGAAACATTAATTGTGAACCCTTATTAACGACCTGCGTTCGATTTATTTTCATCATTCTTATTAGTGTGCCAATCACAATTGGATCAATTTCATTTTATCGTTACGATTCTCGGTCGGCCCTTAATAATCTATTGAAAACGGTGGATGCAATTTTGTTCGCATTGTGTATTTAAACATTTTATTTTTGAAATTGATTGCAGCGAACACATAATGACCAATCATGACAATTGCGTTTGGAAATTCAAAGGCTGAATAAGTACCGAGAAGTATTGGTACCCAAATTTTCTGTCTTTATGAGGGCGGTTCAAGGAGTACCCGTGTTAGAAATAACAACAGGATTTTTTTCAAAAAAATTTTACACCTACCTCGTATTGGAAATATTAACTCTCACAGTTTTTTTACACTATATATCGCATCGGATACGAATCATTTTTATGAATAATAGGCAATTGCAGAGTGAGAGCTTCGATTTTGGATATACACAAAACGTTACCCAGATAGTAACCATAAGTGAATTTATTGATAAATCAATCAGTGATCAATGATAGTTTTAAGATGACACTACAAACCCACCCGAATATGCTTCTCCAAATCATCAGCATTGATAAAAAAAATCAAATTGATCTCACTAACCAAACTGTTATCCCGCCTCTCCCGCTTCCCCATTTCCATATTCACCCATAAATTATGAGGTCTTTTAGAAGTTATTTTTCTTTATATCATATGAAATTGTACATATAAATTATATTTTGTTATCGATGCTAGATGATGAAAAAAGCGTCCCAATTTTTTTTTAGATTTGTTTGTTAATTAACATTTTTCAATCAATTTTTTAAAGTCAATTTTCAATTCCTAAAAAAAAAATCCAATTGCTTAAATGTAAAAATCTGAAAAAAAATCAGGAAAATGGGGATTTAAAACCAAAATTTTTCAGCCATCTTAAAAAATGGTATTCCACATAGTTTATTTGTTATGCTCAAAAAAACCATTTTTTTTTCAATATTTACTTGCCAAGGGCTGTCATATACCTCAAATATTTTAATTTTCGAATATATTTTTAGTAACACGAGAAATTTTTGAGATGAAATCTCATACTGCAACTACAGACGGTTAAAATGAGGGAGTGGTTCCATTTAATTGTTCCTTCTTCCAATTCCCTCGAGAGCAGAATATACGTCTTTCCCACAGAACTTTTCAAATAAATGAAAATTCGGAATTCAGTATCTCACCTTGTACAGAGACATGGAGCTTGAACTTTACAACTTCAATTTTCTCAGTGGTTCAATAGATAAATTTCTATTTTTCTTTAACTCCTTCGGAAAGTTTGGTGAAATTTATTGCATCGCAATAAGTCTGAAACCAGTGTGACATTCGTATGTTAATTGACCGGAAACATTGAATAACAAAAACTAAAAAGGCGGGTGTGGGCGACACACCAAAATTTCTCATTGGTAGTTTCCGATGTAGGGTTGGAGGAGGGGGGGGGGGGGGAAGTTGGTTCCATAATAGGTGCCCGCCATCGCAGCACAAGGGTTTCTGGGTGTTTACCTTGTATTTAAAAATACGATGGCCTCAAGTGGTGAACGTCGGTCCCAGCTTCGTGGATGGGTGTCCACTACTCCCTCACGAAGAAAATTTTGGAGAATACTCGACAATTGTCGAAATGTCAGAAGTAAAAAAAACATATAAAATGTACCAATACTTTGTTAAAAAATATATTTATTCCCATCACAACGCTCAAAAATATATACCAAAAAATAATTACTTTTTTTCACAATTGTATTTTGAACAGATATAAGTTTTTCGAAAATTTGTATGGTAGTTGTGTCTATTCTGGGAGGTATGGCCTTAATGGGGAGGATAACCGCTTATTCTCTGGTATATTAAAAAAAGCCAATAGCTTTGTCACGATCCAGTTCCTTAATCGTAGGTCCCCCAGGCTATTAAGTAACAATGCGAAATTTATCAATTTGTAAAACGTTTCCAACATTATTCGGCCTGGTCAATTCATAAAATCATTTGATTTATGTTCCTGAATGAAAAACCCGGACAACTTTGTTCATTCAAGGTTCCCAGGTTTGTCCTAGAATGGCCAAACAATCCAAAGATTGAGGATGTTTATTCTTTTGGCGGGGAAAACAATTAAAATCCACGGTTAAAATTCAATTCCTGCGTTCTGAGCATTCTAAAAAGTTCCAAATTTTAGGACACTATAGTGTATATATAGGTATATCTATTATGTATTCCAGTTTCGGTCTCTATGATAAAGATCCTCCGATTTGTTATTAACAAGTTTCAAATCATGTTTCTAAATTGTTTCCAAAAAGATACATATTTAAACTGTATAGGCATGTCATTTAAAAAAGAGGAATTACAGTGTCTCAATTTTTTATCAATACGAGACCGAAAGCGCGCTGAATTCAACTTTGCCATTTGCGGTAACAATATCTTTTGCGGAGTTGAAAATACTGTCGATCATTGATTCCGAAAAAATGAGAGCTTTCAATTTTCCAATGTGGAGTACCCATCTTTTGCTTTTTCTGTAATTATCGCGTACACATAAAATTTGTCAACACCGGACAGAATATGTAAAACACCCGAAACTTAGTAAATTAACATAAGCTCAAAAAATATTTTGTGCATATAATTTTTAATAACTACATAAGTTATGACAACTTGAACAATTATCATACTTTTGAAAACTAAAGCAGAGCCGATATCCCAAATATCGATGTCTATCGACGCAAAGGTGATTACCAACCAACTTCACGATGTCATGTGACCAATCTGATCAGCCAATGAATGAACCACGATTCAAAAATGAATTATGACAGACCAATAAGGAATGGTCTTACGACTTTCGACTCTGACGATGTTCATTTTTGTGTATGCGCTTTCTTGAATAGGATGAGCCCGAATGCGCGCTTCGCGCGCTCAATTACAATTTGATATTTAGAGTAACAATATATTTTCCGAAGTTGAAGATGAAGTTAACCATTGACTCCGAAAAAATGAGAGCTTCCCAGATTCCAATTTGGCGCAAGCATCTATTGTTTTTTCTGTAATTATCGGGATTAGACGATTTAATTCCTTTAGGAATATTTTGCAAAATATGAACATATATATAACCAAAGCAAAATAAAAATTTATTTTAGTGTCTTCACTTCACTTAGTTTAACCAGTGTATTGAAAAACTGAATTCTTAATTAATATTTCTGAATGAATCTGAATGAATATTCATTATGTCCAATCTTGCCTACGCCCTCAAGCGGCTGAAATTCTTCCCAAAATATCGAAATTTTCCGTCTCACCATTAGCCTTACTTATAGCTCACTATACTCGACATTTCAGGTCACGTGGTTTATTACATTACGCGAAATATTGAGTTGGTTTTTTACTGCGGGAAAATCTCAATTTCCAAGCGATTTTCCTTTGCGTCAATCTATCAAACGTCATCTTGGAGTCAACCACAGTTTAATTTTTCCGCAAGTCACCAAAAATGCCACGGCAAGTTTGAAGTCTTTTCTTGGCGGCAAATCGAATTCAGTTGCACTTTTTTGAAAATGGCGGCAATATTCTCCAAGAAATTTCTCACTTTTTTCACAGTGAGACTAGAAAAATTTTCGACGCTTACGTTTTTGTCTTACATATAGAGGGGCGGGAGGGGGGGGGGGGAAATTCACCTAAACACGCTCGACTGAACAAGCGAGAGTGCCCCCATAACTCCCTTGAATATCCACATTTGATGTGTTTTTCCCGGTATACCCGTGAACAGGTTGAAGCGGTGGTGGGGGTAGGTGCTCGGCTCGGGGGACTTCGGGCCCATTCGGGCCCCTCCTGACCACTCGGCCTTTCCTCAAACGGTGGACGAACGAACTTGCAACTACTCGCAATAACCACAACGCCCGTTGCTTCACAACTTCTAAATATTGCTGTCAATACTCATAAAAAAAACTTCCAATTATTGAAATAATGAAGTGATATAATTGCGTGTTGTGATAAAGTGAGAGCTCGAGGATATCCGGTGCTTTGTAGTGGTGATGACAGGCTGAATGGATCGATCGCGTGAACCAATAGATGATTGGAGCGTCTCCACGGTAATGAAGGTGTGCATCAAACACCTGTTTACGTACTGTGCCCCTAAATTGCAAGCGAAAAAAAAATCCCTAAATTCGAGTGCGTTATTCGATCATTTTTGATTGGCACTTCGCGTCTTGCGCTCTGAGTGATAAGGAAAAATTTTAGCGCTCTCTTAGCACCCACAGTGTTTTTGCATTGAGCAAAATTCAGGGATCATCCAGAATATTGTTTAAATCATGGAGGATTTTCAAGCACGTGGGAATTGACAAGTGGCTCAATCATTATTTTTCAACTGCTACTTGTTTCATACATAATTTGTCAAACCCAGTTAAAACTTTACGTTTTTTTGCAAGGGATCAATATACCCCGAATTATGGAAAAGAAAAATGATTGGATAGCTCGGAAGGACTCTCGTATCTGCTTTCCCATGAATTTCAATCGAGTAGCTGGTTTATACCAAAATAATGGAATATATCCTGGGTATTATTTATATCGGGCATTGTGGATTCATTCAGTGCAGTACTCTACTCTATGGCCAACTCAACTCCGCACTCACACACCCTTGAATAGAGAGGACGAAATTGAAGTGAGCACGATAGATAGAAAGAACGAAATCAAGTTCCATCACTGGTGAATTGACCTTAACGAGAGGGGAGGGAAGAATAGTACTCTTTACGAGTGTAATCTCCTATCTGTATCTCCAGTCGTTTCTCTTCTTTTTATTATATAGCCGGGTAACTATGACAAGCGCAAAATGAGCTTCATGGGGAGAAGCGAATAATTCATATTTGTCCACATTGCGAGGGATGACAGGATTACGCTATATGTGCACTTCATTCGCCCACGAATTATGAAGAACATACGTCTTACAGTAATTTCCGGAAGTAGACGTAGGGAAAAACGAGAAGAGGCGGGAGTTTCAATTTTCTCATCTTGGATCGAAATTGTAAAACCAATTGTCAGCTCGTCTCGTCTCGACGATCGAGAATGCAATCCAATCTCGTATTGTCTCGTCTTGTCTCGTTTTTTTTTCATTTGTTTGTTGAATCAATGAAATTTTCTAAATGTGTGAATAATTTATTATCATCATTATTATTTCTTAGGATCGCCATAGATTGACGGAAAAAATAGTTTGTGAGTGAAATTGATTGGTAAATAGTGGAGATAGAGAAAAATGGTCTGAATGAAAAATATTCCTTGGTCCATGGTGAATCATTTAGTTCTTATCAATCATATCGTTATCTATGATACTTCGTGATAAATTCGGGCTTGACTGCCGGGCGGAATGAGAATTCGGGTGCCCCCTCTCGTATGAACCATACAATGTGCTAAAATATTAGAAATACGAGGAAACCCCATAAGACTTCATTGACACAACTTTTAATTCCGAATGTTTTATGTTATTACCATTTTCCTTTACATCCACTCGTTTTCTCAAAAAAAGGTGGAGACTTGGCGCAGGTCGCTTGCAAGCTCACACGCCCTTGCAATACTTCCACCTACGTTTGCTCTAAAAGTATCAACGTTAGAGGAAAAAGTGTTAAACATAAACTGTGCATGGGAATGCAAGGAACAAATTTCGTTTGAACCTTTTTTCCGTATCTCCATTCGTTCTCGAGATGTTTTGTTATAAACAAAACAAAGTTACCAGATGCGTTTCAACGAAAATCCGTTCAGATCGATAATACGTTCAAGACGTTTCAATTGCAGATCATCAGGGAAGTGAGTGTATTGATGCATGAGAACGCGTTTAGAACGTGGATATATAATGGTATTTTTTTGGTTTTTTTTTTAGGCCAAGGAAGGTGAAAAAATTGTTTTTCCAACACTCACGATAGGATTTTCTCTGCGTAGTGTGAAATGTGTCATAAGCTGATGGTAGGTGGAAGATTTCAGGCTGAATGATTATCGACACCTGGAATGAACAGTATTGCTCATATCAGAACCTCCTTTCAGCCATCAACGGTCACGATAACGGGTTAAAAAAATTACACAAATTGTTTTGAACGACTTAGATACTTGGATTGACAGTTATACTCGATCTGAATAGCAATTAAAATAATAATTGGCACTACATGAGTGTGTACTAGAGCTACTGGAGCCACACAGAACAAACTTCCGGTTTCGTAACCCCAAATCGGAAAGTTAAAAAACTCTCGGAAAAACGAATTAGCAATATTGGCTTTGCATACAGGTTATTCTGGAATTCTGCATTCACGTTCGTTACATCCCCTTAAAATTCCACCGAAAAAAAAGAAAATTGAGAGTTACGAAAAATGTGTGGAATGGTGTTACAGCAGAGAATAAATGAGGTACCAGGGTAAATAATTGAGATCCTTAAATTTCCCGCGCTCATTTAACCCGGTGCCTGCGATTTGTGATGGACTTCTCATTTTCACAGTCCTTTAGGCAGTTCTCGTTTTTATTTTCGTGATATTTAACTGCGGTTAGTCCGTTGAAACTTTATCAGATGAACACATATATTATTTCCTACTGGAAAAAAACCTCAAATTTTTGTTGATATTTTCGTTGCGTATTCTTGAAATTAAGAACATTTTTTACTTCGTAATCAGACGACTATTACACAATTGGCAGCTTGAAAGGGAAAATCAAATTAGTGTTACGAGAGAATCAAGACGAGATGTCTCGACAAGAATTTGAAAACAAAAAATTGTTTTAAACCAATCAATGTCACCCACAAACTGATGATTTTTTCGTCAATCTTAGGGTGATCCTAAGACATAATAATGATGATAATAAATTGTTCCCAAAAAGTGGAACACCCACTTTTTGGCAATATTTTCTTTCTCAACAATTACCACGGATATTTGATGGCACTTCTCAATTTTGGTGTTAATGAACACTGGAGCCAAGAACCTTAGATATCGTGGAAATTCGTGTAGCGATGACACCCTCGAAAATTCCGGAAGTGTTCATTTAAACTCAACAACATATGGCGGCCCACTTTGGCGGTATTGAGTTGTGCATAGTCCAGTAAACTTGATCGCATCTCTTATATCTTAAATCCAAAATCAATGTTATAGCTCGAAGATTCAGCTCGGTAGGACAGCTAAAAAGCCACATTGACAGTCTCTTAAAGGGGAGATGTGGAAAGAATATCTCGGAAACTAAATGCGAGTGAGCGGGCTCTTTTCGTATAAACGGCTGCGAATAATCAAAATTTAATGCCTTTGAAGTATTCTGCGAAGTTTCGTCATGCTTTTTTACTGGAAAATTAACCTTAAGTTTTCACCTTCAACATCCATCATCAGCGCTGTCATGCTGCATGCAGCAATATATATATACACTGGCGAATTGCATATATATACACAATTATGTCGATTATGTCATATACAAACTTTGAAGAATATTTGTTGAGTATTATTCCATTTCTTATAAGATTCTCAAAATTTCAAGGTAGTTTTCCAACATCATTTTTCAGGTATACACAATCAAAAATTGTTCATATGGTTCATAATCCAAGTTTTTGGCGTTGTTCATCTCCAAAGATGACGCGGGAAACCTCCAAGTTTTCAAAATCATTCGCCACGTCTCCAAGAATATAGAATGAAAATTCGGTGAATCCCAGTTCAAATCCAAGCCGCGCCGATTAATACATGTACCAATGTGATTGATTTAAAAGTACTTTATTCACAGACGTTGATTCCCGCGTGGAAAAAGATATATCCCGAACACTTTATTTTTTATTTCATTTTTTGCCGAAGAAATATTTCATATATATCTTACTTATAATGAAAATATATAGTTTATATGACCGCATGGATATATCATACAAACTATATATATATATATATATACACGTAGATATATCCTAGGTATGTCTCATATAGAGTATTTTTGGCCGAAAATATATCCAGATATATCCGTATATTAGCCATATATATCTCCGTTAATATATTTTTTCTGTGAGGATTAGCTTTTGAAGTAGCATAGATATAGCGACGTTAAATAGCAAAACAAAAAAATTGTAAATTTTTCATGGAATCCTTGTATTCTTGTAGTCACTATACAAAATGTAGTCACATCTACCAAAATAATTGCTTGAGAGAAGAATACCTACAGCCAAACACCCGATTCGGCAGAACCAAAATTTTCCTCCCCGAGTACCTTGAAGTGGGACAGTTCAATGTTGAATTGGCCTGTCTTGGTGTAGTGCATCCGGAAATAAAGGCAAAATACTGGCTTTCCTCATGAAGAGCTTCTTTCAAATTTGACCGGTGAATGAACAGAGTCGACAGGTTTTTTTGTTCACAGTTGCATTAACATGATGGGTTGTGCAGGTGGCGGTGGGCCGGGGTGGGGGCGGCAGGACGAAGCCAAGAACGGGGGGATACAACTGTTGTCGTTGCATATTGTCGTTTCAAAAAGACTTTAGTCGCTGGGGAAAACGTACCTCAAGACAATTCACACAGTTCTGTGAAAGTTGAAACTTTGCTTTAATTAAAAGCCCGCGATATCCGGCGCGGAAGGAGTTATTGTGATTAATTCTCAAATATTCAAGGTACGCGGCGGGCGGGTGGGTGGGGGGGGGGCGGAGAATTTAGCCTTGACTAGATGGTACCAAGGTGAGTATTTATACTGGTGAAAATTAAACGTTGAAATTGAATAAAAATGTGGGAAAGAGAAAAGTTTAGAAAGTTGCGAAAAAGCAACAATGAGAGGATGTTGAATTTCACGTAAAGTGTCGAGTTTTTTTTTCTTATTTTTCCTTTTTTTTCTATCTCACTGTTGCCACTGAAAATAGCAACTGGCAACTTTTCTCACGTCGCTTCAGTCATTAGTTTGTAATATTAGATTAAACCGTTGAGTGTGAGAAAATAAAAAGTGACATGGGCCGGGGGGTGGGGGAGGGGGGTTAGCCTGGAAGAAGGGGGGAAAATTGCATTGGCTTTTCAAGCAAGTTTCATATTTTTCAGAGGTTCGGTTGGGTCGTTTATGGGGGGGCAAACAGTGAACCCAAGACCAAGAGGGGTCCATCAAGTTGGGAAAAAAAAATTTACTGGTGGGGGGGGGGGAAGCAGGGGGGACGAGAGGAGGCAGATGTTGGGGCTGTGTACGGTCGAGGGCACATGGCGTCAGGACGAGTAGTTATTATGTGCCTGTTTGCGTGGGTATTCTAACGACAGATATGTCTAGTTCTGTGCTACGGTAGTTTTGTGTGGCGTTACGACGCTATTTCACCAACATTCCAGTCATAGTTTAAGAATACCGTGAGACAGGGGAATTGAATTTACGAAAATACGTTGCATTACATCACGTTACGTTGATCATTACAATTGTTCATTGGTGCGTCAGTGCTTGGAAGATTATCAAAATGTCCAAAATTTCCAATATTTCATGCGTAAATAATTGGCAGAATAAAGACGTGAGAAGTAAATTTGGTGGTGGCAATGGCCTGTCAATAATGTAATAACTGTCAATCAGATAAATTGATAAAGACAGGCCAAATGAGATTTCGCAGGAGTGCAATTAGGAGTCCAAAGATGGAAGGGATAATGAAGAGACGTGTCACCAATACCACTGGCATATCTAGCTTGAAGAGGTCAAGGTCTTTTCGTGCATCAGTCAAATTAATATCGAGAATACGCAATCGTAGTGAAGTAGTTGATAGACTTAATTCAATCAGCGATGGTATGCCAAGTAGCCAAGAGTATTTGTCAACTATTGGTGAAAATATTGATTCACTAGCTTGTGCTATGAGTGAGGATCTCACTCGCAAATTGACATTGTCCACCGATGATATGCGACATAGAGATAGGTATAAAAAAAGTAATACGTACAAATTTTATGGATTGGAGGATGAGGATGAGAATATTGCTAATAATAAGCAAGTTTTAGTGCGCGATGGTGGATATGAAAATCCAAGCTTCGCACTAGATAGCTCTCTGGATTCGCCAATGAAGAATTATCTATTTGTGCCAGTTGCACGTGATGTGACTGGAAATTGTCCAGACAACACTATTAATATGGTGGTAACACCATCGAAAGATAGACTGGAAATCGTCTGCGGTAATGCTGATACCTGTAGCACCAGGAATGCCATATTGAGAAATGAAAAGACAAAATTGGTCAATGATGTAGTTCATCAGAGCGATGACAGTGGGAACATAGCGAACACTTGGTTTAATACACATTCCACGAACTTCAAGTGGAAAAATCGAGAGTATAGTAGTACGTTCCAAACTTAGATATTTCATTATGTCTCTAACATTGTTCATCTACTGAGTTTCGCAGGTGGGTGGGGAGGGGGAGGGGGGCGTATTCGGCGCTATTCGATTAATCGGTGTTACTAGTTTTCGGGTGGGAAGTACCGCGCACTATTCATGCAAACCAAATATTTGGAATTGTCCAGAAACGTGACTCCATTGTATAATTCAAAACCATTTTCCACACTTTAGTATTCCCCCGTAACTCGAATTTTGTTATTTTTTTTTTCTAAAATACTGGGAATATGTATATTTCTCTTCCATGGAATTTAAATGGAAAATTCGGCAGATTTGCCTCGAGTTACATGGGCCAAACTGCCGGGTCAACGCACATTCCAATACTTGAAATAGAATGTGACACGAGCGCTTGCATTCTACATCAATACTGATATAGCATAAAATTTCACGCCACCCTTGTTTATTTCATTCTCTCATTGTATGATTTATGATGTTTTTTTCTCCTGTAATTTAACTTTTGGGCCCTTACCTTACTTTTTCATTTATTTTTTTCGTTTTGTTTTATTCCCCTAGAGCTACAATCGCTTCAAGGCATGGACTTCCTGGAAGGCTTTGGCAAAAGAAGTAAAAACCAGCATCACAATCAGACGAGCCATTTGACAACAGGAACAATTAATCCGCTTGTGGCTCAACCCACCCTCAACATACACTTGCATGGTATTTTGATTTTGTTTTTTCATCCGTTCCACTCACCCACTTATCCACCCACCTCCCTTCCCACCCACCCACCGCCTTCCCCCCCACCCACCGCCTTCCCCACCCACCAACCCCCTTTGCCACCCACCAACCCCCTTTGCCACCCACCCACCCCTTCCCACCCACCCCATTTGTATTCCACCTCAATTCTACATATTTTCTCCCTATTTTTCACTTCATATTTCATAAGAACACCTCCAGAACATCATAAAAGAAGGGGGTAATACCCATGCAGATGAGAAATCTAAAAAACATCATAAGAGTAATATAAGCAGCAGAATAATCTGCATAAGATTTCTAACAAAATATAATCATTAATATGCATATGTCTTCGTGTGTCTTCCAGCTCTATTCACGGCTATTGAGCAGGGCCAATTGGACAAGACGAAAGCGATATTGGAATCGGCGGATATCGATGTCAATAGGTATACAAATCACCTACGTTTTTTCATTATATATTTTTTTCTGTTTCCATATTTCAATCGACCTCTCCTCAATGTCTCCTCCCCCCCTCATTTCATCCTCAGCCTATGTGGCTACAAATTTGTCACAGCGGTAGAATAAATAGAGCGCGTAAAAAAGCATTGGGAGAAGGAGCAAAAAAAAAAACAAGGAAAAAAGAAACGAGAAACGACACAATTCACAACTTTATTTGTCCTGTATCCACACACGGGCAACCATCGATTTTTCTCCTTCCCCCGCTTATCTGGTACCACCACACCCACTCTATTTTCCCAAAGTATCCAAGAAAAGTAACACAATTTCTTATCCGTCTTTTTCATTTTTTTTTCTCATCTCTGTCTCTTTAAAAGCGTTAACAGCGATGGGCTAACACCGCTGGATGTTGCAGTGCTGGACAACAATAAATCGCTAATAAAAATGCTTGTGGCATATGGTGCAAAGGAGGGAAATCAGTGTAAGAGTCAATATCCTGTTTAAAAAAATTGAATAATAGCACATCATTGCTCATTGGCGAGTCAAGTACTAATGATCTTCTCTTCTCTCCCTTTCATTCTCTCTTCCTCCTCTCTCCTCCCACGGATAATTCAACTGGTCCAGTCAAATCTCCAGAGTGCCTAGCCAGTCACTTGGCATCACTACTAGTGTCAGCTGAGCACAGACTCAACGAAGTAGGTGGAACTGGCAGTACACAGGGGACAAGTTCAACTTCATTTCTGGATGCTACGAGTGCTAGGGCGAGTTTCTCAGTGGCGCACAATAATTTAACCGGATGCGGGGGCAATACTGAGGACAAACAAGTGGCCCTGCGGGAGCGAAGAGTTAGAACACTGAGAAAGATGCTGTTGGGATTCGACCAAGCTAGTTCGTACCACTCTCTTTTATTCTCAAAGATATAACAAAAAAAAAAGAGGGAAACTATTTTTTCAAGTTTATCAAATGAGCGCAGAGCGAGAGCCGAAGGAGAGATGAATATATGGCCAACTACTTTTCACAATTTCTTTAGAATCACAGGGGGGGGGGGGGGGGGCGGTCGGATAAGAAAATGATAAAGTGAGGCTGGATAATTCCAAGTTCTCACTGGTCTCTCCTGGACCCTTGACTTTTACAGTGGTGCAATTTTTTTCTATTATTTGATGAAAAAAATCACTCCTTCAAGCTTTCCGGAAAAATAGCACTCGAGGAGGCGGTTTAAATATACCCCTAGGACCTGTGGAAATCCCCAGGCTTTACTGGGGTGCAATTATCATTAACGGCTTGATCCTCGCTCCTCCGATAACTCCTCTTTTTGTGCTAATTCGCTCGCTTCATAAAAAATGAAAAAAAAAGTTGAATATCTCAGAGTAGTTTAAGACCCCTTATCATCTTGGGCACAATTTAAATTCAGAACGTATTTGACAAATTTTTTTTCATTGCTAACACATTTCTCTAGGACCACCTGATGCACCATTTATGACGAGTATCGACGTAATAGGAACCAAGTCGGTCTCAATACGATTTCAAGAGACTGAAACACATGACTCTTACGTATGTACTAAATTCAAAGTACAATGGAGTACAAAAGAAGATTTCTCGATAGTCAATGATGAGCAAGAGGTATTTGATATGAAACAACGTGAGTGCCGCATCGATGGACTCATTCAGGGGCAGAGATATTACTTCAGAGCTTGCGCGGGTAATCTCAAGGGATACAGTAGATTTATTATTTCGAGTCCATGCAGCGTGATACCAAGCAGTACGTATATTTACTTCCACTATAAAATCTCAAAATAGACAGGAATAAGCTTAATTAAAATGCTTTTTTTCCCACCCTTTTTTTTCACCTTTTTTTTTCCTACAAATTGAAAATAGGTTGGCGTGACGTTGATGGAAGGCAGCCGAGGTTTGCCGGTCGTTTGGAACAATTGGATTCACTTTTTACTGACATAAAACGCCCGGAATACACCCAAGATACTCCAGCACTTCAGCGACGAAATCACAAAAAGAAGACAACGATAAAGCAACTTTTTACAGCAACTAGTAAATTCCAAAAGAGCTTGAGACGCGGTGTTTACCTTGCTTGTGTACTCTATCACGAGGACAAGGTATTAGTGACAAATGAGGACTTTTTGCCAGTGATTGAAGTGGATGAAACTTATCCAAGTTGTATTTACAATGATTGCTTTTGGCTAATGAAGGTGGCATGCACGTGGGAGGATGTGAAAATATTGAAACAAGATATGGAGAAGAGTCATAGTAGTTCCACGAATCATTTTCGTTTAAAATTATTACAAGCAGCAGCACAAATGCAAACAGCTCTGTGTATTCAGGACTTGGGACAAGTTTATCATAAGCCCATTAAAGATGTTCATGGTACACTTGTTTTATCCACAATAAACTATATCAAATCCCCAAAATTAGTGTCAGTGCTCAATAGTAAATGGCTGCCATTGAACAAAGTTAAGAAGAAAATTACCATTCATGAGGACAGCAATGTTGCTGATCTTCTCATGGTAAGCATCAAGGAGCAAATGGCTTATCATCAGCTGAGTAGTATTAAGCTCAGTAAAGGCCTCTACCTCGGCTACTTGAAGATGCAGAGTAGCGTTGATATGATACAACTAGTCGTACCGTCAAAATCTCCAAATTTCCTACCCCATTGCAAAGTACGTGACAATCCACACGTATCCGCTGAGGAGTGGGATTACATGAAGAAAATAACTCGCATACAAGCGCGCAATGATGATAAATCCACGGATAAGGTGAGAGATGAGGAGAAAGAGAATGATTATGATTATGATAATGATAGTGAATGGGGTAAGAATCAAGGTAATGAGCAGCAAAAACTTTTTGTCGATCTCGTATCAGCTACTGCTAGGCGTTTGTTCTCATACATGGAGGTGAGCCAGGAGGATTCATTGATTCACCGATTGTATGATGCCGAGGTGATTGAACTCACTAATGAGGTATCATTTCTCATTGTTGTACCACCAGCTGAAACGGCTTGTTCAGTGCCAGGCACAAGAGAAATTCTACAGCGCGATGATCTTCTATCATTGCCCATTCAAATATTTGAAATGGTGCATTTATATACTTATCAAAAGGACGTTAGTCACAGATATTCACGGCTCAGCTGTATACTTGAATTGGATACAGCTCAGGCGCAGCACAATCATCGCGAGGCATTTAGTGCAATGGAGGTTAGCATTGCCAAGGACAAATTAACAAGGCTGGAACAATTGCAAACGCAAATGAATGCAGTTTGGAAGGGCGCTAGGTGGTTGATTGATGTAATAACATTCGCCAGGGACCGGGGCTCGTCGCAGTATGGAGGTCTCGTGACAAATAATCCTCACACAGCGCCAGGATTACTCAGTCCACCAGGTGGTATTTCCATGCGTTATTTATTGAATATTGAGAGGTGTCATAATAAGACCAATGGCCTGAAGAGAAGTCTCCTTCAATTACCGCCACGTGATCCAAAATTAGTGAAGTCAAGTCCGGGTAGGGGCAGCTGGCCGGGGCCAAATATTTCAAGTTCCGCGACAAATTTATTGACCACTGAGTTTAGTAAGAGTGAGCAACAATTGCCTTGTGGAATACAGGTGGCTGAGGGTCAGTGTGGCAATCAAGCCCCTACGCGTCACCACCCAGAGGTCCTAACACCATCCATAATTGATGAAAGACACTCGAGAAAAGGCAGTGATACGTCCAATTATTCAACTGTTTCCGAGCCCGTTAGATCTAATCACCCCGCCTATGCATCATCATCAACTTTGGGCATTAGAGATGGTATGGTGACGAAATTATTTCCCCCATCTAAATCCGAGGATACCCTGTTACTTAGCCAGTACAGACACCCTTCTAAAAGCCGTGAATCGAGTCGATCAACAGTATCTATGTCTGTGTCAGACTCGACAAGTCCCCAGCTCATTAGTAAACCCATGTATGGTAATACATTGATCGGGCCAAATCAAGTGACATTAACTAATACAACGAGTTTATTGAGTGTGCATACAGCCACTAGTAATGCACGCAGTACCAATAGTTTGAATTCATTGAGTGATGATTATAGTGGTGAGCAGAGTACATCATCTGTGAGAATCAAAACCAAGAGCTCAAAGCCAAGTGCTAGTGTTGCATCAGTGGCAAGTTGTTCATTACCGGATTCCAATCAGAGTAATAATGATGATACCAAGGACCAAACAACAGTGCCACCTATGTCTGGTATATTGCAAGTATTTGCTGCTTATGAGACAGGTCTTGCTGCTGGTACTAGTCTTAAATTACATGTAACATTGAAAACAACTGCTAGGGAAGTGGTTGATCTAGTTGTTAAACAGCTAAACATGGCTGTTAGGCTCAAGGGACAGCAAGGACCAATTTACACGAGTGAGGAGTTGGCCAACTTCTGTCTAGTTGCAGTTATTGGTGCAAGGGAGAGATGCTTGAGGGATGATTTTAAACCACTTCAGCTGCAAAATCCATGGAAACAGGGGCGGCTCTATGTGAGACTGAAACAGGATGTACTAGCGGCATTGGAGCACAGCAGCAAACATACTGCTTATTTGTAGCAATGTAAATTTCAGTTTAGTACATTTATCGAGTCAATAATTATACAACTGCAATTATTAGTTGAATTTTATTATGTCAAATTTATGACATTACTTTGATTATTGAATTATTTATCAAATTACTAGAGTAATATTTTTTTTACTGTAGTCTCATTAATGTAGGCTAAGTGAGTTTTATTTCTCTTATTTTGATCTTCAGTATCAACATCAGTATCAATTTTTATATTGTAAATAAACCAATAATATCAATACTAATTAGAGAAAAGGTGATAAACACCAGGATCTCGAATGATCAATTGTTTTTTTTTTGGGGGGGTAATTCAATTACATGTGAGTAAATTATTGGGCCCGTAATGTAGAGATGAGATGGTAAATCATAGACTGCTGTAGGATAAATGAGAATCATCGATTCATGTATGTAATTGTAAGGAATTGAAAGTAACTGATATTGATGAGATGATTGAAAGAAAATTTTAATGGAAATAATTGTACAAAGTCCACACATCTGCACATTATTTTATAGGCCATTGTTGTTGTTTATGATTTATCAATAATTATTGAATTAACGGGTATAGTGACAAATTTAAGAGCGTATTGTAAATATTAAATATTGAGCTTTTATGTTTAGAAAATGAAAGTCTATTAAATTTTGACGATGAGGTGAAAAAAGAGGGGGAGGAAGGGGGAAAGAAAAATCGGTGTACGTGATAGAATTGTGTCCCACCAGCTTTTGGGGGTGATGATGAATTGTGGCAGATATGAGAGGTAATAGACGTCCATTGCGTGTTATTGATAGTTTAATATATGTCTATTTTCAAAGTCATAATTATCAATGAATAATTAATCAATGTGATATATCGATCGGGCATCGTCCGTAGTAAACGGGTGTTCACGAATTTAAACGTCCACCAATTTTAAATGCAACGCTCTCGTTGCACATATTAGAAAAGAAAAATTCGCGAAAAAAGAATAATAAATAAAAGTTAATATTAGTGAATTATTAACGGAAGATGTGAAAACAGTAAAAGAGAATGAAGGAACCACAAATGTACCTTAATGCAAAACAAAAAAATTAAGAAGAATCCGATGGCAGTGTGATCGAAATTTTGTCCATTCCAAGTCAAATACTTTTCTCATATTTTTATGTATGTAATCTGTATATATTGTATCAATGTATACAGATTTTTTTTAAGAGGGAACCAAAAACTCCAATTTCAGTCCAATTCACAGCAGTATGAATGCAACGATCACGTGACAAGCAGTCATAATGCGACGATTTTTGAAAAGGCTGTTTTTTTTTGTGTCTATCAGTGTTAAACATAAGATATTCAATGGCAAAAATGACAAACATAAGAAAATGCAAAAAAAAAATTACAAAAACGAAAAATTACACCTCTACGAATGAAATCCAAGTAACACCAATAATTACATCATCGAACGATAACTGGAAATTTAGTAAAAATTCAATTAACGATAAATAATACCTAAGTATAAAGAAAAATAAAAAATAGTGAGAATCGGCAAAAGATGAAAAAAATTATAATTTATTTTCATTTCAGAACAAGAAGAATGTAAGAAATGTTGAGATTGAATAAAACGTATACAACGTTTTAATTTGCATTCAATAATGATTGACACTGTCCATCTGCGCATCCTGCTGAAAAAAACAATTAAAAAATCGCCACTTGACAACATTGCCAACGCAATCGGGCATCGCAGGTTGTATCACGTGATATTCCTGACCTACAAGCCTGCTGACCCACTTGGGCTCCTCTCATCCCCTCTCCTCGCCCCTTCTCCACTCACTTTGCACTTACAATTTCCCCTACAATCACCATCCAAAAACATCCGAATTCCCCCCACCTCAATTGCCAATTAATTCCAAATATCGATCTCCATGAAGCACCATAAAGCATTCATAAAAGATTCAACGATATCGACAATGTAATTACGGCCAATGTAAATAAATTGCGGGGCCTACCCTCCCAAGAGGTCCGCCCATTTTTCATGTATTTCGTTATGTATTCTTTAGGTGTTTGTAAGTTTGCAAATACTCATAGACTTGAATCCGGAATAGCGATAAATTTCAATTTTTTTATGTGTATTTCGTTCGGGTAGCTGCTTAGACCGCGAACTCGCGATGCGCACATGGTTGTTATCAGGTCCCAATAGAGTACCGAATATAGACAATTTACCTGAGGGTCGGAGTGCAATTTGTTGCACAAAATTTGTTGGGTAAAAAATTGAAATTGCATCGTTGGAGCCGTATTTCGCTGAATCTATGAAATTTTTCTCTCACTGTATACATTGACCGTAATTACGTTAGAATTCACGTTGGTAGCGGTGGGGCTTGGCGAGAAAGGGGAATAGGCCGTGGAGGTCTCATGGACCGTGGACGGATACTGGGCCAGGTCATACCACCAAAGCGAACCACCGACAATGTTTTATATGCTATTGGGGCTGTCGTTGGCCGATCAGTTGGCCTGTGTTGTTCCGCGCAATAACATTACTGCACTTCTCTTATTCCCGCAACTCGTACAAATTATAAATTATCGCTCATCCATTAATTTGTAAAATATGTCAGAGGGCTGCAGATGGTGTCGCACATGTGGCCGCGATGGGAATAACGTTGCCCTGGACATTGGTCCATCAAGCTCATTCAATTCTAAGGCAATTCAAAATGTCAATAATAACGCTTGTGGATCAAGCCAATCAACTGGAGAATCGGGGAATTATGTTTACAGTGCAACATCCTCAGGAAGAAAGGTGCAGATACGTGCCAAAGTGCTATATGGCTCAGGCAAAGCAATAGCCAATCTCCAAGCTCGAGAGCGAGCTGCCAAACATTAATCATGACCAGGTGAGTCCCCTCTTTATTATTTTGACTTCTTAAGGTCTGGGATGATTAATGGGTGGATCGGTCTCTTATAGACCTTTTTTTTTAATGAGCGCCAAAAAAGGCATTCAGGTAGGTCAAGCTGATGTTTCTGCATTAAGGATTCGAGACGACGTAACTTTTGGGAATCTATTATGTCACTCAAGAATTACAGTTATGTGACTGTCAGTCTCATCGTTGTCATGTTACAATCAATTGACTAGTTTACGAGGCACTTTTTTTTCTATCGCAAAATTTTGTCACAATTTAAAACCGATTGACAACTCGATTTCTTTTGATATGGTGAAATTTTTTCTATATACAGTCCTCAGGAATGCGTATAAGTACTTCTATATGGCTAGTCCTGTCAAATATAGGTGGTCGTGAAAAAGGCCCACTTTGTCGGTATCAACAATTACGGATACGAAACAACATTGGGTCCATTCAACGACGTAGAGAGGAGGATGGGGTGTCTTGGTAACGGTGTGCGACAAAGTGGGCCCTTTTCATACGGACCGCCACATATGGAGTCTTGATGAAATCGATCAAATTCACGTTCTTCAGGAATTTCTGAAAGGTAGTAACACGTACAAAAAATGAATTCTGCTGTCAATCATCAATCATCAATCATTGCAAAAACCTAATGACCGTCACAATTTTTTGTACAACATAAAAAGCGTAGAACATTACACTGAGGCTGATGCTCTCTGATTGTCGACTAACGCCGATTATGATTCGGCAAATTTGGAATTACAAACCAATACCCACTTACCATCCATCGCGTTCAATACATTCTGCTGATAGCATAGGCACATTCATATTTTTGTTATATGACAGTTGATCATAGAATGGCCTGTCACGTGACGATCTCATTGCATGCTAATAAGTTGTCAGGTAAATGCTTTTTTCCCCCCATCCCTACTCTGGCTAGGACGGCAATGGGTGACTGAATCATCGGGCCAGCGACCCACCCAGTGGCCCCCAATCGACTCAACCAACGGTAACAGTAAAAAATCCACGAATGAAGCTAAGAGGCGTCAAGGTATCGCCTCCCCCGGAGGCAATATTCTGTATCCCAGTGTGAAAGAGGATAAGACGACTGGACTCGATTGAATATGAGTTAGTTTGTGCCATAACGTCGATCCTTTTCGTTCATTTTCAAAGCAGGACAGAAAGTAAAGGCACTTTTCAGGGGGGAAAAACAGATTTATCAACCTCATTGGGGTTCACTGAACGAATGCTATCGCACAATTTTCTGATACGATGTGGGACTTGAAGTAAGTTTTGTTTTTATGGCATCGGCTAGTGTGTATGTGATAAACGTTTTTTGTTTCCCCATGCCAATCAATTTACTTCGCGAGGATACCGTTAGTAACCGTTAGGATCTCTGTGCGTTTACTTGATCCTTTGTATTTGTGTTTGCGGGACACATTGAGTGAGTTGGGGAGGGAAAATAAAATAATTGGAGAACATTTTCTTTTAGATCTCTCATCAGGATACTCTTGGCTGGTGGTGTCATCGTCCAGCTGACCGGTCAATCGGTTCAAGAGATTGAAAATTGTACACGTGGGGCGACTATCGAGGACAATTCAGGATTGGAGGAGGATGTGGATTCAGCTAAAGAGTTTGGAATACGAGCGATGAATCAGCTTTACGATGTGGAAGAGCCAATGTTGTTTTCTAAGGGTAAGATCCTCATAATTTCGAATGGAGGCAAAGTATTACTTTCTAACTTTTGGGAATTTTATTGCTTGTTCTTAGGCTTATTTCTGGAGGAGCATCCAGCCAAATATGTCGCTGCATTCAATCGCCAGACCGAGGAGGCAAAGCACTTAGCAAAAGTGGCGTATGCAGCGCTTAAAGGCTCGACTAAACTCGCTGAGAAGTATGTTAATGCAATGAACACGAGTATTAATTAAATCATATATTGCGGCGTGAAGAACGTGGATGGCCAGTCAATTTTTTTGCGTGAAGAATAAGAAGCGATGGTTGCGATGGGAAGGGTTTGCATAATGTTAAATCGTCCGGCTTATCCGGCATTGGAAATTTTAGTATAATCCCTATCCTACCGGTCGACCGGTAATGCCGGAAACGTGCTAGACTTACCGATCCCCCGTCTCACCTCATGTACAACTAGCAACTTTAGAATTAATTATCGAGTAGTTCAGTCGACTATGTAGCTTCATATTTTGCACATTACTTATGAATGTATCGAACAGCGGATTAAAAAAATTTGGACGACCCGGCTGCTTTTTTTCATCGCTGTTCATGATGATGAATTTTTAATTCGATAACGGCACTTTTTTCCAGATATGCAAATGTGACGGATCCAGTAACAAGTCAACTTATGAGAGATGCAGCGGACACCTGGAATTCACAGAGGGCTGGATTTCGGGAGCGCTGTCCCAGGAGCGATCAGCCAAATTGCTCACCAGCCAGTCGAAAATATCGAACTGCCGATGGTAGTTGCAATAATCTGGAACACTTGTGGTGGGGCTCGGCCATGTCCACAATGCAGAGGTATTATTAAAATCTTTTTTTTTTTCACGGTGAAGGGAATTCTTTCGGAGAGTAAAAACCAGTGGTTTATGAAGATTTTTAGATCCAGTTTATGGTGATGGAATTGAGTCCATAAGGAGATCACGGAGAACCGGACGACCGCTGCCGAGTCCACGCGATATTTCTGTCTTGATACATGAGGATAGGAATGTTCCATTGGCTTCGGTCACGCATATGCTAATGCAGTGGGGACAGTTCGTCGATCATGATGTCACTGGTAATAATCTTTATGATTGGAAGGTGACAATCGATTGAATGATTGGGTAAATGGGTAGATGGGTAGTAAATATAGTTTTTTTTTTTTTTATTTCAAATGCGCTTATATCACAGAATAGCTAGCTTAAAGGTACCGAAGCTATATAAGGCGAATTATCTACAATTTGTTTCGATTACTCTCAAATGCTTCGAATTTTTTTTTTTTTAGTTTAGTGCTCGATAATATCAGAAAACTTAACACCTAGCCTAAGGAATTCAATCCAATTTTTCCGTTGAACAATTTGCAATTTGCCAGAAACACCTGGAATCCCTTCAAAAAGTTGAATCGCTTTTGATGGTTTCTCCGGGATTTACAGAGTTGATCTCGCAAAGGGGTTCTAACTTTATAGTCCAATATATCCTGGAGATATTCCGGAAGTGACACAAAGATTTACGTAATAACGTGGGGCATGGCCGTTTTTAAATGAAAACATTACCATTTGGTCTTATCATTCTCATGGTAACGTGAAAATCTTGCGGAAATAAGGGGACTTAAATGAAAAATAATGGTGTTGACTGAATCTTTAAATGATATGACGTTTCGGTGAAATATTTGAGCTCCATTGCATTCTTATTTTGATGAATGTAGTGTAATATTAATTATAGCGGAAGATTTTTTTTTCTAATTTGCCTTTAAAGCTATACGTTTTTTAAGGTAAATCCGGAGTGTCCAAAAAAACGGAAGAATTTTCTGGACAATACCTAAAAACGGAGCAGTTCTATGACTGGTTTTGGGTAATTGTAGAAGAAAAAGTTGGTGATGTAGATCACCCCCCCCCCCCACACACACACACATTTGATCGGAGCTTCAGTGTAGTGCAGATAGAATATCTGTCTACTACTATAAAGGTCCTGGGTTCGACACGTGGTGTGGGGAGGGAGTTGGCCCCCCGCCATCGTAGGATGGGGGTTTCCGGAGGTTTACCCTGTGTGGAGAGATACGATGGCGTAAATGTCTCGTGTCGGCTCCAGCCGCATGGATGGGTGTCCAGTACTCCCTTTCGATGGAGTTCTCTTGAGCTCAAGAGCAGTTCCCGTGGGGAGTAAAGCAGGTAATAAACCGAGGGTCGGCGGTAAAAAAAAGCACAGACATGCAGTTCGGTTATGGTAGCGGTAAACTCCTGCATACTGCGTTAGAGGTCCTCGGTTCGCAGTCGGCCTCCGGCAAACATTTTTTTGACACTGCGCGTGGGCAGGGTTTCACGCACGCGCAGCGTACGGGAACCATTGCTTTGCGCACAGTATGTCAAAAAATATTGTTCGACACACGAACAGAAGTAACTTTTCCGGCGACTGTGAGTTTGCAAGACGAGTCGAAGGCGAGTTAGAAATGTACTATTTCCAATGAATTTTCCCATGGGTTAAGACCTATACCTGGAACACTCCATGCGTGCTATCCGCGGCACCCGTGGGAGGAGATCGGTAAACCGGACGGGAACCCAATCCGTCGGGGGCGTCATATATCATATTATAGAGATTTTCCGACTGTCTCACTCCATCATTACGAAATACGATAGCTTGAATAGCGGATGTTGCCCGCAGTCCCATTGAGTGGGCACTCGTCTCCTTAGTATTCCCCACAAAGCGGAGTCACCGGGGGGGGGGGGGGGTACCATTATATCGAAGGGTAGGCAAAGAACACACATACACACACGTATATGCAACAATTGTCGAGGAACATCATATACTTATAAATGTGCATACCTGGATGTAAACAAATTTGCTTTCGGTGCTCATCGTACTAACTTACCGTAATGCATTATTTAACTCATAAGCGTGGGACAACTTATCCAACTTCATGAAACGTCATATCATGGGAGAGTTTGATCAAAGGCATTATCATTTCCTTAAATACATCGGCCCAGAAGAAAAGAAAATTACTTTAGCTTGCTCATAATTATTTATGTCATTTTTTATATTGCATTTAGACATTTTAGTTTAGAGTATTTCAGTGCAATTTACAGAATTTTCTCCTGGCACTGTTCGGCTTAAATAAAGAGAAAGTAATTCGAAAAATTGGGGGTGTACCATAATTTGTGGGAAAACTTCAAGGAATAATTTGGCGAAAATGAACCTCCAAGATATCACTGGCAGTTGGTTCATTATCAAAATTGACGTTTGAGGGTATTTCAAGTTTTTGCGTTGTTGACCGAAACAGAATTGCAGAATATTTCAGTTTTCGTGAAACATTTTTAATTACGTACTAAACAAACTCCCGGCAATTTTCTTTCCATCCTAGTGAACACAAACCTAAAAAATAACTATCAACCAAGCTTCCAGAAGTCGGCAATTTCCGCGATTTTATTAAACTTCCACACAAGCGAGCGTGTCAAATTTTTTGAATTACAATTCAGTTCTCTATCAAAAATTTCACATATTCCACATTTTTTCGTGATTTCAGAATGCAAATATCTCTGATTTTTTTTTCTACCTTTTCGCAAGCTCATTACATCCTAAAATCAGGTTCGGATGAAGACACTGGACCCACATATATAGTGCAAAAAATTGCAATTTCGCGAGTTAAAATATGAATTTTTTATGTGCTGCATATCTCAAACATGATATGGACCACATTCCAATTTTTGTAATCGCTTCCGAATGGACCCCATAAAAAAAATTAATTCAATATTGGACTCACATGTGACATGTCTTACATATATCACTAGTGACGTAATATGCCAAAACGCTCGAAAATATCAAGTATGAATTTTCTCGAGAAACTGCCACCTGCAATCTTCCTTCAACATCATTCAAATAATAATAATAACAATAATAGTGAACTTGTGCTATAAAATTTTCTCCGATACGCGTGAACATGTAATAAAATTTGCCCGAGTATTTCGCGAAATGCTCAGCGCGCACTTGAGAACTACTTTCTTATATTTTCTCCATAAAAGAAAAAAAATCCAGTATATGAATACTAAACGAGAATCCCGGGATCAGCATAAACTCTAATATTTTCCCACCGCCACTTTGTAAAAGGAGTTAAATATTTCAGCTGCTGCCCAGAGCCGAGGCTTCAATGGCACATTCCCGCAATGCTGTAGGAATCGCGGAGCTGAATTCCAGCCACCGGAATTCATGGTACTCAAGCAATTACCGAATAATCATTGGTGGTTACATTGTAAAAGGGAGATGGGAAATTTCAAGGACAATATTACCTGAATTATCAGAAATGTGAAAATTCATTCTATTGAAGGGGGAAAAGATTTCTCAGCTAGATTTCAAAGCCACTATGAGGCATCAGGAAGAATTCATCAATATCAACTCTTCGTTGCTCGCTCAATTTTGACTGATGTTGTTTTTCGCGGCGCGGTGCCGCAGTGTGAAATTACCAATGATGATATCAGGAGATGCGGTAGTGTCTCTTCGCCAAGCGCGTAGCCCTTCAAATTTCCACCTCCACCTTACCGCCACTGACTTTTCCACGACACGTGACCTGCTGCGCACGCGCATCTCCTTCTTCCGCCGCACTGATTGGTGTGGCGTTGGCTTCGGTCTTACGGTCTACGCGGTATCGATCATATCGAGACATCATCGAGATTTTCGACAGTTTTTCTTGTATCTCCTCTCTACTTTAGGAACGGCCTACCGCATTATTGTTACCGACGGCAATGGCCGTGTGTTAGAGCGCTGGTCTTTGGTACATGAGGCCCGCAAGAATTGAAGCTAGCCCTCATCTCTACTACTCCTAAACGCCTACCTGCCGAGGCCGACGTAATCGCCGAGTGATTTCGCCCTAATTTACAGTATTCAATCGAATTTCGACAGGCAATTTCGTATATACTTGTTAGCACATATTATGTAATAGTTAACCACGTGTCTCGAATTTAATGTAGTGCAAATCAAGGTCCGCGACACGGGGAGTCCCCTTGCGGTACACAGAGTGGAATTTTCCAGGCTCTAAACTCATGCGGATTCATCGTCGAGCGGGAGTTTCGTAAAAGAAACGGCTGTACACATTGAAGTTGATTTTCCTCCAATTGCTGGATGAACCAAACAATATAGTCGCCATTGGGTATTGTGGTCATTGGTTCAAACCGTATGAATGCTCGACAGTTTGGGAAAAAGTCGGTTTCTGTTAGCACCGCCGCGGGAGCGGTCGCAGGACGGTCCAGTTGAACCGTGGTCAAAAATTGAGCTTTGAGGCCCAACGTCATCTTCAGGTTTTACGAAGTCTTCAGGGGCAACAGTTTATATAATAAAATATAAAAATATTTGCAATCCAATTTCTTTTAGCGCGTAGGCGAGTAATGAAGGGTTGAGCAGAAACATCTGACATAACTCTCTAGTGTTCTAAAAATTTTAAAATAGTTGAAAATTCAGGTCTGGGGTCAAGGAATAAATTGATACCAGTGCTACCTGGAAATTCTAATAAAAATGGGACCGGTACTTTCGGTACTTGATTCGCAAAATTTTAGACAAAAAGTTTTCTAAATGTAAAGGTTTGTCATAATGTAATGATGATAGTGATGGAATTTCAGCATCCCGATTGCCTCCCCATAATAGTCAATCCGCAAGACAGATTCTTCGGCAGACAAGGGGTAAGATGCTTGGAATTTGTGAGAAGTGGACCAGCGCCTCGGGAAAATTGTGGCTTCGGGCCACGAGAGCAATTGTCTCAAGTCACAAGTTTTCTAGATGCATCGATGGTCTACAGTAACAATGTGGTGCACAGCGACAGCCTGAGGATATTCCGAAACGGTAAATAAAATCCATTTTATTCTCCACCCGCACTGTTCAATGACTAGGATAATTGATTTGCTAAATCCACGTGTTCGATAAAAACAAAAAAAAAAAAGCTGATAAGTCTTTTATCAACGATAAAAATTTTCATGAAAACTTTACTCATTTCAGTTGCGCGTTTAATCTAGGGCTTTTTTTATTATGCACGAACATGCTGCCCTGATTGAGTGAAGCAATTTATTTGAATTAACAAAAGGTCTTTTCTATTTTTCAAAACGATTTCGTTCGTTGATTCATTATAACATTTATCCAGCAATTTGGACAAATTGATTTTCAGAGCTTCCCACAGTGGAAAATAGGTTTCGATTTTACGAACCTTTCAGAGAAAATTTATTTTTAATTACCTCAAACCCATGGCAGTTTTCCAAAATATTTTTCCTAATTTTTTTCAAAGATATGTATCGAATATATATATATATATATATATGTATACAATCCCTAAGGCGCGCTCCGTCTTCGATGTTTATCGCCGCCATTTTGTAGCGGGAATAAAAGAAAATGAGGAGGGCGCGCAAGTAAAACAAAGTCCAAAATGCGGGAAACGATTTGCTCCATGAATTCTCCGTTAATGTAGCACGACAATATCTACAAGATACCTAAAAAAAACATTCATTTCATACTCAGCGAATGACATGAGTTGCGCATGCGCTAACCAATACAAGTAATTGAAAAAAATTGCTGAACATGCGAAGCGGTCGACAGAACTGGGCGCCGCCATCTTGTTTCGTATGGACCCCCTCTCCTGTGCTGCGCACGCGCACTTCCTTTCTCCGCGCACGGGCTGGTGGCGCGTCGGTTTCGGCCTTACGCTTTTCGATAATTCCGATATATGTCGATAGTTTCTTTCCTTTCTCCTTTTTACTATAAGAAGATCCTTGATATTTTCTCATATTGATTCAACTGAGGATTCATGGAACACAGTTTTCCTCAGATATCGATTATGTTAACTTCAAAAAATTTATTTGACTTACATAGTTTGTACTATTAGTATGCTCATAAGTGAAAGCACTTGTAAATACATTGCATGAAAGCAAAAAAAATCAAAAATAAATAAACAAAAACAAATAATCAAGCTATGAAAAGGGGATTCACGTGCGACTGCTTCATTTATATTGAAAATCATTTCGTTGATTACCGAAACGTGAAATTTATCTCGCAATTTGAGCAGATTGATTTTCAAATTTCCCACATGACCTTCTGACGAAAATAATTTGCCATTTTATGAACTCTTGATAGGAAGCACCACAAATTGAATATCTCAAATTCGGATGAATCATTTATTCGAATTAAAAAATCTCATTTATGTTCTGAAAGCATATCACCCGTGGAATAAATATGAAATTTATCTGTCAATTCAACGGAATTGACTTTCAGAATTTTGCAACGGTAATTCTGGGAAATAATTTTTCATTCTACGGGTCTTTGGTGTATCGCCCCCCCCCCTCCCCCGCCCCAATTTAATATCGACAATTTGTGGAAATTATTTGTTCTCTTCATCTAATAAAATTATTCAACTTTGAAAATACCTCCATTTGCAGATTGAATATAAAATTCACGCGTCAATGTGACAAAATTAATTTTTCAGAGGTCAATTGGGGGGGGGGGGGGGGGGAGTAATGATAGGAAGCATATTGCCTGGAAATTGTAAATGGTCCATTGGAGTAAAAAATCACTTATAATTTCGGAAACCATATCGTGCGTTTATTGAAATTGATCTGTTCAACAAAAAGTATCTTCTCCGTCAATTGCGGTATTTCAAAAAGTGAAGTATATACTAAATATTTCGTCAGAAATAACAATTATTTTTAACGCAATATCAAACTCGATCATTCCAATTTGCCAAAAGTCAATTCAGCCGGGGGGGGGGGGGGGGGGGGGCTAAATAATTTTCGATTTTACAAAGCTTTGACAGAAAATATATTCGCCGGAAATTTCGTATCTGAAACTCAGATAAATGATTTATATGGCACAGGAAATGGTAGACTTTCTGACTCTAAAGTCAGGAATGCAATATAAAGAGTTTTCAATTTCTTTGCCCTAAGGTCTTTTGCAGTACGGGAAAATACAGTCGCGCAAGCCACTGCTGCCAAAAGGTGAGCCAGATGACCTATGTAGTGCTGGTTCATTATCAACAAATTGCTTTAGAGCTGGTGATGCGCGTTTGAGTGAACAGCCAGCGCTCACATCGCTACATGTAGTTTTTCTCCGTCTGCATAATAGGATAGCAACGGAATTGGCTGCACTGAATTCCCACTGGAGTGATGAAAAACTATTCCAGGAGAGTCGTAAAATAGTTGGTGCACTGATGCAGCACATCACATATAGGGAATATCTGCCCATTGTCCTTGGTAAATGGCCAAGCTGTTTAGTTTATGCCTTAATTTAATCACCATATATTTGAATAATCACTGATGATTGTTTTGTCAATTCAAGGTCCCGAGGTCACGAGAATTTTTGATCTTGAAGTGAGGAGAGACGGATATTATATGGGATATGATACGACGGTTAATCCTAACATAGCCAATTCATTTTCCGCCGCGGCTTATCGATTTGGACACTCTTTGGTGCAGCCTGGTTTCGCCCGATGCGACAGGGATCATCGGGTTTTGTTCGACAGTAAGTTATGCAATGATTAACAATTCAATGTACTAAAATTGGGTAGGTGCCGATGGATATTAAATATTAAGGGTGATTCTATTAACCGGGAATTTTGGTTTCACGCTCTGCATGAAGTGGCGCTTCACCCACGCTCCGTAAAAATATTGTTTGTAATTTGTGCGTGAAGATTTAAACGATCACCGGGAGCCAGAACCCTAAAAGAAAAAGGAATTTCAGATTCATCTCGAGGCCGAATTGGTTTCGAGAAAAATTACACGGTTCAATCTCAAACCAAATCTTGCTCAAATAATCTTTAACAACATCGTTGTTCTAATCATTTATTAAAAGGAATTTGAGTTTTCAAGCGTCTGAAAAAGGCACTCTTGAGCGGAAATTATAAATCCCAAAGTTTTTTTATCTGACTCCCATAGGTCGCACGAATTCAGCTCACGACTTTCGGTAGATTTTTGATTAACTTTCGAGTCCGCATGGATGGTAATTATTTTATCTTTTAAGTAGATTTTTTTAGAAAAAAAAAACGCCCGCTGCACTCGTTGATTATTCTCATGAATATTCAGGGAGGAAATCTGACGTATGGCAGAAATGCGTGCGACGGTACTCTCGCTGAGGGCGTCACCAAACTAGGGCATTCCTTCAGCGACAGATATCTCTGTAGATAATCGAAATGAGCCAACAATACCCAAGTGCAAGTGTGTTGAGTTCACGTAGGAAAAATGTGACATTTCTGTTTCTATATCAATGGTATACGATAAAACTTTATTTCGCAAAGTGCACTGTTCAGAACGTTTAATTTCACCACTTGAGCGGTTGGAAAAATTCAATAAGAAAAGCTCCAGGAGATGTTACCAGAGTTTTTATTTCCTTTAGGACACATTATCAATATCCCTATTTTGCCGGTGCAATTATTTTTCAACATTGTTTTTTCTTTATGGAAGAATGTTCAGCTCGTGAAATATTCAGCATAAAAAAATTCGGGGGCTGCATTACAAATTTCATAACAATTTCATCTCAAAGATTCATGAGAGTGGTTCCTTAAGACACAAAAAAATCCACTTTTAATGTGTATCATCCAGGTCATCGTGGGGTCAATTCTGTGGTGGAAAATTCAAAAAATGAATTAAAATGAAAGAGATATCCACAGATGATTCATTTAAAATTAATATGAGTATAACACATTTGAGTATCAATATCAATGTTTCATGGAAAAAGCTGCATTTGCTTATGTACTCACAGTCCATTTATCCTCGAACCTAATCCAACCAAAAATGATATTACTAATGAAAGCTATAATGAATATCTCATCATGCTCGTGCACGTGGAGCTAGATATTATGCACGAACCGCAACTAATAATGTTTCCATTTTGCTCTCCAGCAGCGACAGACCTTTAAGGCTATTAAACCAGAAATTCTATGAAATTCCCCCCCCCCCCCCCCACCCCACTAATCCCCAATATTTTCAGTCCTTCCTGCTCCGAAGGGATCTCCCGATAAAAAGGACAAATGGCAATGGCATTGATTCACCATAATGGGAAGTCGTTCGTTTCGATCCTCATAGATACCCATTATCCTTCTGAAACCTCATATGAACGTAAATTGAATTGGCTCAATTGTTCTTCCCCAATTTAATCTCCAAGACCGTCCAGATTTGCTGGAAAATTCCACATATCGTAATTGCTGACATCAAACTCTATTTCATGTTTCAATGGCGGGAAAAATCTTTGCCAAGTGTTTTTTTTTTGCGGTAAAAGTGATTTTCAAAGCAAGTTAAATCTCGGCCAGCTTTCTCAGATTTCGGAGATTTTTTTGCAAATTGACTTGGCCGATACGCTGCCGCGTATCTCGATATTACTCTATTTCTCGATTGCAATGAAAATTGGTTCAAGGAAATTATAGATTCTCTCGCTGAAAATTAATCTGATTACGCGGAGAGTGAATTCCCTCAAAAATTAGTGTACCTTCTTACCAACGCATGGGTGTTCTAAAATGTGGAATGCTCTCAACATAAATTCAAGCCCGACTATCAGAAATCTGTGTAGAGTCATTTGTTGTGCCCATAATGTAAGAAGAATCGTTCACCTCCGTTTACCAGAGCTGAAAAATAGAAATCGTATCATTAAAATTACATTATTAAAGTTCTATAATAAGAAATCCGGAACGCTTTCGATAGTGACAGACGATGGAATTTCGTCTCAAAATTTGGCTCTCTCCACCGCCTAATGAACAAACATTGCTATGAGCGGCGTACCGCTAGCGCATATCCATCCTATAGTGCAAGCAAATCCATCATATTCCCTCGTTCTCATCCTTCACGACGTTATTGCATCAATTTCCTCGAGATAACTCCTAAGCTCTCATCTCCGTTTTTATCTCCTCTTCCTCGCTGCATTCCCGGAGTAATTTTTCCTCTTTCTGCTACTTCTTCGGTTATTAAGAGCCCCAGCAGCATTGTCTCCCAATTGTTCTTCTTTCGTATTATTCTGAATTGCAGCTAACATCTTGCAAATTTTCTGAAAATAATAATTCCCCTTTTATTTGCCTTCATCTGTTTTGCTCGTTTTGCTCTGGAATTTTTTCTTCAATGAGTCTTTCTTTTTTCACCGCCTTTTGCTATTTTTGCCAACAAGCATAAACGTTATTGGACCAATGTCGTTAGGAAGGTGTTCAATATAATTTGACTCATCAATTTTCATAGTAAAAATATGTAAGATAATTGGACTCGAAACTATAGTTGTGCATACTTTTACATTGCATACTTTTCCTCGAATTATTCGTAACGCACCGAAGTGCCCTAACGGTCAGAGCTGTGAATGTAAAATTTTGCACGAATAGTTAAAATGGCTTTTATTGCACAGGTACAATTCAGAGGACAATCCCTTCCGAGGTTGAGTACATTGATTCGGCATCCAATGGGTCCCAACAAGCTAAAATTTAAAGGTTCATGTGTTCCACCTGACCCATACATAGATATAGTACATTTGGTTGCGACTTGACATTTGACACATGTCAAAAACTATTCATATAAACTTCATATACGGACAATCCTAATCAAGAAGAACTTATCTAGCCCCTAAAAACCGTCCACATACAATCCACAACTACCCTAATTGTTCCTCTGCTTATCAATTCCAGATATTACGATTCACGGAGAATTCAGTAATCGCGTGGATCTTCAAAGTATCGGCTCAGTGGATCGCATCCTCCTCGGACTAGTGAATCAGCCAGCTCAAAGACGAGACGAATTCATAACGGAGGAATTGACCAACCACCTCTTCCAGATTCCCGGTTTCTCATTTGGCATGGACCTGGCCTCAATAAATATTCAACGTGGCAGAGATCACGGTTTGCCCCCCTACGTCGATTGGCGCGAGCCCTGCGGCATATCCCCCGTCAAAACATGGAAAGATTTGGAGCGCGTCACATCACTCCAAGTGGCTCGAAATTTCCGTAGACTTTACGAAACAATTGAGGACATTGACCTCTACTCAGCGGGCTTAGCCGAGAAGCCAGTGATTGGCGGTCTAGTGGGTCCAACATTCGCTTGTATAATAGCCCAGCAGTTCAGCAATTTACGCAAGGGCGATCGATTCTGGTACGAAAATTCTCATCCAGAAAATGCCTTCAGCCCATCCCAATTGGACGCAATTCGCCGAGTGTCATTGGCTAAAATCCTGTGCAAAACATTAGACAATATCGACACGATTCAACCGTTCGTCTTCCTAACACCTGATAATCTACGAAATAGTAGGCTGTCTTGCAATGACGGCAGACTGGGTCAGTTGGATCTGAGATCATGGAAGGACAGTAGAACCAAAAGCGATGACTTCCAGGACACCTTGAAGACCCACAACAGCTTAACCACCGAGGACACCCTGAAATCTCCTCCAAAACACCAGCCGATTGTCACCGAAGCCAAGATGCTCCCCTGGCAAAAATTCAAACCCGTTAGAACTAACGTCAATCAGAAAAATCGTATAGTTGTAAAACGTCCTTTATTTTCCCAAGATAATGTGACAATAGTAGTACAGAACCACGCAGTAAATTCCCCAGTATTTGTTACCGATTCACTTTACAATTCCCACGTAGAAGGACAGTTGCCTTCGAAGCCACCGTCAAAGCGCCCATTATCTCATTTGCCACAAATTAATTATCCTGGAAGCCATTCTTCATTAACGCTGGATCATCAGAGTAATTATCCCTTTTCGGAAGTGGAAAGTGGGGGATTTCCTGGTGCACACAGACCTCCCTACACTTCTGCCACACCCAATGGTGTTAATTCTGCTTATCAAAGTGGTGGGGATATATTACTTGGTGGCAGTGGCTTTGGGTATAACACGGGTCATTCCCCACCTGTCGGTGTTCATGATTACACGGGGAGTGGGGAATCTTATGTGGGTCAACATGTGCCTCACGTACCGAGTTATCCCGCTGGAACCAGGCCCTATGTGTCCTCTTACTCGGGTTATCATTCTCATGGGGCTGATCCTGATAATCCAAACAATCCTAATCCTGGAAAAGTGTCATCAACATCAAGACCCAGTGCTTATGTTCCACAGCAAGTGCAATATCCGAGCCACAGCTATCATCAGGATCAGCGCCCTTACGATTGGTTGAAGCCAGTCTACCATCAAAATTATCCGGACTTCATTCCTAGCGCTGGTTATGACATGAGGGCCAACGTGGGTACCGTTGGTGATAAACAAGCGAGTGAGGATATCAATTATGATCTGCCAAAACCATTTGGGAGTCGTTTGAACGCGAAAAGCGGAGGTGTGGAGGTTAACGATGACAAGGAAACTAATCATAAGAATAGCTCGGGCTTTACCAAAATGGTGAGAGATACTGCTGATGAACTTCCCAGGCCTATCAGAAGGTCATGAGGAATGTAGAGCTAGTTCGTATCAATTAGCCTAATTAACATGTCGGTTAGACTTAGTTTGATATCCTGTTGGCCCGAAAGCACGATGTGAAGAACAAGAAAACAGATGCTCAAGTTTGTAATGAAAGCACATCATTACTAACAAGATGGAGGGAATTGCCGAAAGCTCTTTGGGAGATTAAGATTGATGGTTTCAAGCAATGTGGAACTTCATGGGCACTTTTGGGGACCATCCCGAAAGGTCACAACGCATTGGAATCTTGAAATAACTGTTTAATCGTCGAAAGCTATTGATATTACTGAATGATCTAAGTTGTTAATTGATTACGTTTAACTTATCGAATTCAACTCCATTTTTAGGTAATAATTTAAGTGACCTTGAAACCTGTCATTGAATCTTTTAATATTTCTGTACTGTACCATTTTTGGATGAAACGTTTCCTGAACTTGCAGAAAAAATATCATTTTTAGGAACTAAAATCCTGGACAGAATGCAACCAAAAAAATTCAAAATTTTCCTTAACTCCGCCGCAAAATTTCTGAAAAAGATGTGACAATAAGTTTATAAAATACATGTTAAACAATTATCACGTACGAAACTTGGTTGGAAGAGAATTTGATGAAAACTCCACTTATGTTTCTTAACATTGACCCATAAAACGATTTGTAATTAATCAATTAATCCGAACCATTTTCATTACAAAAAAAAGTTATCATTTTGTTCATAAAACGAATGAAGTGGACTTCCTAAAGTTCCTGAAAAACTGTTCTAACTTAACGATGTAAAGAGGAAAACGAAGGAAAGCAAAAAGGAAATTGGGTCAATGGGATATCGAATGCCCTGAACTCATACTCAACAACTGCACAAGTAGATTTTGTAACACTCATTAAATGGAAACTACTGTAACGTATGATGTAAACTAATAAATTATTTAAAGAAAGTTTCTTCATTATTACAAAAAATCCAATAACCTGCAAGCCCCCCCCCCCCCCCCCCCCCCACCCAAAAAACGCGGATTTTCCACCTACCTGGTTCACAACAAAACCAAGTGAAATCAAAATTGAGTCTAGCTCCCACGCATGCTCACCCCCACCACCTCGCCAATCGAATTCGCATCCTATTCGAGTGTGAAGCGCCCCACAGTGGCAGCGCATCAAGTTGCACTAAAATCATAACAGAAAAAGCGTGAGAGAGAGAAAGAAACTAATTGTCCAGCCGAGTTCATTGGCAAGGGTGAGAAAAGGACAGTAAATGTGACTCACGTTGAGAAGTGCACGAGACAAGATGAAACACCCATGTCAGTTCACTCATACTATTACTGTGCGTTAACCCCACTCAGCTCAATACAATGAGCCTAAGAGAATAAAATATAGAAATACAGAGTAAACGCGGGGGGAAAATACAGTTACACTGTGGGGCGCTCATACACTGACAGTACTCACCAATACGTACGTGCCAAGACCGGAAGTCGTGCTGATGTGTTGGTGCTGTAGCTTGCTGCTGTCTGGCTTTTTTTATCGTTAGTTTGACTCAGTTGACGGCTGTCCACGGTTGCAGGCGGGTGTAAGGTTGTGTTCGGCTTGTGGCGCGTCTTCGTGCGCCCGAGCCCTGCACATAAAACAAACAAGAGATAGAAAAAATAACAACATGCCAATTAAAAAAATGGGGCTGTTTAAATATCCTGGTATCATTTTATTATTTTGTGGTGTTTTGTTACCAAAAATTGTGCTCAGTGAAGATGATCTTGCGACTAAGATGCGCGCTATGAGCAAGGACTTGGATCGTCAATTGCAGGAGATTATGGCATCGCAGGCGGTTGAATTTTCAGTTGTCAATACAACTGGATTGCCATACAATGCATCAACTAAGTTCAATCCCAAGGGCATGGGACAGCTGTACAATGTGACTAATTTTTTTATTGACATTGTACAATCCAAGCAGGCTTATCCCGAAGGTATGTTTGATTTTTTTTTTTATTAGTTTATAATTTGGGGTAAGGAATGGTTTCTAAATGGGAAAATTGTGATGGACCACCTGGGTACGCCCTGCAAAATCTTGCATAAATTCACAGAAACAATGACAATTTTCCCCCTCATAGGGACTTAAATTAAAATGGCCGACGTGTGAGCGGATGAATGGGCTACAGTGGTGTTGGTAAACATTAGGGGGGGATTTATGTTTTTTAATTGCTATTTAGGGAACTTAATTCGGCCCCACGGAGTCTCTGGTAACTCCATTTTTAGATGACTTTTTTTCATTTTTTTTCTCATTGTCCCCAGGGAGAAAGCGGATTGACTCAAGTCTCATTCTGGTTATGGAAAATTAGAACGGTAATCCGGGTTTATCGATCGCCAGATGCACTTTAAAGTTTAAACGTTTATCTTATCATGATGGACAGCTGAATGTTACGGGGCATAATATTAGATGTTAGACAATTGATGTGGGTAAATATTGAACGACGGATAAGAATAGAGATATTGGCGCACTTCTTCTTGGGATTTGCATAATTTATGGAATTCAATGGAGTTTTATCAGTTAATTGGGGGAATTGGGATGTTTGTTAGACCGAGCCACCTGATGACAATGATGAGACATAATCTAGTGCGGAAGTTGTCGCTTATCTCTTACTCTACGCGCAAGAAACGATTCATTCTAGCTTATACAATATCCATTGATTGTCGAGATAATGCAACTCCAAGAATTGATGATGATCTGATTACAGGATTGATTACGGTGAATAATGGTGGATTGGAGTTTGCTGATCCTGCTAAAGAATGGAAAATTATTGTGACTCATTATGGGGGTCTGGCAGGACTCGCTGTTGCCGGCCTCATATTTGCCGCAATACTACCATGTGTTGGACTGTTTTTCTGCTGTTGCCGTTGTGCTGGACACTGTGGTGCTAGGAGCCAACCCTTTGACAAAAAACATGATCACTGCCGAAAAGTCTTTCTCAGTTTTATTCTCATCTGCGTCGCAACAATCATACTGTAATTATTTGATTTTTTTTTACGATGACTTTAAGCTCATACAATTCTGCTTCAACCTGAGTTGGAAATAATTCAATATTTTCAATGATTACAAACTCCTATGGCTCTTGTATGCATTATTTTAATTCAGGTTTTGCATATTGGGATGTTAATTGTGATTTTCATAAATCGTGATTCTTCATTTGCATAAATATTGCGAGAGCACAATTAGCATGTGCCAATACTTTCGCAGATGATTTTTCTAGATATACGTATCCCTCACGAACATCTGAAATTAAGTGTAATAGAGCTAACGTAGGCAGTTTCTACTCATTTGAATCATTAACTATTTGACTGGCTTGGCGTCTTTCAATGCGCTTTATTTTTCTCAGCGTTCTTACTCTGACACAGCAAGACGTAGTTTATTTTGAGTTTTTTCAATCATATTTACCTTTATTTTTTATTATATTGACAATTATAACTTAACCTGTAACGGTCTTTATTGTAAGAAAGTCCTTACAGTTGACCATCGTCCGAGGGCCTTCAGCCAAAAATAATGAAAGTATTTAGCTTTATAACTGTACAAATCTTAAATTTTAGTATGGCTTAAACTTTAGTACTTCTCGTACGTAAAACGAAAGTTCGTGAATCTGATGGAGAAATTGTAACGGAGATAAGGGATAATTCGGATGAGAAAGATCGAGCAATTACAAAACTTTTGACAACAATTGTCTTCACTTCTCATTATCACCCAACAATTACACCGTGGAGAATACCTGAAATTTTGCTGGAAGTGAACATTGTTGATTACAAACACATGTTTAGTTGTGCTAAAGACATTACTATTTCCTGTCGAAACCAGCAATTGCATTGTTTGCATTTGTATGTCTATATTGACATTAAAAAGTTCGTTATACGCAGCTCAAATATCGAGTGAGTTGCTGCACATATAGAGATTCCTGGATCGCAAAATTGCAGTTATAAATTGAGATTTTATCAGTCATTCGATGCAGTAGATTATTACGTTTCGAGAAATGAACAGATGGTATTTGTCAATAAAAAGAAGTAATTGTTCACTGTTTGGCTGCCATATACTTCAAAGTGAATGGCGTCTGGAGGCCAAATGAACAGTTAGCAATTATTCTTGAAACTAATACTTCATTTTCAGAAATATATGTTATTTAATTTCAATATATGCTGGGTCTCATTACAATATCTCGCCATTTTTCAAATTTATAGCCGCGTTTCAAGGATGGTCGCTTTATATGTACCATTCTAATTAGGTCAAGAATTTCCAAGAATTTTTCAATTGATACCAGAAAATTGGTCTAAATAGAGCGAACGCAAAAAAGTGGATTGTGAAAATCAGCTAAACTTCCAAAACAGCCCTCATCACTTCATAATTCACCAGCCGTTAACCAAAAACATAACTACAGCCGAATAGGCGGCGATTCATTATTGCTTGCATCGTCACCATTATGCTGCAATTATTTTACTTGGAGATTACCAAAAGGATAAGAAAACACGTAGGAAAATATCTCAAGTGTAACGATAAGATATAAAAGACGATAGAAAAAAAGTTGAAATGAAAAACCTTGATCATTGAGAAATTACGAGGAAAACATGATAAGTATTTTTTGGAAGTGTGAAAAAAATTTCCGCTCTATTAATGATATCGGGATAATCCTTCATTTTCCTCTTCCTTCCGATGAATTTACTAACAATTATTTATGCATTCAGAATCGATCCTTAATTCATCTTCATAACTCTTCATAACTCGTTTAATACACGGCAATAGTGATGGAGCTCTGCAGGCGTTAAATCTTTTCGCTTTTGTTGCCCAACTTTCAAAGTCCACTAAACATCGATTCGTTTCATTTAATTTTACCACCTATCCTCCAATCAATAATTAATTCGATTCTCCATTTTTTTTGCTACAGATTTGGTGTGGTATGTGCATTCGTAACGAATGAATACATGCAAGAGGGCACAGAGGATCTCCCCAACCAAGCCAAGATAAGTCTGAAAGATGTCGAGCTGTATTTGACAACGACCAAATTGCAGATAAATACATTGCTAAAAACCAATTACGACGAACTTGAAATGACTCTGAATAATATACTCCAGGCGAGCGGTAAAATTGTAACTGAGGAACTAGCAATTTATTCTCATGCCGTATCGTTAACAAATTTAAATGACATTGTCTCTGGTCTGGATGCTATAAGACAAGACTTGAGAATGATGAACAGAACAACTGAAGCATTAAGGACCAATGCCAGTCTTCTTGATATTGCTGTTAGAGGAGTGAAGAAGGATTTATTGCACAGCTTGGCTGCATGTAAAACTCGCGCTTGTGAGCAGGTGTTGCACGATTACAAAGTTAATCAGTTATCAGTGCAAGTTGAATTTGATAAGGTGAGTCATTAAATCATGAAACTTATGTGGGCAATTTAATCGATGATAGCTATTAACTTTTCTCTCATTTACATGCAGTACTTGGATCAATACTTTCCTAAGGTGATTTAACTATTGAAATTATTTCAAATGAACCTCAATCGAGAAATTGCATGAATCTCAATGTTCTATCTATCTCTGCCAGGTAGATAATTGACTATGAACAAAATGTATGGGTTACTTAAATACTTTATAATAACTCATAGATTTGGAAGTTAAAAGTTGCGGGATATTTGAATTATAGAAATTATATTTTGCCACTGAATCATCTGCATGTAAACAATGAAGACTTGGTGGGTGAAAAATTATCTTTGTTGCACTCGATCTCTCGAAAGTCAATTCTCATTTAAAAATTCTAAAGTTGTTAATTTTCAAGTAGATTGTCAAGGCAAATGAAGAAATGAAAAAAAAGAAACTTAGCACATTGTACTATCTTATCACCTTGAACCGTTCGGAGGCCAAATAATCAAACAGTTATTCTCGTCGATTTTTCAGTTTCACATATTTATTACTTGTCCTCTCGTTCATTTCCCCAAACATAATAATATATTGGATCGAGTTTCAACGTATAAAGCATTTAAATATCCCACCACTTTAAAAATTCAGAGTAGTCTTCATGTAAAAGCAAAAAAGGTTAAATTACTGAGACTCATTGGAAAATGACACCTGAAAAATAAATGTATCAATTCCAAATTCCTAACTTTTGAAATCAATACTTTTTTGCATTTACACGCTCTTGCTCTCATAGCGACGCAAGTGTAGTTTCGGGCACTTACTTTTAATTAATGACGTCATCTATGGGATGAGCGCACAGCAATTAAGTTCGGTTGGCCCCAAGACATGCTCTATGACAAGTTGGTCAGTCGTTGAACGCTGACTTGGCGTTATAAGTACTTTCGGTATATTGGAACTATTCAGTATGTCGAACACGAAAATAAATTTTGAAATTGATCAATAATCATAGTCAACTTGAAATAAAAGTGGTAAAAATTTTGAGAGTAAAGGAAACAAGAAATCTGCAAGTTACCTAAGAAGACTTTTATGCGTCCCTATTACCACCTTTTATTGAAAATAGAAGCTTCCTATTCTCACCTATTTGGTATTAGCAAACGATAATAATTAATTGATTGGGCAAAATACCTACGTTGTAAGTCTTACTACTAAATTCTCAGTAGAAATCGTTTTACATCTTGAATGGTTTACGAATCTTTGAAAAATATGAGAAGGTCTTATGGCTGTCTTACATGACAAGTGGTTTTTGTGGGAATTTCGGGTCTTGGAACTTTTTACGTAGGGAGTTTGGAAAATTTGTGTATGCAACTGAAAGCACTGATTGCCTATCGCCTGTTTGTTGGCTCTACGCAGGAAACAATGATATCAGCGCTACCCAGTATACTCACTTTTTGTGATAAAAACCACGAAATCCCAAAAATATAGGGAAAACCCACACACATTTGTAATATTTAATTTCGAAGCTACGTGATAATTATTATGATTATAGTTAAACACTCATAATTAAACTGGCGAAGAATCTTTCATATTTCAACACAACTGATAATCGACTCTCAAATGAAACACAAGTCGCACAGAGGTATCGAAATACGATGGGTTTGTTTTGAACTACATCGTTTAGGCACCACTTTTCAAGACATTCCTACTTTTAAGAATTGATTGCGGGGTTATTAATAAAATACTTCATCAAAGTGAACGTAATGCAGACGTTTTGAACGGCCAGACACTCATCATCATGTGCTCTATTTAATGTGCCTACGAAAGCATGGACATATATCAAAGAAGTGTTTTTAAAATTTGAAAACAAAATTACGAAAATGTTCAAACTTTCTTAAAAATTCCAAATAATTTAAATTGTTGCAATATGATTCACCCACTTATCATTCTTTGCAATTGTGCATATGGCAATTGCAATCCGGAAATAGGGATAGATAATATAAGAGGGCATAACATAAGAATGAAACCCCAATCCGAACTTGAAATATTCGACACAAAGCAAATAATTAATATTTCCATTTGCAGCTTCCCGACGTTACATTCGCCCTGCGAAATATAACGTCCCTGATGGATGGCAACATAGTTTCCGAGGTTCGCCAGGGAAAGGAGTCTTTTCTGCGAATAGAACGAGATATTCAACGTGCAGTAAACCAAACAATTCCAGTTGTCAGTGCAAGTATAAGACAATCCGGTGAATCGCTTGCAGATGCTGCAAGAAATATCACAAGTATGATTGACAGGATCAATCGTGATATAAATAGAGTTCTCATTCCCTACTTGAAAGTAGCCCAAGACAACATAGACCAATACTCATTGTACAGATATTACGTGGGTCTCGGTGTCTCCAGTATTTTACTAACAGTATTTATGTGCCTGACATTTGGCCTCTGCTGTGGTGTTTGTGGAAAACGTCCTGATGGCTATGGCGATGATTGTTGCAATAAGGGCTCAGGTGCGAGATTCCTAATGCTAGCTGTTTGGATAATATTTTTGTTAACAAGTGCACTCATGATTATCACATCAGTACATATGATAACAGGTGTTGTTGCACAGAGAGGTATATGTGAGCCATTGAAAAATCCACGAGATAATCGTATGATTGGGCTCATTGATAGTTTCATGCAATCAAAGCATACACTTTATCCAAACAATCCTAAAGCTGATATCGATTTGAGCTGGATACTCACCAAATGCCATGCCAATGAGACAATATATAAAGTCCTCAAATTGGAATTTCTCATTGATCTTGAATCATTGAGAAGCTATGTTGAGAATTATGCTATCAGCAGTAGAATCGATGAATTACGAAAAATGATTAATCTCAAGCCGGGTATAATTATTTTAACAGAAAGTGCAACAGCTAAACTTAATGACTTGGCACAAAGTGGATTGAGTGATATTAATTTTTATCAGTATGCGGAATTGGTGAAGGATAATCTTACGAGTATAAATTTGGCGGATCTGGGGAATAAATTGAGACAAGTGTCCAATGAACTGCCACCTGGTCATGAGGATATCAGGGAAAGTTTGATTAAAAATGCCCACGATTTGGAACACTATCACAGGGATTTAGTGATGCCAATGACATCACTCAGTGAAGAGCTTAGCAAGAGTGCTGCAACACTTGAGGAGCATATTAAGTTCAACCATAATTCTATGTCAGAGGCTATTCATAGTCTGGTACACGAGGTCATGAGTGCACAGCAGTTTCTTAATAAGGACGGACCTGAGTATGTCAATTATCTAGCTACCAAGTTTCGCGAGGCTTTTCTACGCCAAGTGCAGGACTTCTTGGAGCATCTTATTACTAATGCAAGGGACACCGTTGGAAAATGTGGACCTGTGTCAAATGCATACAATGCCACAGTTGTAGCTGGCTGCAATAAAATTCTGGATCCATTCGTGAGTTTTGATCCCATTTTCTATTTAGTTTAAGGACTGAAGAAGAGCCACTTGTGGGCTCCGGCAAATTCCCGCACATTTGATTTCGTTATAAAATTTTGCGGCAGCAAAAAATAATTTGCAAAAAGAGAGATTTAATTTACAAAATAACTTCGGTTGATTTCTGTTTTCAGAATGGATTTTGGGCGAGTGTTGGGTGGTGCCTAATTCTCTTCATTCCAACCATCGTTCTCTGCGTTAAGCTCAGCGCACTTTACCAAAAATCAGATCCCTACCCAGGACCATTAGTTGAGTCGTAAGTACCATGCTCAACTGAAATAAATTCACCTCGTTTTTCTCTCCTGTTTTTTCATATCTACGGCCAAATGTTTTGAGAATATTTTTTGGCATGAAATAATTTTGGTATGCTTCTATGGGCTTCGAAATTTCAATGAGGTCACATCGGATAAACAAACAACTTTATTCAATCTCCATTTTTCATATTTTTCTAATCACTAACACGATGGATTACAGTGAATATCTGTATGACGCCTATGCTGACAGGGATAACATGCCTCTGGCTCAGTAAGTATTCGATAATTTATATGAATTGCTTTTTGAGCGTCTATATGTCCTCTGTCGGTGCTTGGAATTTTTTTTTCTTAATTTTTCCAAACCTTCATCCTTCCATCAATCATGAAGCAGCTATTTGTGTATTAAGACGGTTTTATGGCTATCATCGAGGTTTATCGGAGTATAATTTTTAATTGACTTTCGATGCAGGGGGAAACAATAATTTTTTGAAAACACAATTTTTTTCTCTGATTTGATTGGTGATAAGATTCGAGGAATCAGCACCGTCAATGTTACTGATAAAAGTAGGCCAACATAACAAGTAATCTTTGTTGAATTGTTGGAAATTTAGGGGATAATTGATACTGATATGTTAAATTCCACTCAATAGAGCCCCTAATTACAGGTTGCTCAACACCTGCTCATCACTTGAGTCAAATTTTTGCTCTTCAAGTGGGTGCCAATTTAACGTCATTTCTTCAATATTCAGTGATCATGTAAGAGGGTCGAATTGATATTATGAAAACCAAAAATGTTGAAAAAAATTAAAGTCGTACTTCTCTAATTTCGTCTTCGATATTTGCTCATAAAAGGACAACCATTTATTAGCCAGCGACCTCCAGAAAAATTCCTATAGAACGTTATTTGTAGAAAATTTAATGATTTATAAAAAATACTTGTACATTATGTCTTTAAGTCTATTCATTCTTCAGATAATTGCACACTTATATTGCCCCCTTTCGCGACGAAATTACAAGTTTTAGTATAATTGATATGTACCGAGACAAGCATCTTGAGGAAACAGATTGGAAAACATAGTTTCAGGAAACAAATCGACGTGGTTGAACGGTTCTTGATCATTTTGGTACTATATTTTAGTATGATATTTCGATTTTATATACCACTGTTATTCTGTTACACTATTTTCAGACAGAAAAATAATAGATTATGTCATTATAAATTACATAATTTTCCGTTACGTCTTTACTGTTTTTCAAATTCGCGATTTAACCGAGCGAAGCGAGGCTAGAATCGTGATTTCACGGTACGGACATCATAACCGCTTAATACGATTATTTACACCGAGTCTATGTCCATGTGTTCATCCATTTAAGCGGAGACCATTTCAACTTTTCCAGACTTTAACAAAACGAGCAGGTGACTTTTAATGATAGCGGCCAATTGATATTCAAAAATGAAGTAATTATTGTTTCGGTGGCATTTCCTTTTTCCGCCGCACTGTCCGGTGGCGCGTGCGTTTCGGTCTTACGGTTTTCGATAAATTCCATATATATCGATAGTTTCTCCCGTCTCTCCTTTTGGCGACGTTTCCAAACAAAAAGCCAACTGTAATTTTGTCTCTGATAACAGTCAATTTATAGTTAATTGTTATCATTTCAGTGTACACGATAAAAAGCATAATGCCCACAATCGCCATCATCCCTCTGCATATGTGGAAAGTTACGATGGCCCAGCTTCTGCTGGTGCCTACAACGGAAGAGAGAGAGTTGCGGATGCTCATCAAGGTTCTTCTCACCATGACTCGAGATACTCTGACCTTGCGCCAAAGTAAGTTTCCCCAAATCAACTGCCACGAAAAACAGAAAAAAACACTAATAGAAACAGAAATTGAAGACCATTTGTCTTACGAACCCACCGACTAACTAATACTCAACGTATTAACAATTATTAGTAACGATGGTAAATAGATGAACGATGTGAAGGAAAAGTCATTGAAAAAAGACAGAGAGAGCCATTGCTAAGTAAATAAAGGAGGATTTTACATTTCCATTGCAGTTTCGCCCGTTCATGGCAACGCCATGATCGCGTTGCGACCTCAAAACCTGAAAGTCCAAATAAAGTCTATAGTATCCCGCTAGAGTCGCAGTAAGTTTGATATACCGGTTAAGATTGATCGCTTTTGTAATGCGTTTGGAGCTTCATATTTATGTTGATTTAAGACCTGGGTGGATAATCTTTCAAATGTTATCTTGGATGGAGGGAGAGACAGAGCCAGAAGGAGAAAGGCATTCATTAAATGTGCCGGAACTCTCCCTGACGACACTTACAAAATGGTAGAGGGAATTGCAATCATCATGGAGCTATATAAAGTTGAATTATGAAATTATTTAAGGCAGCAAAATAATCGGTAATTAGAATGTGATAGGTTTTAAAATCTTTATTGAGAGTTTATGGTTCCATCATATCCGCTCGCCATCGTAGCATCGGGGTCTGCCCCGGCTGCATGGATGGGTGTCTAGTCCTACCTTCTGAAGGAAAGCTCAAGAGCAGCTATCGGGGGAGTACAAACGAGAGGGACGGCAACATACACACACAGGGTAAACTGGATACCCTGTGTGCCACTGGCACTACCCACAAAACCAGATCGCATGGGGGGGGGGGGAAGAGACATGAGGATCTCCTAGGACTTCTCAATAGGGGGAGGGGGGGGGGGGGCTAAAAATTTCTCTAGAAATGTTCAGGTTGTTCTCATTTTCTTTCTACAGTCAACTCATTAACTTTTGAAAAATACTTGACGATACAAAATAAGAAAAATGAGAAATGAGGAGGATGAAACAAAATACATCCGCGATAACACTTGAAAGCTGATCCACCTCGAGTCTTAATCCTTTATTTTTCCATTGCCCAGATGATCGAAATACTCATTAAATGTTTAGTTTCATTATTGTTTATGGTCTCCAAACATAACACGTAATTACAACCGTAATGATGGTGACATTCGTGATATACCCATATTTTGTATTTATTAACACAGTAAATGCGCAGGGTTCCCACTCATTGAGTTTATCGTTGTGTTGTGCCATGTTTTGTTGACTAGTTCCTCTATGAATAACTAAAAAATATGAAAAGAGGTTGGTTAGAATGTTGTAGTAAGACCGACACTTGGTCACGAGCTTTTTTTCCCCATTATTTGCAGGTGAGTGGGAACCTTGCTTGAGGACACCCTTACCACCAAATACACCCAATGCACACACGTAAGTCGTAAGAGTCACTCATATGTGGAAACAGGCTATCTTAGAGTGTCTAATTGTCGCATTATAATACAAGAGCGACAATCAGTACAACAAATTTTCATTTGTTTTGTCCAATTGTAATTTAACAATCACAATAATTCATCACGATTAGAAGTGCGAAAATGACTCGTGATAGGCTCGTCACACTTTTTATCTACTGTGCGCGAATAGTTGAACATTTGTTTTTGCTCTATTTAATTCAGCACAGTTCCTCATAACTAAAATCAATTTGAAAATCCCGCATTTTTCGTTTCTTTAGCGTTTTTTGGTGATACATACCATTGTGAACAAATTAGGAGAAAATCCAATTGGTCATATCTCAGCTCCAGATGAAATTTAAGGTAGTTCAGTCATTAAGTACTTAATTAAGGTAACTGAGTCATTTTGCATTTCTAATCACGACAGGTTTTAACTTTATATTCATTACTTTATGTTCCCCAGTATTATCGACAATAACATTGTAATATGCCATTTCTGAAGATACATAACGATATGGACTAACGAATTTTTGCCTTCTGTAAATGGCTCATTTTCCGTTTGTTTTTTTATTTTCGTTTTATGAGTTGTCTGTGTGTTGGCGGATTGTATACTTAGTATGTGATATTTTTTGTTATTGTAGAAATTGGGATTTTCCAAATGGCGGGCCACCAAGGTATCAGCCACCGGCTGGTGCTCCACCATTAAGCACTGAATATGAACGTCCACCTCCTTATTATTATCCAGGCCCTGGGTATGTAGATTTGTGTGCATCAAGCATTGAATAATTTAATGAAAATTTATTTTAGCTTGAAATAGTAAAACGACTCGAAGTGCCCTTTTTGAACTCGAAATTTAACTTTCCCAATTTCCCAGTTTTCCCAATTTCGAAAATGTAAAGAAAATCCACAATTTTTGAGCGTGCCATTCCTTATGGCTAACAGAATTTAATCGCTGATAAACTATAGGCCAACGATTCCGTTTTACTACTTCCATGTCTAACATCACAAAGTCCCTCACATTTCTCATTGTCATTTTTATTTCCAGGGATAGAAATTAGGAAACAAGTGCCGTGGCATACACGAAATATGCATTTACAAGTGCACCAAGTTACAGTCTGACGCAGAGTTACAAAAGATCGAACAAGAAGAAACCAATAAAATCGTCAAACAAGAGAGATTACGTTTGAGGACATGGATTTCATTTTGCTTGAAGAATTTGAGTGTGCCACGGACCGCTTCACATCGACAAAGATATTTAATAAAGCAGATATTGAATGACTAGACTGACGTTTTGCGATTCGAGTGGGAAGCGGTGACAAATTTCGCTTGGATGACCAATTTATTGCGATTTTTGTGCTAACATTTATTCACTTGATTACTGAGTGCTCATCGATAATGCGAATTGTTTCTTAGCTATCTAAATAATTTTTCGTTTGTTGTCAGTTTTTTTTTACTACGATTTTGTCATATCTCGTGTCATTTTGAGTGCGAATACGTGTGAGCAATTTTTGCTTTTAGCTCAACATTCTTTAAACTGTTGGCATTTAACGGGTGAGGCAATCGAGAAGCATGACATTGATTATCGTCAATTTATCTTATGTATTTATAATTTTTTTACGACGTAATTTGCGTTTATACTGAGTGTCTGAGTATTCCGTATGCCTTCTGAGATACAATATTTGAGGAAAGACCGTCATTGAAGTTTACGTAGCAAATAAAAAAATTACGAATTTTTCCAATTTACCTGAGATTTATCGCATGCATAAAGTTCGTTTAAATCTCAGAAGTCGCAAAAGTAAAAGAAAAATATTGAAGGTCCAAAAATTTCATTTACGAATGATGTAAACTTCTCTGAATATGAAAAACGATAAGACACAATTTAATGTAGATTAGATGTTCTGAGATGCAACTGACATTCACAATTTCGCCCAAAAAGTTTACATAAATTCTAAAAAGAAATTGTGGAAGTGCTGATTTTTTATTTTTCTCAATGTCCATACGGTCTTTCCTCGATAATATGAGCTAATTATTTAGGTAATAGTACGTCAAACTAAGGTCCATTTGACGCCAAATTAATATGCCAAACGAACAATACTCAACAAGTGTTCAATGAGAGGCATGAGACTTATGTCTCCATTCAAACGTCTTCATTTGTATTCTTTTCACATACTTTTTCTATAGTAAATTCTGGTGTCAATGACGAAATACCCACAGATTAATCATAGTTTGGTTGTGCCACTGTTTTAAGTTTATTTTCTGTTATCGTACTCAAGTTGTCCGTTTTCTTATATCATTCTCATTATTTCCCTTGGAATGTGAATTCGAGAGCTTGTGAACGATGACTTGTGAACGACGTGACGTTCCATTTGTAAATTAAACTGAATTAGATAATGATTAATATCGAGGGGGAAAAAAATTTGAGTAGAACAAAAAAAGCGAGCGAAAAAAAAATCTTAATGTGATGATTAATTGATCTTGATGAAATTGAAGAACTCTCATAATTTTTGAACAAATTCTTATTATAATTATACAATTATGAGTAACTAATATAGCTGAATAAAAAAATTCTATATACATGAATATGTATATTCAACCAATTATTTACTATACGACTGAGAGACTAGTGGTGATAGCGTTGGGAATGACAATGCGTTGGTGATAAAGAAATAAAAGTGGAGAATAGCGAGGATTTCTGAATCCACTGGATTCCCTTATTCCTCCACCAATTTTTAGCTGTTCTGTGAAAAATAAACAGCTTGACCTATTCTGAATGGATGTAATCGAATACTCGCAAATTTTCCACAAATTAATAAAAAATTATACAGAAAAACGATTGACGTAAATGAATTGTAGGATGTTTGTGGTGCTATTTTTTATACGTGCACTTTCCAGTAAATTTCGTATGAAATATTGATGATAAAAGTAGGCAATATGTCTTCATTTGGGAAAATTAATTTGGCAGTATTTTTGCCAATGTGAAAACCCACCAATGGTATCTACAATGAATACGTGTTGTCCTAGGTTAAACATTTTCGGGGTCACTGGGGGTACTTTTTAACGAGAATATGTAAAGAATTTCACGATGTTTCAAAAGTGTAAAATTCGGGGTACTTCTTGTTAAGTATACGAAGAAAAGATTATGTGAAGAACATGTGCGATTTTACATCCTTGACCCATACGGATTTGGTAAAATCTATATTTGTTATTACAACAAAACAACGCGCATGCGTTCATTGAAGGCTTAACGGTCAGAGAAGGAGATCGCTTCAATTTTCAAAATTTACAAACTATTTTTGAATATACTTAGCAATAACCAATCGAGTTTTCGCTCCTTTAGATCATGGTGAAATTTTACGTAATTTCTCACTCAAGAAGTACCTGAGACAAGTATTTCAATACACGTGTGTCGTTCCTTCTATTCGCAGTGTAATATACACAAATGTCCACACAACATTGCGAGTACTAACTCGATTAACTTCACTGAGTAATCACGATTGAAGCAAAGTTAGATGAATTTGAATGGCTTCATCACACTGACTCACTAAAATTACCATAAGTAAATTAAAAATTCCATAATCGATGTATATAACAAACTAACAATCCTTCGAAACTGTAGCCGTTAATTAATTTCTAACTAAATAACACACTCTAAGTGAACTGAGGAAGAAAAGAAACCTGACTGAAGGCTATGTTTTGCATTAAAAATTTTCCGCGATAGAGAAAATAATTTGATGATTTCAAATTCAATCACATGTATAAAAAATAATACTAATTATGTGATGTGTATTGCGTAGAATAGGACGGAATGCTGTCATTTAATTCACTAATTGTACTTGTTAAAAGTAATAAACATTTTATCATAAAATCATGTGGCAGCGTTGCTTAATCACTCTTCATCTGCTTGTTGTTGATCATTGGTGAAAGACTAGTGGATGTTGGATAAATGATTAACGTGATGATCAAATTTTTATGTGGAATTTGCGTTAATTATGTGCTTTTTGGCCACGTTCTCCATGGTTTCCCTCAGGTCTTCGACGAATGTGGTAAAGTAGGTTACAGATCGGTTGGAAACTGACAGTTGCGGGTTCGAATCCCGACTGGCACTAGGTTTTGTCTCTCAAAATTTTAACAGATTCATGACAACCTATCAAAAGTACTACTTCACCTGAAATGCATAGTAATCCCCCTCAAAAACATACTCGATTTCAAATGGCAAATTTATCGTCTATGACATCACAAGAGTGGCGCTAGCGTTTCTGTATTTCCTATTGGCTGCGTCCGCTCGAGTTATGTTAAAGATGGCCTGTGGTTGGCTGCCGCGGGCACATGCACTTTCGTGACGTCACGGCTGTTCTCAAAAGGTTCCAACGCGTTTGAAAAAAGGGCGTTTTGAATATTTGGCAATTAGAACAAAAAGGAAATGAAATTTTTACTAGTATTTTTTCTGGTTGTGGAGTCCATTTTTTGAAAAAAAAAAAATATATGCATGCGTCCTAGTACATACGAAGAGTTCGTTATAACAAGTTCCCAGATAGCAAAATTCAAAGATTTGCGGAAAATTATCCGCAAATTGCCCTTATTTGCCACAATTTTCTGGCTTTGTGGTTCCTGGGTTTATAAACTGTATCAGTGCGATCTTCCTCTATGTTGCGCCATCTTAGTTATTTCATGTCTGCATACATGGCCTTATAAATGTTGAAACTTGGACGATTCAATTAAAATAAGGAGAAAAAAGAAAATTTTCATCTTGAATTTGAAACCCTCCATTTCAAATTTATTGAAGACTGTATATATCTATAACTGTATTCCGGTTATAAGAAAAAGTCGGCCCAATAAAAAAGGCAATTGTTCAGCGTCTCTAGTTGTTCCACTAAAAATTTCGAATTCAAAATCTCATTCTTGTTATTTATGGTCGATAATCTAGATATTTCCCTTATCAACTGCGTTTGTTATTGTTATCTTGTCAATTCGCGGTTATGTCGCGCATTGTCACGTTGACGTTTAGCCTAAGTCAACATGTTGAGCAATAGTGCAATAGTCAAAACTATTTTAACAATATCACTGGGCTTGACATGTGTCATTGGCGATCGATTATGTGATAAATTGACACAAGCTGTGATTCGCGCAATAGTTGACAATGCAACACACGCAGTAATTGCCGGTTTATCCTGGACCCTCTTGATCCTCTTATTCAATGACTCGCTAACGAGAAACTTGACAGAAATTGCCACGTGTACCTTGGTCTCTTCGGTCATCGACCTGGATCATTTCGTCACTGCCAAAAGCTGGAAATTGTCCGTAAGTAATAAAACAAAAAAAAAAAAGGTCTGAACAAAAACCAAAACAAGAAAAAACAACACTTGGTGAACACGAAAGTGGTTTCAAAAATTGATTTTTCCTCCAAGAATATTTGAGATTCAAAATTTTTTTTTGCATCGCATTTCAACCTGATCGCATTAAGAAGAACAGTGGAGTTGAATCTAACAAAAATTTGAGGATTAAAAAAAAAAAACAAACAAAAAAACAAAAACAGACCAAAAGCCAACCAAATCTAAAATTTCCAAATGTTATTTAGAATGCAACTCGCTTGACTAAACGGCCGTTCTTACACTCAACAACAGTGCCAATTCTCCTTTGGATAATCCTGACACTAACATCGAGAGTCACAAGCAACGAGAGACTCGAGCACTACAGTTGGATAATTCTAATGAGTTTCCTGAGTCACCACATTAGAGACGCAACAAGACGTGGCCTATGGTTCGCCCCATTTGGTTCCACACGGCCCATTCCCTACTACCTCTACACTATCATCATCCTCATTCTTCCCTATATTTTCTACTACATCATGACTCGGAAAATATTCACTCGGCGATCTGATTACACTATCTACCATCGAGAAACCCCTGATTCAGTATAAAGTCGATAATGACTCATTATCAAGTGTACTGAGTGGCGGGAGACATTATCACCGGCCAATTACGACTGTGTCAACATTTGAAACATTTATGCTGAAAAATACAATCAACAGAAAAATTTTTGTCGTATGATATTTGAGCGTGAATTAATGTAACGCAGTATGAGTAATCGAGTTATTTATATTTTCTTGGGTAGTAATTGTTGTGGTGTTAATGCGCGATTTTTTACCAAGATTGTGATATGAAATGAGGTATTAAGTGCAGCGTAGTGTGTATGTATCTAATGGATATCTTACACGTTGAAAATGATAACAACGAAACTGATAGGGACTACTCGGTGAGACAAATGAGGCGAACCAAAGTGGAATTCTTTATGATTTCATTGTAACGATCACGAGGGACAGGCATTTAGTGATACTGCTCTGTGTATTTTTTTGGGTGTGGACGGTTAATAAAATTGATATGGTGAGTTATCAAAATATTAATTGATTGTGCTTCTTCGGCTTTCAATAGTGATGTGCTTTGGATTATTTTATTGCGTTAGATTCATCGGAATTTTGCGTAATTAGTCAATATAAGGGTCAGTGAGTAGCTATTCCTTTTGGTTGATGAATAAGCCTATTTGTTAGGTGTTTCTCTAATATTTGAAAGTTTGCAAACATGGTTCGGAATACTTACGATGTGTAATACTGGTGATATGACATATGGTATTTCCCTTCAGGTCCATACAATGTTCTCTCGGGAGTTTTACAGTTTTGAGTATTAACTTCTCGATTTTAGGAAGCTAATGTAATGACACAGAATGTGAAAGTCTCCAGTTTGCGTGCCCCCGCGTGTGTATGTGTGTGTGTGTATGACAACTAATAATGCCATAAGAAAAACTATATGATAAGAAAAGCGTTACACACAAAAATACATACCTTAAGTTTCATGATTTTTTTATGTTTCTTTTTTTCCTAATTGCATAATTAAAACGAATTACCTGGAGGTGGTTGAGCTTTTTGAAAAATCTTGCAACATGTTGTACAATCTAGTTTCGTTAATTTATTAGTCAAAATATCGTGGGCCAATTCGCCTATTTAGGAAATTGATGGAATTTCATTGATATCAAAAGCGACACAAGTTGCTGAGGCCCCTCGGGTCTGATCTCTGCTCCGAAATGAATACTATATATACAATGGAATATATATTGTTCTGTATAGAGTTTACATAGTTTTGTATATGTTCGGAAGGCTGACTTTTCCTTTCAATTTGTTTGTTGACATAAGGCGTTTAATTTTGATTATATCTACCTAAACATCTCTTAAGGGCTTCTCTACATGTATTCATCTTTAAATCTTCATTAAGTCTCTAATTCTTCAATCCCTGAACCGAGTCAAGCATACCCTGGTAGTAATACAGAAACTGCAGCTCATTGAACCAACTTAAATATTTATTTAATCGATTAATCAGGTACAACAATCAAGGCCTGTTTCACACTTATCTTAAAAGTTGGATATAATTATCGAGAACAAATATTAATGCATAGAGCATATAGTTAGTTATCCTGTATGGGTAAATGTACCGTACAATGAACTCGTATAAACGCGTTTTTTTATTTCAATTTGACCGTGATACTTAAATACGAATTGGAAAATTCATTAATTATAATTGCTGCATGTCTTCATCTTTTGGGCCATTTCCTCGTGTTACATCTACAAGCGTTTAAAGTATCCACTTAGTTCACGTACCGAATTCAGTATTTCACTGACATTACAGTTTCAAATATGTATTGACGGAATTTCGGGAATTTAATGAATAAGCGAATTGGCACACGACTAGCAATGATGTGCATGAAGACATCTTTAAAGCTACACTTGTTTTAAAAATTTCGTATAAATTTATGGCGAATATTTCTGAATCATTTAGTACCAGATAACCGAGAGACAAATTGCATCGAAGGGAAAAACTAAACCGTGTATCGCATCTTATTTTTGTTTGATAAGTGAAAAATGTAATTTATGCTCCGTAAAAAATTAGGTAAATGCCTTAGTATGTGTATGTTAAAGGTCTATATGTGTTTAGGTTACTCTTGAGGATCTCGAGCAGGAGTTTTACATCGCCTGTGGTGTCGGAGCTGTGTGTGTTATAGTCATCCTCATTCTCATCCTCGTTATTTTCATTAAACTCAGGCGACTAGCAAGTGACAGGTGAGTGACAATACCAATAATAGTGATAATAATCAGTCCCCTAGATTTTTAAAATCCTGTGAATCAAAATATTTCTTATCAGATCCAATCAATTGAGCAGTCAGAGGCACATGATGGCAGATTTTTGTTATTCAAATCCAACGATTGTGCCGGGTGAGGAGCTGTCGAGGCGCGGATACTCAATGTACAATGGAGGTGATTTAACATCCACTCAGCCATTCAGTGTTAAGTTGAACGATTATGGGAATTATCATGAGGCGAGATCAAAATTTTAAATCAGTTTTTTTTAGAAGAATTTGTGCATGTAATAATTTATTTATACTGAATAATTTGAAGTGTTCAATAAATTTTTTTTGTATCAAAAATGTTTTGGTAAAGGTAAATTTTTAGTAGGGGTATGTCAGCATTTTTTCAGAATTGTTTTGCCAAAGTTATCCGATCAATCTGAAACCTGCGCCTTGCCGAAGGGGAATGCAGAAGGGAGTTCAGTAAAATGTGGAAAAGTGCTGATTTTCATATAGAGTTTCATAATTCGTAATGCATTATCGTGAAAGCCGTGGCGGATAGCGGAATTTTATGGTAATGAATATTCTTCCTGGCTCGATAATACACATTTTAGGTCTTATGACGTATGAGGGCAGCATACGCCATTAAAAAGATATTAGAGGTTGAAAGTATTAGTGTTATGGGTTTTACCATGAATGAATCGGTGTAGAGAAACTTACTTATAAAATATGTCATGAGCTATGAAAGTTATGAAGAAAAGTCATAAGACATTATGTGTGTATTTTTGTATAAGGAATAACATTCATTATACACTTTTTCTCCCATCTCTAACCGTTCTCGCGATAGAGCGTTTTAAATAATTAAAATTGTTAATAACAATTGAAGGAACTGTTTTCCCGATTGACACTCCTTTCTCGTTTGGACATCAGTGAGAAGTGATTTTTGGTCGATGGAGAAACAAATCGATCGAGCCGCTTACGAGGAATCGTTGGCTAAAAAATCACTCACATACGAACACACACACACAGAACCCTCATCTATAATTTGTCAGAATTATGTAAAACTCGAGAAAAGTGAAACGTTCCATTTCTGCGACTCTTCATTATCGGGGTCATTACAATAACTCCCCTAAATCACGGTTCCCAGTTCAACTATGCTTCACACCAGATATTACTAAAAGAAAATTCGGCTGTGCGTAAATTGAGGTGCGCGCATATTCGTTAGAAAGTGCGAAGCGCTTATGAGCGGCAAAGTAAAAAAAACAAAAATAGAAAAATGAAAAACAAAAGTGGGAGCTATGTGAGGGGGTGTTTTAGGGGCTAGAGGTGCAGTGGCTCGACGTAACGTGAAACACCGCGGGGGTAACACGCGACGGGGCTTAATACTGGATGAGAGAGGCTGCACCGAGTTGTGCACCAGCCAAGGACAAGAGCTTGGGATAGCCTATAATTGGTATAAAATCATTGAGCAAACACATCGGACAAGACAGTCAGAGGGTCGTGGGTGATGTTACGTGCCATCGCCATGGTTACCAGAGAACGGCGCTTATGGGACGCCTAAAGCATCCTATTCCTCACCCACTCACACCACCCTCCTAAACCCCTCAGTCGACCTCACTCCATGCTCTGATTGCGCACACCGCTTTATATACCCTTATGTACGCCATGTATATAGCAGTTATCCATAGCTATATTTTACACAATTTTTTTTTGTACACTGGCCTCTGGAAAGACGTCAATAAATGCCTAAAACGACTGGTGCGGAAAAAGTTGGAGGACCCTTTTAAATGAAAAATGTAGCGCGTAGGCAAAATTGAAAATGATAGTGTTTTTAATTGTTGGCCATTTACGCAGGCTAATGCAAAATATTGAAAATAAATAAAAACTCGAAAAATACAATTTTGTTCCCTGGGAAAATATAGGAAAATTCGTAACGAGCAATACGTCTTACTTCTTATTAAGACTGTTTTCGAGATTGAATTCGATGGAAAAATTTCGTGAAAATCGGTCAATTATCAAAATCTAGCTAACTTGATTGTTCTATTTTATTCTAACTGGTGATGGCTTGACCTGCTTGGAATTTATGTACACCGGAGTTTGCAATTTGTGTTACTCATAATTACACCAACCCTCAGCCATGACTTCGCCTTTTTTCTCGCACAGTGGTATCTGCAATGACGCCCAATACACATGTAAAGTTTTTGGGGTGGGCATCTCTCCTTTTATTGAACTCATGTTCTATTTGGTTAATTTAATTCTGATGCTTTTTGTAAATTGAGGAGCGCAGTATCAATTGAAATTATAATAATCCTGAATATAGATGGTAAGTACTTTAGCGGAATATCCCATCGACAATGCTTTCATAGCGCACGCAACCTGTCAAGTGTTTACTCGGGGATTCCCCCTTATATTTCCGGGGAATTTAGGTGGATTAGTTGCTACAACTCTAGTGTGATTTTTTTTTGCCACGCGAGAGAAATGCATAGCAATTTTGGGATAGAGTTTTAGGGAAATGGAGGAATCACGGTATTTTGTTGGAAAAGGGGAAGATGGCGTGAGTCATCCGTAAAAAAATCTGTCCGATTGAAACGAAAGTCAATTTAATAATATTCGAATGGGTCGTCCAATACTGAACCATTTAAAATTATATCTATAGCACATACTGGTTGAAAATGGAGTTCCAGATGGTTTAGAACATTCCTCAAACCTGCAGGGCGCTATCAAAGCTTCATATATGTCTGATAAAGCGGCAACAAATCAGGTTTGCCACAGCACCCTTAAAAAATGACACCATGAGAAAAGTCAAATCATACTCCTACCCTTCCCGCCCCAATTAATGGAGACTTGTGTTTCCAGCTCCTACGCTATAATTCCCTTTTTTTCCTCCAAAAATAATAGAAAACTATGAGGGATGGACAAAGAAATTTCACCCCCAAAATTGAATATAAGAAGTTAACGAGGTAAACGCGTGTCCTCCATATGAATTCACACAGACGTATTAAAAGGGCCTCGAGGCCGACAATTGCTGGCATTTTATTTTCCTACCAATTACAATGGGCTTGATGCAATTTAATAGGGATGATTACCAGTGATTTGGCAGTCATTGGTTTCATTGCTCCAGAAAAATACAACGAAAAAGACCTTTATTCGTGCCTTGAACATCATGTGGACGACTGAACAATTGGACGGAGCATGTCACGTGGCGTAAACCAGTGTCAAACAAACCCCATGCTGAGTTTGACATAGACTTTTTATTCTTTTCTTCAGGCACTATTCAATTCCAACGACTCCCGAATCACGGGAGAATCACATGCAGAGCAATTACTCCACTTATTGGGTCGCCTCTCGCTTCTCCCTAGCCGCCCACTACTCACCACCCTGCCACCCACTCATTCGTCTACTAGACTATCACCTATCCTTCGACCCACTTACCCAACCCACTACCCACTCACCACCCACTTACCCAACCCACCACCCAGTCACTCATTCAATCCACCCCCCACCCAGCCACCCACATACCCACCCACCCACTCACCCAATCCACCATCCGTTCACCCACCCAACTTCCGACCCACTACCCACTCACCCACCACTCATCCCCCCCCCCTCACCACCCACTCTTCCATCACCCCCTCGCACAACTCATTACTCAACTAATTATTTTGAACAAAAATATATGTATTTTTCGATTTAAATAATACAGGTATGCACGATTATCCTTTACATTATTTACATTTATCTATCGATTAACTATTCATTGATTTACGCAATTAATTGTGTACGCTATAGATGTACTGATTTATTGTATCCAACTTATGCAAATCTAGTTTTTATTCCATCTATGAAATTCACTTCATGTACAAAGTAAGTATGCCTGGAATTGATCAGTAACCGAAATTTGTCCGGCTGCTGATTGTGTCTGTAGATTTTTTTTGGACCCTGTGATGAAGAATTGTAAATCGATGGCTCTTTGGTCTTTTTTCGTTGAGATCCGTCAGTCTTGGGGGTTTGTTTTTTTTTTTAGAAATTAAAGAAATAATATTCTAGATTCAAAGTCTCACGAATAATTGTTGATAATTGTGGTAAATAAAACAGTAGTAGTGGATAATTCGTAAGTACATAAATATAGTGTAATTGGAGCTCTATGTACATCATAATTTATTGTTGATCCGCAATTTTTATAAATAAACACTAGTGACTTGAGGAAACGGATGTCGTGCACCCACGGCCAGCGCGAGAGATAGTCATTTCCTAGTTTTTTTAGGTCTCTTACATAATTTACAAGTATATACCCGATTAATCGATGTCACAACAATTGATTCTATCATAAAAGAGTTTTAGGGGGGAAAAATTAAGAGAAAATGCTTAAGGGAAGGCTTTTCTCAGGTTTAAAAGTCGCGGGAGTATACACAGAACGTTGAAAATTCATTTTCGAAAGTGTAATCTGAGAAAGTGAGTATTTTATATGTCGAAATATGGAGTCACTTTCTGTAGCTCTCATTTTACCACACCGAAAATGATGCCCAAAAAGTTTTCTGTCTTCCTCTGAAGAGCTTGGCCATTTGATATTTTGAGATTTTCAAAATTTGCTCATCATTACACTTTCTCAGATTCCATTGAATGGAAATTTCGCTGTATATAGTCTATAAATTTCCGCTTCATCAATCCTTAGACACTTCAGGATTTAGTACAAAACAATACTTCTCTACGGTAGGGAACTTGCATAACTTAGTTCATTTTTTCTCTTTTCAATTTAATCACTGGCATTAACGACAAATAATGAACGAAAAAGAAAACCATGAAAATTATTTCTAATCATTCTAATCATTGGAAAGTACGGACTTTTTAACGGATTCGTTCGGTAGTAATGTACAAATATTACCAGTCGCAGCATCAGTACATCTATACACACTGGTTATTCCAAAATTATAGAACTATTAACACAATTATAGAACTGAAGGATATTCTGACGAGATTGACGCTGCTCAACGCATGTAGCCGGGAAATCCGGATACTGTTAATATCCCATTAAATCTGTTCCAAATGCGCAAAATTTGAATGTACCTAAAATATGTATATACATTACGGCTGGTTCGGTTACGGAAATGAATTGTCTTTGAGCCACCAGACTAGTGACTACAGTTGATCTTTGAACCGATGTTCATTCAAAATGTATTAATATCTATAGTACAACGGAGAGACCAAAGAAAATATCGACATGTATCGGAAATATCGAAAAGTGTAAGACCGGAACCGACGCGACACCAGTCAGTGCGGCGGAAGAAGGAAATGCGCGGGCGAAGCACGCGCGGCCGGACTTGTGTTTAAAGATTCGCCTACATCTGTATTTACTCATATCTCTAATTTGTTTTAATACAACAATTAACCAGAAAGAAACGAACCAAATACAAATTCATCGTGAATACGCATAGGTCAAATAGCAGGAAGAAATGGATTTCAAAGTAGCTTCTTTCAAGTAAGGTTAGTTATGGCGTCGACGGATTATTTTATCACGCAGTCGGTAATATGGAAAAGCGTCTATGTCGCTAGACCTAGCTTGGCGCAGTTACAGCCCATTATTCAATTATTACAGTATAAACCATCGTATAAAATCCGACTCAATAGAGATTTATGAACTCACATTTTTCCGGAAGTCATTTTTAAGCGATATACTATAAATTTTTATTTCATTACCCTTGGTTGGAAGTACCTTCTTGAGAGTCACTTTTTCATACATGGTGATGAAATATGATGCTCGACGCTAGTGCAAAGAAATATTGCTGTATCGATTTTTTCGTAATTCCTTTATGTATATATATTTCCTTCACCGTCGAAATTATTGAAGGGTCTATCAAAAACATATATAGATCAAAATAAAATTTGCACACATTTCAAAGTTGCTTTCCACACATGAGCTTAGATGGGAAGTCGATAAGCTTAGCGAATTTCCCACATTACCGGCTGCGAAATTGGGAAAAAATCCATGAAATTTTTCTTGTGTACTCCGGACACAGTTTCTAAATGGATACAATCCAGTGTGAGAAAAATTCCAATCTCCGGGCTGCATGTACTGCGTTACCCCAATCTCGCTCGCACATGCTTAGCAGACCCATACCTGCATAACTTTGAGTTACTACCATCCCGAATCAGATAATCAATCAATTGTCGTGACACCGATAGAGCCCGCTCCCCAATTACGTACCCGAGAAGCCCGCAATAAACGAATACTTGTTGAGCCCCTGACGCTCATGTACCCCCTTATCATCGCACTTGGAGTACATGGAAAATTCGTTTCTCTCTTGGCATAGACCCGCTTTCCCAATGAGATTCATGCTTGTTTCGCACTTGCTGCCGTTTGAAACTGGCGAGACGGGCTCGGATTTTGAAGTTGTAACCGAGGTTGTGAGGGGTGTTGCCGTAAAAGTTGTGTTGTTAGATGTTGGAGAGTTGCCCGGGGCTGTCGTAACAGCTGTGGGTGTATCACTGGATGAGTCGGTTTTAATAACGCCTCGCTGATGGCCGTGAACACTCTGATGTATGCTTGAAACACTACTTGGACTGTACGTTTGAGATTCTACGATGACACTTGTGTAAATTGGAGTTTCAACGTGCATATGTTCAACATGATGATGACTGGCACCTGGGGTAGGTGAGTAGGTTTGGTGTGAGTGATGCTGATGGTTTTGCATGTTTGTGTTTGTACCATTAGCAACGAAACAAGAATTGCTGTTATCGCTGAATCCGCAACTTGGATGAACGTAGTTGACTGGATCGGTGTAGGCCTCGGGGGGTGAATGATCGTCCATCATTTGATGACAGTGGTGGAGATGATTGGTGTGGGGTTGATAGGGGGCGGTGGGACCCAGGGGGCTGGACAGGTGGGCGCAGGATTCGGGAACGTCGTAGCTGCCGCAGGAACTTGAGGGCGATGAGTACGGTGGCTTCTTTTGGTGGTGGTGGTGTTGGGGACTGTGCGGGTGCTGGAGGTTCTGATTGCTGTGGTGTAGAAGGTGAGATTGGGAGCCGGAGTGACCGTCTGGCGTCATCGCTGGAAGAGGAACAGACCATTTGTTAATTGGGATTACAATTATGAGGTTACCCCCCCCCCCCCCCAGCACGGCGATTCCTTCCATAGAGTAATAGCGAGAGTAATAGTACAAGTTGTTGCAATACTCACTGGCATATTGATAAAATAACTCCAACGGATAGTAATTAGATGTGTCATCATGAATATTCCCTCCTCCCCCTGGACCGGAGCCCTGATGAGCGCCTTGAGCAGTGGGATAAGTCGTCTGATAATGATTCATATGCCCAGGTGTTGGCATGTATTCACCCGAGTTAGAATACCCTGTATCAGCATAATCAACGACCTGCGGTTCACTGGCACGCTGAAGATATGGCGGACTTGGACTACATTGTGATTCCTCCACAGCCATTTCTCGTGATACACTGCAGTTTGATGACAGTGGAGCTGATGGCGGATTTCCAGGTATTGTTGATGGTTTTTGTTCCGAGTTTAGAACCAAATGTGCTGACTCTTTGTCGGATAGTACGTAGTTCACTGATACTATACACTGTGGTCTTGAACTTCGTGAATTGTTGACTATTGTCACGTGCGATTGCATCCACACCCAACCACCGGACTTTGTTAAGAATCTGTAGTATTTTGTTGTCACTTGACTCTTCATCAGTACTGAAAGTAATGAAAAGATGAGGATTAATTGGTTGTTAGTCGCACTAGTCTCAGGTACGTCAATCAGAACATTCGCTCACTTGTTCCATACCTTCAGACGGCCATACCTCCTTAATTATGCAAATTATGGAAAAAAGTTATCCCACATAAAATGTGTGTTTTTATATAACTAACAACTTCTCTTAAACAAATTTTTCGCTAACTCTAATAGTTTATGCAGTAGAACGTTACAAGCAACTGGAAGACCCTCACCCAAGAAGCTCCCCAACTAACCCCTTCAAAAATCGATTCCTATTCAAATAAAGCAAGTTGCCCAGCTCAGAGAAAAACAAATGGTTGTATTGAAAAAAAATAGATTCGTATTGTGCTACAAAATCCATGTTGATCTATCTCAATCCAAAAAATTGAACTATTTGCCGAGGCCAATCCAACTCAAGTCCGTCAAATACAAATTAAACTTGAAAAAGCAAAAGAACAGAAACTCTAATATTCCGGATATGGAAGTAACACGTGCAGGACATTACGACGGATTTGTTGCCAGGGGGGAGTTGGGCGGGTGGTGGCGAGGTTGAGGAGGGGGTTGAAAATGGTTGAGGGGGCCCAGGCGGGGTTGAAGTGAGAGCTCGGCCGATTAACGCTCGTCAAACTGCGGGTCTGTTCAAACACAGATAGCGCTAACCGAGTTCAGTTTCCCTCTTTTACGCTCTATGTACTAAATATTAAACCATGAAACTTTACTACGTAGGCACTGTACAGTACAATATAAACGAGCAGTTTTTTTTCCGCGTTTTTTTTTCCTTCAATTTTCATGCGAAAAAATTAATTCATTTCACTTACGTATCTGATGGGACTCCCGTAGGTGCCAAATGTCGCATCCATGAACATAATGGTAGAGAGTTTTCTCGATTAAATCCTGGGGATCGTAGCCCGTAAGGTCCTTCACACTGAAATCAGATACAGTCTTTATTTAGTCATTTTTTCCATCATTTCAATTTGCCTTTTTTTTCCTCTTTTTTCTCATGATACATATAACGAAGCACATGACGCAGTTCCCAGTGGATATCGCTTTCATTTCAGCACAGCAGCGACGGATTTATTTACTCTTGGTGTTGATGAAGTAAAAAATGGAGGGGGGGGGGCAGAAAAAAGGTGGAGAGGGGCAGAAAAAAACCATTTGTAATAATACGAAGTGGGTGTATATCGACCTGGGTAACCCGAAACGCATTTTAATGGCTGTCCATCAAGTTTTTCCCATTGAAATTTGCTCGATGTAATTGGATAGTGGGTAATAAACGAAAAATAAACGTAAAAGAATGGGAAAATCAACTGTCAAGGTGTAGTTTACCTGGTGTTTTATGCGTAATTATGATTTCTCTTACGTACCTTACATCGAGAAATATTAGTTTGAGATCCAGCGATGCACGAAACATGAACATGTTGTGATGGAGCTTTATTTCCGTTATTGCTGAGGGTGGTAGTGAGTGGCCTACGGCAACGAGGCCAATTGTCTGGTATTCCTCGTAGGTAGGGCCACGTGCTATTACTTTCAAGTAGCCGGAGCAGTGGATTACCTGCGTGATAATTAATCATTTTTAATTATTATTAAAATACACGTCCTTATTTTTTGAGCGGCTCACATAAATTGACCCCCCCCCCCCCCCTCCCCATGAGAAGTAGCTGCAATTGAGGTCTGAAATTTTTTTAAAAAAGGGATTGTTAATTGATTAAAATTGTAGCTTTATCAATTTTTTTTCGTATACAAATCAAATTGACATGGTAAAAATGCAGAGCGACACCAAGTGCTTGGGAATTAGCAATTTTCAACAATAAAGGGGGGCGTAACAAGCCGCGTAATTGGATGAGGGAATCAAAACTGGTGACACTAGTGGATATTTGCATGTGCATCTGCATCACAGATACGTGTTGTTATTAACGCCTCGTGTTACCAAGACTGCATTCTGCAATTTCTATTCGGGCATACCGCTGGAGCAGCGCAGCAAGTGGCACTTGACCATAAAAAAACAAAACCAAAAAAGAATAATTACCAATTCCGGAGTTGCACTTGTGCCATGACTGATATGGAATTAATTTCCTAGGGAAATTTACTTTTGTGCATTGACAAGTGCCTCCCTCAAGTGTCAACTCTGGCGCATGCAGAGCCACAGAGAACTTTTGATTATTCTAAATCATGGGGTAAGGAATTAATTCAATTGGCCCCATGCAATTGGATCACTACAGACACCAAAAGCCGAAGCATATGTTCAGCAATTTGGCTCGGTAAACACTTGCCCCTCACAGCACAATCCCCCATTCTTAATCACGTGTAATTTGTGCGCCTCCCCCCACCCCCCCGCCACCCTATTGCGACAATATTTCCAGAATTTAGTACGAAGGGGAGAAAATTGATTTCTTACCTTCCATCCTGATGTCACTAATCCGGCATTTCTCTTAGCGAGTACGCATTTCATCCGGAGGAAAAAGGCACGCTCCAATTCAATATTACCCCGTGCATTTGGAGGTGGAAAGGCACGACCTGAGCCAGGTAGTGGTAGACTCAGCACATCGAACATCTCGTTGTGATCAATTGGATGGATATACTCGAATATACTGTTGCCAGTAAGTTCTACTTGTGATAGGCCCAGGTGGACACTTGCTGTTTCACTTATGTACATTATTTTACCGTCCGGAGCCACCACGAAGATGAAACCGTCGAGGGTCTGAAAGGTATCAACAATTATCAGAAATTCACTGTCTCTCGGAATTTTTAGCGATGAGAAATACGATTCCGAATTTAACTGAGTTTATTCGTATATCGATCATTACTCGACATACCTGCAATAGATATGATCCCAACTCTTTTATCGCAGCGTCCCTTGGATCATTGATGGCTGGTGTTGGAGCGCCCCATTCGTTTCCCAAACCTACGGAAAGAAACAGATTAACTCACTTTAATTTATTATATTTTCAGAATTATTTTGGGTGTGCCCGAGGTGCCTAAAGGGTCAACACTTTCGAGGGCTTGTTCACCCTTTTTCGCGGACGGACCGCCGTAAGGGTGCACATCCTATTTTTCACCCCCCCCCCCCCCCTCCAGGAGTTCTCGCCCGAACGCCGGAAAGTAAGCGGACTCGTATCCACTTTCCGCCCTAGGGCGGTAAGTACGGACTTTCCGGGCGGCTCTCGGGCGGAAGGGGGGGGGGGGGGTGAGAACAATATTTAGAGATGGTCTAATTTACCAAAGCTAAACTTGATGATACATCCCGATGCCCGATTGCAAAAACTGCACTCCACTCAACCTTTATCCAAAAATCCCTTCCGTATCCAAAGCCACCAGATTATCCAATTTGCCCAAGTGGCAAAACCGTGAAAAAAAGGTACGTCAAATCGACCTTATAGAGACATAAAGACACGTTTGTCTGGTGGTTGTTGGTTTATTCCAGGAGGGATGCGGCCACTTGAAATTCAATTGAGGTTTCTAAGCGACGTGTAAGGCCGGTCTACAAGCCCTGGAATAAGTGGCTACAGGAATAAGAGGGCGCGACAAAAAGGATGGGACACACAGTGCTATTGTAACTGCTGTAACAACAGCCCCCATGCTTTTGCTTACAAAGCACACTGTGTGCGGTAGCGCGGGAGGGGGATATCGTGAAGGGAAAAAAAAAATCCAACAATGCATCAAGTGCGCAATCACAACCATCTCATCCGATACTATTTGCCCTTAACTGAAAGAAGTGTCGTGTATCCCGTCGATTGTCAGTTAATAGCAGAGGGGCGGGGGGGGGGGGGGCTTTGAGAGAATAAGTTGATGAATGAAATAACAAGGTATCAACGCGGTTGGTCTTCATCGGTCGAACATACCGCTTCTTCAGCTATCGAAGCGTCTTCACTGCCCTCACAGCTGATTAGGGTTTCTAGTAACTTCGTCTTATCAGTAGCAGAAAAATAGGAAAATTAGTTTAAAAGTCTGGTACATGTGCTGATAAATTTTAGGTTGTAATTTTTCCCACTTCTTGAAGAGCCCATTGAGGAGAAAATTTTGTAAAATCAGACTGAGACTAGAGGGACCTTTTCACGGGAATAAATTAACGACTAGAATGACAAGGTACCAACGTCGCCTGGTCCTTACCGTTCGGAAATACCGCTCTCATCTTCAGGTAACTCGTCGTCAATCTTATGACACTTGCTTTGTCCAATTGCGAGGTCGTGGCTGCGGGTAGTGGTAATAATTTAGCAAGCTCTTGGAACTCAGTGTTCTCTTTTTCGCGTCGCGAGCGCGCTGCATTTTTACTCTTCTCCTTCATTACACCGCCCTGGGGTGGTGTGCCCAAGCAAGTCTGGTGATTTGTGATTATCGAGGGATCCTCGTTGTTGTTACTTAGGTGGGGATTGTTGTTGTTGTTGTTGTTGTTTTGGTGGTCCAGATGGTGGGGGTATGTGAGGTCCACGGTGTCGGATTGGGCACAGTGACCTGGAAAAAGAAAAAAACAGTTAGGTTGGTTCTTTTTTTTTGTTTCGAAGTTCATGGGGTTGTTTATTACAAATGCCAGCCAAGAAAGAGTGCACCCTTTCCGCATTAATTTTACTGTTCTATAAAAATTGTCCTCTCTCCTGCAGGTCCACTCAAGATTTGAATAAGTTTCTGCAAAATGTCACTCCAGTAATTTGATTTATGTCGACTTTTTATTACTTAATGTCGAGCTTTTCGCTGGTATCGCTGGGGAATACATTTTTTTCCCATTCAGAACTCCTTTAACCGGAGAGTCTCTAGGATGTGCCCATTTTTTTCCACCATCGTCTCATCATTAAAAGTTGAAAGTCCAGACGGGGTAGGGAATCGGGCGGATAAGAGAGCATCCCTAACCCCTCCACCCCCCCCCCCCACCCACCCGCGCACCCCCACGGGAAAAATTATTCCAAAGATCCTAACGAACTCCTCGACAATGCAAATTCATCGTGAATAATTCATAAAAGAGACCTAAAACTTGATTCATAGAATTGAAGTGCACAGAGGTAAAAACGCAGAAGGGCGTTGGGTGTCGATGGGTTCACTGCTTATGCACATGCACCGCCACACCAAGAGGTGAGAGTTTCACTTGCTGATAAACCGTAACGTCGTATCCCGTTTTTTTACCATTAGAACTCTTTTTTTTTCCTCTCCTCGCCTTCTCGTCGCGCTGCAAATTCACCTCGACGACGGCTCTCGGTTACACATAATTTCTCATACCGAATTCCCGGAACTGCCATTGACGGCGAGACACCTGGGACTTGCCTGTGTGAATATTTACTGCCTAATTTAGGTGTGTAGTTAATTATGTGTACCCGGCGAAAAATCTATTTGGTCATAAGGTGAAAAATTTGCGGGGAGAAATTTTGATGCGACCACTGGATAAATTATAGTGCGCGGTTCAGGGAAATTCTACATGGGGGAAAAAGATGGGAGTTGAAATTTTCCGCGCACAATTTTCACGTGCGCACAATTCATTTTTCGTAAAATTTGAGCAATTTGTGTAGAAATTTTCTACGAATTCCAAGAAAAATCCAAGCCCTGCAGTATTAATTTAATTATTTTAATTAATTAATTTTAACCCTATTGCGATTTACAACTACACAAATTGTGTTCATTTTTTGATAGAAAGCTCCGCGAATTTCGCAATTCTATGCATTTTGAAAAAGCAGCATGTGCGTATCAACCGTAAGAAAACATTGAAGAATGTAAAAAAAGGCCACAAAATTTAACATAAAATTCTCGTTCTTCCATTAAAGATTGAAAAGCCTCAGTGTTTCTGCATACTTTTCACATTTTTTATCTCCACCAAATGGTCTCTAAAATTTTGCCGCAGTAATGTTTCTTTATGTTATTAAATTTTTTTTTCTAAAATGCGTACACACAGTGTAATAAAATTTCTCATATTAACTCGAATTTTCTGTACAATTATATTCTCCTTTTCGTATTTTCGGTTGACATCTTTATCTGCATTTTCCATTCACATTTTCATAAAAGACATTGGATTTTTAGGCACAATCAACTACAGCAAATTGATATCTACCCAAAATGACAACTTTTTTTTCACAGCTAACTTTGTATCAAAAGCATCTACATAGCCTATATCCGCGAAATTATATACCTTTGACTAGACGTGCCGTCCTCTGGAGTGCCTGTTTATGTCGCCAACTCGCGACGTATGGATCACTCGCGAGAACATTTGATATGCGTCCATGACGTTCAATCATTGGAGCCATTATCAGGTCAATATAAATATCTTACTTAAATACCCAAAAAAAAAAAAGAAACCTATAAGAATCACAATCTCATTGATTTACTTTATTGTCGTCGACTTGTTCATGAGTAATAATTTATTTAATCGATTAATACAGTATCTTATCACTGTCACATCAACACTTAGCATTAACACTAAAAAAAACAACTAAATCGATAGAAAAGAAGGGGGGAAAAAATGTCAAAAGCTCGGGGAGCGATTTGACCACTGGCACTTGAGTTTCTTGACTGGTACCAGCTTTGGCAGACACCTTTTAGCTGTGAATTTTCAAGATCGTCCATGGACCCAAAAAAGGGGGTTGTACTGCACCCTTGGTGCGAAATAGGCTCCACCCTAGTGCGGGGCGAACGCTGGATGAAGCACTGTCGAAGCACTGGTTGAGGGCTATGGGATTGTGCGAGAGAGAGGGAGTGAGAGAAGTCGAGTGGGAAGGGGAGAGCGAGAGAGGTGATATGGGGACGACGGCATGGCGCATTTACCTTTAGCTGTTGTTGAGGGGAGAGCGAGAGAGATGTGATGGAGTTAAGAGAGGGGATAACGTTAGGGTAGGGTACGGGAAAAACCATGTAGGAACTCCATGGAACGACCAACTAATTAAAAAAAACGTTCCCGAAAAATATTGACGCTATTGGATCTGCATGCAGACAAGTTGGAGATGATTTGTTTTTTCGCGAAAGTCAAAAGTCCAAAGGGGGAAAACGGCCCCGTAAATAATTTTGGGGAAAATCCCAGTTTTTATGGGCAACATGTGTTCTGATGGTCGTATTTCAATAGCCGGTGCGCGCAGACGGGTCAGGAAATAAAACCCCGGAGACAGGTAGGCGACATCTAATACGAAACATGTGTTGCAACTTTTAAAAGTCCTCTGTTCAAGAAGAACTTCGGGTCCTGTGCACAGTCCTGGGATGTATTTATTTTGCACCTTGAATTTTTCGAGTTTTAGTGGTGAACCTGTGTCTGTGGAGAACAGGCAAATGTGCAGGTATGAGGTGGAGGGCAATGAGAACGGGGCGGTACGGAGTGCAATGGAGATATTGATACCAGGGGGCTCGGTGGGCGAATTTGCCGCTGCAGATGGGTTTCATCGCGCACTTGAAGATATTCCTTTTTTTGGGGATTATTTTTTTTGTATACCGTTCTCTTGGCTGTCATGGGATTGTGATGTTGGAAACCTTGAAATTTCATGGATAGGTCATGTGGCATTCACACCTCTGCACTGTAACACCGCAAAAGTGTACTCCGAGTCCCTTACAAACCGGATCAAAGGATGATTATGTACCTGAATGGATAAAATATGTTCGTTATGAATGGAGTATACCCAATTTGGCTTATCAGGTATTGTTGAGTGAGGCAATACGCAAAAAGAATCAAGTCCATCGATCATGCAAATATTATATTCTTCTTCACGCGCAGTGGGACATTGCGCACTCCATCGGATTTCCGTCCCCGTACTATTCTGAAATGAGTTCACTGGGGATTTCTACAACGCGCGTTTAGGTATCGATACACTGCAGTGACCACAGTACTTAAGATACCACCGATGTGTTGCAATTTTCGGGATGCATTCAGGCCAAAGTCCCTTAGGATACATGGAGAGAAAAGTCACTGAAGACTGCTCAGTTTTGTTATAGAAACTTTTCCTCGCAAGATATTTCACTTGTCAAAAAATTGTTGATAGAGAGAGATTACATATCAGGAATTTTTTTCCGCTGTCTTTCGGTGGGTAGCACTCAATAACCCCACTTCCATTGATCTCGACACCATAAATTAAAATGGAATGAGAATAAAGCATGTTACCACATGCAGAAATGTAAATGCTACATGTTTCCTCCCGCAAAACTCAAGTGGGTGTCAATGTCTTCGTTCCGAAGCTACCTGATACCCCCATCGAAGTGCAGTCCACAACCTGCTTCTAACATGTGGTCCTGACATGTCTCATACCCATTTCGCTTCTTAACAAATTTGGGGGGGGGGGCAGTCAGCTGTGGGATGTTTCATGTTTAAAGGTTTTGTTTCAATGAGCTGATTATTATCCGGAGATGACCCTCCGAAGGGTGTCAATGCCTTTTGAGACCAACTGGGGGGTCGACGCTTGAATCGGGGAAATCCCCACTTCCCAAGAAATGAGTCAGGCATTTCTGTAGAGGAATTTCATCTTATTTTCAGGAATTGGTACGAGAGATTTTTCTGGGATTATTTGAATGACACAAACCTCCAGGGTAGATTTTTTTTTTCGGAAACACCAAAGGTTCTCCAAAGGTTCATATGCATTCCTGCTCTCCTACTCTCGTCAACAAGAACATGACTTATGACCCCTCCCCCCTCGCCCCGCAATGTCAGACAAAAGCAACAAATACCTTACTCTATCTCTTCCCCCTCTCTTAATCCGCCCAATTAAAGTGTCAATAAAATAAACGAAGCAAACTATCCCAGACGCATTATTCCGTATTCAGTAGTTCGTGACAATTTGAATGGTTCTGCCAGGACATGGGGCGCGCGCGACCCAGCAATCATACCACGGCTTAACTCTTGTTCCTCTCTTACGCTCACCTACATTCATAAAACTGTTTTTTTCCCGTCTCCCGCCCCCCTCCCCCTTCCTCCTCCTCACCTCCCTCCCCCCCCCCCCCCCACCGCCAGTGTTCGCCCACCTACTTTTACCCACTCGTCAGTTTAGCTTCTCCTCCCCAACTATTTCAACTCTCGACACGTATAACAAGGCAGCGTTTTGGTTGTACGCCCCAAATACACCCCGAGCACCCCATCGGAGCCCACCCCTCCCTCTTCGTGTGGTCCACGTCGAAGCATCAACATTCTCTCTCTCTCGCGCTCTGGCCAGCACACACGTTTAAGGGCGGCAAAGACACAGGGCCTTACGTAGACAATTCATCATTCCCAAAAAGCCACCCCCCCCCCCCTCTCCGCCGAACAAAAAAAAATGCATTCAAACTTTATTTCACCTCTGCGTGTGTTCATGCATTTTAAGCTGCGCTTTAAACTATCCCAATTTTCAGTTCGTGCCTGTAGCCGAGTTTTTATTCGTTCCTCATTGGACTTCCCTTTTTTTCCCCTGCACGTTCCTTTTCGCACTTCCCCTTTTCTCCTCTCACGTACTATCCATGTAGTGATTCTCGGAATTCCTAGCCGATTTCATAAGTCATGAAGGGCAATATATTTTATTGTTTTTTATGCGAGCCTTTTTCTGCGGGCGCTGGGATTTAGGCTCGAGACGTGTCGGGGAATGGATGTTGGGATTTAATCTTTTGCAATGTTTGGAGAGGAAGACATTGGTGAAACGGTGGCTGCTTGTGACGCTGTGTTTGGATGCATTGTGATGAGCGGAAATGATTAATTTATTGGTGATTTGCGATGCTTGGGGCGGGGGGGGGGGGGGGGGGGGGGGGGGGGGTGATTATAGTTGAGGGTTGTACGCGAAGTTTTTAGTTGTAATTTAATGAAAATTGTGCCGCATACAGCCAGCAGAAACTGACATATACATAATACACACTCCGCGTCCTCGACCAGAAAATCCTCATCCCTCATTATTGCTTATCACTATTGTTTTGTCCATGTTCTAATCAGCTTCAAATTATTACAAAATTTTTTTCTCCTCCGGTACGTGATAAATACCGCGTATTCTTGTCACCGTGCTGATCACATTTAACAATGCGATAGTTTCACCTAAAGAAGCCAAAGAACGAAAACAATGTAGATAATTGTTGAGGAAATTGTTCACAGATGTTTTCAAGTTTAGCACGTACAAATGATGCATTTATTTTTTTTTCTTTTACGCGTTGACGATGGCTTTTTCATTTTTAGCAACAATGTGACCATGCGCACTCCCTTCTAGACAAATACCATTGATATATGGAGAAAAATGAGTAGACAGACTTATCTGAATGGTCCCCCGGTGCATTTTACCAAGGAAATTCTATTCAGTCGGGGAGTGCTGAAGGAGCTGAAGAAACACAGGGGTATGTAACAGCGCTTGATATATATATGTATATATCCATACATATATATATATTGTGGTAGCCAGTACTACGATAACATAACAAGCGCCATATTCTGCTGACACTGCGTCCTCCAACGAGTGGCAAAGACTTGAGTTTTTAGAGTGTGGCAACTCATTTACAAAGAGACCAGGTCGACCTACCCTTGTACAGTAATTACTTTTATCACACATGAAGTATAATAAAGCGGAGACAGGTAAGCAGCGGGAAGCAAAATTGGATCAATTTTTGGGTGGGTGGGTGGGTGGGTTGCGGTGGGAGGGTGGGTGGGTTGCGGTGGGAGGGTGGGTGGGTGAGTTGCGGTGGGTGGGTTGTGGGAGGAGGGGGGGGGTGGTAAAATGGGACTATTCGGTCAAAGTTGAAGGAAGTACTGAAGAACTTTAAATAGGAAGTGGGCAAAGTGCGACCCCATTCCGGTCACAGATGTAACTTCCCGATAGAAATTAGCAAATTCACGATTCGCGAGTGCGGTGCTCTAAGGAAGTTCCCCACATAAAAATGAACGTCTTATGTAGTATAACTTTTATTTGATCATTGAGACGATGTCGCTGAATCAATTGTATCTTTTCGCTCAGGTAGGAAGACACACACGAAAGCGCGCGCGCGCGCCTTTGCTGTTACATGCTTATGCACGCATCGCACAGTTATCGGCTTGACCCGTCAAGTGTCATACTGACATCTCGTAATACTCCACGCTATATTTATAGGAACGGATTTCTGAATGTTGTAAATTTTCCAAATCACCGAGTTATATGATCACAGGTTAATCGAATGATCAATCAAGCCTGATCAATCATTGGATTTCATCAATCGTTGAAATTTCTACTTAGGTCAGTTGTACTATCGGCCTCCAAATATCTCCATTAAAGTAATTTCAATCCGTCAATTCAAGAACCCCATACAACTTAAATTAAGATCATACGACTTGAAGTTTTTTCGCTTTCGGCGTAGAGGAAATGATTGACATTCTTCAGGTATCAGCACATACCTCACTATATAGAATTTGAGATGTGGAATCGTCATATTTTTTAACGGAGGTGGAAAACAACGTGTATACAATAGTTTCGGACGTGTATACAATAGTCTCGTTTCGGAGCATTCCTAAGATGTTTGTCGATCATCTGTACCTTATAGAAAGATATTTAAAACTCATGAAAAAAGTGACACAATTTTTATGAGATTTTGAATTTTTAAAGAAAATTTCATCCAATTTTTGGGGAAATTTCCTAACATTTTTTTATGGTTAAATTCACAATAATTTTTCCGACTTCTATTTCTTTGCAAAATTGGATGAACACGAGGAAAAAAAGTTGCACCAGTTCAGGGTATTTAATTACTCATTAGAGACAGGGTTCGCGCATATTGGCCATAAATATGCACAGCTTCGTATGGAGAAATTATAGTTTTCATTTGATAACATTGATATCAGTGGTCGTTCTACCTATTTCATCCTGCGGTGCTAGAAAGCACGATTTTCTAACCCGTAACCCTCACTCTGGGTCAAAACCTCCACGGCAAAATTCAAGTCTAAATATCTTTCTAACTAGCACTCCAAGTTATAAAAATCGTTTACTATTTCGTACAAATCGTTTGTTATTTTGAACTTTCATGTCTAAATTGAGGAAAAGTTGTTGTACAAATTTTTCACTATTAAAATTTTGCAATTAACCTACAATACTCATGGCATTATATAAAACAGGTCTTGAACTAACTTCAATTTAAATTTCAAGCCTTTATGTCAAGTAGAAGTCAAATAAGAGCAACGTTTCTGCGACGGGTGATTTCAAGTCAGCCCGACGGTTGTGTGATTTTTTCGAGGTGTGATAATTATGGGTTATACATTAATGGAGTGCTTGATGTCATTGGAAGAGATTTTTGGGCATATAAATATATTCGTCCCCAAGAATGTTTATTCCACTATAAATGGGAGTCTTAAATAATTGATACAAAATAGTTAATGCTTATTTTTTTAATTAGTTTAATTAGTTTAATATTTATGATATATCCAATATTTATGTAACACAGGATCGATTAGACATATATCTTGTATATATCATCGATTACTTTACATTATATTGCTCCCTTTTTTGCGACAAATGGTGAAAGACCATTGATCACAATGCAATATTTTCATTGTAACAAATTTCTCAACTGTTACACTCATATTTTTTTTACCTACCGGAAAAGAACGTATCGATAATAAGGGTCAGTCGTACCGAAATCTGTCGCGTACTTCTTAACCTATTACGAAATTTTTTATTACGCGATCTTCAATAAAATATTCATTAGATATATTGAAATGTATATGTAACGCATAATCACAGCACATATATATGTGACATAATTTTTCGACGCACTAGATCCTATATGATCTAGATATATCCATTATATATCCGAACATATACATTTTCTCCGTTGTGATATATAGTAAATTAGCTAAAAGATAAAAAGGACGTTCCGCAAAATTTGATCTCATTGCGCAGATATGCAACACAAGCCTTGATTCATCTTTTATTTGTCGCGCCATTCGCGTCTCCATTTCACCTCTTCACAATAAATGATTCACTCAATCGACAATTTCCGCAAGTTTTGTATGTCACCAAATTAATTTTTCTTTTCTAATAGCATTGAACTTTTGGAGTTTCATTCCGTTCATGAAACGATCAGGTTTCGCGCAATCCTCAACTTTTCGCGTTTAACTACTTTTTCTTAAACGTTTCATAATTTAATTGCCATACTCACATATGTGCCGCCGTAGCTCCCTCACCCCTGTAAGACCACCAGAACCGTAAAATCACTTGAACTCAAGTATGGAATTCCGAAGAAAAAAAAACAATCACTGTACCATAATTAGTCTTAACGATGTAAAAGACACGGAGGAAATCATAAGAGTGTTAATACTTTGACATATTGGCACGCACGCTGTTGCCCCCACCCCAATTTATTTTATCCTCCAGATGTCCAATCGCATGGCTTTCGAGTCTTCTCAATCGAAACCGTCATTTTGCATGCACGAATCCGGAAGAATTGTTTCTTCACTTCCTGATAGGAATGTTATTTCAATGACGGCGAAGTCTTGTTTCCTCCTGCTCTCTTATCCTCCTCACGGTAGCTGCTCTTCAGTATTGCCTCGCAAGGGAGTACTGGACACCCATCCATGTGGCTGGGTCCGACTTTCGCGATTTAGGCCATCGTATTACTAAACGCAGGGTAAACCTCCAGGAGCCCCCTGTGCCACGATGGCGGGCACTTCTGATGGAATCCCCCCCCCCCCTCCCCCCGCGTCCGGTTGGGTTCCCGCCTCACAGAATGCTCCTACGATCTGTGGGAATCTGTGAGAGAATACTTCATCATGTGAAACATCCTCCGGAGGCCGGACGTGAACGTAGACACATATTCTACCCACTACACGAAAGCTCCAAGTGTATGTACACGTGTGTGTGTGAGTGTGTGTAGCAATTTTTTGTTGAATGATTCCTCTTCCACGGGCAGTCCCATTTTTTTCTTCTCTCAAAAATTATGGATCGCCATTATGGAGCGTCGAGAAGAGTTTGGTAGGAATTATCAGCTTTTATTATCATTCGATAAAAACGACGGTTTTTACCAATTTATCTCGAAGCGAAGAGGTGGTAGCGCAAAATTACAGATAGTAACTGTGGGAAATTGCATTTGTTGGAAAGTTTTTATGAAATTTTCGCCTAATATTTCTCACCGGGTAATCAACATTTTGGTTCAATTTTTGGTACGAGGGTATCCATGAAATACCATGAAAAAATACACGCGTACATAGACATACACATACATATATATTGGTAAGTTATTTTCTACTGCGAAGACACAGTCTCTGGAGAGTTGCGAGTTTGAGTTTTTCAGGTTTGAGGGAATTTGAATGGAGGCTGAGGGAATTCGGGGTTCGGTTCGCAGCCCTCCTGAAAGATACCCCCCCCCCCTCTTCCACCCACCAAACGCGGTAGACTCGCGATCTGATCGAGTCAGTCCTGCGTCAATCATTGAAAATGTCCCGCCAATTTCAAATTTCCGGCCCTATGAATATAATCCTTTACTTTGATTGTGTGCTCTATATTCCGTTCGCTCTTTTAAAAACTGCATTTTTAAATGAGAAACTTCAGTTTCACATCTCACACAGTAGCTCCCAGAATAATAGTGTAGTGAAATAAAATACCAAGTAAACTATTTGTCGCCAATTTTGTACCAATTTAAACGCAAATAATTCTCCAAATTGTCCAGAAATTAGAGAAAGTCCAAGAAACTAAAGGAGCACACAAATAGTAACAAGAGGGCAAGTCTCGGTTAAATGTTTCAATGTTTAGACTACGTATCGTACTGTCGTTCTGGAGTTTCTTTATACTTTGCTTCATTTCTCTGCCTCCCCCCCCCCCCCCCCCCCCCCCCCCCCAAGCTCTTGCACAATCATTATGGCCTGGGTCAGACGGGGAAGTCGCTGGGCGTCTTAAAAAAAACGATCCATAACTATAAACAATAATAATACTGAGCACAGTTGAAAAAAAAATCGTCAAACAAACAATGTGGACGGATATTTTAAAATTGTTGCAAAACACGGAGTTAGCCAACCGAGTTTGCCCATAAATTTGCGCACACGTGACAGGATGTTTTTTCACCATTTCCCTAAACAAGAGGACCATTGGCAGAAAATTATGACAAGAGGAATAATCGGGGAGAAGAGAAATTATGGAGAAATGAGAAAAACAATCCAGGAGTCGAGGTTCATAATTAGTAAATATCTTGAAATAATGTTGAAATAAAAAATGAGTGAAAATTGAAAAGTTAAAAACGATGAAATTCGAATGATTAAAAAGTATTTTTTTAATTGACGGCGTGTGATACATCAATTATTGTCAATGAGATCTTCAATGAATTTCGTTTTTTTTTTTACAGTATTATAAAATTAGTTTCTTAATTATTATGAAACGAAAAATACATATTTCGAATTATTTATGCGAGTAATTGAATAGTCAGCAGATGTGATTAAATCTTTAGTATCAATTATTTTGCATTGTGTATGAACGCAATTGTTTTCATATAATTTTCATGGGGAAATAGTACATTTCGACACAAGTGCGGAAAAAATCTTTTTGGCAGACTGTGCGCAAAGCGACGTTTTCCGAGAAACCCTGCCCGCGCACATTGTATCAAAAAATACTGTTCGAGACACAAGCGGAGTTGACAAGACGAGCCGAAGACGAGTTTTGTAACAGAGGAGACAGAAAAGTTACTTCCGCACGTGTGTCGAACAATATTTTGTCTGCCCTCCGGCCCGAAAATTACCGCTTCCTGGCCGGAGGGCAGAAAAATAGTATACACAGCTCGGTCAGCAAGTAAGAAAGCCTCAGATCACATTATTGTCGACCTCGGCTTCGCCTCGGCCAACTACTAAATGTGATCTGATTCATTCCTTACTTTGCTGGCCTAGGTATGTAATCTACTATTTAATACAATGTGCGTGGGCAGGCTGTTTCGCACGCAAAGCGTGCGGAAAACGTTGCTTTGCGCACAGTGTGTCAAAAAAAGAGTAATACTGTCCTAATAGTGTCCTACAGCATTCTCCCCTAAAATCACTTGTTAACAATTACCAGACCTTCCCGACGAATCGACCGATTTTCGGAAGGATCTCAGTATATGCAAGCGTGCTTGCGTGTGTGTGTGTGCGTGTGTGAGTGTAACAACTGAAAGAGTAGTTGTTCAGGGTTGATACTCCTTTCCGGCCTGGAGAATAGTGCGATTCAATACAAAAAAATCAATTTTTGGAGTTACAAAATTACTCACGTACCAACACACACACACACAATCTTTATCAAAAACCTGCCAGAATGATGTCAAACGACGAGAAAAGTGAAATTTTTTGACGCTTTCAACATTTTTCATTTTCGGAGTCATTACAATAACTTCCCTAGGTCGGAAAGTTAAAATAAGAAAGATAAATCGAAGTGAAACATAAATATCGAGCAGCGGGAAAAAATAATCAAAGAGTTAAGTTTGGAAATTGGGTTGTAACTTGGATGACAATGCGCTTGAAAAAACAATGGATCTCTAGTGTTGGATCGGCATCGACAGCTGAAGGGTAGCGGTGTTCGTTTGTATACTGCTTTGTAAAATAAAAACAAGGAGTCAGTTTAATATTACGTTGAGAAGGTCTTGGCTCACTGGGTGGAGGGAGCATTACGGAAGGAAGGGATCACGTTCAGTGGCGATCACTCGTGCGGCTCTTCCAACAAATGTATTTAGGAAATGACACGCCCCTTTGCGGCTGTGAAAATGGGAATAGAAGGAAATGTCGTGGGAGTGGACGAGGGTAGCATTTTTTTTTCTCCATGAGATATCGCAAAAAGGAACTAATTGTTGCGTGGATGTAAACGCGCACTAAGTCAGCGGCTGGTGGTTAATAATTGTAATGAAGCGTGTCATAGATGTGTATAATTTAGGATACATATTTTATCATTTACCATATTTTCGCTTAAGTCTGATAATTCCGCGGATATCGCGGATTGGAGCTGAGAAGAGGAACGACTAAAATCGGGAAGTATGATCTCATTTTAGAATTTACAAGACCAAATGCGCGCGTCGCGCCCTGAGTTACAACTTGAAATTTGAAGTAACAATATCTGACTAATCTGATGAACCAATAAATGAATCGCGATTGAAAAATAAATTATGGCAGAAACCAATAGGGAATCGTTCTGCGATCTTCGACTTTGACGATGTTCATTTTTATGGATGCGCTTTCTGAGATAGGATACCAATGTGCAAAACCATCTCTTACTAGATCCTCGAAAATCATTCACTGTGGCCTTATTGAAAGGTCACACAGACCGTTATCAATATTTCATTATGATGATTGCTATTCATTGAGAAGAGTCACCATAGGTGGCATAAATCTCATTCACGGTACGAGCACGTGAGAACATGTGACGATGAAAATTTAAACGATACAATGAATTGTAATTGGTTCTGCGTAAACAAACGGATATTCTATCAGCAGTGATTAGTTTCGAGAAAATTAATTTCTCAATTCGCTATCAAATACAGGGAAAAAACGCGAAAGTCGGATGAGAAAAACAAATTAAGTGAGATGTCCCAAAACCGATGATTTTTATTTCACGTGTCGATAAAGAATACTATCTCATGTCAGACTGAAACGTAATTTCAATACGAGTCGATTGACATATTAATTGTGCCGAATGGAAAAATTCGTTGAATTACATTAGTTCATTTTTCAATTTGTTGTCATGAATTTTTATGAATTCCTCATAATGAACTAAAATATACAGTAATAGTTGAGCGCAAAAATGGGAAAGGAACTTTTGACTTCAAATTGCACGTGATTGATGTCTATCGATGTCTGAAGTAAGTACTGTCAGTTTTGGGACACTCTATATATGCTACTCAAGCTTTAGACATATACATACGTCCATATGAAAAGGACCCATTTGGTGTTGCTCTCTGGTCCATTCCACTAATTTCAATTAATAATCTGCACCTATCGGAGTACCGAATTTTGTAACCGGCCAAATTGCACCACCGAAATACCTCGTAATCATCCCATGTCCATTTCCAAATTGTTACTCTCAATTTTTCTTGGCGCTTATAATGAACATAAATGCTCGCATAAATCTGAACCCAATGTAGCCGTATTAGCGACCCTCAACCCCCAAATTTTCCATTTTCCACCCATACTCTTCACGAATAATCATGCGCAGAAATTAGTTAGTACTCACGAGACGCTGAGAATTCTCGAAAAAAATTTCAGGAGTGCAACAAAACATTGTAATCCAGAGATGTATCCACTTGACCGTATCTTCTTTCCTTCAATTAGTCCATTTTAGCTGATTACGCACGTTAGTCTCAACGCATATTCACATGTTAGTTAATGATTAGTTATTAGTGTTGCTCATTCATACAGCTGATTCATGATTAATTATTACTAGTGAGAATTACGGTGAACTCATTGAGGCGAAACTGGTTACACCGTTCTCGGTGGAGTAAGAGAACTCCTCAGTTTTGCGCATAAGCGGCATTGGACGGCTGATGTTAGCAACCCCCCCGGTTTTTGGTCGATTTCCCGGCCGTGGGCTTTATGAGCATTGTGTTGGGTGAGGAAGATTGTGTGTGGGGTTTAAAGTGAGACAAATATATATGTTTCGAGGAGCAGTGAGCGTTAACGCCTTGGCCAGGGATTGGTCGAGTGATTGCGCAAAAAACGAATAGGATAGGATTGGGGTGATGGCACACAGCCACGCCCACATTTCGCGGGGGCTCATCCGCGATGCTTTTCACCCGGTTGGGCATGCGCATTTGCCTGTGTATTATTCCAGAGGAAATTGTAGCATAATGCTGCCCCGGCTTTGAAGGGCGTCTCACCCGAGGCCTTCTGGTTTTTTGAGGTGAATGAGGAAAAGATCATTAGAAGGCCAAGTGGTTCCTTTTTTTGGACTGTCGATGGGCGAATTCGAGGAATTGTCGGATGTGATCACTGCCGTATTGCATCAGCCTGAGTAAAGTTGGGCCATACTCTGGTGGAGCTTTTTCCGGAAAAAATCAATATTTTTGATTTTTGAAAGACTGCTGAAAATTTAAGGTGGTGAAACCATTGGTGTAAGCAATATTGTAAAGACGTGCTAAACTGTAAGGGTAAATGTATATAGATATTACTTCTGTAATTTTTTTTTTGAACTAATAAACCCTCTACGGGTTTCTAAGGCATAAATAAAAGTAAAACAAAAATATTCCGAATCGTAATTACGAAATCGGAAATCATTATTGTGGATGCGGGAAACGTAAGATGCACGTAAATAAATATTCCGGATCACCAAACGGGCGTTTGGTAAAACGAGTACAAATCGAGGTTTCCTTCAATTCCTAGATAAACCGAGGAATATAATATCCATGGGGCATTGGGTTTATGGGTTGAAACTGTGAGAATGCTCTACAGTTTGGGAAAAAGTCCACTCCCATTGGCACCACCGGGAGAGGTGGCGGTATATCCTAAATCAAATGGGAGCGTAAATTGAAAAAAAAATCAGATATGGACCTATAGACATACGCATCCAAGTATACATGCATCGAATAGCAAATATTAAGGATCACAGTCATCATTAAATGCACCATTTAATAAGAAAGTGACGTAACGACCAGAATTTTTCATTTTGTCAAAATTTGTAGGAAAGACAACGTATACCGGTTTTCACTTCAGATTTTCATATACAAGCATATATATAGTTATTTTACAACATAAATAAATATCTGAAATTTGTATTTGTTTTGAATTTTTTTTCTTTGCCAAAGGTTTGTTAAGTTTCCGATTTTTTTGGAATTTATTACAATGACCCCTAAACCGATTTTTTCACGCCGATTCGTAACTAGTGTGTTAAGTCTACCAAAATGATTCACGTTGAATTCTGACTAAATGTGTGTGTGTGTGTAGATGTGCATGCCTGTATGTCTGGAATCTAAATTTTTCGTTAACGATTTCTCACAAACGGGACGATGAACCTGGGCCATCGACGTCGTAATCGGAGCGTCTTCATGGAACTGACATCAAATTAGTTTTTGGTTTAAATTGAGCAGTCTTGTTTGTTATTGCAATTGAAGAAACAAGAAGCTAAACGAGTTACCTTAGCTTCCTATTTGAACACTTTTTGATAGAAATCCATGAGACGATTTTTTTCATGAAAAATCTTGTCTGGGGGTGGAGTGCGAACTCCCCAGACAAAAGTCCCCGAAATACGCCATTTCAAAAATTTATGATTGCTAGATTTGATTCTAGGTCATGTGTACAGTGGTTCTAGCAATAGACCTACTTTGGCGAATTCAACCTATGCATTGCAGCTACAGAATATTAAAATCGAGTATATAAAAAATAAGAGGTAAGTATCGAGTACACTAACATCAATCGCGAGATACAATTTTTCTTATCTCTTCTTATGGCGGTAGGAGGTGAATAAGGGTGAGCACAACATATATGAGGGTACCTAATCTCCAGTATTTGTATTCTGCCTATCTATTTAAGCCGCATATACCCTGGGTTTCGTTTTAATAAAAAAAAAAAACGAAATCCTCTCAATTGTCCAGAAAATAATTTTTTTTTCTCGAGGAAGAAAAATGAAAAAAAAAAAAAATGCCGCCAATAAACAAAATTATTTTGAGTATCCTGTTCTGCCCCTCCCCCTAAACAGCAAAATTCTTAAGCCAAACAAAAATATGGTAAAATGGAAATTATTATTTTTGCTTATCTGAAGCGCTTTATTTGTGTCTTTGGGATGATTAGAGGGGTCAGGTCCTCAGAGGGTCCGGTGAATCACCGGATGGGGCACCTTGCAGTGCGCACAGGTAGGAGATAAACCTTACCCACCTTTTACAGCCCACTCCTAGAAAATCACTTCCAGATGTTGGTTAAAAGTTTTGGCAATGTTCGTGTGTCCACTCGGTGTACTTGGTTCCCACGACTGAATTACTATGCCACTACACGAAGAATTTTTCTGGGACGTAAAGTGCAGCGAATAATTTTCACCAAGTTATTTTTTTGTGAAAACGTGGGAAAACACCCCATGAGACAAGGATAAGGACAAGGGTAACAGGTTCGTTGGAATTTTTCCCTGTGAGAATCACCGACTGCAATGGACTGGGGCAAATGATAATTTCATGGTTTTCCTTGAATACTTATGAGAGAGTCCATTTTGCGCATAAAGGACATTGTAAATAGGTTATCGATTTGCGTAATGGTATCAATTTTTCTTTTGGAAAAAATTGGTTATTCATTGCCGGTCGCATTTTCCTCTACTTATGCGTGTGCTTCACGATTCCTGGAAATTCAGCCATTCATTTTTTAAAGGGCCGACTTTTTTTTCTATCAGCTTCCCGATATAGGGAACTTATTGCTTTGCCACCGTGAATGAAAAACGGATTTTTCCGTTATATCTCCACGTTTCAAGGAGTTTCTAATCTTTACGCCATTTCTAGCAAAATGGCTGTATTTGTGTGTGTGTGTGTGTGTGTGTGTGTGTGTGTGTGGTCCTAGGTATGTATGCGGTCAACAATTATGTCTGACCATTTGTCGTGAGCTAATAATGCCATTACGCTACCGAAAGTTATTCACTTTACTTGGTGCAGTATATATATATTATTATTAACAATTACAATTGTTTATAACGTTTTACTGCATAGACTATTAGAGTTAGCGAAAAATTTATATAAGAAAAGTTATTCGTCATTTTAAAATCGACATTTTATGTGGGACGACTTTTTTTCATAATCTACATAATTAAGGATGTATGGCCGTCTGAAGAGTTAACGACAAATTTGGAGTTCGAAATTAGTGAATTTTCTATTATTAATTTGAAAATATTGAGGAAGGATTGAGATGAACTTCGTGTGAAGTCGTAGGTCGCAATGAATCTGTTGATGGGGCTATTGCGGCAATCTGGGCTGAATGCAAGTTCACTATTTAATTGAAATTAATGGGTTTTAGCTCGTTCGAATTTAAGTAAATTTTAATGGCAATATAAATGGGAGTACTATATCAGCAACAGAATAAAAAAAAAATTACAATGGCTTATATGCACCGAAGTTTCCTTACTCTTCTTCATGAATATTTGAAAATGGTATTTGGATGGCACAAGATTATTACCATACCCCTCTTTCGGATATGTAAAAATTGAAATACCCTTGAAAGTTAGTTTTCAACAATTTTCATCTTTTTAAAAACTGGATGAAGAAGCCTCCAGAAATTTTGTGGCGATTCTTGACTTTTGATTATTCATCGGTTCTTGAGATTTGTTCTCACTAGTTAGCACCCTAACTTCATATGTGACAATCGATGATACCATCTTAATTTACAAATGATAATGGGAGATTTATGATTCGAATTAAAGGGTGGATTTAAATGTTGCAAAAAAATCATTCCTGAAGAGAGGAAACTAATCATTTTTCGTCTAAACATTGCGGGCTTTCCCCGGCAAAGATCGATTCAATTGTAATTTATTTACTATACTCATTCATGAATCAAATGATTATTTGACATAACAATACCTGAAAGAAATTAGAAGGGGTGAGGAGAAAGATACTCGTACTTCTCTGTTTATTCATTGTTTTTCTGAACTTCATGTATTTCGAACAATATATATGCACGCAAGGGTTGCAAAAAAAATTAATCGTTGAGTTATTATGAATTACAGAAATTTGAAAGTAGTTCTAGCGGAAGTGATGCCCACATGGTGACTGAGCGCCGGTGCGCCATTTTACATGAGTTACTGGGCAGCGTATATAGATATATTGACGCTGCATTTACAAACATTTTCCATCACTATTGGACAAATCCGTTCCAAAACTCATTACTTTCCAATTACATGAAAATGTTAAAAATTTTGAGTAAGAACTGGGCCAGCGGCTTTCGATGTATTCCTTTGATTTCATTTTGGTTCGTTGGATTTCATTTCATTTCATTTCATTTCATTTCATTTCATTTCTTTTCTTTTCATTTCATTCCATTTCATTTCATTTCATTTCATTCATTTCGTTTCATTTCATTTCATTTCATTTCATTTCATTTCATTTCATTTCATTTCATTCCATTTCATTCCATTTCATTTCATTCCATTTCATTTCATTCCATTTCATTCCATTTCATTCCATTTCATTCCATTTCATTCCATTTCATTCCATTTCATTCCCTTTCATTCCATTTCATTCCATTTCATTCCATTTCATTCCATTTCATTCCATTTCATTCCATTTCATTCCATTTCATTCCATTTCATTCCATTTCATTCCATTTCATTCCATTTCATTCCATTTCATCCCATTTCATTCCATTTCATTCCATTTCATCCCATTTCATTCCATTTCATTCCATTTCATTCCATTTCATTCCATTTCATTCCATTTCATTCCATTTCATTCCATTTCATTCCATTTCATTCCATTTCATTCCATTTCATTCCATTTCATTCCATTTCATTCCATTTCATTTCATTTCATTTCATTTCATTTCATTTCATTTCATTTCATTTCATTTCATTTCATTTCATTTCATTTCATTTCATTTCATTTCATTTCATTTCATTTCATTTCATTTCATTTCATTTCATTTCATTTCATTTCATTTCATTTCATTTCATTTCATTTCATTTCATTTCATTTCATTTTGTTACGATCTACCAGCAGTACGCCAACTACACGATCAAATAATATAGTACATTTTATATAATGCTAATATACTTTTGGTGGATTATAATGTATTTGGTAAATATGTATACATAACAATATGACAAAAAAAATGTACAATAAAGATGGACGAAGCGATTTAATGAACTCATCTGCGGATCGAACAATATCACTCATGAAAGAGGACGCAATGTGAATATTACCACCAGTAAATGATACTAACTGATTAACTATTATACACACTCGAAAAATGGCTATGATGGTAATGATACAATTGATCTAGCAACTGACAAATAAAAATGCATATAATTGTGAGATCTACGAGGAGGAGCGCCAAAAGTTATTATTTGCTCCAAAAATTGAGAGAAGTCAATGTTACCCCTAATTACCTTAATCAAAAATAGTACAGCTGTAATATTTCTTCCGTCACTTACGTTTACAAGTTTGCATTGATCACAAGACTGGAACATGGCACATCCACCTTCAGTATAGATACCATTCATCTTCCAACTCAAATTGAGGGAATCTCCCCTGAACTGCTTCGATTTCATTACTTTGATATAGATGGCAAGCAGCTCAGACCAGCGACGCATATTCCAGCTTAGGAAGCGTATTCGACGTTAGCGATGATTTTAGAATTGAAGTTTCAATCGAAGTCTGTATAAACAATATGTTGGGGGAGATCCGGGCGAAGCGGAACACCCGGCAAAACGGAACGCCGGGCAAAATAGAACAAGAAGAAGAAACATGACAGATGAAATAAGTTTCTTGGTCTCCCTCAGGATGTCGTCTTCTCTACACCTTCTCTCTTCGTCTTCATATCTTCATTCTCAGCCAAGGTGTACATCCAATTGGTCCCTGTGGGAATATTAACAAGCTGGACGTATTTCAAAGAGCAGACAAGAAAGTGATCAGAAATGCGCTCAAACAGTTTCTCGGCATGTTTAATTTTGCCCGGGCCTCCCCTATCACATTCTCGTGTAAAGCCAATTAACGAAAGATGTAACGTTATTGTGCCACTTCCGTTCCGACGGCATCTACAAGATAGAAAACTACATACATAAAGATACGAGTATGCGATAGTTATTGTTTTTTTACTTTATTTAACGTCGCTCTATTTATGCTTTCTACCTAAGTGCTAATCAGCGATGGCGGTCTACGATGTGTTTGAGTGGTTCGAGGTATTGGTTGATGAGGCTATGTAACTTCGATTCGAGTTATCATCAGAGTTAAAGGTTTTCGTTCAATTATCGTTCGGGGAGACCAAAGCTCTGAAGCAAAGTGAATGTATAGTCGTTTCATAAACGGGTTAGGCTTGCACGAATCGGGGTTTCACAGAATAATGATTGCATTCCAAGCAACGAAGGGATGGAAATGGCCACCTCTAATGGTAGCTGCTGAAGGTACATATCTCAACAGGGATCTCTGAACCCGTCAGGTACCACACCCATATCACAGTTTAATAGTTTGATTAGAGTGACTGTCAGTCGTCAATAGTAGGAATCCAATTTTGCTTCCGTCGTCACAAGAGCACTGGTCCTTCAAGGCCGGAAAGATCGCGTGCGGACGCTAAGAGCAGTTACCACCATAGGTAGCAGTTATCATCAGAGTGGAAAACTTGAATCCCATTCGGGGTACAAACAAAACTGCCCGATTTGCTTAGAGAACTACTTCCATTTAACACTTTCTGCCGTATCCCTAAAGCGTTATGAATAATTGCATTTCGCTGCTCCATTTTGCTGCACAACTGCTGCTCCAGTTTTATCTAAGATCTTGGACCCTCCATTCTCCATGGAAATACTGCGATTGCAACCTTAATAACGACCGTGACTTCATTCGTTCACTTATTACAATAATGATCGTTTAAACAACCATACCTCCTTAATTATGCCAATTATGGAAAAACGTAATTCCACATAAAATGTGTATTTTCATATAAGGAATAATTTTCTTTCGGAAAAGTTTCCCGATAACTTTGATATTTTACCCAGTGGAACAGTGTAAATTGCAATTGTTCATAGCATTGCAAATATTGCACGAATGCCATCCAAAATATAATCCGCTTGGAACCGCCATGGCAGCGCTGGGTTCATTCGCTCACTTATTACATACATAATTGTTAAGTCGTCCATAGCTCCTTGATTTGGAAAATTATCGAAAAATGTCATTATACATAACACACGTATTTGTATACGAGGAAGAACTTCTCTCAGAATTTAAGAAATGCATGCAATTATTGTGCTCCCCATCATTTCCCCCCAATTATTGACCCCCGATAATGGGACACCACTGATTGACCCCCAAGTATATAGCACCGCGCCCCTATTATGTCACCATTGTGTGCCCCATCATTACCTCCCAATCATCGTGCCCCCCAATTATGCTGCACTCATGAACCCTCACCCATGCGGCCCTCACGAAGAGGCACACATGAAGTGACGGCACTTATGAGCTGGCCTTCCTGAGCTGGGGTTCCTACAATCATGAGCTCACCCCACACATGAAGCGACATCTCTGGAAATCGACGCATCTCGTCGAAATCGAAAATGAATAAAGTATGGAATTGTGGAAGATTGTTGAATGGCAACTAGGCGTGAGAAGAGGGCCCCAAAAATTGAAAACGCGTAAAAATTTGTCGGTGTTTCGTGGCCCCTTTTGGGTAGACAAAGTTTTTTTGGAAAGTCTTTTTGTATGATTCTGTTTCGGACATTTTGGCATTGGATTTTTCAAGCTATTCGTGACTGGATATTCAAACCTGAAACCTTGTCATGTATTTAACTTAATTGGATGAATTCTCAACAATTCATGTATCTTACTCGGAATAAGATAATGGTTCAGGAGACTATATAAACTCCTGTCGCCCTATATAAACCTCGGTCTACCGTCGGCTTCATCATCAGACCAACGCATCATGATGCTGTTTCAATTGATTCCGCACATTTTAGGTCAGTAATTTATCAATAACCGATTACACCTGCATTACATATCAGCTGTTATATATCACAAAAATCAAAAATTTTCTTCCTTTACTCACTGATAATTCAAAACAACAAGAGATATGAAAGATAATCTCGTCGGAAATATGAGGTACATTTGATAAAAATGGTTTTGGAGCAATATAAGCTGATCTTCTCATCTAATGTTTCACGTTTTCAACTGCAGCGGTCCAATTGGGAGTAAAGGACAACGTAACGTGGGAGCATGGACCAGAGTATAACTTTGTGGGTTTTGCAAAGATGATAACGTCTCTGCACGAAGATATGGGAATTTCCCATGGTACTGGAGTTTACTATAACTTGAAGTGTCGAGTCCGTGATCCGGATTCTATGAGATGCCAATTAATGAACAGTACGATTACGAGGTTGAAGCCTGTCGGGTTCAGTATTGATGGTGCGGAACCTGATGAGAATGACACCCAAAGGGTCTTCAATATCATCAAGGTTGGAAACACTTTTTTTGATCATAGTACATTCAGAATATCTCACTAAGACCTACAAAGTTTTTACCGTTGATGGTTTTCAGAAATTTTGAAAATTGGACATTTTTCCAAAAGTCCAAATTTTGTGTGAAAATTGAAATTTCCCAAATTCTTATAACTCACTCCCATCCTTTAATAACGTAAAACACTGCAAATTTCGACTATTTTGACATACTCACAAATTAAAAACTGTACATATCTTCGGTATTTCAGTAAGTCCAAAAATTTTAACAAATTAAATAGTCAATGATTTTCGATGGTTTTGAAATTTCGAGAATTTGATGAATGAATAATTTGAGAGTCATTTCTGACTCTCACGTGCCAGTACTGAGAAATCAAATTATGTAACGGTTTTTTTATTTTTTTATTCATATCTTTTTCAAATTAATACAATCTGCCAAACTGTAGTGAAAATTTGACAAAGATAAAATTGAATTTCTCAAAATTTTCTGTTTCAAAAATTATGTAGGTTCCCTTCGAAATAAAATTCACGGAAAATGGGATTGATAGTTTCATTACGGAGCGGAAAGAAGCGCCTGCTCCATGGAGCCTCAACGAGGTACGTCTGATCACTAGTCAGTTGAACATTGGTGTCGATTTATCTACACCTATGGGGCTGTGGCACGAAACTCCGGAAAACTTCACCATGGGTCTGTGCGATGTCGATTATACTATTATGCGAGAGCCAAATGAAATTGAGGAGGGAGACCACAGCAATTTTCACTTGCTCCCAGTCGGAAGTAGTGGAGGCTTTGAGGGTCGGATGCTCATAACGAAGAAAAGAATGAAGAAATGTCGGAAATATGTGGAACCATTCTTCGGATCCCGTTTCACCCTGGGATTACTATTGAGAGATGTATTCACCAAATTGGTAAATGTTAAATATAAAATTGAGAAAAATTTGACAGAAAAAAGTTGAATGGGATAATGGGAAAGTGTTACAAAGTTGTGACCAAATTGCAACATTCCCGAGATTTCAGATACGTAAAGATTCAGTCACTTAAAATATTCAAAAAATGCAAATACTTTACACATACCACAAAAGACAAACTCAGCGATTAATTGTGAGGTAGCTTATTGGAAAGCATGTCAAAATTTCCTCAATTTCCACGTTTGCAAATTTCCATATTTTTTACCATTTTCAAAATTTTTGCAATTTTGCGAAATTTTTCAAATTTTCAAAATTTTTCCAATTTTTAAAGATTTTTCAATTATTAAAATTGGAAAATTTTCAAAAGCTTTCAGATTTTCCAAATTTTCCAAGTTTTTAAAACTTTTTAAAATTTGGAAAGGCTTAAAATTTTGTAAATTTTTCAAATACTTTTTTGAAATGTTAAAAACATTTGATACTTCCCTTTTACACAATCCAAATATTTTAAAAACCCTCGAATGATATAAAAAAATTCAGCAATGTCAAAAGTGCAGGACAAACAAATTTTACGAATCTATTTTTCTTTACAGAAATCTTCGGAGAGCAGAGTTATCATGTCAAAACAAGAGTTCGCATCGGAAACAATCAATGAAAGTGAGGTATACGATCAGCATCGTCAACAACTAGGAAAAGTACTAGACCACATAAAATTGACGCTAGAATCTGTGACTGAAGCTCAGGATGAAATTGCTGAATTTTCGGAGCCTTTGGTTTTTGGAGGGCTAGGCTATATCACTGAGAACATAAAATATTAGTTGTTCGATATCTCAATCAATCTAAAAATCGTTTAATTTTCATTCATTCAATAAAAAATGAAACTTTCATGTTACAATGTCCTTTTAATCCTGAAAATTTTCAGTATGAAAATTTGAGCAAATATTAATAATTTGAAAATTCAACAGTTCCTGAACGCTGACGAAAATTGAAAAAAAATGAACAATGTCATAAACTATAGAAATAAAGATAAAAATTTGGAAAAGATGAGATTCATTAAATAAGTTTTATTTAATGGAAATGGTTTCTGGATGGTCAGAAATCGTTGGAGAAAAAATGTGTCTTCATACATACACCGTCACATGCACACACACACACACATACATACATCCTGTTAACTTCCTGATTTTTCAAGGTCGCCTTGGAAGCATTTCCATATAACTTAGAGCTGCTTAGATTTTCGATGAGATTGATGCCGTATATATATTGTTATTACCAATTTCAATTGTTTATAATTTTCTATTGCATAAACTATTGGAGTTCGCGCAAAATTAATAATAGAAAAGTTGTTCCCCACATAACAATACGTGTTTTATGTTGAATGACTTTTTTCGATAATGTGCATAATTAAGGAGGTATGGCCGTTTCAACAATTACGTATAACATGAATGCACGAGTGCACGCAGCGCTGTCATGACGGTCCCAATCGAAGCGTTTCGATGCAAAATGGAGCGGATTATATTGTGGATGGCATTCGTGCAGTATTTGCAATGTTATTAACAATTGCAATTGTCTATACTGTTACACTGGGTAAAATATCAAATTTATCGGGAAACTTATCTCAAACAAAATTATTCCTTATATGAAAATACACATTTCATGTGAAATTACTTTTTTCCATAATTTGCATAATTAAGGAGGTATGGTCGTTTGAACAATCATTATTGTAATAAGTTAACGAATGACGTCACGTCATTAAGATTGCAATCGCAGTATTTCCATGGAGAATGGAGGGTCCAAAATTTTACATAAAACTGTAGCAGTATATACATTGTTATTAACAAATTGAATCATCCATAACGCTCCATAGCGAAAACGGTAAGAGATACGGTAAAAAGTATTACGCAATTATTGCTCTGTAAGTGAAAATGCATATTTACTTTCTTATCACTTTTTTCCACAATTGTCATAATTAAGGAGGTATGACGGAATTAACCCTCGAGCGTCCACACCCCTATTGGCGTCTCACTCCCACTTAAGTAATGCGCATAAGTCTCATCCTCATGCTCACGATGCGTCTATTCAAATGTTCATAATTATCTGCTTCATAAATGAGTCAGTTTAGAATTCTCAAATCTGCAAGTATTCGTTACGACACTAATAGGGGTCACACCAATTAAGCGTGGTATATTGGAGTACAATAAATTTAGTGCCCTTTGTTGAAATCACAAATCGGGAAGTTAAAAATTAAGAGCTCATACCTTTGCACAGCATTTTTGTCACAAGAAAATCCTCAAAAAATGCTCTCCACAGATAATGGCGTGAGACCTCGAGATAACGTATTCCCTGATGAAGTAAATACCTACGTCCTTTCCCTCAATTCAGGAAATAATGATGAATCATACACAATATCCCCTTGAACTATAAAGGTGTAGACTATTAGATTTGAGACAAGACTGAACTATTTTGAAGGTCAATCGGTAATAAGGTCAAACCTATACGCATTTTACAGAATTGTAAAATTATCCCAGTGATAAGTTTAAAGTGTAGATCATCATATCATCATGATGGTCATGGTTGTATAAAAGGCGACTAGCTTGGATGAGAATATCATTGAGCAAGTGGATATTTTCGTTAGTGAACATGAATATCATCATTCTACCTCTGCTCATAGGTAAGTGCAAAATTGTCTTAACTAGTAGGTGTGCGTGTGTGTGTGTGTGTGTGGAAATGAAAACATTGTACAACGTCTCCGGAAGAACTAATGGACCGATTTGGGGTTTTTTTTAAACACACACACACACACACACACACAGATTAACGCATCAGGAAGTTCATGATGCGACCCGTCGGCGGTCACACGTCCCGCCCATTTATTAGAAAGAGCAGCTAACTTAAACAATGCTCGTGTCTTGTCACTCAATTCTTACAGCGAATCAATTGACGCCGATCAATGAAACTGATCCATATGGTCAGGAAATCCGTTATAACGTAACATACAATGGTACCACTAAACCTCAATTTCTACCCACGAGCCCGTCAAACCAAAGTGATCAGATGGCTGTTTACCGGTTGGAAAATCAGCTGAAATGCCGTCTACGCACTCCGAAAATTCTGAATTGCCGCATGACGGAGCCCATCAGCACTTTAAGGTATTTACATACTCATTGGTTTCTTTGTATTTATTAACCCCCCCCCCCCTCCTCGCCCCTCCATCTGGATCTTCACCCTATGAAGGGGTTGGGACAGATTCATATCGGTTTTTAGTATTCACTAGCTTGGTGGTTGCCGGTCGAAAAGGACATTAACTGCACCGACCCCTCGCCCCCGCAACCAACGTCGAGTCTTAACATTCCCCTGATTATTGACATCATCTACTTTTTTCTCATTAAACACATGAAGCTACTTCAATTCGACCAGCGGTACTCCCATGGTGTCCACCACGGTAGATGATGGTGAACAGCAACTCGCAAATTTAAGTTTTGAGATGAAGTTCAACCGATTTGGCATCAAGCAGTTATTTGTGCCTTCAACGATTTCACCATTTATTCTGGACATGATCAGATCGATCGCTAATCAATTTCATACCGGAATTGATCTGACTGATAAGACGGACGGGACATACAGGTGAGGATAGAAAATTATGTATTGCATGTATGTATGTGTGTTTTTTTTTTCAAGAAAGGAAGAACAAGAAGGAAGCCAACGCCCTTCCTCACGCTTCCTTCTTCCCCTTTCCCCGCTTTTTGTTTTTAATACCCTTAATGAGAATAAGTCATTAAAAATGATAAAGCAAATGAACGGTATGTGGGTCTGACCCTCTACGGGTCGAACCAATAACTTCCCGATCGTTCTCCGGATATGTTATGTCCAAAATTGCAGTTCATGTCTCAAATTACGAACTTTTCAAACTTTTCAAAATTTCCAAATATTAAAAAATTTTATATTTCTTAAAATGTCAAAAGATTTTTAATTTCCCGATTTTTCGGGAAGTTTTTGTAATGCCTCCGAAATCCAAATTTGGAAATTTGCTTAACAATTCCTCACGAACGGATCAAACGAACTGGACCATCGAGGTCATAATCGGAGTGTCTTCGATTGATACAGTTTTGATATCACTGTTGAGTTTGTTCATCACAACGGTTACATGATTATCCGTGGTACATTAGAAAAGAAAGAAATAAAGCTTACCAACTCGGGAAGCTTTATTTGCGCCCCAAACGGGGCGCAAATTCGTGGTTATAATACTGTCAACAATGTTAGTCGTCATGATTAAGCTTCCATGTCCGTGATGTTACAGAGCTTGGGAGAATTTCACCACTGGCGATTGCTTCACCTCTTATACAGTACAATTGACAACTCCGACGGAGGAGTCTCCCAGAGATATTCGTTTAAAAAAATGGCAGCCTGCGATGACAACAGCTCTTAAAAAACATCGAAACTTGGAGAAGTGTAGGGGATCAGCACCCTACTTTTTCGGTAGCCGCGAAAGTTGGCGGGATCAACCAAGATTTGTTCTCAATCTTGTAAGTAACGCTCAAATGCAGGAATATTCTATTAGCTACATTTCTAGACATATTGCGAAGGGTCGCATCACTGAAGACGTTGTAATCACTGACAAAAGTCAATTTCCGTCCAACAATTACATGATATCATAACTCAATTAATTGGACTTGCAATTACACAAATAAGGAACAAATTGGGCATCTAGGCCGATGTCTCAATGAAACTTATATAAGTCTTGTTTAATTTCCAGAAATCCTCGGACAGTTCAATAATAGCAAACACCACGCATTTCACCTCCTTCACGGAAACTTCTCTTGAACTTGACAACGCAAAACCTCGACCACGCGGCACGATAAAAATGCGCGAGACCATGTTAGTCAAATTCGATTCCATCGCTCCAGCTGAAATCGAGCTTGAAAAAATTGCAGATCCAGCGTCGGCTGGAATCGTCACCGGAAAGTGGATCCACGATGACTTCTCTAAAGAACATATCAACGAAGATACTTAGAAAACAGAAATAAACATCAATTAGGACAAGCAATGTTCCAATATTGATGTTGTTAAGTTGTATGCACCATGAAATGACAGTAAGAATGAGGTTTTCCATGAGGTTTACATGTTGAAATCTTGTGAATGCAAACACCATGGTTGCATATTAGCTTCCTGAAGGGAAAGTTACTGTAATGATCCTCAGAATAAAACATGGTAATTTTATCTCCACGTTTGAAGCTATTGTAACAAAAATATCTGTATGTATGTAACGCTGTATGTGTATCCGTATGTATTCGCCATCAATTTCTTCAACACCAATGAAGCGATTTGATTAATTTTTGAAGCGAAGCTTTTTTACGGACTGTTGGTAGGTCACGTATAAAACTTATTCACAAACATGGGGTGTGAACCGAGAAAAAGTGAAACCGGTACCCTCACCGTACCGTTAATTCCCCCCTCCATTAGACCCAAGTGACGCTGCATACAGCGTCGTAGATGCTCTATCTCTCGCTCAGCGTAGAAGCGTTACCTATATGCGTTGCACGCCAAGAAACATTTGCTAAGGTATATATCGTGGTGAAAAATTTATTTCCAAATTAATATGTATATATATATGTAGAGAGCAAGAGAGGAACAGAGAGATTAATCGAATGACAGTGCACTATGAAAATTAAAATGAATTTAAAATAGGCTGCCACGTGACACGGGCCAATACGTAGAAGCTTCGCTTCTCTCGGCCGTCGCACGACGGCTTCAAGCTTTTTTTAATCGATGCGTTTTTACGTAACTAAGAGTTGATTAGATTGTTTTGACACACTGTGCGCAAAGCAACGTTTCCCGCACGCTGCGCGTAAGTGACACCCTACCCACGAACATTGTATCAAAGAATATTGTTCGACACATGGGCAGAAGTAGCTTTTCTGTCTCCTGTGTTGCAAAATTCACAGCCGTCAGAAAAGTTATTTCCGCCCTTGTGTCGAAATGTACTATAGATCAAATCAATACAGTAGTTTAAAATTTATCCAGAAAAGCATGATGCCCCAGGATCATGAAAATTTTGAATGGATCAGCTTTTCGATATCGGGAAGTTAAAAAAGAACCATGTATTCACATCATTAAATTGTACGTGAAATGAAGTGAATGTAACGGGAGCGTCAATGTCGTAACTTTGACTTGTTTAAATGAATTGAATAATAAAGACCCAATTGCAGGGAATTGATTGTGTAGTGCATATAAAAGGGCGTTGCGAGAATGCATTGCCTTCCAGATCGCTTCCTACTATACACAACACTATGATCGAAACTCTGATACCGTTTCTCCTGGGTAAGTTTTTGAATTATTGAATAAAAAACAAGTATTTCCCATGATATTGACCAATATGGTGACTCAGGGAACTTTTCCCGCCACAAATAGCTTCGAAAGGCCTTTGATAAGAAATGGACTTTGGCAGAGTTTTCGAAATTTTAAATATTCTCAATTTTCTAAACTTCAACAAATGTCAATTTCAACAATGTTCAATAATGCAAATTTTCGATGGGTTTAGGATTTTTTAAACCAAATTTCATTGATTTCAGTCGCTCACGTTCCTATAGACCCCTACGACGTATACTCCGGTTCCCAATACACATTCAATGTCTCCAACAACATGGAATATGATTCAGAAGATGGGATTCACCACTTGAATATAATCGCAAAGCTGAAATGCCAATATTCGGAAGACAACAGTTTGATTTGCTCGTTAGCGAACTCTTTGAGACAGTGGTACAAGGAGACAGAAATTAATGGTACTGACCCCGAAAATCCCAGATATTTACCACATCCAGTTCACAACTTGGGTCCATTCCAATTGTTCTTCAATAAGAACGGAGAGATTGGGTCAGTCGCGCAGAACTTCTCGGGACGAGGGCCTGAAATAGACAACATGCGAGATATTGCTGAACTGCTTAACATCTGGTGGATTGATAGAAATGAATCTGAAAGTGGATTGTCAAAAGTTGATGAACTTATAGTGAAGAAAAAAAAATCCGAGTGTCAATCTTACGTTAAATTAACGAGGCAAAAACAAATTCCTCAATTAGAAAAGTTTAAACTTCAAAGTATAGGAAAAAAATTGATTATTAATCCCGGGATGACCCTTAATTTTAAGAGAGTCTATGCCAGGCCCTGCCTCCTGAAGCAGTATTCGTTGCCTGAACATGATGATGTTGAGCCAAAAATATTTAACGTGAGCAACGAAGCAGCTTCCTCATACCACCGTGTTGTCATTTCTGATAATGAGTTTGTATCATTCATAGACAGAGTTGCCAACATTTGTTTAGATAGTTCAAGCAACTGTTCTAATCATCTGCACAGGCGGATTAAGGTAGCTCTGGACTCTATTGATAAAGTTTAGATATGCTGTGTATTGTATACCTACAACTACATTAATATTGTTGGGCTTGTTAACTATTGACACAGTAGCTTCTGTGTGACAAGTCTCTTGGATGAAACGACTTCTGCACAGAATAAAGTGATATTTTTGGGGCTGGTAAAAAGGACTGTATGCATAAAGGGTCCTGAAAATTTGAGAATTTTCTGATGTTTAGAAATGGAGCAGAAGAATCCCAAAGCTAACACCGTTTCCAGCTCGTTCTACCTGGCGACGATGAGATTAGGGGAATTTGAGTGGGCATGAAAATTCGGTGTGGCAAAATTATGTACAAACAGCATGTGGCAAAAAAATATTGATCGAATCCTTGGAAAATAAATTGATGCTTATCTGGTGTGAAGTTTATTTAAAAACTTTCCATAAAAGAGGCGGTGACACCTGGTGAAGGAACCTTGGTGCAACATCAAATAAATGGGTTGCTCTCATTATTCTCACCATGATTTCAATTATTCATAACGCTCCAACGCCGAAACGGTTAAAGATCCGGGAAAGGTCAAACGACACAAAATATGTATTTTCTATAAGGAGTGATATTTACTCGACACATTTTTGCGTATCTACAATACTCTGAACTACAGCGTTATGAACAATTAGATTTATTGATAACAATTGAATGAATCTTTTTCCAGCTAAATCTTTCCTTTCAGACCTAGACGATAGTTATTCGCATCGATCAAAAATAGAACAACGTAACTTGCTGTGTTGGTTCCTCCGAAAATGATTGTGGTCACACACACACACACACTCTAAAACCGTATCCGGATGATGTTAAACATCGAGGAAAGTAAAAATTTCTTGAAAATTCCACATTTCATTTTCGGGGGATTGCAAAAACTTTCCTCTGGGATCGGCAAGTTAATGATCAAAATTGTAGCGCTCCTCACGAAATAGCATTAGGTAATAAATACTTCAGTCAAGGTACCTAATTATTTTCATATGAGCCTTGACCGGTATACGCAGCCTCCTTTTCCCTTACCCGCTACATTTACAGATATTAATCTATATTACGTTTCATCGATGGTAGTAGACATGTGCAATTGATACGCAGATGAATAAGGTAAGGGTATCAGTACAACCAGGCAATCATGCCAGTTGGTAGTGTAGTACCACAGCAATGGAACGTTGGAACGGAAAAGTAGCTCTTGTGACCGGAGTAAGCTCCGGCATTGGTGAAGCGATTGCTAAATCCCTCGTTGGAGCCGGTGTTGACGTTGTGGGTGTTGCGCGTCGTGAAGAACGGCTCCAAGCGTTGTCCAACACTCTCAAAAGTTCCAGAGGCTCATTCCATCCAATTCAATGTGATTTGCGAAGGGAAACAGATATTCTGAGGGCATTTCAATACGCCCAAGATGAGGTTGGCCATGTTGATATTTTGGTGAATAACGCTGGGATTTGTTATTACGAAACAATCACGGGTAATAATTTAATTCTTTCATGCGCACACTTGTTAGCACGAAGTGTTTCACTCATACGGATAAGAGTATGAATGCAAACAGAATTAACTTCTGATTATATATTCTTTTATTTCACCGATAAATACTTTGTGGGTCTGCAGACGGTGTTACTGACCATTTACGAGCGATTTTAGAAGTAAATGTTCTGGGTGCCGCTTTATGCACCAGAGAAACAGTCAGATCTATACGCAAGCGAAACGCAGAGGGCCATATTGTCAATATCAATAGGTAAGTTCTATTGAAGGAAACTTGATTGCAGAAATTGATATGCTCGGGAATGGGATGTTATCTATATGGAAACTGCAATATCATTATGTGGAGTAATCATGTATTTTCATGTCTTTAATCATGTGGTTTCTAGTGTACTGGGACTGAATGCAACTATTTCCCCATTTCCGATCAGCCTTTATCCAGCCAGTAAGTTTGCATTGCATGCAATGACTGAAAATTTGAAGCAAGAAATTCGAAGGAACAAGGATAAAATAAAAATAACGGTAAGCTTCGGACAATCTTCAATTTTCGATTCACAGGGATCTAGTTTCATACAAAAGTACACCTATGCTGACACGTTTTCTGAAACATGTTCGTATGTGTGTGTGTGGGGGGGGGGCATGAATACTTTGTCGAAGGTTTCCTGAAGGACCAATGGACCAATTTGGGTTTTTTTTTATCGATGCGTCTCCATGGTGACCAGGCCGGAAAGGAGTGTCAAAGCGAAATTACAATTATTTCTATTGTTATTAAGAATTTCAATTGTTTATAACGCTGTGTTTCATGAGAGAATGATTCCATGTAATTCTCTCATTTAAATCCAAAAACATGTGGTCAATTACAGGATCAATTGTGTTACATCAAAACAGTAGTTGATGTAACACATTTGCTATAAAAAAGGTATTTGAAAAAGATAGCCTTCACTTGAACACTTTAATCTGTTTCATTTCGAACTTTCATTAGGGTATCTATCCAGGACTTGTGAAAACCGATATCTTGGAAACTTCTGGTGGTAATCCTAAATTATATGATCAATTACCGCACATTGAAACCGAAGACATTGCCGATGCCCTCATTTATGCTCTCTCGGCTCCACGTAATGTGCAAGTATGTATCTCAATTTTTTAGTTTACAAATATTAAACTGTAACGAAAATGGCTAAAATTTGTTATCACTCTGCAATGTTTCAGCTGGAGGAAATAAAAATTTCACCAATGCACCAAAACCTCTGAAGAAAATTCGCTATCAATCAGTTACGATGCGTACAACTGGAAAAAGACGTTACCTATATGATTCCAGTAGAGATACCTCAATATGGATCTATTAGAATATTAGTACCCTTTCTATGAAATACTTTAGTGTCATTATAAGATTTGTTTATACTTGACATTAAATGACTCCGGCGATTTCTTTTTCCGTTTCAAACTTCCCAATGCCTACATTACTTACACGGCTGTATCCCCAGCTTCGAAATGTATAATCTCTTCTGATGATGTAAATGGATGTATTGATACTGACATTTTCAAGCAGGATGTTTTATCGCAAAATTTTTCAAAATGAAATCGTACAAATCACGCACAGTTATACCCAAGAAGCGTTTTTCAGCTGTAGACCGCATTATTTAGCTATAGACGGCAGATCAGAATCATATTGTCATATATCAGATTTGTGCACTCATCATGTGGGTAGCTGCTTGGCAGATTATAATCTCCAAAAATTAAAGTCTTCGAGTCAGGATAAGTATTGTTGATTAAGGTCACCGCAGCCAGATCATCTGTAAACAACCCCTAAATCGCAAATGGTGTAATGTAGACGCAACCTACTCATATCAGGTCACAGTTATGACTTTTGACTTTGGAAAATATTTGTTTCGGCCTATTGTCCTTTATGAAAATCTTCTCGGTTCAAATAGTCCTTTTTATAGCAATGAAGACGCCTCCGCCACGTTCATATATGCTAGCTCTTTGGTCTTTATCTTTTCTAAAAATTGAATAGGTGTTATCTACAACTCAGATACGGATGGGGTTAGCCACGATTCACTAATACAGAGAATATCGTAACCACTACTAGCAGAAGCAGTGATAAATTTATGGAGTTTCGTTCTCAGACCTCTCGCGTTCTGATAGTATTTTTACAACATACAGTGGACTCTCCCACTGGTGCACTGCGCGGGACCGGACGCTCCACCGCCCTGTCCCACAAGTAACCCTCCCCTACTTCTCCCACTCCCGGATGCTAGTAAGCGCAGTGAGGTAGCTTTCAAAGTCACGCAGGACGATTTGCACGGTGGTGGTGAGGCGGCGCTTGAGGAGATAGTGACTGGTGGGGTCATGACGATAGTGACTATGAGGGTCCATCAACTTGTGGGAAGTCCACTGGTGAGGGAGTTGACTGTATCTCGACAACAGGTTGGTTCAGAGGAAAAATGGCACATGAATTGTTCTATGTAAAACCCTGGTCTCTACTTTTTTACCGCAAGCATGCGAATGAAATTTTCAACTTCTCGACGACACACATATACAATTCACTCATGAACCTCATATCACCCAGGTGTGCGGATGTTATTGTTGCGCACACTCCGTTGTTTTTCATCTCAATTTTGTCGCAATTTCTTGCATAAAAAAATGGAAAACTTCGTTCGCCAAAGTAGCGTCAACAAGACTATTAACTTAGGTCATGCGTAAATGAATCATAAGAATTGTCCATCCAAATCATGCACAAAGTGTGGGAGTTCTTGTCATAATCTAACGAAACACGCAGAATTTGCACTCAAATCAAATGGCAGTTGCTGTTTGTCGAGTGATAATTTGTAAATTAACAGTTCTCAAACGTAAGATTAGCGCGTCCGTCACATGATTCAATTGGATACGAGCAATTTTCCTATCTGTAACGCACGCCCCCGCTTAGGCAGAGAATATAAAGGGTTAATCGAGAGAGAAACGGGCTATTGTCGATGCAAGTTTTACAACAACATGAATAGCTTAATTCTAATCCCGTTCGTTAGTAAGTGACAATTTTTTTAACTTTTCCCTTTTATTGACAACTATTATGTGATATGAGAAATGTATTCTATGTGATTGGTGATTTTCTCCCACGCGATAACTCAAATTACAGGACCTTCCTAAAATCAGTGAACGAAATCACTGAATGTTTAACATTGTTGTTATAAAAAAATGTTAAACTTCTGGGCGACGTTTTTTGCTAATTACCGAATATTTAAAGTGACTAGTTTCTAAATGACCTGAAAACAGTTGGGACGTCACGAAAGTGCGTGTGTCCGCGACAACCGATTACGAATTTTCTATTATTGATGTAAAGATATTCAAGGGAATTGCTGTAATAGGTTGTAGGTAATCTGTTAATGGTGCTATTTCATGAATCTGAGCCGTATGCAAGTCTCCTATTACTTGCATTTGTTGGTGTAAGAAACAAAAATGTTTAAAACATTAATGGGACATGGTTACCAGAATGTCGTGTCCCAAAAAATAATTTGAAAAATCTTCCTCGGAATTGAGAATTGGTAAGAAAAAACTCTCCGACCGGTAATTTTTCAAAATTAAGTAAGAAGATATATGGGATAACGTTTAATTTATAGATTCTAAAATCAAATCCCACGATTAACTTCCCGATTTGTGGAAAGTTATTGTAATGGCCCCGAAATCGATTTTTTTTTTCGATTCGTAACTGGTATTTCAAGTGTAGTATTCAAAATGCTTCCTGTCAAATTCAGAACAAATATGCGTATGGGTGTGTGGCCAGATTTTTGGCGAACGATTCCTCACAAATGACGGGTACGACCAAGGTCATCGACATCGCAAACGAAGCGGCTTCATGCAACTTAGAGAGAATTAAATTTTGGATGAAATTGATGCCATATTTATGTTGTTATAAACAATTGCAATTGTTCATAGCGCTCTATCGCGAACACCGTCGAAGGTAGGCGAATAAGTATAATAACAAAAATTGTTTCCCTACGTCAAAATACACATTTTGTGTTCAATGACTGTTTTCCATAATTTGTATGGCGCATCTAACCCGCGAACGCTCGCACCTCTTATTGGCGTCTCAATTCCACTCAAGTAACGCGCAAAAGTCTAATTCATAAGTATCTGTTTCATAAATGCGTCAGTTTAGAATTCTCAAATCTGCAAGTTTTCGTTGTGACCTTAACAGCCCTCGTGGAAATCATGTCAACAGATTGTGTCGAATTTGGTCATAAAATGGCCGATTTCGACATTATCTGTCAAAAAAAGACGTAGAAAAAATGTCAGTTTCTGTCGGAGCCTTTTTGGCACTCCGGGCGCACCCAACAAACTCGCCGGGAATGTTCAACTTTCCGCCCTGGGTACAAAATATACTATGATGCCATGCTAACCCTTCCAATTATCCCCTTTGTCCAACATCTCCAAGCAAACTCAATTTCTAAAAATTGTCTCGCTTTGCAGTCGGCTTGATTGGTCACGAGATATGCCAAACGCCAGGAACATGGAAGTACGGGCCGGAGTATACTTTTCGAATGAAAGTAAATAGTACGTTGACCTACGCCCCAACAAAGCGAGAATCCTGTATGAACACAACAATAATCTTCAAATGCCAGACCACCATGGACCCGACTCCGGAGAGTCTTAAATGTCGTATTAAATCCATCAAAAGCCACCAAGTGAACACGGGCAATTCTATGAAAGCAGCGAAACTCGAAAGCGGAAGTCTCTCCTCCATCAATCTTCAAGACGAAACTTTTGAATTGCTCTTTGGCAAAGAGGGAGTTCAATCGTTGAAAGTTAGTAGCTTAGCTTCCGTAGCTCAGATATCAATCTATCGTACAATAGCATATCACCTGAACGTAGCAGCCAGCGATCTAAACCAGAATGAAGAAAGTTTCACAATTTACAAGCAAGAAATATCGATGCTTGGCAAGTGCCAAACGCAGATAGATGTTTCGACTAAAATTAAGTTCAAGAGTGAACAGTGGATGAGCGATTGCGGAGATTCACTTCATCTGGAGACCCTTACCTACGGTGATAAACATCCTTTAGTTGTCATTAACAAGACTAGAGACGCAGGACAGTGTTCTAATGGAATACCCTATCTACTTGGGAGCGACGAGGCGAATGCTAATTACAATATAACGAAGACATCCTCTTTCACAGAATATGTTATAGCACCCATGAGCTTCGGAAGTCTCACATTCACCGAAGGCTTTATGATGACTGCTCATTTACCAGAGAAATTAATGTCCACAGAATTCGCTGACTTACGGCTGATCAACGTTGAACCCGCTGGTTCACCATTCAAGCATTCGAAACATAGTGATAAGCTCGAAGAAATTAAATTGTCTTGAAGCCCTTAATATAATTCGATACTACGCGTCCATCGACTTTCAATCGGTTATCGGTTGTAGAACCAACTTGATCAGTATGTCGACTAGTGCCTTGCTGGTGACCACTACACGGTCCCACATGTCTTACCAGGTGTGATTTCAAGTTTGATTTGAATTGCAATTATATTAGATTTCGAGGAAATTTCCATTTGGTCATCATGAGATTTTCAAACTTATATATAAAAATGTCCAGTTTGCAATGAAATGATGAGATCAGGTTTTTAACTTCCCGATCTAGGAGAAGTTTGTGTAATCACCCCGAAAATCAAAGTTGGAATTTTCACGAAATTTTCACTTTTCTCGAAGTTTGATGTCATGCTGACACATATTCTGGAACATGTTTGTTTTTTTTTTGGATCGATGCGTCTCCATAGTCACCCGGCTGGAAAGGAGCGTCAAAGCGAAATAACAATAATTCCTATTGGTATTAACAATTTCAATTGTTCATAAGGACGTATCTCACGGAATATTAAAGATACGCAAACATGTGCCTAACAAATATTGTTGTGTGTGTGTCCAATAAATATTGTATTGTGTGGGTGCCTGTGTTGAAAATTTGGGATAGGCCGCTATCGCATTAATTATAAGTGTTACAAAAAAAATTATTAAATAAAAAATGTATGTTTCTATATGGGGAACAACTTTGATTTCGAACTTTTTGGTCTAACTCTTACTCTTTGCGTACTAGACCGATATAAAGAATTAGAATTGCTAACCAGTAATGTGTCCTGAGCTATGGACGTTATTGAAAAAACTGATAAAGCATTACCGGCGGGGGCAAAGCTCGTAGGTTGTGTGGATGACAACTTGCGGAGCATAAGGCCGAAGCACTTCTTATCAGAAGCCGAAAGAAATTGAAGACAATCATGCTGCAGGACGGCCAGCATGAAATGTTGTGCTGAAGTACCAAATGGGGAAGTTTTGTTTGTGCCCCATCATTGTACCCCACTCGCTGCCCCCCAATGACTGGACCCCCCATTGCAGCCCCCCAAGTATTGTGCCCCATTCGCTGCCTCCCCTTTATTGTGGCCCATTCGCTGCCCCCCCCCCCCCAATTATTGTGCCCTATTCGCTGCCTCCCAATTACTGGACCCCCCGTTGCTGCCTCCCAATCATTTTGCACCACTCGATGCCCCCCATTACTGGACCCCCCAAGTGACTGGGGTACCTTAATTGTGAAGGGCAGCGAATGGAGCAGAATCATTGGGAGGGAGCAATGGGCGGTTCAGCGGAGCAGCGAATTGGGCCGTTAATTGGGGGGCAGCGAGTGGGTCACAAAAATTGGGGGGTTGCCAGTGGGGCACATTACTTGGGGGGGGGGGGGGGGGCAGCGAGTGGGGTACAAAAATTGGAGGGGCACTACGTGGGGCCCAAGAATTAGAGGTCAGCGATTGGGGTACAAGAAGTGAGGGGCAGTGAGTGGGGCACAAAAATTGGGGGGCAGCCAGTGGGGCACAGAAATAGAGTTTCGAATTATCGAGTTCGAGTCTATTTTCGTATACAGATTAAGGGCTGAAAAGGGGGTTCTTAAGTATGTTCGACTGCTATTTCTCACTTTTGTCAATTTTTTTTCTAATTTATTCCAAATTATTGGTTTGATAGGCGGGGAAAAATGTACAATTTTTCTGTAGCTTTATTCTCTATCGACTCCTAAAATTTCATTGCCGCAGACCCATTTTTCAGCGTTTTGTCTAAAGTTTTATGAATTTTCATACAAGCGTAGAGAAAAAACTCAAAAATAAGTTTAAGGTGATCAAATTTTGATAGTCCATAAATAATAATGTTATGCACAAATTGTACATTTTTCCCCGCCAAGAAAACCAAAAAGTTGGAGTAAATCGTCAAAAGATTGAAAAAAATTATGAATAGCGGTCGAACATCCTTAAATAGGGAATTCAATTCCCCATCGAACATTCCTTGCTTCATTCCTCAATCTGCATACTTCATTATCGGGGTCATTACAATAACTTCCCTGCATCAGGAAGTTACAAAAATAGTTGAATATATTTTATCCAGAAGTAAGGAAAAAGCAAATCACCCCAACTAGTTCAACATTATTCCATAATTCGTGTAGTGAGGAGCAAGGATTCCAGAAATAAATTGCCGTGGCTTACACATGATCTGTATAGGTTATTTGCTTTTGATTTTGTTTTATTGGAAACCTGAAGAACATGATTAAATATTGTGGTATATGTTTTTTTCTTTCCAGTGAGTACAACGCATGATAATAATATCGCATTAATTTCAATGCCTCAGTAAAGTTTGGAGACTTTCCCTGGTGAAAATGAGCGCCATTATGAACATGATAGTTAAAAAAAAAAAAAAAGTTGAAAAATATGATTTGATAACAAAAAAACACTGGAGGCATGAATCTTTTTGCTTTTTCTAAGAGGCTACACGTTAAGCACTGTATACATTTTTATAAATATAAATATGGTTAACATTGTCTCATTGACATTTTGGGTAGACCAGAGGATCTATACGTTCTTCAATTTTTGAGTTTTTGATAATTTTAAAATTCTCTCACATTTTTACAATTTTCTAAATGTGCCAAATTTGTTAATTCTCGCAACTTTTACTTTATACTCTTTTCATTATTCAATATTACACAAGTATTTCCTTGACACTGGATTTTTAAGCTTTCTTTTATCATTAGTTGACACTGGTAATTGGTATCTAAACGAAAACTGGGGATTTTTCTAGTCGAAATTCTGGTAATTATTTTATGCTATTTCTATATGTACAATGTTTAAAGTTTTTCAGACTGTTTTAAATTATATTACAACACATTTACTTGTTTTTTTTTTCCTTCAGTTTTTGCATGCTGTTCAAAAAACAACTTAAAGTATTCCACAAAACCTGGTAGCACAATCCCACTTTCATTTTTCAAATTTTGGTAAAAATCCGATTTTTTATTTCAATGAAAAATTACAACTCTATTGATTGGGATTCATTACAAGAGGATTCTATGGAAAAAATATTGAAATTATTTTTTTGCTGAGCAATATTTCTCAAAATGAAATACATCAATGTCGATAATTGAAGTGCCAAAAAAATGCAGTTCTTTAACTACCAACGTTCCTCCTCGTAAATCAATTTTTCTCCCAAATCCGATTTCTTTTCAATTTCATTATAAAATCAATTCTTCTTCCTACGGAAAAATCGGAAGAAACTGATAAGGAGTTGGAAGTTGTGAATAATTTGTGGGTCGGCATAATAATTTGTTCATAATTGAATAAAATTTAGAGATAAGGAAATGATTATATATATTTTTTTTTGACAATTTCGTGTTGTCCTGATCAAAAAATTATTCTGATTTTTTCTCATAAGAGATCGCTTTTCATTCATTTTTCTCAATTACTGAAATGAACCCCTGTAAAATGAAGTGGAAAGTCGAAAAATAGAGACTAGGTTTCGTGGAACGTCTTAATCAATATTGAGTAATAAAGTGGTGAAACCAATTCTCTTTCAGTTCAAATTTTTTCGGGAAACTTCCTCTGGAGATGTCATTTTAGTAGCGAATCAAGCTACTTAACTGGTCAACAAAGTTAGATCAATTCCATACAACTTGAGGGGTTGGTTCGTCTCGCGAAATCTAAGAGAGATAGCGCGACTTTTGTAAACCATTTTTTATAGGCAAAAATGAAATCTACAAAGAAGGTTTATGTTAAAACTGCGCTATTGCCCTCAGATTCCACGATTTCGTATGAAAGAGTGAGAAACTCAGGGAATATTGGGCAATTAACTGACTCGCAACTGTCAAAAAAAAACTCAGAAAAGCTGAATACTTTCTTGAGATTCACCACTTCAGTACTGAATTCTACAGCTTGAAATAAAGACTCATTTATTGCATAAAATTTGATATGCGAAATTATAATCTCCGCAGTGACATGAAATGATAATAATGGTGTTAGTTCTTCTTGTTTCGCTTGATATTAAATCACTTAATTTCATCAGGGCATCGGTACACTCTTATCACCCTATCACTTCATAACCGAATATGGTTGTTGTTTCCTGAGCCCAGGCCGCGCACTTGCCGTCTAGTCCTGGGGTGCAAAAAGGGAGAAAATTTTTTCGATTTATTGGAATGGCGAAAAGCAATAGCGAGTGCTAAAAAACAGCAAGACAATTAGGTAAATGAATCCACTAACATATTTAATTTTTTCGGAAATTGAAGAGTCTTTTTACTAGGTCCGACCACATGCTCCGTGTGAAAAAAGTGATTGATTTGTTATTAATTCTTAACAATTAAGGATGCTTATCCAATACTGTAAGAAATTCGGTTGCAGGTACTGATCAAAGGTGATCTTTCTAGTGAATTAATCGGTTAAAAAAATTCTATTTTAAAAGAAAGTCGACGTTGGGGGGGGGGGGGGGGCTGCTGTTTGCAAATGCCCCTGAATATATGTATAACATACGTCATTTCTTAAAAATCGATCATTTATGTATAAAAAAATGGGAATGAGGAAGAGAAAACTTGAAATACTGAAAAAGTTGCAAACAAAAAAAATCGGAAAACTTTTAAAATGTAAAAAAATTTCAAATATCAGAAAATTTTAAAAATAACAATATTATAAAATCTGTATGAACAAAATAGATCAATCGAATAAAAAATATTGCGTATTTAGTTAAATGAATTTTCGAACGGATAACAGTTTAAAAGGGATTTAACAAGTTTGATTAAAAAGTAGAAGATTCAAAAGGGGGCATATGTGCGCCCCTCAACCAGTAAAAAAAACAGAACTCTTGATAAGAAATTCTATGTTTAAAAAAATGGATAAACATCCTTCGACATGCATCACTTGACCCGTGCTAATTGACATAAATATACGAATATATTCGCATTAGCATCACTAAACATTCCATACAAAAAATTACAGCTATTGAACAGCTTATAGCTTATTTTCATTCCCTAAGTTACTATTAACAAATTAGTCTCAAAGTGGTAAAACGGTTCACTTCAATACCATTCCGTTTACACGTGAGATTTTGTAATGAACTGAAGATAGTAACTCTGATAAGAACTTTTTTTATGGTGCAAATTGAGACATACAAAATTGCATCAACACAGATTTTTATATCATTCTTAGATATGAAGATATTCAACAAAAGTAAAGCAAAAAAACGGAGTTGAACCGTTTTACCGCTTTGCAACTGCAACTAATTTGCTCATTAAAAAAAATCTGATGCTGTCTCTTCGGTACATTTTCATACTATCTTACACTTTTTATGAAAATTTCTATCAATTATTCTACAACTTCGCAGTTGAATGCGAGTACGAGTGAGATTATGCAGCGATGCAAAAATGCAATGCAAAAAATAAATAAATAAATCGCCAGTGGATTGAAGAATTATTTTGCAAGAGTGGAATAATTCCTCGGCAGGTACAATAGCATTAATTGACATTTCGAGGAGTCTCCAGCCTTTTCACGAGCCATCCATGGTGCAAAACATGTAAAGTTACAATGACCGAGAAGTTTAGTTTACCTGTATAAATCTCTCATTGCTTGATCTTCACGAGATGCATTCCTGCAAGTGTTGAGCTTATTTTCCAGAGCCTGAAAGTGGAAAAAATGGGATAAAGTTTTTTTTAATAATTTTAAAAAAAAATTTTGCATACTGTTTTTGGATGGATTAACTGATGTAGTCAAAACTTGATACCTTAATAGCATTTTTTCATCATATTCAACTTCATTAAAATATCTTTTAAGTTCTATATGCAACGGATTTTGTTCGAGTTATAGATCACTTTTGAAATGAAGTGGGGGCTTATTTTTGATTGAAAATAAGCTATTTTAAATTTCGTGTCTAAAAAAATGGCAGATGGTAGTTTGTGAATTCCAGAACAATTTAGGAAATTCTAAAAATACTGGTGAGATAATATTCATAAGGAAATAAGAAAAAAAATTCTGAAATACGGCATATTATATATAGTTGAGAGAGCCGAGAGAATTTCGGAAATTGAGTAATGTTCTAGGCACATATACTGAACTCTTTGACAAAACAATAGGAATATTTGGAAATTAAGTTTCCTTCTGTTTCAGATGATTTTTAGCACTTTAATGTATCATTGCTACAGTAAGTATAAAATTATTTGAATAAATTGACAAACAATTACTAACAATTTTGGAGACTTAGAAAGCCTCTAGGGCATTCAAAAGTGAAAATAAAAAAAAATGTCAAGAATTGGTGAAAAATTATAGGTCTACCGAATGGAAATAAAACGATTAATTACTTTTTGGGAATCAATAATTGAGGCAATACTGAGAACAAGCAGTGGATTAGTGAAGCATGCCAGCCATGGATATGGTCCATTAGTAGCCCCAAATGGAAAAAAGAAAATAAAAAACAAGGACCTGGGTGTTTAAGTACTGGGGTGCAATCATTGCCTGTACAAAAATTTCTCAGCACTTGGTTGGTGTGGCTCGGTGGTCATGACATTGAACCGGCTGTGCAACTTGGACGGTTTCCCTTTTTTTGACACATGAGCATTTGACCTTCCTACAGTCCATGCAGAGCCACCTGTTAAGCTACCAAAACACCAGCTACAGAACACCAATTCGCAAAACAAAATCACAAAACCGTACGCATGGAGAGAAATAGAGCCATTTGTGCAAGTTTTGGAATCAGTGAAGTCTTTTTCATCATCGACTTTTAGTAAAGCTTGTAGTGCTTTTGTGAACTTCTTATTTTCCGCTTATTTCTACGGTTTTTTTCTCAATTTTGGAAAGTATTCGAACTGGGAATTTGTATAATTACTATATTGTGAAAATTTTTCAAAATTTTCGACCATTTTATAAATTAAAAAACTTTCAGACGTGTTTGAAATTTGAAGTCTTGGATGTTTTTTCAATGTTAGAAATTGTGGAAATTTTTGAAATAGTTTTCAAGCCTTAAATTTTGTCTTTCAATTTGATTTTTTAAAAACAAAGTTCAGTTATTTGGCAAAGTGTAACAACATTGAAATTGCTTGACATTCTCAATTTGAGAACTGCAAACATTTTTTGAACTTCAAAAATTTCCGGTAAGCTTTTTGCAAACTTGTAGTTACGAATAGTTTTAAAGCGTTCTATAATCTTTGAACATTTTTATCAAAACTTTTTTACTATCTATATGAAATTTCAACTAGTCTCAAATATAATTGCAAAATGTGAAAACTTGAAAATTTTTTTTGAAAACCTTTTTGATGGAATATTGTTTTTCCACATGAAGTGAAGTGATTTACGCTCAAGGCGCTCATGAAAGTTCCACATAAAAAAAGTCATGCTACCTTATTGACAAAATGGAATAACCCCGTTTTTCTCTCGGTGCATGTGAAATAAAAAAAAAACATAAACGAGATTGAGGACAGGTTCATTGCTCCAACAAGTGTTTCTGATTCATACAGAGGAGAAAATTTACTACGCATGCCTTACGAATTGATTTAGCACTTTTACTCACTCCGACTTTTCGCATAAGATCCCCAATCATATTCATCGCTAGTATCCTCGTCGATGGGGCCATCGGCATGTTCATGTTGTTGTTGTTGTTGAGTACGCCATTCTCAGCTGATATCGATGCAAAAGACAATTATTAATATAATTTTCAACTGAAATGTATTTTATGATGCTCTTGATGAAATTGTATGGAGTGTATGTCTAAATGCTTCTAAAACTTTGAGGAGCTCTTGACGTTTAAAACTGGAGGAAAAAACCAAAGACCTTTTTGATCCGAGCACAGGGTCAGGTCACTTATACTTGCACAAAAGAATTCGGAGTCGCAAAACTGTTCAATATTTTTCACGCCATATTTGAATAACAAATCGATCTTCGTCTAATGTCGGTTTCATTTGACAACTATTTATGAAGACCCGAACGGAAAATTTGATCCGCAGAAATGCGCTTTCTATAAAAATGTTCTCATCATTTTCATTCATGCCACCGAATAAACGCATTGAACACTACTAAGATTATTAATTCATGTATCAAGTCATCTAGTCCAATCATATTTTTTGTAAGCGATATTTTTTATATATCTTTTCTTCGTTATACGTTAATCATGAATTTTTGTCTATGAATGTATAATTTGAGCCAGTAATTCACTATCTGCTGCTAGGTCTTAATGAATAAATAAATAATTATGATGATTTAGAATACTGAGAAATAGATAAGTCTTATTTCTCACTACACACAGAGGATAACGATGGGTACATAATTAGAAGAGCCAGATCTCTCTTTTTAGAGACTTTCAAGGGAGAAAAAGTGAAGGTACAGAAAAGGATACGACAAAAGTGAAATGGCTTGCAATGCAGACAACTTGACTTTTCAAATTTTAGGGAATTTTGGCATTTATTGAAAATTTTCGGGTTATTTTTTTCCTGTTTTTCTAAGCTTCGAAATTTTGTTGTTTCTGCAGTTCCAACGGTTTAGTTTTTATTTCTTGAAAAAAATGTTAATTCTTCAAAGGTGTTAAAATTGCAACGCATTAAACAAACAAAATTTCGATCACATATTGGCAAATTCCATCAAAATTTACGTTCAAAATCTCAATATTGCTAGCCAAACTCCTTTGCCGATAAGGAATATTGACGATGTCATTGTAATTGATATTTTTCATATCTCCCTATTTTATCTGTCAATCAAATTGTTTCAATACTTATCGGAGATCTTAGGTGCTCAAACACTGTAATCATGTTATTTTCAATTATTATTCAGTGCTTTATCTACGATTTCAACTTCTCTATAACACATTTGGCGCAGTCGAACGTACAGCTAATTTTTCACAAAAAGTAGTTTTGTCAGAAAAGGGCATACAAAATACTATTTTTTTATGCTATGATATTTCGATTGATTTTTAAGAACACGTGTAAAAAGTCGTGTAGGATTTTTAGGGGATTCCTGTAGAATATGCCATGGAAACTTTTATGGGAGTTTTGCATAAATGCTATAGAGATTTGGTTCGTGTCATATTTAAATGTGTCGCCGTCACGTCTAAAAAGAAGCTTTATTCAATTTTTAAAAAAACTTCGTTTATGCTTCAAAGTTTTGTCTAAACATCATTCATGATGACTATATGCAAAAAGGGGTAGTGATTCGAATTTGGAAGGAGAGGGCATATGTCAAATTTATATAAAATTTCGAATTTCTGAGGGCTGCCATTTTGAAAAGGGTTGAGATTTTTTGGATTTTACAAATCAGTCGAAGATTAAAACTTCTGCAGTTTTTGAAATTTTACACTCGATTTTTCAATTATTGGAATTATCACTATTTGAAATCCTTTCAAATATTAATTTTCGAATTATTTTAAACTAATAAATTCCCAACAGTATTTGGAATCTGACATTTTCAAAAGCTTTGAACAAAATTGAACTGGAAAATCTGGAAAAACTACAGCAAGAGACACAGTTTGTGCTTTTCCTTTCTCGAAGGACTAAACTGGTTTTCGCGAATGCTCTCTAATCGACTAATTGGTTCAGGATTTCACGGTATTTTTATTTCGAAATATCATGCAAAAAATGTGTATAGCGTATACACTGAATCGTAAGTACTGGACATCATTTTGACTATGCAATTGTTGTGCTTGGGGTGTTCAGTTAAAATAATGGGCAAATCAGAGAAAAAATCAAAACCAAAAACAAAAACAAAAGTAACAAATCTTGTTTTCTACGAATTAATTTCCAGCTAGTCTCCCATTGCCAAACAAACCAAAGAAAAGAAAAGTATGGAACAAAACAAAATTCTGGAATGTCTCTTTATTCAAGGGTGACAGAATACAGATAAGGTTAAGTACAGAGAAGATTTTTATTAGAAGAAAAAAAAATAGGAACGAGACTAGGGCAGTGGATTAACAGATGGGCTCAGTTTGGTCTTCGTTCGTGCAAAGTTCTGACCGTTTTTACACTTTTTGGAATTCTCCCTTTTTAATTTTAATGATTTCCTAGGGTGTATGAGAAAATATGTTGTCTTACGAAGAGCATTGTTCATCTTACTTTTGAGAGGTGATGGCGCGTGGCCCGTGGTCGAAATATTCTGATCTGTTAGAGGCATCATCTCTCGTTCAACTTGCAATTTATTACTGTCAACCAACGCACGCACCTTATCCGCCGATTTGTCGTTGTCTGCCATATGTCGCTTTAGCACGTTAAACTCTTGTTTAAGATCTGAAATTTGGGAGACATCCTTATTAGCTCTGTTGATTCAATTTATGTGGCAAACGTCTGTTATTTAAGTGTGATCTTCTTTTGGGCGTGCTATGTTGAAATTGCACTTTGAAAGTCCTTAAACTTTTTGCAATAAAGGACGAGTCTCGTAATTATGAAAACTCTTTAACGACTTGTGATTGAAATTGTAAAAAAAATTAGAATTTGGTTCTGCAAAATGCAAAATGCTTTTTGGTTATTAGGCACAGTTTTCAAACATTTTAGGCATAAATTTTTGAAAAAGAACATCTAATTGAGAAAAAAAATGTGATGACTAAAAAATTTCAAAGATACAATCTTAAATATGTGGAGTCAAAATGTAAGATTTCATTTCGATTCAATAATTTTTTTTTATAGAAAGTTGGCTTATTTTTCTTTATCATTCTGTTACTAAATCAGTTTGATCTATTTCAGACATTGATCAAGAGTTATTTAGTGACAATATTCACCTCTGTTTTCGTCCATTAATCGCTGTACTATAATCTTCAAACTTTCTTTTTCGTCTAGCTCAGACTCTAAGAGAGCATTTTTCTCGATGGCTGAGTTGAATTTCGCTTCTATCGCCTCTTCTGTGGCGGCATTTATCCTGAACGAGAAATAAACAAAAAAAATAGATGCTAAAGACCAATCGAATTTGATTTTCAAAATTCACAAAATAGGGAACGTCTCAAAAACGTTACGTATTGCATTTTTATACTTTTTTTAAATGGTGAGATTTGTCAAATTTCCAAGTGTTTGACATTCTTGTCTTTTTCGTGACCGCTGCTTTTTCGCAAAATTTTTCAACGTTCTTGAGAATGGTAAGGTTTTTGAACATATTAGAAACCTTTGCAATTTTCCAATTTTTAATGAGTTGAGTTTTAACGGTCTTTATCGCGAGAAAAAAAATCTCTTACAATTGGCCAATTTTTATTTTTTTCCAGGTTTGTCAAAATTCAAACATTTTTGGCCTTCGAAACCTTTATGAAATATTTTTGACATATTGATTTCTCTTCAATCTGTAAAAATTTTCTATATTTTTAAATATTTCCATATTCGTGAATTGGTTGTTATTTGTGTTTGCCTCAAACTTTTTAAGATGCTTCAAATTTGCTTTTCCAATTCTGGAAAATTCTCAGATTAAGGGAAAGTTCATTTGAATTATTGAAATTTGTCAGAATTAACCAAAAAATTTAATCATTTAAAATTTTCGAATACGTCAGAAGTGTCAAAATTGATAAAACATAAAACATTCTTCAATTTTCCACATTTTGCAAACTTAAAAAAATTATGGTTATTTGAAATTTCATTAGGATTATTTTCTCTTAGTTTCAATGTCTTGAAAAATGTGTGACATGTGCAAAACTTTTCGAATCTATTAAACTGGAAACTTTATTTTCATTTCAAAAAACATCTGACAAGGCTTAGAGATGAAGAAAAACTGGTTTACCTATGGGCTCTTTCCAAATCATCATTTTTCTGCTCCAATTCGCGAATATACTTGACCAGTTGCTCGTGTTGGGCTTCAAGCTCAGAAGCTCTACTTTGGAATCTCACACAATCTGCACTTTGCTGGTCCAAACGGGATCTGACCTGCTCTATCTCTGTGGCTAATCTTGCATTCCTTTGACGCAGCTCTCGGTTACTCTTCTCTGACTGCTCCAGTGATGTTTCCAATTCTTTTTCCAGCATCTGGGAGTTCTCTTGGAACTCCTCTAACTCGTGTTCTACATCCTCTTTTCTGAAAAACGAAGAAGCAATTAGTAAAGAGTTCACAATGGTGCATAGGTCTTTGCATTTCCATCAGTTCTATCGAATTAGAGCAAAATGTAAATTCTACGGATGGGGGAACGAAGTAGATCATGTGAAATAGGGCGTGAAATTTTTAAAATAAAAAATTGGGAAGTTTTGACAATTTGAAAAATTTCATAGTTTCCAAGAAAAATAGACATTAAAAGTCGAAATTTCCAATATCCTGGTAATTAGAATAAAACGCCGTTAAAAAATTATCCACATTTGGAGCTTCATATTTTTACAAGTTTGAGTAATGGCAATTGGCAATATGTACTATTGAAACCAACTGAAAAATTTGCCAAGTTTTGGAACAGATTTTCCTCCAGTGAGCTTAGTATAGACCGTTGTTTCTTACTCTGACTGAACGAAAAAAAAACAAAAACAAAAAAAGCATGTTTTTTTATTCCCTGGTTTTACCTCTGGTACATTTGTTGGGCCAGCTCCATCCAGTACTGAATCTCGTCATCTTTTGTGCTGAATTGTGGAATATCCAGATCCATGTTGAAAGATGTTTGTGAATGCTGTAAATGTGTCAAATCGAAGGCTCACAGAGGTACTTGCATTTCCTGAAATTCATGTTTACAAAATATCAGTTACACGAAATTCCACAGTTTTTAATCATAAAAAAATCAGCCTCATCAGCAGAGAATTTCACAATCTGTTCACTGTTTTGAGGACCCACTTTATGAACGAAAATATAATGAAACTGATTTTTACAAAAATTTTGAATTTAAGTACTTCGCACACGAAATTGAAAAACTAATTTTTGGAGCAAGAATTTTGTCATTCAGTAACTAAGTAAATGCGCAATTTTCAATAACAACTGTTAAATGATTTTCTGCTTCTTCTAGAAGTTCGATGCATCTTTTACTAATTTTTTGATGCCTTTAAAATTGAAATCAAATTTGAATTTTGAGAAAATATGAATAAAAAAATCGTTCTGGTATGACAAAATATCTGGCATGATAGCCAAAAAAGTGGAGTATTAAAGTTTCAACCAGAACCGATAACGAAGTTATCGAAATCAAATTATCAATACTCAGATATCATTGACATTATAAGTGAAGCGAAAGTGATAAGTTGAAATATAAAATTGTTCTTGTTCCCCACGTAGATATCCCAATAATGAGGGGGCATAATGCTCCAATGATTGTAGTAAGTATTATCTTCTTAAATATCACTCCTGAACGGATTATTTTTTCAAGTAATCTACGATTAATCTAGCAAATCTAAACTCTGATTTGAAACCCAGGTAATTTGACAAGCCGCAGTCAAAACATGTCTTGAACTTGGCGCCAACACTGTTTTAAATACGATTTTTTTCACATTCTTGCCAATTTTTGATTGAGAAAAAACCAGGTGTTTTTTTTTCCATATGTATAAAAGAAATAAAATTTGAATTTGACAGCCGTACTCGTGCATCGAACGTCAAATATTGCAAAGTATTTTAATAAACGTTATCATTAATATTTACACATCGTACATTATTTCCAAAAAAGTAAATAGTCCGTATAAGCAACACTTCCAACTTAGAATAATATTAAACCATAGAACCAATCACGGATGCCATGACGTCCTTAAATCATGAATGAAAAGTCAGAAGTTGATGACTAAAGTTGCTCCCATTGCGCAGGTAAATACACCAATAATAACAAGATCGGAATGTTGTTCCCAATCCCCAATTAACAATTATCTATTCCATTAATTTAGTAAATTCAACATTTTGGTATTCCCTAATTTTCGTCCGGAACTAAAGCTCTTCTGAAATCCCGTATTTTTCCAGGAACCAACGACCAATATAGCGACATTCCACAAGACATGGTCTCTCAGTCGCAACGGCCGAAAAACTCTGACATTTGTCACGTGACCAAGGGCTTGAAGCCAGATCGCAGCTTGACACACGTTTCTTCTTCACTTTTATTCAGAAAATATCCGTTTTTCTTCAACATTTGATGAAATTACATTACAATTACTCACTTGTAACAAAAAACTTTTGGATTATTTAGGGACACATTTTTTTTTAACAGATGATGACAAGATGGCGACTGGTGCAGAACTGTGGATTGTTGAATTTTCAGAGTTAGAAGTTCACGGAAATAACGCAAGTATTGAGAGGGCGTTGGGGAATGTCCACCTGCTGCAGATATTCTGTACTATTCAACTTGAAAAATATGTTGAAAATCAAAATTTTTTTGCAGGAAAATTTGGCGTGTTAAACTTTAATCGGTACAGGTATATACTAACGATTTTCGAATTTACCGCCCATGTTTGCACTCCTTTAATTCAGATATTGTTGAAAATGTTTTCTTTGCCAATTGGAAACAAAATTAAACTTTCTTTTGTATTTCCACTGACACCTTGAATTGTATTGCTTCGTTTGACATCTGCATGTAAAGATAAATTGGAGACAGATTTGGAAAAGTTGTTTTTTCATGAAAATTTACTCTATATTTTATCGTTTATTTAATTTGCACGCAATGTAACTTTTGGACGTATTGCTATATTTTCTTTCACTTTTGAACATATTCGTTTTATCAGGAAATTAGGTAATATCGCTGAATTTTATGTATGCAGAAAAAAGAAAATTGAATTTGGCGCTTTATCTGAATTAAGAAAATTTTTCGAAGGATGTTTCAAGTTTTTCAATTTGACAATTGAGTTGAAAATGCTTCTAAAACATTTTGCAAAAAAAGCCGGACACTATCTACTACTATAATCGCCACGGATGAGAAACAAATTTTTCCCACCCCTCACCGGAAAATTCGTATACTGTCCCGCGCTCACAGCGATCGGGCGCGGCCGGGGGGGGGGGGGGGGGGGAGTACTTACAACTTCCACTCTTGGAATTGTTCTTGTCCCACTATTCCATTGTAGGAAGAGTTTTTTAAAAACAATCGTTTTACGTTCTTCTATTTAAAACGAAAGGTTTTAAATTGTTTAAATTGTTTTACTCACCTTGACCACAACAATGAAAAAGCGTTTTTTGATTAAAAAATCAAATGACAGGCGACTTCCGTTTTTCGTCGAAAGTTAATTGATTCGATTTGATTTGACCGGTGCAAGTAAAACCAACTATCAAATGGGGCCAAAAAGTATCTATTTTCTTTTTCACCGGAAGAAAACCTATACAGTATGCCAGACAATATTTTGGTTTTAAAAATGCAGCAGGATGGTCGAGGAAAGGATACGCTTTTGATGATGCCCATGTACCTCATGTCATTTGAGACAATTGTCATGCGCGCATTGTAATGTACACCAAATCTGAAGAAGAACGTGAAGCGCATGAAAGAAATTTGTAGATAGGAAACAGGAAAACGAAGACAACATGCGGTATTATTGAGATTGCAAAAGTGAGGGCGTTATATGATGACTATATGTTCACCATACAGAATCAAACATGTACGGATTTGATTCAATCAGGCATACACAGATATGTTTCAGTTTTTAAATTCAATCAATCTATGGAATTTGTCTGAATTTTCCACTCAAATGTGAGACAGGACAAGGTGGTATTTAATGCCAAGTTTGATGGAAGAGCAAGACTTGTAATTACTTCCACGAATTTTGGTTTTTAGCTGACGAGTTCATTCAAATCAGTTGTTCAGCTGGAAGTGAAAAAACACCTGTCCAATTTTCATCTCTCCGTACATGTGGAAAACACATATGACGGGAAAAATTTAATTTGTGTACGAAAACGCGCACCATGTATTTATTATCGTTTACAGGAACTGTCCGAAAATTTCCATTTCCATTCCAAGATATATTATATATAATTATATACTGTTGATGTATCGGTATGCATTACAAACTATCTGAATTTATGGTGTCGTATTTTACTATATAGCCGGTTATAATATAACTTGGCTATAAGTATATAGGATGTTCACTATACGTATATATACGGCATATATTCACTATGCATATGCTATATATAAATATGGTAATACAGTGTTCATCAAATCGGCGAACAAAGTTCCGATTTCTATATCTTGGTGTACAAAATATACCATTAGTCCCTTTAAATTGAAACAGAAATATTTAGAAGTGCAAAAAAATGTCACTAAAAAAAGAAGAATACAGAAAAGCATATTGAAAAACAATCAATAAGAGTTTTTATGTAAGTTTATAAAAGATGTGATAATAAAATATTTAGCTGAAATATGGAGATTTCTATAATTATTTCTCTCAAGACCTCTTTTCCCGTCCTTTTACTTAACCCCATAAAACCCGATATAGAAAAATTGTTCAAAACGCACCGCATGCTTCGGCCATTACAGCCATAAATCAAGTTCCCCCGCAACCCTTCCTATAAAAGGGGGCAAAGTTTCCGAATGCATAAACAAAATCGAGCGGGAGAATTAAAACTTTATATAAAGAACGATATGGAAGAAGTCTAAAATTCGAATTAAATGATTGATCATTTAAACAAGTTTTAAGTCTCAATTTTTTTTCAAAATTGGAAAACAAAAACTTGAAAATTTCCAAAAATGTGGAAAACAAAAACTCGAAAATGTTCAAAATTCAAATTGAAATTTAAAAATAGTTAACTGGTTTAAAACTTGAAAAAATTAAAAACAATTCAGCAGTTTGAAAGCCCCAAACGTGAGCGCTTGTGTTGCGCGCAAAATCCCATATATAAAAATAGGTAAAAGCGTATGGCAAGCTTCGCCCAACACGACTATATGAATACACAGACCGGGTGGGGCGTTTGCTCATAGTACTATAGCACTATATATGACATCGCGCAATGCGCGCCGACGTACTCATAAGTCGATTCAGTCGATTGTCGGGCTTTGGCTGCCGCGCAAGCTCGCGCTTACATCAAGTTATATGATACAGCGTCTCATCGTAGTTCGATACTAAACTTATCCCTTTTTTTCTCCCCTTTCGTTCATTATTTACCGTGTGCCCAAGCAAGTGATAAGTGATAACGCATAATTAGCATTTTAATTTTTTTCACTCACGTGCCCGCAATTGCTAGTGCATAACAGTGGAAAAACAATGAGTACTCCGGTGAAAAAAGTGCCGATTCACTTGCAGGTACAAATTTCATACCTTTTTTATCACCACATTCTTGAAATTTTCGGTTTTTTTTCGGATATGTACAAAATTTGTACATACAAATTTTAATCCAACTCATGATGAACAAATATCCATTCTATGGTTTCAATTAAAAATGCCATGTTACAACATTTAGTTTAATTCAATTTGAGCCTTGAAGATTCAATTAGGTGTAACTGATAATTGAAAACCACAGCATTCACTTGTGAATTCAAAGTTGGAAATTGAAAGATGGTTCAAGTTATTTTTTATTTGCACAAGATGTTTAGGCATAATGACTTTTGAATGTTGAATAAATTCTGCAGCGCAGTGACCAACCGGTGTAAGTCTGTCCTAGCATCCGCTTTGGCTGAATATCGAGAAAACTGAAAGAGATATCGAGATGTGCTGTGGTACAAATTTGTAGGTCTCATTCTGATCTGCAAAAAAGGTCCATACAAACATGTCGCTATCTTGTTTCAATTTTGCGATATCCACTGAAAAGTGAAGCGAGGGAAAGACATTTGAACTGAGTGACCACTTCACTACTGAAGTGTTGTTCTTCATTTTACGGCGGCCTATTCTCGAATTTGTGATTAAAATTTCGGTTTTTTAACAACACTTCTTTTTTCGATTTCTCATAATTTTAGAATCAGTTTTTTAACTTTTACGTCTGTTTTTTTAATTTGAGATAAGATTTAGTTGTTCATATTCGGGAAAAATTTCTGTTTTTGGCGCCATCTACTGGTAGATATCAGCTTAGGACAAGTGTCGATTGTGGGTGTTTTTTCTATCATCTATCCTTGAAATCCTTGAAAAATTTCTTCTCAATATAATGTTGATTCAAAGATTTCACAGAACAATTTTACAGACAATAATTATCATTAGAATAAATTCCACCTTCTAATTTGAGTTCAAAACTCGGAGTTTTATTCTACAATGTGAATCGTCAACTGCAAGATCCAAAAGCACAGTAGTGTAGAGGGAACCGAGTCAGTATACTTGAGTTTTCACGTAATACTTCAGAATCTGAGATAGGTATAGAAATTTCGATGAGGACTTTGCAGATACGAGCCCGGTGGCGCGTGCAGCGCACGCGCAGTTCCTTGTTCCGCCGCACTGGCCGGTGTCGCGTCGGTTTCGGTCTTACGCTTTTCGATAATTTCGATATATATCGATAGTTTCTTTCGTCTCTCCTTTTTACTATAGGATCAGTTAGCTCGACCAAAAAGTCTACATAGAAATTTCGGCAGCTCTGTTAGATTCGCGGAATTCGTAAAAACTCGCCTGGTTTGCCACTTCGCTACCAATATTCTGCATTTTTATCGACTCTAATTGTTCATACAATTTTCATACATGAATTTTAATACTTTGTTGCGAATTAAAATTGCACCTGGCGCTGCGGTTTCTCTCCACCTGTCAGGGAAAAGAGTGGAAGAGAGAGAGAGAGAGAGAGAGAGATTCGCTAATCTTACTTCACATACTCCGCTGCCCCGAATGAATTCGACCCACGCATGCTACAATATACGCATTAATCCAGCAGACATTAAAACTGTTACGTAACTATACTATATAGGTGGAATTCGGAAATAATCGGTTGATCTTGATGCCGGAAACTCAACACACGCGTGATGAGTTCTGGGTGAGGGCGCTCGTTGGACCACTTAAAATCAAACTTCAAACCGCAATCTGTTGATCGAGTCGTTGAATATTTTGCAAAACTATCAATTGTTTAAAGTTTTGCAAATTAGTTTTTTGTTAAATTCCTTTAAAATTTCGATTTTTTTCAAAAATGAAGGGGTCAACTCAGCCGCACTCGATCAAGTCCTAAATGTTTTTCAAACCAGTCAGTTTTTTTGCGCTTCCGAAATTTCGAAACTTTATTGGGGATAGGAAATTTTTGCTTTATTTTGTAGTTCTCTTTTTAGTTCGGAAAGTCAATTTCCCGACTTTTACAACGCGGATTTTGAAAATGTAAAAATTAAAGAACGTGCGAAATATTGGGGATTTTTTTGAATTCACGTCTTCGCCGAATTTTAGGAATTTCCAATTTTCTGGAGATTTTCTTGCTGTTAAATATTGGAATTTCTAGAAATATTTAATATTCTGAAATTTTTAAAAGCTGCGAAATCTTTCGAACACATTTACTTGGAAGTTACAAAATTTGGAAAACGATGGAAAATCTGTTTTGCGCAATTTTGGGGAGTATTTTAGGTTTTTTGGTGATAGTTACAACACACGGGAGAAATGGCGGGTGAGCTTGAGTGACTCAAAGAATTAGGTATGGGAATTTTGCAAGTTGGAAAAACGAAAATTCGGAAGAATTCCGAAAAAATGGAGCTCTTGACATGCCTGCAACTTAAGTCACAGTGACTAAAAGTTATAAAATTCTCAGATTTTGAAGTTTCAAAAAATTGGAAAAAATAAATTCTCGATTACCCAATTTTCTGTCAACTTCGGAAATGGGTTTAAAATTTCCAAGTTGTAGATGCTATTATTTACACTTTCTGTGGAAACTTAAAACTTAGCAAAAAAAAAATCGTAAGTGCGCGCTCTCTTTAGGCTGACAAGTGTTCACTTGAAATCACTTGAGGCCTGAAAACTCGCCGACAGATAATAAGGAGAACGAGAAATGGGGTGCGTAGGATCCATGAACGATAAAAGTGAAACTTCGAGTTTAATTAAATATTGAAATATTGTGAAATTTCATCAACTCGGAATATTTCGCCGCTTCTGAATTCAATTTTTCCAATTTTTAAAATTGTGTAATTCCTTTCTTTTATACCAATTATCGAAATGTTTAGAAAATTCGGTATTTCTCGAACTCTGTGAAATTTTCAGTATCCTTAAAATATCAGGAACTTTTCGAATTTATTATTTGCATCCAAGTGGCGTGCGACATTCCCGAAATTCCCGAAATTTCATACTTTAATCCAGATTCCTTCTCAATTTCCGTAATCAGATGATGTTTGAATCACTTCGAGTTGTCACGCATGTTGAATGTAACAACATGTTAGCGAATTATATCAGTTAGAGCGCTGACTTGAACTAAATAGCGCGTCGATTTGAATCCGGTAGACGTCGGATTGAATGGAATATAGCTCGACTTGAATCAAGTGGAGTTAGAGTTGAATCAAATGAAGTTAAATTGAATGAAGTGGAGGTAGACTTGAACCTAGTCGAGGTAGACTTGAATCAAGTAGAGGTATGCTTGAAGTAAGTAGTTAGACTTGAATGAAGTAGAGGTAGATTTGAACCAACTCGAGGTAGACTTGAATCAAGTAGAGGTCAACTTGAATCAAGTAGAGCTTAACTTGAATCAAGTAGGGGATGGACTTGAGTCAAAGATGCGTATAGATTTCAATCCCGTAGAGTTGAACTTGAATCAAGTAGAGATCTGCTTGAATTAAGCAGTTAGACTTGAATGAAGTAGAGGTAGACTTGAATCAAGTCGAGGTATACTTGAATCAAGTAGAGGTGGACTTGAATCAAGTAGAGGTTAACTTGAATCAGGTAGAGATAGACTTGAATCAATTAGAGGTGGGGTTGAATCAAGTAGGGGTAAACTTGAATCAAGTGAGGTGCACTGACTAATAGAAATTGGCTCTCAATTTAAGTCAATGAAATTATACTTGAAATAAGTAGATTTCTACCTAATTTCACTCAGGTCAAACACACACTTCGGATTGAGTCAGAAAACTTTTTTAACGTGTATCCTTTACAAAGCACTCAGCTTAATCAATATACATTCACAGCTCCAGCGATGTGCCAAAATTTCTGATTTATTTTTGAAGTTGAGCAAACGTTTCCACACCTAATAGTTCCGTTCCACCTCATGTACAAGATTCTGCTATTATGATCCGATAGTACATTTTCACGTGCATGATTGCTCCCATTACATGTAGGATTGAATCCGAGGCGCAGTAATCAATGGGCGAGCGATTATCTGCGGAATCCATTCGACGAAGGAAATCGGACATAATGGGCAAACTTGTTTTTATTATATTTTGGGAGGGAGATTTCCCCAACGTGATTCGCCTTTTATTGATCCGGTTACGTCACCTCTACACGCACTGTAATAATTTCTATGGAAAAAATTAACTACATTGTGATAACACAGTTCGATAAAATTATGACCTCGTAATGTGGGCACGAAAAAAAAATAGTCGGTTCGGGTGTGTTATAAAAACTGATTTGGGAATATTCTATCCGCAAATCGCAGATAATGATATATCGCTGATATACAATCGAATATGTTTTGCTTACACATAAATGCATCCATTAAAAAAGAAATTGATCTTTTTGGTTTGGCATTTATAATTCCATTTCCGTGGAATGTAATTATTGTGACGAAGGTAACATTCAGAAATCGTCGAAATCTAGGGATTAATAAATGAGATACAAAGAATTGTTCCTGTATCGATTGCAACGGGGAGAAAATAAGGGAAAAATATTGAAATATGTTGAAATTTTGGAATCGAAATTTTGAAATTGGAATTTTGAAATTGAAATTTTGAAATTGGAATTTTGAAATTGAAATTTTGAAATTGAAATTTTGAAAATGATATTTTGAAAATGAAATTTTGTGATTGAGATATTAACATTCAGATTTTGGAAACACAACTACCAATTTGCGGCATTATAGAACTGAGTTCCTCAATTGAAGCTCGTAATTAATGTAATTAATTAGTGAAAGGGGACAAAAATTGAATGGAGTATTTCCCAAGAGTAGACGTAAGACAATTCAATTGAGTCTCATGAGAAAACAAACAAAATTAAGTGCCTACACATGGGATATGGAGTGGTCTCGGATTTGAATGTAGAGGCCTAGCTGAGGCCTCCAGGAACAACCGAGCAACCGCGAATCGATAGTTCGTCGACACTATGTCGCGCCGGCCAGAAGTTCATCATTCGTAAACGAGACGACGGATTTATTTCTCCAGAGCTATTCCTCAAATGAGATATCATGATATCGAAATGTCCATTCTTAAAATATTTTAGAAATAAAAAAATTCCTAACTGCGATTTTTTTTGCAAACGGGAAATTTGTGAAAACAAAATTTTGACATTTTCAAAATCTCTGAAGTTATGATGTTTGTTCAATTTTGAGGTTTTTGCAGTTTTTGAAACTTTTCAACGTTTCGAAATTTTTAAATTTCCTAAGTTATAAAATAAAAAAACAAAAATTATAATGTTTCACTATTTTTCGAATCATGAAAATTTTCAGAATGCTTTGTAAAATTTTATTTTCTCAAAATTTCTTTTTTCTCTAATACAACTTTCGATAATATTTTCTATCACTTAGCCAAGATGCCAAAGACTCTAAATTTGAAGGGCTTGGTCCACATTTGGTGCGGTTCAAACGCCGAATGTTCTCCCATTCGCGATTACACTGAAGATTCTCTGTTGGAAGATCTTCATTCGATTGCAACTTGGACAAATCAACTTGATTTTGTTTTTGTTTCTAACAGGAAATTTGATGAAATTATCATTTTAACATGAGGTTTTTGAAAAGCCCTACAAATCTAGACTATGCGACGAATTTTCTTTCTAACCTCGTAGCTGCATTCAAGCGGAATATAAATAGACTGAAGATGCGTAAAACGTTCCCCCTAGACCTATCTCACACTCTGACTTTCTCGTCTTTACATAAGAGAAGAGTTCTAAAGTGAAATCCGGTGAACTTGAGCTCAATTTGGACTATCTCTAGCATAAACATAAGATTTCATCAATTTTCATATTTTTTTTCCTCCGTCATGCTTTTGAAGTTTAAAGGCATGAGGGCATATTGAGTTTCAAGATTAAAAGACCAACTAATTTTGGACTAAATCTCAATATCAATAGAAACCTCTTCGTGGAATCTGCAGTACCTTGAACGTCCAGTTTGTTTGATACAAATTAATCACCAATTTACAATTAACGCTTATATGCAAATGATATTGACTCCAACATTGAAGTATATAACGAATACTACGACATGGTGAAAAATATCTGAGACCATTTGTAAACCAACAATATAAAATTATAAAACTAAATTGCCGTAAAAATAATTTGGATGACACCAATTATATAGAACAATTTTCAAATTTTTGTGTTGCAATTTAAACATTAATTACCGAAACTCACTAATTGTCCGGAAAACTATGGAAATTACTACGTGTCCGTTCGATCAGACTACTGCATATTTCTGAGCTTTCAAGCTTTCGGTGGCTTTCAGGGGATCCTTGGAGTTATTTGAAATATTTGCTATATTTGAAATGTCTGAAGTTGTTAAAGTTTTAATAATCTTCAAAACTATCAATATTTTTTCGTTATTTTAAATTTCGTTTTTTAAAATTCTGGAAGTATTGGAAATTTTCTATAAAGCTTGATAAATTGCGATAATTTTTATTCATCTTGATGATTTGAAAAATTTGATTGAGAAATTGATGCTTTGGAATTTTTGATGGTTTTCTCATTTTTTTTATCTTCAAACTTTTTGAACGTTTTTAAAAGAGTAAGAAAGTTTTAGAATTTTCAGGTTTTTGTAAATTTAACGAACAGTAGAAATTTCGGACTTTTTAAAATTTCCAAATTTTTGCTATTTTCTTAAAAATTGGGGATTGGAGCATCTGATTAAAAAAATCATTAATCAATAAATCAAAAATATCGGTTTGTTACACTCAGTATTTCGTAAAACAAGAAAAAAAAAATTAACCTTCGCGTGTAAAATTTTGAATTAGGCTACCCTGTTAAGTACAATTGGGTGTTTCAATTAGTTCCGGTGACACTTGTAAATGGAGGCATGTAAATTTTCTCTCTTTGCCGGAGTGAAAATAATGGCCCGAATGTTGGAAAAGATATTACCGTCTCGTTGTAAAAAGGAAGTAGTGCAGCAGGTCGTTGATTCATCATCATATAAATAGGTATAGCTGGGAAAATGCAGAGCTGAGCTGAAGCTTCATGAGCGCGTTACATGGATGATTATTTGATGATTGAATTACTCCATTTGCGGGCTTTCGTTGGGTTGAAATAGGCGGGGGCAGTGACAAAAATTACATCACATATTGTTGAAATAAAATTTGAATTTCCGTGAGCAACGCAACTACAGTGTTAATGCCAAAAGGGTCCTTATTTTTCAGACTTATCCAGTACCTCCTTTAGTTATTGAAGTGATATTCGTTTGATCGCTGGTATTCGACAAGTTACAAATTATTCATCCAATTTTTATGTTTTTTCTTTTTCATTTCAGAGTGCTCAAAATAGACTGCTGATCAAAAATGGAAAGGTCGTCAATGAAGATAACATCGTTGATGCTGATGTTTACATTGAGGATGGAGTTATCAAGTGAGTTTATTCCCACTGATAGATACGGATTAAAAACGTTCACGTATAGATTAATTTAATTCTCACAAATTTCTGGAATAATTGTTTGAGAATCGAAAGTTTGTTCATCTCGTTTTTGCATTGAATTCAACAATTCGGCAGTGATTTTAATGTGCAAAATGTTCTTCATAATTCTGACAATTTTTTTGCAATTTCGCAACTTAATTTTTTTTTTAACTTTCTTCAAAAGTATCAACTCAGAAACAATTTTTCAATTGTTCAATGTAAATGTCTGTTGCTTGTGCAATTTTTAGAACATCCGGTATGTCATAGCCTACGCTAAAAGTCTGATACTTGTCAATCTCCGAGCGTTCCTTGAGGGAAAATCCTCAGTTCTGGTGCTGCAATTTTTCCAAGCAAAGTGAACAAAATCTGATTATTTCAGGCGGAACGAGACATTGAAATTACAATTTGGAATGTTATGGCATTTCCTATAAATTATTCGTTTTTTGAACACCAAACAAATTTCTTCACCATCTCACAAATTGCTACAATTTAGAAAAAACGAGTTCTAAAATTTAAATTTTAAAATTTGAGAAGTTTTAACCTTGAAGTTTGAGAATGATTAAGATACTTTGATATTTTTATCTTATTTTTTATCGAGTAAGTACAGCTCAGCCGATGACATATCGGCGCGACCTGAGTTACGCATTTTGTCATTTGATAACAGTAGTATGGACAGAATTTCGAGAGTTTGCCGGAATTTATCTATGGACCATTTCCTAGCCATTTGAATAATGAACTTCACGATTTTATCCGCAAGTTCTTGTTTTTCGTTTTATTTTCAAAATATTTGCAACAAGCAGTCGGTACAAAGCGGTGTAAATCGTTGATATGAGACTCATTTTTTATATTTTCAAAGTATTGAGCAGTTCAAAAAATGTCCAGAATCTGATGTGAAGAATTGAGAAGCATTTCAAAGACCTAAAAGCTATCGTGGTTAGGGAAAATCATGGCAATAATGCTCTCGAAGTTTTACAAATTACAAAGTGACATTAACAAATTCAATTCCACCCTTACTGAACATCATGGACTCCGAGATTCTGACTATAGTTCACAAATTTATTACAAAATGAACAATAAAACAAAGTTTCTTTGGATTGGTGGTCACTACCTTGGAACACATGGCAATATCGTCATGTGTCTTGAGCAAAAATGTATCACGTTCATAATTGTTTTGTACAATTTTCCAGGCAACTTGGACGAAACCTGATTATTCCAGGCGGAACGCGTACAATAGACGCTAGGGGCAAGTACATTATGCCAGGAGGTATTGACCCGCATACCCATTTCGAGCTAGAATTAATGGGCGCAAAGTCAGTGGACGATTTTTATCGCGGAACTAAAGCGGCCATTGCTGGTGGCACAACCATGATCATGGATTTTGTCATTCCCACCAAAGGTGAAACACTGCTTGAAGCCTATGAGCGATATCGGGCAACGGCTGATGAAAAAGTTTGCTGTGACTATGGCCTGCATGTTGCAATCACCAGCTGGGGACCCAGGGTATCAGCATTGTTATTATTCATTATCTCTCTGCGATATTACTTGTTCCATAACTAAGTACCGTATGTTCATAATTCCAGGGAAAATTTCTACCTAACACGTTAGGAGCAATTTGAGACAGAAATTGAAAAAAAAAAATTGAATTTCAGGAGATTCAGCAAAATTTTAAACATTTCAAGTTACGAAAATGTTCAAAAATCCTTTTTAATTTACCTATATAGGAAGATATTGTTTTGCCCCGTAAAATGAAAAATCGATGTTTCATCATATCTCCACGTTTCAAGGTGTCTCTAACATTTCTAGACCAAAATGTCGGTATGTGTGTGTGTGTGTGTTTGTATGCGTCACTAGGCAGTATGTGGTCAAAAAGAATATCCGACGATTTCTCGTCGACATCGAAAGGTATTCACTTGACTTAGATCTCATTAGATTTTGACTTATATTGGTGAAGTGTATATATCGTTCCTCACAATTCCACTTGTTTATAACGTTCTACTGCATTAACTATTAGAGTTAGCAAAACATTTATATAGCAAAAGTTATTCGTCATATAAAAATACACATTTTTTGTGGAATGACTTTTCTTCATAATTTGCATAATTAAGGAGGTATGCCCGTCTCAAGAATTAGGTACGGAATAGGTGAACGAATGAAACTAGCGTTGTCATGAAGGTCGCAATCGAAGCATTTCCAAACTCACGGTTTCATAAAATCAACACACCATGTACACTATAAACGCCTCCTAGTTGTTTTGGAATTATTTGGAATTTTTGAAATCTATAATATTGTCGAAACCGATGATCATTTATGCTACAATCAGCAGTGTGAATATTTTCTTAAGTAAAGATCTATTTCGAGTTTCACATACCTCATTCAGCGAATGTAGTGAAAAAAGAAAGCGCCCAGCAGTAAACAGTGTGGTCATAAAGATAGAGGACGAATCCTGTTAGGTTAGTGGGAGGCGTAATTTCCGAAGACCTACGTTTGAAATCCAGTAAAGTAGGAGCGCGAATTTCCTAGACAAAATTTAATGAATTACACTGTGCATGCGCGAATCAACACGCTGGACACCTTCCACCTCCTCCCCACGCCAATATCCGTATAGGGGAGACAGTAAATTTCTGTAACTGTTTTTAACACTGAATTTAAAATAAAAGAATATTATCAAGAAATCCGTGCGGGTGTGATGATCTGATGATACACACTCTTATCATTCGTCAATAGTTCACGCCAATAAGGTTAACTTTCAATTACTGATCCCGTAGATAAAAGAAGAAATGGTGACGCTGGTTCAAGAACACGGAATCAACAGTTTCAAGATGTTTATGGCGTACAAGGACCTCTTCATGCTTCAGGATCCCGAGTTGATCGAGGCATTTTCCATGTGCAAAAAGCTCGGAGCTGTAGCGATGGTTCACGCGGAGAACGGCGACATCATAGCCGCGGTAGCAATCGACGCAAAACATGTTGCTTGGCATTTCACTAATGTACACTAATTACAGAACACAAAAAAACTCCTGGATGCCGGTGTCACTGGTCCAGAGGGCCATGAGATGTCACGTCCTGAGGAAGTTGAAGCTGAGGCAACTAATCGAGCCTGCGTAATTGCAAATCAAGTAAGATAGGTTTCGGGGTAATGCATTATAAAGTGGAAAAAAGGCGGATTTTATTCATTTTTTCACTCTTTCAGGTAGTAGTCATTAATTAAATTGAGATTATTGATTTACACGATAATTAGTAAATTGAAAAATTGAAAAAGGTTGAAAATTTTGATATTTTTCGGAAATCTTAAATTTGATAATGCGAAAAAATTTTTTGAAAATTTTAAGGGTTTTTGAGAGTTATTTTTAAATTATCTGAGACAATTTTTTTTGAAAAGCGATGGTTCTCATATTGCTTCATCTTCAAAGTTCCGAAATTCATCAATTAAGATCTCGAATAAAAAAAACAAAATTAAAGTGCAATTTTCAATAGATCAAAAATTTGTAATTACATTTTTTTATGTATGTTGATGTTGCGAATAAACCGGAAAGTTTGAAAGTTTTCAATAATAAAGAAAAAAAAAAATATATATATATATATATATGTATATATATTTAATAGATCAAAAATTTGTAATTACATTTTTTTTTAATTATCGTATTTCTGTAAAACTAAAATCTTTGCAAGATGTGCAATTTTTTAAGTTGTTTATAGTATTTTTTGCATGACATACGCCTTTTTTCTACACCGCGCGATAAATACTTAATTCAACTATATCATCGTCGCTGAAAAGTAGTAAAATTACGCACCATCGTTTTATTTACTTTGCCTTAACAAATGTTGCCAGTGATAGATGTTTATTCATTCACCTGTAATTACTCAGTGCATGAAAAAAAACGAAAAAAACAATGTGATATATGGCACAGGTGTGCTGCCCGCTATACGTAGTGCATGTGATGAGTCGTAGTGCAGCGGAAGCTGTTGAGTCCGCCCGGAAACGGGGGGTTGTTGTGTGGGGCGAAACATTAGCCGCCGCTCTTGGCACTGACGGCACCAACTGCAGTCACACTTGCTGGAGACACGCTGCTGGACACATCCTCAGTCCTCCCCTCAGGCCTGACGAGCGAACACCACAAGATCTCATGATCAAATTGGCTGCGTGAGTTCATCATATGAACTATAATATAGAGTTAGCTCGGAGTTACCGCGTTTCCCCAGAGTCAATATTTGCAACTAACTCCCCGGTTTTGGGAAATTATTGTAATGACCGCGAATGAAAAATAGTATATTGCGCAGTTAGGGCGGAAAGTTGAACATTTCCGGTGAGTATGGCGAAGGTGCCAAAAAGCTCCTCAGTTTGAGGGCCGAGGGCTTTTTAATCCTTGATGTGCGCCTATTATTTTTCACACCTCTTACCGGAAGTTCGTTCTTGAAGCGAGCACTTTTCGCGCGGGGGAGGATTTTGATGCACTTTCCGACCTAGGGTGGAAAGTACGGACTTTCCGAGTGGCTTTAGCGCGGGAACGTATGAACTTTCCGGCGGGGGGTGGGACAATGTATTTCCTGGTCAAGGACGTAGTCTTGCGAGATTGGAAAAAATTTTCCTTACGGAAAGACACAACTTTCGTGCTTCATGATCTTTTTTCGAACTTGCATAGTTAAGGCATAACCAGACGTAGAATATAGGAGGATTTCTTCAGTGTTTGAATGTGACGCGTGCGCACTTTCCGGGATTACGACGAGTACTTGACATTTCGGAGAGCTGGGAAAGGAACATGTCAGATGAGAATTACAAGGTGGGGAAATTCTTTCATGTCTCTCTTTTGGGCTCCGCATAATCGTAATTTAACATTTTTATAGGGTTTGATAGGGAACATCCTGAATTCGCATTCATTCTGGTATAGAGGAAGATAAACATTCGCGATTGTTACTCAAAATTGCCGACGAATATGCAATGCGCTTGCTGGTGCAACGCTTCGGAGCACATCCTCAGTCCTCCCCACAGGCCTGACGAGCGAACATCATAAGATTTCATGATCAAAATGAGTTCATGTGAATTACAAGGCAGAGTTACGTGAGAGCTACCGGTATTCTAACGAATCAATATTTTTGAAATGTCAAATTTTTGAAGTTTTAAAATTTTTGAAATTTTCAAAATTTTTAAAATTTTTGAAATTTTCAAAATTTTTAAAATTTTTGAAATTTTTGAAATTTTTGAAATTTTTGAAATTTTTTAAATTTTTTAAATTTTTTAAATTTTTTAAATTTTTTAAATTTTTTAAATTTTTTAAATTTTTTAAATTTTTTAAATACGTTCATAATAAGAACTATAGGTGGAAATCGACGTGAAAAAACCCGTATGGGGGCTGTTAGTCGATTTTCACAACCATTTAGCTAAACTGAAAGGGTTGCTTGCGGCGTTAAAAAAGTTTCACTCAAATTATTCATTTATCGAACATATTTTCTATAACGTAAAAATTGTGATGAGAAAGTCTCACGTCGCGATTACAGACAGGATTTGCTGCCATTTAAGCTTCTTCACACTTTTTCCCCGGAGGAATTTTTTTGATGTATGTGGAGAGAAAATCGGAATGAATGAAAATCGAGGGGAGCATTATCAAGTAGCAGTTAATTGCTGTGATACAATGCAATCAAAGAAAGTCGATTTGCGATGTTGTCTCTCTGGTTTTTTAGCTAAAACCCGTTTTGTTTTTATGGGTCATAGGAGACCTAGACGTCAATTCCTTATTTTGAGATTTCTCTCAGGTCGGATAATGACTTTTTGCCTTTTTTCTCAGTGCGAGGTGAGTGTTGTACGGAAAAAAGTCGTATTCGTTAAGAGGACCTGTTCTTTTGCGAAAAATTGCCTTCAAAAGAGGAAACGCGTAAATTTTTGTTTTGCTCTTCTGGAACGTCTTAAAACGGCAAAAAATCGTTTGTTCTTCTTTGCGTTATGAATTATCAAAATTTCAATATAATTTTGGTGGAACTCATGATCAAGTGTCGACTGATCTCTGAAACGAGCATTCACATGATTTGCTGACAGTATATATATATTGGCTTGCAATGATGTCCCGAAACAACGAAATTTTCAAATTCTAGAAATTCTTAATTTTGAAGGCTTCCCAATTCTCAGTTCTTGAAATTTTCAGTTTTTGACATTTCACTAGCTTTCTCCATTCACGTCTTAGAGGTGAAACACAATCTGACACATACGCCTTTTTTAAACCGCACTATATTCGATCTCATTAGGAGGTTCCGCAAAATCAGCAATACGATTAAGAAAGTAGGATCAATGTTTCGTATTTAGTGATTGCGCATGATTATTTGCGATAAGTTGTTCATTTTCAGTTTTCCTTTAAATTTTACTTTCGCACAATGTTTAAGTTCAAAAAAAAGTGGTGAAACGAGATAATTGGCTTTATCTGTAGGCTATGTCTGATAAGTCTCTAAAAGTCCTTCCGGTTTCACCACTTTGAAACGTGAGAAAACTCGTGGATAAAACGTCCTCGATTCGGGGATAAAGTATCCCCGATTATGGGATGAAATCTCCCTGATTCGGGGATGAAACATCCCGAAGTGGGGTATGATCTATCCCCGATTCGTAGATGGACTCTCGTCAATTCGGGGATGGAAAAAATATATATAATTTTTTCACACGTTGACTTTGTTGACTGTATTTGGGCATGAGTGTAATGTGCATCGGTCTATGTTAAATGTTTATTAATAAATGTGAGATACACGAGGCAAGTAATAGGACGCGTTTAGGTCAACTGTCCTCTGTACGTGTCGGGAGTGATGAGCAAATCAGCTGCAGACGTGATATCCGCAAAACGATTGGACGGTGGTGTTGTCTATGGCGAGCCGACCGCTGCTTGCATTGGCATAGATGGGAGTGAGCAATATGGAAAAGATATGGACAAGGGTCGGGCCTATGTCATGGATCCGCCGCTCAGGCCGGATCCCACAACGCCCGCATACTTGATTGAACTGCTTGCCGAGTAAGTAAAAGAGGTCCGGGACTTTTTGTGTCACCATCGGCGGGACAATAAATCCAGTCAACGAAGGTCGGGGAGTACATATTTTACGGGGTCACCCCGGAATCGTTTTAAATGCCGTACTTTGAGGGTAGAAGCCACCTCATGGATGACAGAAAGCATAAATTTCCCGGCAAGGGATGGAAAGTAATTAAAAATCACCCCAAAACAGGTTTTTTTTGCAAATAACTCAAGATACGAGATGAAACGTCCTGTACAAAATCGTAGAGAATTCAATTTGCCATAAAGAAGTAATTATAATTCTACAGTCGACTCTCCCACTAGTGTACTACGCGGGACCGGACTCTCCGCCGCCGTGTCCCACAAGTGACCCTCCCCTACTTCTCCCACTCCCGGATGCGAGTAAGCGCAGTAGCATTCAAAGGCACGCGGGACCATTTGGGCAGTGGTGGGGAGGCAGCGCTTCAGGGGATAGTGACTGGTGGGGCGATACTGATTATAGGGATCCATCAACTTGTGGGGCGTGCACTCGTGAGGGAGTTGACTGTACTTGGGGGATCGAGTATGCATCACAACGTGAAAAATAGTATGGGTTATGGAAAGGCCATCACGGCTCTGTATTGAATAATGTATTGATATGAGGCGAGGTGCTAGAGCACGCACAGTATATCATGAAATGGGCAGAAGCAAGTTTTCTGCCTCCCGTGACGTACTCGAAAAGTTTAGAGCAATCGGTGTACTCTTCACGCTACATTTTCTCGGATAGTCCGGGAGGAGTGTTTGACGGACGCGGAAGCGTCCGGTAAGCAGTGCTTCACGGAATGCGTAGAATCGAAATTTTCTGGCCTTCCGATTTCATTGGAACGCAGAATGAGGTATTGAAACGTGAAATCCTACGATACGTCTTGTAAGGCCACTGTTAAATGTCGCCTCGGGAATGCCTGGGCGCCACGACCTATGATGCAAATGAAACGACAGTTAGTTTTAAAACTGAGGGAAGTTTACACACTGAAAACTTTAGAGGATTTGAAATATTAAAATATTTTTGTAAATTCTTCTAATGGTTTGAATTTTTAAACGTTTAAAATTTTGAAATAACAAATAAAAATTTTTGTTTTGCTATGAAGAAAATTGAAGGAAAAATACAGGTGCAAGTAGATACTGAGAAAGCCTGGGAAAGCCTGTGGAAAGTCAGTGAATCGACGGTAAACTCGGCGAGATTATTTGTTTATTAATCACTCTTTCGAGATCTGGTTATGGCCATCCGAAAGTATTTCACCTTTTCGGGCGTAGATCGGTTTTTCTCGGCTAGACAAATTCCAATTAGGAGACAAGGAAAACTGAAAAAAAGGAATAACATGCGCTGTTTCACTGGGCTCGCTGTTTGCCAGGTGTATCCAAATTCTTTCGCATTTTTTAGTCACTTCAGACGGAATCCGGTCATGAGATAATTTTAGTTATTAACAAAATCTTTTTTCATTGAAACGCGTTCATATTTTATTTCCTTTATAGGGTTATTTTAGGTTGGTTATTAATTTTAGAATAAATCAGTTGAGCCATTATGTATAATTTCGTATTTTCAATCCTTTTCCCTTGTTTTACATTTTCTAAACTATTTGGAAATATTGAAATGTTCGAATTCCAAAATGTCTAAAATTTATTAAATTCTCGAAATTTTTGTACCTTTCAATTTTCTCTTTCACTTTTTGTAACTTGATTTTTTAAACCATTTTTTCAAATTTATTAAAATGTCAAAATTGTAATATTTTCAAATGAAATTTGAATATATTTTTTTAATTTTTAGTTATTTTGAAAATAGGATTTTTTTCTAATTTTCCAAATTGTTCGAAACTCATGAGAATTCGAATTAAGAAAAATCAAAATTGTTGGAATTTGTTGAATGAAAAAAAAATTAAAAATATTGAAATGATCAACATTTTCGAAAACTGAACTATCCAAAAAAACAAATCCAATTTTTTTTTTAATTTTTGAATTATTGAAAATTTGCGCAATCATTTTGTTCAGTTTTGTCATTTTTTTCTTTCATTGATTTCGAAAAATTTTAAGATATCGAAAAGGTTCAAACTTTGGATTTTTTTTTGTTAAATTTTCATATATGTCGGCCTCTGTGTGAAAAAAACTGCAATATAAAAAAGATCTCAATTACTTTATTTTCGAAAATGATGAAAATATCAATATGAAATATTAAATGTCTCCTAATCTGTAGAGATGGACTCCAATGTACCGGAAGTGACAATTGCACATTTAACGCAGACCAGAAAGCCCTCGGGAAGGACGACTTTTCAAAAATACCAAATGGTGTCAATGGAGTTGAGGACCGAATGTCTGTAATTTGGGAGAAGGGGGTGCATGCTGGCATTATGGACCCCATGCGATATGTCGCGGTTACCAGCACCAATGCAGCCAAAATATTCAATCTATATCCGAGAAAGGGTGTAATTGCAGTGGGTTCAGATGCTGATATCGTTGTCATGGACCCCAACCGAGTGCGCACAATTTCTGCTGAAACTCATGCACAGGCCGTTGATTTTAATATTTTTGAGGTAAATTTATATATTCATTGAGGGACATCAGCCTTTTCTCGCGATTTTTTTCCATGGAAGGGATGACATTAATGAAATGAAGTTCCGTAATTTTTTTCCAGATTTCCATCCCCTCCAACGATGTTTCTTCGATTTTAAAATTCTGCAATGCTTACCAAATTCTTGAAATTTCTTATTCTATATTTTCGGGAATTTTCCAGATTATTGAGATTCGTAGGAATTTGGAAGTTTTTAGAATTCTTGCAATTTTGATACTTTCACCACCAGTACTCAATTTTTGTTCAATTCAAAAATTATATGATGATGATCCTGAGATCCTGGCATATTGTCAATTGATTTGCAACTCTGTTTTCCCAAAATTAATAAATTGCGCGGCGCAGCGCTTACGACGAGACCGATGAGGTCGGGAGAGATGTGATACCACTGAAAGATAATTTACTAAACATATTGTTTTTCAGGGAATGGAAGTTCACGGAGTTCCAGAGTACGTGATAGTTAACGGTCGAGTGTGCGTTGACGAATGTGATCTAAAAGCTGTCCATGGATATGGTAGATTTATCGAGACACCGGTCTACCCCCCTTTCGTCTATGACTTGATTGAAGAGAGAGAAAAGGTACATAGATTGATAATCTATAGCGATTGCATAGGGTCCACAGAAAAAAATGGTCAATTAATAAAATCGCTGAGGAAAAGATAAAACGATGTTTTTTCACAGATTCCTCGGGGAGTTGCGAGAAGTGCAGCGGAGGCGAAAAAATATGCCGACGAAGATGCGGCAATTGCCAAGGCACGGGAAGCTGCAAGGGCCGCAGTTGCCGCGAGGATTCAAGCGAGTCAAACTAACGGAACCCATGAGGTCCGCCAGAAGCCCAAAATTCCAAATATTTCTTGTACACCAACACTTCCAGAATCAGCTGTTGTGACACCTTCTGCCAAAGGGCCTCGTCAGGAAGGCCAGCGCAATCTCCAGGACTCGACATTTTCCATTAGTGGTGAGCTTGATAGGGAATTCATTTGCCCCCAAATCATGAAAATGGATTGTTCGTCGCATCTTACGTTGCAAGGCATTTCCAACAATTTTCGACGATTTTTCAAGAAATATATATGCCCTGCGTGATTTCCCCCGAACAAATTATCGTTATCGAGATGCCTTTCTATGAAATCTTACCTGATTGATTTTCTAAAATTTGTCTAGTAGCTTTTTGGTTTTTTGAGGGAGGAGGGGGAGGGTTGAGTCTTGATAGGGATTTGATTTAATAATTCTGATCATATTGATATTTTCACAGAGGACGTTGACGATGCAAGACGTGCCTGCATTCGTGTGAACAATCCCCCAGGTGGTCGTAGCGCTGGTGGATTCTGGTAAATCCTGACACAATCTAATTGGGACTGCTTCTGCGCGAATGTTTAACCAGACAAATAAGCATACATATGAAGAGGAACAGACGAATATTTCCATGATGGATGTATGAGAACAGCCTCACCGCTTTATTTTAATCGTAATCACAGAGACTTGGGCGTCCCCTTTTTGCTAAGCACCAAATATTAACAATTAAGTTGACGAATTAACACTCATCAAACATATGTGCAATTTGGGATGGGCCCAGGAATTTTCAGTTTCATGTATGAATTCGCGCAGTAAATTTTTTTTTTGCCTTTTAAATATATTCAATATTAAGGGGGGGGGAGACTGAGTTTGTAGAGTTTTCTCTCTACCAATTTTCAAATTAATTTTTATGCCCAATATAGTGGCAATTTTAAATAAAAATAAAATTTCGATTTTTAAAAATGATTTTATCTCAACTTTTCGATAGTTTATAATTTTTTCAAGAGCCAAATAATTTTTTTAGAACGCTCGAAATGTTCTTACATTTTTAAAACTCAGTTTTAAACTCTCCTTCATAGAATATTCGTTACCTCGCAAATGGAAAATTCAACGATTGAAGATAATTAACATTGTTACTTGTTTTGTTTTTTGTTCGTTTCTCTCCGTATAACGATGTTCCAATTGTCATGATATTTTATGGAAATTCCGCATAGTCTTGGGTGTTTATTAAGCGTTTGATGCTGAAGGTTGACGTGTTTTTCTTTTCGTAAGGATATATTGACAGTATATGAATTGTCGTAGGCGTAAGAATTGTAAGTGAATGATGCGCGGGAGTTATTACACGTGCACCAATGGAGTATCAATCATACCTTCAATTATGGTAACTTTCAAGATGATTTTAGGAGGAGACATTTGTACTGTGAGATTTGTGTACAACGGGTTATTAGTGCGTTATTTATATATTGACATGCTATATCTGACATACAACCGACATATATACTGAATTCAGTAATGAATGATTACACATCAGTTTCATACAATTTACATATATGTAAAATGTATCATCAGTTATATCTCCGATATATAATCGCATATATACATTCGGTCACAAAAAATACTTAAATTTTCCTTGGATATACGCTGAACACATCCTAATTATTTCCAGATATATCTGTAATTTAATATATATTAAAAATATATATAAGTCAACATATATCCTCTGGGTATATTCTTTTCCATGTGCGATAGAAAAAAACAAATTTTATCGCATTTTTAATAGACAGTCATGGACATTCAAATAGCCCGCTAAATTCAAAGCTCACAGTACTCACTCCGTACATTGTCAGGTTGTTTTGTTGTTTTTTTCACATCACGTAATTTCATGAATTAACGCACAATATTCATTTATTCCGAGTAAAGGAGACTTCACCCCTTATGCAATTAAACAATAAAAAAATTATTAATCATATTTGCCTTAATCAAACAACTGAGGGAAGTGTTTCATTTTTTTTTCTTTACATATATACATAAAATACTTTATCACATTGAAAACATATACTTAACTGTACTGATGAACCCAATCCCGAAGTATCAAAATAAAATCATTAATTAGAATAGTGGAAAAAAATCGTATTATCGATTGAGGAAATTTCCTCACTATTTGGTCGATTTTACAACTCATATGTATAGTTGGCCAGTCACTGGGTAATTCACTCCAAGCCTATATCACTCAAATGTATGTATTGTTCACGCCCATTAATTAGTCGTGTCCATTTTGTATTGTATGACAGGGAATGAACACTATGATTTTGCTAATCATGAATCTTGAATCATAATATATAGTCGCTCACAAATTTCGAGTAGCATTGGTGTATTACCTAGTTGCCAAAGTAAACTTAACTATTAACCAAATTTGATTTTTTAATTAATGGTCGAATTTTGGGCGTTTCAGTTAGCTGCAAATTTTTTATTGTGCACAGTTTGCTGAATGCAATACATCAATGAGTTAACTAATCCAATGGTCATGAACAATGCTGCCTCAAATGTCTTGAAATCATAAACTTCATAAATCAATATGTGTAATTCTTAAGAAACTGCTAATGGTCATTTTGTACTGGAATTTTATAACTGAAATATATTCAACTGAGTTGTTTTTCTATTGATAATGGGGGGTAGTATCGAACAGATGAGATGGGCTAAATACTAGTAATTAATGGTAATGCTCATAGTTGTTTAACGAGACATACTATTATGATTGGGGAATTATTATTAATTATTTGTATTCAATTTGGTGGGTGAATATCAGAAAGCAAACTGCAAGATTGGGAGATAATGAGGAATTAAATTAATAGCATTCAGGGATTGCGTGATCCTGATATTGTGTTCACTCGAATATTTTTATAAACACCCAAAAAAATTGATTTGAGATTTTTCATGTCAAGTTGAGATGATCATCGTTTATTATTGGAGATGTCAAAATTTGAAATTTTTTAACATTTCAAAATTTTTGAAATTGTTTATTATCCAATTTAGAAGATTTTTGAAATTTTCTAAAGTGCAAGATTTTCAATTTGGGCGGTTTTAATACCCAAAAATCCTCAATTGAGTTTAGATGATCTCAACTTAGACTTTTCATAATGGGCAATTTGCAAATTGATTTTTTGTGGGTGTACATCGATTTCAGCTGAGTAAAACTGGAACAAATTATTATTGAGATATGTACGAAGTGATGCGATATTAGAGTTGCACGTTTATTTATATCTGTTATGTATGTAATTGCTTTAAATAAATACATGAATGTGGAAGAATTTTGGTGCTCAGTGGTTGTCGATGTCCTCGTGATCCTCCGCTTTTTTTCGGGCTTTTTCCAAGATTTGTTTGAGCTCGCAGGTTCGCGTTGTGTGGTACTGTACACAGGAATTAATTTCAAATGAATAGCTTTCCTACCATTCTACTTTGAAATCCTCAAAAAGTACAAATGTATAGATTCAGTATAGGGCAGTAACAGATATGTTCATCACTAGGGCCCGAAAAAGTGCGATCTAACCGAGCGAAGCGAAGAAAATAACCATTTCCGTACAGCCCCCACTTTTTCTCGCTTGGGAATTGGTATTGCATGCTTCCCAAACTTGAAAAAGTGAAAATCACTACAGAAGAATGTTCTCCGGGCTGTGCATCTGGGGACTTTTGGGTCGCGCAGTTGCCTAGCCCGCGACGCGGCCGTCAACCAGCGCCACCACAGCCTGGACCACACTGTTCCGTAGTGACTTGCACTTTTTCGAGTTTGGAAAGTATGCAATATCAATTCGCAGCCAAAAACAAGTCACCAGCAATACCAACAAATTTATACCAGAAAACAATTCGGTAATTACGTACCCCAGAAGCATTGCGCGACAACGTTATTTGACTATCCAGTCGTCTACCATCAACGGCACCACAATACTGCTCTAATTGGCGCCTAGTAAGACTGAACAATTCAGCTCCTGTCATCCCACGAAACTGCTTACAAACTCTATACAAAGGAGCAAATAATCACATACATCTTCTGATTCATTGCTTCACCACAAAACGGACCATCTCATAAAATCTGTGTACATCATAAAGTGAATCCTTGCATATTTGCTTCATTTGTTTTATCCATTTTGATTATTTGATTCATTACAGCATAGTAGAACCTCGATTAGCCGAACTAATATTCGGGTATCCGAACGTTCGGTTATCCAAACCTTAGCGCAGACTATATAGTGTTGATCGCGGCATTTTGCTTCTGCACTTTGTTTCATGATCAGTTATGGGTTGCCCTCAGCAGTGTGCACTAATCTGCACCAAATCCTTGCTATTTCCTTGCATTATTAATTTGCCGATTTTTCGGGAAGTTATTGTAATGACGCCTATATCGATTTTGTTTATGTCGATTCGGAACTAGGGTTTCAAGTATACCAAAATGCTTCCCGTTGAATTCCGAACAAATGTCTGAATGTGTGTGTGTGTGTGTTTGCATGCGTGGAATCGGAATTTTCCGATTAGATATTCCGAACTTAGATCGGATTAGTTTTTGGTTTAGATTGACCGAGCAGTTTTGTTGTTATTAACAATTGAATGGTTTACAACGTTCTATTTCAATAACGGTGAGAGATACGGCAAAAAGTATTAAGATGAATTTGCTCTGTAAGTGGAAATGCATATTTAATTTTTTATCACTTTTTTCCATATTTGTCATAATTAAGGAGGTATGACGGATTTAACCCTCGAGGGTTCGCACCCCTATTGTCGTCTCACTCCCACTCCAGTAACGCGCATAGTTCTCATCTTCACGCTGATGATGCGGCTAGTCAAATATTCGTAATTATCTGCTTGGTACAGGAGATTGAAACATTTAATTGACGTATCGAAAAATGTAGGAATGACAAACAGAAATTACAAATCGGGAAATTTTGTTTGTGTTCCCCATGGGGACACATACACTTTCATCCCACTAGTTTCAATTTGTGATGGCTTCAACGTCAACTTCTTCGGCTTCTAAGCGGAAGCGTAAAGTTCTGACCATAGGAGAAAAAATTGAAATTCTCAGGAAAAATATAGATTTCTATATTTCTTTCTCCGGCAATCCGACCTAGACTTGGTCCCAATTGGTTCAGTTAATCGAGGTTCTACTGTAATTATTGCTTTAAAAGTTGATTATAAATACTATAATAAATACTCTTCTTGCAGTAAAACCCGTTAAACGTGAAACTTAAAACCAATTGTGAGAACAAAATCTTTTGGAAAAAGGTATATTGCAATAAAATAATTTGGACGATACTGATTCTGCATAAATTTGTTTAAATTTTCCTCGAGCAGTTCAGTAATTGAAAATTTACAATTATCCGATAATTATGGAACTATGTTAGCGTTTAGACTAGTTTAATATGCGTAATGATAGACATACTTTTCTGAAAATCCCTTCATAGTCAGCCACTTCTGGACTTCGCGCGGCGTGGAATGTTGATCTACATAAATCTCCGGTGTCCTGATAATATCAACATTTCTTTTTTTATCGCGAAACATTGTGAGAACGTACTTCAATTCCTCCTGCATCTGATTTTGAGAGGGCCCTGTATCAAACATTTCCGTAGAGAAACTCCAATTTTTCTCATCAATATTTAACCAAGGATCGGCAATAATGGTACTTATTCGCACGTTTCGAATAATTTTGATGATTAAATATCGAAGTAGAAAAAAAGGCGGGAGTAGCGAAATCGCAGAATTCCATGGGAACCGCAAAAAAAAAAAATTTCTACAATTATTCAAAAACTGTCAAAATTTTTCCGAAACTTCACAGAATTTTCCATATTTTTTTCATAACTTCCTTCAATATATTCAGAATTTCCTAAAACCATTCGGAACATCTATATCAAACACTGTGCGCATAGCAATGATTTCGTGTTGCGCACGCAAATCGAGACAACTTCACGCCTATCGGATTGACCAATAAGAAATCGTTTGCGTGCATTTCGAGATATTTCGACCCTAACGATGTTCATGAGCGAGTATGAGCATTACGGAATACGAATAATGGCAAATTACCAATTTACGGATAGATAATAAATGTAATTTCGGGTATAAATATTATGGGAATAATGAATATGGGCAAAAATCGTTGGTGGAAAAATACGTAACCAAACATAATACTTCAATATTATTGGATAGTAAAGTAGTTAAAAAGTCACTATCGCTTACAAATAATCGAGTACCATTTTGCCGATCACTGGGTGTGCCTTACCTCCACTTAGCGATTTCTGACTTCGGAGGGTTCCACTTCGACTAGAATTCGATGAAACACTGTCTGAGCGCATAGGAAAAGGTGGTGGTGGTGGTGGATGAGCGCCTGGACTAGAAGATGCTTGCAAATTATTTTGAATGATCAAAGAAGTATATTTCTTCAGTTTTGAGTCACCCGATTGCTCCTTATCCTTCAAATTTTCAATGGATCCTGGGAATTGCAGTTGGATTTTAGATACATTTTGAGGAATTAAATTGTCGGATACTCCGTAAAGATTTGATTGGTCTTCTTCGACTGAAAATAATGCAAAAGGATCTTGATTCAATGAATTTCTGAGCAGGATACTGGTTCTTTTGGCGCCAAAATTTGATGATATTTTTCCCGTATTCCGAGGGTTCAATAGTACAGAGAATCATAATTCAAACCTTGGCGCTAGAAGGATCGGTATTTTGCCGATTTCCGAACAAGTAGGACAATCAGATTCAGTCATTTTCGTTTTCCAAAATATTCAATGGCATTATGAGATTTTTCAGTTATAAATTTAAATTGTTCCCTAATGAGGTTAAACAAACTCTAAGAACCTGCATATTCTTCTTAGAAACAGCTCAGGACTTACAATACCTGGCGAACATCTGTCAACCAATCACAGGACACGCATATGATGTAACCTAACCTAATTGATGCGCGCGCATCTTATGTTGCGTAAAAATAAATCGATGAATCGTTGACATGGCGTTACGATTCAACGTATTATAATTATATTTACCTAACTTAAAAATGTTGTCTTGAAAAAATAAAAGCAAAAATTTGTGTGTAAAAAAATTAGAGGTTAAACATGGAGATCTTGGGCGGCTCGGGTATTTAAAGATTTCTAATCGTTTATGGGTATGGATACCACTTTCCGATTAATTCGGAACGTCTTCAGTACGTTTGATATAATCAATATTAATTTTTACAGGTTTTTTACTTGCGCGGTTTGCCTGGAAGAAATATAAAACGAGAGGCGCGCAATAAGTACTAGCGCGTCCATTAGCTTTATGGAACTCACCTTGACATCTGTATTTTGTTGTAAAAGCAACATTGAGCAGTGACATACAAAATTGATATAATGGAACGAGTAATACAGGACAATGTTGATGATAAAAAGGACAAAAGCACATTTTCGAATGACGTATATATTTTATTAATAAAAAGATTTACATAAATTACAATTAATAACTGACGAATGAGGCTATTCCTAACAACGAACCGACTAACATTGTTAAAGATAACGTGTACTGATGGTCCATTAAATAATTTTCAAACGTTTGTAACAATTCAAGATATTTCGAAGAGCATTGCAATAATTCCCACACCTGAAACGCTAACTCATACTACTCACATCGAATTTTATGATTGGAAACACAGAGATGAAATATTGGACATTCAACAAAAACATAACAAAAGGCATTTTGCAAGCATTTTTTTTTTGAGTGACATGACGAGGAAGTTTGAAAAATTTTGAAATTGTCATTTCAAATTTTTGAAAATTTAGAGAAAAATTGGAATTCTTTTTTTTTATTTTAACAAATTGGCATTTTCAAAATTTTCAGAATTCAACAAATTGGCAATTTTGAAAATTTTACGACAAGCAGAGATTGTAAACCCTGCATAACTTTAAAAAAATTTATAAATTCCAAAATTCAGAAAATTGTCTAGATTAAAAAAAAAAAAAATTTATAAAATTCTGAGATTTCCAAAATTCAAAAATTTTCCAAGCTTCAAAAATTAAAAAAAAAAATTAACTTCTGTCTATACACTTATTCTTCAGTTGCATTGAGTATGAAATGTTAATTTATCAACACTATTCAAGGATATCTTCACCATCAATCTCAATCTCTCTACGTATACTTGATAAAAAATACTTGTTTTTCTCTCCCTAGAATGCTACCTAAATTCCTCATCTGAAAATCGTTACGTGGAAGACACAACGGTATAATCTGTGATAAAACTCGTAAAATCTAAAATTTGGTTAGTTGATAAATACAGAACTTACGCTATTTTTTAATAACGCTCTCTAGTGTTTACAAGTGTTTACGATTGAAGTAAAAATATATAATTATATACTATCCTCTACAACTGATACTCCACGCGCTTAGAAGTATGTTTTTTTTTAATTGAGAAATGACACTTCCTCTTTGCTTAAACATTTTTGCAAAAATTGGATAATTTAAGTATGATCGATGGTAGAGCTTCAGTCTGAAGGACATCCTATGTACAAGGGGCATATTGCAAAATATTGGGACATTTTTTTTCCAAAAAAGTCGTATGTTTTTGGTCACATTTTTTTGGCGGTAAAAAATTGGAGAATTTAAAAAATTTAGAACATTATGAAATTTTCAAAAATTGCAAAGATTATGTAACGAGTTTTAATATTCAAAAAAATATTCGAGGATAATTTTGAGTCCCTTTTGGGACGATTTTGAGTTGATGAAATTTTTTTTAGCTAGAAATGAGCTTCAAAAAGTCATCTCGAGTCATCCAACAATCAATGGAAACCTTCGTTACTCGCGGTTGTGGTATAAAACTTCGAAGAAAATTTATTGAAAGTGTGATAAGCCAATAATGGTGAACAAATGATAATAGAAAAAAAGTTACGCAAGAGATATTTATTATCGTTTGTCTGATATACGAGTGCAGCCGCGCATCGCCTCTTTCCGCCACTTCTGACTGGTGTCGCGTCGGTCGCGGTCTTACGTCCTTCGATAATTTCGATATATATCGATATTCTCCTTGGTCTCTCCCTTCTACTATAGAGACGACAGCGTGGCACCGCGACGCCAGTAACGAGGGTTCAACATCAAGAATTTACTTTCAACAGGTACATACGACTTTTTTTCTCAACGCACAATACGAAAAATTGCATGAATGAAATTTTAGAAATATCGAAATTCACCTTTCTTCCCGAGTCGCTCTTTGCGCACCCAATCAGCGGGGGCTGGGGGTGGAATAGCATGAGACCGATGGGTTGCCTCTGGTCCAGGACTTGTGCTGGTTCCCTCGATCTCAGAATCCTGAAGAATAATTACAAAATAACTTCATTAATCCCTCATTCATCGGCCGGCGGCCTCCCGTCGACTCGACTGGGCTCTTCAATACACGATAACTTTCATACAGACCATCAGAAAATTATGAAATAAAATCAAGTGGCATTATATTGACAAACTCATGTACTTTATGGGATAATTTTCCGAATTCCGATATCTATTATAGTAGATATATTAGATATTCTGCATGAGAGAAGTCATTTACAATGGAATTCATGCTAATATCCAAAGATTGCAAACAAACTTTCCTGTCGGAAAGTGGATCGACAGTAGGTGGAGTAAACCATATATGTTCTCATTCATACGGGCAAGTTGTTGAAATTGTTAATCACTTGACCCGCATGAACGTATCGAGTTGTGAGTTTTTCATTCCCGCAAAAGATTCTGTTTTGGTGAGAAAAATTTCACTCGCGAATTTTGCTCCTATGGATAATTTTGTTCATGAATTTATAAATTATACCCACCCACCCACCCTCCTATCACACACACATACCAAAATTTTGCAAATATTTTTTTCCAATCTTGAAACGTGAAGGTTTCATAAAAAATCGGATTGCCATTTTCGGGAGCAATATCGGGAAGTTCAAAATTTATTGCAGAAGTTTTGGCATGAAATTTTTTTTTTTATTCAACCTCCAACTCACCTCATAATTATATCCATGGGATCCCCTCTGGTACCTCGAGTACACAGGATTATTAAAGCCATCCTCACCTCCATGGGCCGGGTTATGGGAAGCGACAATAGTATGGGGTACATGAGCCACTTGACCTCGAGAATTCCTCGCCTTCCACCATTTTCTGCTGTCATCCAGAATCTCCAGATACTCTCCCCTAACTACCGTCAATTCCTTGTCGTTATTTGCGGTCCTGGGGTAAGTTACTTGTACAATTTTCGCACTTCGCCCCATCAAATCATCCAACCACGCCTCTTGGGCCCGGTCTACCCCAGTTCTGGGTCCCCGTTCAATTGAGTCCACGGAGATGTCACTGTGGGCCCGGGTTTGTTCCCCTCTCTCTCGCTCCTCCCGGTAAATCTCACCCGGAACGTAGTTCCTATCTCTCTCGAAGTAATCCGCATTCCGCTCCTCTCGACTTTCATACTCCAAGTAGTCACTGCTGTAGTGCGACTCCTCGACATCGCGGTGCCCATAGTATCTGTAAATATTCCAAATGATGGGTAACTTCGTTATTTCAAATTGCCTTAAAAAATCGGCATTAGGACGGACTATTCGCGGGTGAACTAGCGGGGATGATAACTAGTGGGACGGAAGTGTGTTTGACCCCGTCGGGAGCACAAACAAAACTTCGCGATTTGTAATTTCTGTTTGCCATTCCTAGATTTTCCGACACGTCAATGTTTGAAGACTGGTTTCAGAGAAAAAAATAGGAATCATGAAATTTGAAACACTGGAATACAACAGGTGTCGCTACCTGCGGCTATGTCACGTGACGCACTGACCAATCACACTGCGCATCGCGCATTCAGACTCTCCTGTGCAAATGCGGGCAAACACGCATGCGCCGGCGGTAGTCGGACAACTTCGGATCTCAACCGAATATGAAAGTTTGAATAGTCATTAAAATTTCGCGGCACTCAAAGATGGTTGCTCCAAAACGGAAGATTGAAAGCCCTCCTCTTTTCGTAATCAATGATTAACAGTATCTTCAACTTCGGAAAAGACGTTACTTCAATTTTCAAATTGTACTGAAGCGCGCGAAGCGCGTATTCGGTCTTGCCCGTTGAAAAACTATCTGAAAAATTATTAATAATAATAGTGTAAACGGTCTTAAAGGTTGCGAGGGGGAGCTGAGATGTAGCAAGGGTTCAATGAGTCAGTTTACCGAAATCCTAGCTATAGCTGAGCGAAATGAGACAGTCGCATTTAGATTTCAATCTTTCAATTCAAATGGATTTTGGTTATTCATGAGAGCGTCTTAGTCGTGTCTCGTGCCCTATGTCACCTGCCGCGCATTTGTAAAACGTAGGTGCGAATAACCTCAACCATTCGACTGCTACGAGTCATTGCCCAATGTCTCCTTCTGTCTATTCGGCCTCGCAAGGTAGTAGATTCTTAACTTAATGATTTAGTCCCAGCAAAAATACAAATAGAGAATGAACGTGTTTGAAATAGATGGGGCAATCAGGCACGCCTATGTCCAATGCCGCAGGGTCATAGAATAACTAAATCGGATTAGCTTGACCACTCGAGTGATTGGATGAAATCCTCCTTCCCTTCGTAACAAACTTAATGAGTGGGTTCTAAGAAATTGTAACAAAAATTGGAGCCTAAAACCTCCCCTATCAGTCTCCACCATGACTAAATAGATAAACGAACTAAACACATAAAGTTCGAAACTTTAGCGACTTCCCGGTGTAAAACCCAATTGTAGCCAAGTCTCATTTATCGCTCTTAGATTTAGTTTATTAGCTTAAACCCCTTCAATACTCGTTAGGCGTCCACACGTGCTACACGGGAAGTGAAGCATGCCTGTAGGCCGATGGCCGAAGTTGAATACGTAAAGGGGAGAGGGTAAACCGCGAGTCTCCACGGAATACAACATACATCTTCCCCATCCGGACAACATATAGATTTTTACCTTGTTAATTATGGCATACCTGGCGGATGGCCAATTATGGCCAATAAGGTTTCTTTCGTCCAATAAAAACAGTTCAATCTTGACTTGAATTACATACCCGTCTCCCGACTGCTCCGGCATTTCATCCCGCTTCTGTTTATCAGCGTTGAGCAGCGATGCTAGATGATCGTGATCTCTGTCCTCGGGGATTGGATACTCTGGGGACCAGCCATCCATGAATACCGGGTGATACGGTGGCACATGACCCTTCCACTGGTCCCTGGATATCAGCCAAGTGTCTCCCAGCGAGTGCCACAGCTCAGTCTCCTTCGATGTTACGCAATTTATAAGAAGATTCACAGCTTCGCGAGTTAAAAGTGGTGAAACAACTTTGCTAGGAAGATTTGGATCGTAATTTGTATCGTGTGACGCGTCCACGATTAGGGCCAATGGCGTAAAGAGGAAGTGAACGAGCTCCGGGGCATTTGGATCGTGGATGTGCGCCTTAAGCTTTGCCAGGAGATTGAATGACAATTTGAACTTCTGGAAAATATCAATGAACTCCATTTCCGGCGGTGGCTTTGCCCGCATTGTCAGCATGCCATCGCCCAAATTGCGCTTTTTCGATTTGCGATTTCGACGTCGACGCTCTAATTCGCGCGACGCAGCGGTGGCGTGCTGCAAGCGCGCTATGAACTTCTCGATATCGTCGAAACAGTGGTTGAGAATCGTCACATCGCGTTCGTACTTCTCGGAAGATGTCGAGGAGACCTCGTCATTATTCTCCTCCCGGTCAGTTGGACCTGGAGATTCAAGGTGAAATTATGTCTTAGAATTTGCAATAAGAGATTCTAAAGGAAGAGCGGTTCAAGAATTAAAAATGTAGCAGTGAGTTAGCTCTCTTATCATAGCTAGAAAAAAAATTACAAATTTTGCTCCCATGATACAACTGTATGAGAACATGGAATGGAACAAAACAGGATATTCAATTTTTCAAGAAAAAACAAGAAAAAAAAATACTGCTTTATATTTCATCTTCTTCTGAGGTATCTAAAAATGGGCAGAAGTAGGGAGATGTTTCCTGAGGAAATGTCAAGTAGATGCAAACAGGGTTGAACTTACTGTTTGCGTTGAAGGCTGACACCTGTTCTCGGACACTGACCCCATTCAGCGGTGGCTCGGGCGGGGGTAGAGCTGGCGGTGGTGGTATTTGGCCTCTAGGACCGCCCGATCCACCGGGCACCAGTTTGCCCAGCTGAAGCATTTTAAGATCCTCCACAAGATCCTGGGCGGAGACACTTTGACATTGGAATATGTGCATTTCTGCTCGCTGCCCGGAGCCACTGTCGTCGGCAACTGTGAAGACCAGGATATTGTTGTACATCTCCATTGGGTCGCGTGAAGTGAAGGCTGTCGGCTCCTGGATTAACGCTGCTGGAAATCTCTCCATCACTGCCTGGAAGATATTAATATTTTTTCTTTGGAGTTGTTACATTAATTACCCAACGGCGAAGAAAAATCGGACGGACTTTTCTTCGAATGAACAATTTCAACGAGCGGGAAGAAAAATAATTTTGGAAACTTTCAGTTCCTAGGAATAGAAGAACATGTGAGAATTCTAAAAATTTCCCAAAGGTTAATGACGGGGATCAAAAGTCAAATGAATTTTTGTTGATTGAGTTGCGTATAGTTACCCCGGTTTCGTTGTCCATTATTAGAACCCAATTACGCTCAAGACGCAGTTGCATTTTCTGACTCCATATGCCATTGCTCTTCTCCAGCTGCAGGAGTCTACGCATACCATCCGCGGGGTAAACAATGCCGGTCTCTTTTGTCACTGTGAAAGTCGCCAAGTGCTCCATCATGTAGGTTGGCTCGGTGCCGGCACCGGCTCTACTGCCGGATGAGTTTGATGGACCACTCATGCCATCTTTGAGAGTGAATAAAAAATGCAAAAATTGTATTTCAATTTATTGTTTCTTGTTTTCACATTTACGTATTCACGTATGGAGAAAAATTTATTAGAACTTCCATAAATCCCTACAGAAATTCCTAAAAAATTTCTGACGGATGTCCTATAAGAATCGTTTTTTTTTTGTTACTTCAGTTATTAATATTTTGGTCTGCTATGTTTTGAAAATTGGAGGCGACCGAATGCCCTTTTGCACGATTTGGCGCTATAGTTTCGTTTACTCTCTAAGCAATTAGTTTTCTTTACTCATGTGACAACGAACCTTTCGAATATGGAGAAGATGTGTGTCCACTGTTATAGTAAGGCATTGTGTCTCCCACCTGAAAAACCTGGGCAAGAAAAAGCAAAAGTTAATGAGTGAATTTAATTGGAAACTGAGATTCAAAGATCTTAATGCAATAATTGAAAAGTATAATTTCCGACTTGAAGGTCATGATTCCGCTTCGATTTTGAACAGCTCCATTGCGCACTTCAACAGAATCAATACTCTACTCACATCTTAAAACCAGACTGTGAAGTCTTGAATCAAGGTGTTGGAGATTTGATACTGAAAGTGTTAATATGAAACTCGGAAACATGAATTTCCACCTAAAATGTTCCATTTCAAGTCTTGAAAACTTTGATTTGAGACTTAAAAGTCCTACGTTGAGACTTGAAAATCTTGGATTGAGACTCTACAGTCTTGGTCTACGCTTGAATGTGTAAATGTGTTCATTTATCAAAGCATAAAACATTGGTTCGATGCTTCAAAGATGCAATGTGAAACTTCGAAGTTTCGGCATTTAGAAGTAGCGATTAGAAACAGCTAGATCCGAGATTTTAAAGTCTTGAAATAGAACGGTCAAGTCTTCAAACAAGACTATCAAGTCTTAAATCAAGTCTTCAAAATTTGACATTCAAATGCGAAACATAAGAAGTAAATTGACGACTTTGAAGATTGAACAGAGTGCATGTACGATGTCTCTTTAGCTCTGCATTTACAAATACAAATCTGGAATGTGACCTATACGTATTGTATATCCGGCTGAGCGAGAATGAGCCAAGAAGAGATACCACACATCACCGTAATTGGCGACACGAAAGCTAAACTACCGCTCGGGCGATGGAATGAAATTCCAATTGGCCTAATTTACCACAAGACTTATCGACTCTACAATATGTTAAGTTTCCACATCTTTCTATTGATTTCAAATAAATAATACGAGTGAATTATTTGTTCTGCAAATAATTGCAGAACAAATGCTCAACTGAAAAATTTTAATTGGACTATGCACAAAATTTTAATTAGTGGCAAAAAAATGTCGTTCATATTTTTCACAATTTTTTTTAACAAAGCTGGCACTTTTTTAGTTTCATTCTGACGTTGTGCGGGCTTTCCATTGATTGTTGATTGGTTTTCAATGCAGTGTAATGCGATTAATGGGCAATTAATGTCGGAAGGAAAACTTCAACAAACTCTTTCATGAAATGAATTTTGTTTTTTTCTCACAATTTTATAAACTCTGGAAATCTTGAAAGCCTTCGACGAAGATTCTCAACAATGTGTTTGTTAATTGAGTACATTATTTCAGTTTATTCAGCGGGGAGAAAAGGAAGAAAATTCAGTCCAGCTGGATGGAAACTGAACATTCTAAGCGCCACTAATGAGATATAGTGAAAGTTTAATGATGCAAAAATGGCCAATGACGAAATAGCTTTGGACGATGACATCGGGACTATTTCTGTCCTTCTAATTATGATGTAAGAAAATAACAAAAGGAGGACTGGGCGGATAAACTTGAGCGGGCGATACCCACGGCTTCCATCGCCTCATCGCGCACATCCTGAATAAAAAGTGACGATAAAAATGGCAAGGTTGAAGGGGGGACTTGTCATGCGGCGCATGTGACACCTTCATAATGTTGAAATTATCAATTGAGCTTCGATAATTACTGACCCATCCTGCGGATTTTCTATTCCTATATTGCAAAAGTTCGATGGCGAAAAGGAAAATTTATATATCTTTATAAGTATATATCTTTCATTCTATACCCAAATATGTCCTGAATATATGTCATTCAATAGATTAGATAGATATTGAATAGTTTTTTCGATATATCAACTTTCATAACGGAGATATACTCAATAAAAATTTCATATTATAGATGCAAAACATATAGTATATATATATATATGTTTCATATATTATGAACTTTGCAATATTCCACATTTTTTTTAATCCGAAAATCTTGGAAAGGGAGCTTGGCACGTGACGCGTGTCACACGCTCATTATGTTGACTTTTCAATTTGAGCTTCGATAATTACTAACCCATGCACCGGATGATGCTGAGGGGTCACTGCGCGAAGAGGTAATGAGGGAGCCCTTGACCATATAAGCCCTTACACCTTTTAATAGCAATTATTATTCTACGATTCTTTCATTGATGAGATTATTTTCAATTTTCAGAAGCTTCCTATCAATTTTGAGCTATTTAAAATTGATTATCATCTCAAAGGAAGGTAGATAGATAACATTATAATCTACAAACAAAAGTTTATTGGATCCAAACTTTTAATGAAAAATAGAACGATAATTTTTCATTCTAAGCATCAATTATAAATATTTCGATTGAACCATCTCAAATCGTCAGACTCCAATTTTTCCTTTTTTGTGGTGTGTGCTGCGCACGCGCACTTCCTTTTTCCGCCGCGCTGACTGATGTCGCGTCGGTTTGGGTCTCACGCGTTTCGATAATTTCGAGATATATCGAACGCTCCTATCGTCTCTCCTTTACTATCGTATTCAAGAAAGCGCATAAACAAAAGTGAACATCTTCAGAGTGGAATGTCGTAAGACGATTCCTTATTGGTCTGTCATCATTTATTTCTCCATCGTGATTCATTTATTGCCTCATCAGATTAATCAGATGTTGGTCGTGAAGTTGGTTGGTAATATTTTTTTCATAATTAATGATTTACATTGTCTTCAACTTGGGACGAGACTTTGTTACTTCGAAATTCAAAATTGAAATGCAGTGCGCGAGAGGCGCGCATTCGGGTTTGTACTTTTTGAAACTGTTTCGCTTGGTTGATATTTTTCTTTTCTTCTACTCTAATACTCTGTGAGGAATAGTTTTCGGTGATTTGAGGAATACAATTACCCCGATGTGTGTGGTATGAATGATTTTTATCACCACCTAACTCTAAAGTGAAAGAGTTACGTGAGCCATTGAGCGGCTTGAGCACCGATCAAAGTGCGTTCGTGGCTGGTTCGGGGGTGCGTCTGTACTTGTATCACAAGAATTTTACTTTTCCCTTCTGCAGAATGTCTATGTGTATATGTATACCCCCCAGGCATAACTAGAGAAGAATTACATACTCGTAGTTCATTGACCGTTACGCCTATTCGTCCCTACTCCAATCCCCAACTCCACAATACTCATACTAATAGATATTTTTTATAATAATCTTTGGTCCCCATATCGACATCGTAATTGCGTATCGCGATGGACAATTATCCTCTTTACGACTATGCGCCTATTCTTTTCTCGGCATTCCCTTCACTCGGAACTGGCAAAGATACCTATAAACCTGTGCATTACTCCAGGTTACAATTATTAATATTTAAAGCGGACATGAGCCTAATAGTTATAACTTACGCTGGCTGATACAAAAATCGCGTGATTCTTAACCCTTGGAATCCTCTCCGCTTACCCCTCCGACGACCTTTTTCGAGCCACTTCGAGACGCCATGTTATTAAAATCCCGAGTGAGGAGTCATTGTAATCACATCGGAAAATGGCAAGTGCAAAATATTGAAAATTTGCAGGTTTCTCATTTTGCAATGTTTTCGAATGAATTCCGACCGATAGTGGGGGGGGGGGGGGGGGTGCGGACGGGAAGTTTACCCTGTGTTTAGAAATACAGGCCCGGATGGGTGCCCAGTGGTCCCTTCTGTGGGAATGCTCGAGTGCAGTTACTGTGGGGAGGACCAACGAGTAGGACGGAGAGACAAACACACACCGTTTACATATTGGAAAGTCTGAAGACCTCACAAATTCCTCCAAATTTCACATTTTTTTCGAAAACATTTCTATGAAAAAAGATCTAAAAAAATTGAAAAAAAATAGATGTGCAAATATATGGAGCACCCAAAAACTTCCAAGGAATTACAAATGGAAATGTGACTTTCATAAACATCAAACAGCTCCAAAATTTTAGAAATCTAAATCACTGCAAAAACTTTGCGGCTTTGAAAAATTAACAAAATTGCAAATTTCTGGAAAAGTTTACGAATATAAAAGTTGGAAACTGTAGAAATTTGGAGACTACGCAAATGTTTTTACATGAAGCTGGCTTCAATGGCACAACTTAATCAGAAATATTATCAATTGCCCTGAAAAAAAAACATGTAAAACGATCAAACGCGTTAATAAAATCCTTCAACATAGACGACTCTATTGAGAAAATTCTACTACATTGTTCAAATCGCTCCAAATGAGGCACTCCCAGGTTAGAACACTAAAAAATGGAATTTATGCAAAGCTATACATCGAGTCTATGTGATCTATGCGTCCTTGGAATGCACTTTCTGCACTCCAACAAACGATAGTTCGCTTCACGTAATATCCGTTACGTTATTGAAGGCGTTGAGTTTTCCGAAAAAAATTGCAGAACTGAGAAAATTATTTATTGCCGCAAAACATCCGCAGATTCCTAAGCGTCTGCCACGCCCAGCGAAAATGTTTATTGACTTGGTAGTAAATTGTCTAGTTAAGGCGCTCCAACAACATTTTATTACATTTATTACCACCAAAACTGCGCATTTGGTCATTTTCAATCATCAATTTTCTCAATTAAATTGCGTGGGAAAATCATTTTTTTGAAAACAGACACTCAACATTTCGAAAAAAAACTGAAAAAGCTCAGAAACTTCAACCCTAACCGAACATCGATTTCGCATTTTCACACTCAAAGTGATAACGTCACGTGATTGATGCGCGAAAACAACTTCGTTTAGATTTTTTTTCTCTCAAAATTCGAGTTAATTTCGTCTTCGGCTCTAAAGCCGCATGCGCTAGAATATAGTCTCCTCCGTTTGCCGCATAAAGTACACACTATCGACAAGTTCAAAATTCAGTCCTTCAAAACTCCTATTTTTCACTGCCTAAGTGACTTTGCAGAGCAAAACAACGAGGACTCGGCCGAGAGAAGAGCCAGGCGGTCGTAATGAGGATTACGTTAGAGGCTCAGGTGAATGGAGCGGGTAAATGAAAGGTATTCCGGGTGTGGGTCCCGCGTTGCCATGAAGAAGAAATGTGAATATGGCCACTAATATGGTAGAGCCATTGGCCAGCAGAGTGCAACCTTTACCTGGAATGCAAGCTTATACCGATTTTAGCTGTTTTTTTCTCTCCCCCCTTCCCGCGCATGCGCCTCTTTTTGTTTTTTAATTCGACCTCTTCAAGGCGACTCTCGCAACATCGTGTCACATTCCACAGCCAACTTTCTACGCATAAAATTCTGAATAACCAATTTGCCATTCTGATCGTCTCAATGCGAAATTCCATTATTGATTTCCAACTTACCCGTTGGTAAAGTACTATGGGTCAGTTTTTGGTTAGTGAGCGCCATATTTAAATTTGACGTTAAGGCTTCTGATTGGTCGAAAATTTAACTGCGGCCAATCACAACGCTTGACTTTAACTTTAACTCGTGATTAACCGTGGTTAACTTGACGGAAAGCTGGACCTATGTCCTTTACGAAAATGACGAATCAATTTTTCATTGTACATGGGCGTCCACGTGAAAAAAAGGTTGAGTTATGTTTACTACAGTAATCGTAAACACATTCTAAACGTTTTCCTATAGTGAAAAGGAGAGACGAAGGAAACTATGGATATATATCGAAATTATCGAAAACCGTAAGACCGAAACCGATGCGCCACCAGTCAGTGCGGTGGAAAAAGGAAATGCGCGCGCCACTGGAATTGTATGCGAAAAAACTCTGGAGACGTCCAAAATAATGTTAAAAGAATGGTGTAAATGAAATTGCGAAATGAAGAAACTGGAGATATATATGCAACTTCCTTCATTCCAATTCTGCGAATTATTGTGAGTGGAGATAAGGGCCCACTTTGTCGGTATCGGGGGATACGTTAACTTTTAGGGCTCAGTGGGTAATTAATATTTATTCATTAACTGCTCTTTGATTGATCCCATTCAGTACCAAACAGGGTTGCTCCAGTATTGATGTTTTTCAAACCCTCACATTCTAAACGGTAAAATTGGGCCGACATAGTGAAAATTGAATCAATATGAGGTGAAAACCCAACATATTCAAAGAGCAAAATGGAAATAGCTTGGTAAGCAAGCACGACAAAGTGGGCCCTTTTCTGGCGAATGCACCCACATTGTTATATAAAATAAAATGATAAGAGACGAGTTCGATTTTCCTTTAAATCATTCCATAAAAATTATGAAAAAAAAAAATGGTACAGATAAATGGTAACTTGGAAATTGTCTAAAATATTACAATGTGGCATTTAAATCAATGCTGACTTCATTATTTGACAGGTAAATGAGAAAACGGCTGGCAGTGATCACTCCAGCCGGTTTTTTAATTTTGCAAAAGAACAAGTTCCTGAAAAATTGAGTACACTGAACTATTTTTTCCCTTTCAGATGTCTGGAGGCCAAATGCAGAAAAAATTGAGAAAAAAAAACAATAAACAAACAAGTATTTTGTTGGATACCATTGTAGTGCGACAGATGATGAGGGCCATTAAAGTATTCTACTCACAATGATTTTACCTTATCCTCCTCAGTTGAGAGTGGAGTTTAGTAAATTAATTAGAGAAAATAATTATGAATTAACGAATTTTTCATAATTTCCACGCTATTTTCACATTACTTTTCCCCGATGATAGTCCCACTATCCAGAATCTTATACAGAGCGTATGAAAATAAAAACAGTGGATCCAAAGAGTGGGGGATTCTATTTGAAAGGAATTAGGGCCTAGAAATCTCACATGTAGAGCTCAGACTATTACTGATTTCGTCACTTACTATTGGTAAATTTTTTCACTAAATTGCGTGAGAAAATTTGGGAGATAGTATATAATCAGGAGTATCCGATTTTGTAACACTTTTTTTGCAATATGTCCTTGGTAAAAATAAAAATTATAACAAAACGATTGAGATTGACTAAAACCTGGACATATTATATATTATATTAGTAGCAAAAGAGTGTAAAAATTAGTTTAATGTGGATTTGATCAAATCTACCGTCGACGGTGTAATTTTATGAAGGTTTTTACAATTCCAAAATACGAAAAATTGCTAGAAACTTGAACGGTTAAAAAATGTCCCATAACGCGAGTATTTTGTTAGTTAAGTGATCAGCCCCAAACATTGTCAAAAATGCAGTTTCTTCTGGTATAATTTCGCCTTATCATTGTCCCCCCCCCCCCCCCCCCATTGTCAAAATATGACTTTTTGCCGTCATATATAATTTTTAATAGGGGCCATTGATAGAGTTTACTTAAAAAAAAACGAAAAAACTGTTTCGCTTCACACTCTCTTGGATTTTGGGAGCTTCCGATAGTACTCACATTCTATACACCTACTGATAGCGTTATCAATTCGGCAATATGTGCTCTCGCATTTGCTATCAGAAGGGCATGAGATTTTGAAAATTTCCAGGTAACTAAACTACTCTATTCTTTACTGGAACCGGAAATTGATGATGATTCTGATGTCTGGAAATGAGAGCTCGCGAAGTACTCAGAATTGAGAATATGCAGAGACGTTGTGGTAGAGATATTATTTAGAAAACATTCAGGGTCTAGCCGCAGAGTGGGTTTTGGCATAATCGGAAACTTGGGGTGTTGTCTCTGAGAAGGAAGGTGTTTCCATGACGTTCTGTTTTGCCTTCGACTGACTAAATTTGATTGCAATTATCTAGTCTAGCATCTGAATTTTAGTGTAAAAAAAAATGTATAGATATTTTCAAGAAGTCGAAAAAAAATACTAGGTGCTTATAATGCAATAATTTTCCAACGCTCCTTGATTCAAGCCCTCATTCTTTATTGATTCATTTTTACGAGATATAATTGTTATCACCATTGATAACGTGAAAATGTAGCGTGAGGGTACATTCAATAATGTTTTGAATCAACACTGTAGAAAAACCACTGCGTGGCATGCAATGAAAGCAATATGCGTTGAGTCTCGAGGTACCGTTAATTCGGCTGGAACGTGGCAATTACGAATTCTCAATTCATGCCGGTACATTCTTTCAATTTTTCAAGAAAATTCGTTCATTATTTAAACATTTGCAGTGGAAAAATTCTTATTGTGAATATCAGCCAAATACAATTAATTTAAGAACATTGTTTGAAATTATTTTATTAATAATGAACTGAAAAACGTGCACAAAATGTTTTTTTACGAATCTGTTCGAGGAAGTCCATACTTCATTACTTTTCTCTCATTAAGAAATTAAGTTTCGGATGTATTGTCTTTTGCTGCAATCAATTTTTAATAATTACATTCAACGTTCATGGACAATAATTGACAATGTATTATTGACAGAAACGGCGAGCGTAACTTCAGACACAAAAAAAACACTTTGCGCACTAGACTCCTTCAACATTAACTCAATAGATTACAGCTGTATTTATAGAGAACGAGCAATGAAATTTAAAGTAGTATCTTCGTGATGAAAATCTTTCGTATAATTTCCATATTTTTATGAAGCACAATAATCGATTTGTTATAGACATAGTAAGCCTTTCTCACGCAAAAACGAATTAAGAACGCTTTTTCCTCATTCACTGCAGGAAAAAAAAAATATTTGTGCGCGAACTTTACGCATTGAGTAACGAGCAAATATTGTGAAATTAAAAAAAGAGAGAGATTTACGAGCCAGTTAATTAAAAAAAAAGTGTGTTCTCTGCTTAAAACGTCTGCTTTTAATTGACTTTAAATACCAATATTTTCCCCAACAATTGATTACCACCCATTTAAACTCCTATTCTCACAATGTCGGGCCATTTAAATTTCCCATAAGTTCCGATATTCATCGATCGTAAGATCAACGAATGGGATCGGCCGATGGTGGTTAACAGACACATGGAACAAGGAGCGCCACATCCACGCAATTCCATTAAAATGCAATGGATTTCATTGAGCTGTCTTTCACCTCTTTTCGATGGATAAAATACCTCAAGCTCAATATTTTCACTCCCATGGCGGTATATTCACAGTATATTGAGGCCCGTGTCTTTCTATTATTTACATAAAATCCATATCTATCGATCACTCAACCGAAATCGTGAAATTCCTCAGTTGCGCGTGTGGAATTTCTTGGAATTTCACGTAATTTCACGGGATAAATGCATTTTAGTTTTTTTCTAAAAAAAAATGCCACTTAACTATTGCACTTACCTATATAGTTTATTCACAAAAATAACATGAAGCAATTGTTTTGAGGTTTTAGTTTTTTAAGGGAACCGATTTTTGACACTCGACCGAACGATATTTTTGGAAAATGTTAGGGTCGACTCATCGTTGAGTAGAAATACCTGAGAACTACCTGAACTACCTGTGGCTCGTCGGCACATACCGTACGGCCTCGACGCTAACTTTCTTTACCTCTGTATCTGATTGGCTCGCGGATCCCCTCCGCGTAGGTGCTGAGATTCACCGGCGCAGACTGTAGGTGAATCGGTGAGGCTCAGGTGCGTATTAAGGAGGCACATTAGGGGAAAAAAATGGTAAAAGTTGTCAATGCTCTAACTTGCTGAGCCTCTGCAAGCATGTTCACCGAATAATTTCATAGATCCTGTAATGCTTTCCCAATTATGTGTATCGTTTCGGAAAAGAGTGATATTGATAAAATTTCTGAAATGGACTTCTTAACTAGAAATTCAATTATAATTTTGAATTTTTTTTAAGGGTCTTGACAGAGTAACTCGCAACATGCATGCAAATTTTCAGTATAATAGAACATGTATTTGTTTCCTCGGAATAAAAATTTAGTCTTAAAAGTAACAAATTTTGATTATATAGTCTTGGAGGGGGGTTTCCACTTGTACGTCAAAAAATCCATTTATCTGTCTGAAATCGTATGTCCAAAACTATATACTAGAAATTTTATGACTCAATCATTGAAATTAATTCACATATTTATTCATGAAGACAACGCCTAGGATGTACCGTGAGGTCCCATTTTTGAGGATGAGCAATGGCTTAACGATCAGCCTCTCCTGGTTGAGCTAGACCGGGGGTACAAAATCTAGATAGTCGTCCGCATCGTCTTTGGTATTTGAACTTCCAATCATTCCAGCATGCATGTGTAATACCACATTATTAGTTGTCCAGGTGCATCAAGCGGTCATCCTTGGGTCACTGCGTTCATGGGGACAACACGTTTCTGGACTGCAATCGGTCTCACACCCCCGGTTAAACGGGAAAGGTTTCATTCGAAAAGTAACAATTGACATATTTCTGATTTATATTATGTAACAGATATCCTTTATCTATTTGGGATATTTCTCAAGTATATGAAAATATATTCAATACGAATTGAAGTAGTTATTAACATGAGAAAAACATACTTAGAGGAATTAACTTAAAAAAAATTCATTAAAAAAATGCATTTTATGCATTTATGCAAAAATAAAATTGCATTTTAAACAATTTCATATTATTCGAGAATAATTGTTAGGAACTTTTTTTTTGAATGAATAATATATGATGAAGAAACAATAGATAACGGATGCCTAAGCAAAGGAAATCGAATCACATTGTAGTCTCGACAGAATCGAATCGAGACTGTAGGCTCAGAATCATATTTTACCTGATGCAATGGGCAAAATGGGCCATTCTTGGTATTTTTCTAGATTCGTTTCTCTAGATGGTGAACCACGAGTCTATGGCCCGTCAAGAAGTATCTAATACCATACTTGTGCATAAATTTTAGACAAACATCTACAAAATGTTAATCTCAAATTACCATTGCTCAGGTAATGAATAATGATGCACAATTATAATATATTCTATGCTGATTAGAAGTTTGAATTACTAATTAATTTTATAATCGTTAGTTTGAAGGGTGGATTGCTCATTAACGCGGTAATTTTATTTGGGATGTTAAGAGGTTTTTTTTGGGATTTCAGTATTTTCGTGATCAATTGTCTTAGCGATTATAATACGCGTTATCAATGATTCAGTGATCATTTGGCCCGTATTTGTTTGCCATAAACATCCGATTAAGTGCAATGGGAGCATTATATAATGTGAGGCCCCAATGATCAGCTCCAGAACTCCCAAGGAGATTCCAACATTTACTGAAATTTTGACGTTACTCCTAATTGAGATCTAAAACGATTTTGGAAAAAATGGACCAAATAATTTTCCTGTCATTCAGCTGAAGCAATGTTTTCTTTTTCAAGATTTAGGATTCTTGTCAGCAAGCAGAAAGATAGAAATTGTTACATAGTTCTACACCAACTACATTATCACATTATACCATAATATTGATTTTTCATAAAAGGGATGCAAGTCAAATGTCTAATATTCCTCAGGAAGTCGTAGAAGCGTGAAAGATCGAACATGCATACCGCTAAATTAAAATCGTGATGAGATGATTGGATGTTGACTCATAAATTAGCTCCTGTAAAATAGCACGCAAAAACGTTCCTACCATTGTTTTATTGTTACCATTTATAAATTCCTACACACTGGATATCAAAAAAATTCAATATCCGCACTCAGATGTTATTGAGTTGCTCAAACCCTCACATTAAAGTGTCCATTCGAAATTATTTTTAATAACAGTATTCAGTTGAAATTCTTCGTAAAGCATCACAAGTTTATTGAACTATTTTCTTATCCCTCAAATCTACACATCATCAGCAAAGTCACCTGGCTTCTTCCTCACTTGACGTTCATGCTCCTGATTTGCCCATGAGTACACGAGGTATGATAAAATAAATGCTGAAATTCAAAATAATCCAATGTTAATGACCTATTTTTATTATTTTCTTTCCTCATTAGCTACGCAGATTTGATAGGCTTCTCCTTGTCAGCCTGCCTTCCTCCCACTTTTCTTCTCTCATTTATTTATGAAAAAATAATTTGCATGTCACCATATTTAGATATTTAGTCATTTCTTCTTGCGGATGGTCTGAATTTTAGGTCGAAACGGTAATTCATAGTTTTCAGAAATAAACTGAGCAATAATCCGAAGAAAATTAAGATTCAGTACTGAGGGTCCTTATCAAATAAGCAATGTTTGGATGCTAGTATCAATCTCATAATATTGCGACAGTCAAAAATGGTTATTGAGTATTCATATTGATGTATATCAATGCAAACACGTGAATAGGTTCGAAATACTCACGAGGTACAACTCTTAGTGCAGATTCTCGGAACCTTCGAATGGTGTTGGGTATGCCATGACTTATCTGTCCAGCAAAAGCTTTTTGTTCATAGGGGCTCAACCTGAAGTAGACAATGCCTCGGATCTTAGCAAGATTACCGAAATGCTTTCCCATGTTTGTGATTATCTAAATCATGAAAGAAAGATGCATTAATGAAGGGGCTATACTAACAATACTAGGTGATAAATTAGAATAATTTTGTGTGAAGTGGAACAAAAAAATCTCTTGCAAATTGCATTCAACATTTGCATTCAACAATTTCTGTCAATTGATTAACTCTTTTAGCGGTTGCGCAGAGAGAGCAGTTCATTTATTTCTTTTTGGGACAATATATCTCTTGTTTAATAGATAGCTTGAAACTTTACATAGTTTACATTGGTGAAACACTTGTATGTATTACATTCCGTTAGGCCTTTGTGTGTCTAAACTCTTTTACTTTTTTAGAGGATGATTTACATTTTAACATACGTAACTTTGTGTCACACACGGCCAACTCAAATTTTTAACTAAAATTTCTGCGAATAAAAAGTATATATGAAATTTTGTCAAGTGTCCAAATTCTTGAATTCTACCCTTCTGCCCCACATATGCCCTTCTTCGGCTAACTCCTCAACACGACCAGTGTCAGTCACTCAAGAGTCTAACCTATTCCCCTAAATTTCATATTCCACCTGACAAAAATTTCCCGTTAAAATGAAGTAAAATTTTCCTTCAATTCCTCGATTTTTTCTAATTTTCTATAAATTTCCCTGTAAAATCTTACATAACCCAGAAAATCACTTACACTCCTCTATGCCACCGACGATGACTCCCAGCTACTTTCCGACTGCTTCCGAGCAAACTTTTTTCCCTCCCATGTTAGCCACACGTGGCGCGAATATCGAATATTCCCCAAGAAAACACAGTTCTTAACTTTCCCGCCGTTGGCTCACCTGCCATAGGCGAAAATCGCCATTTTCCCTTTTGAGCCAATCAGCATTAAAATCCCGCAGCAGGCCCCCGTGAAAGCCTCGACATCCACAATTGTGTGATCAATAACTAACATACAGAATTTCCTTTAAAAAATCCCAACCCATTATACCCCCTGTAAAAGTTCCACGCAAGAAATTAAAGATCCCCCCAAGTGACTCCCCCAAATCAATTCAAAAAAATTATTTAAAAAATCAAACAATTGTAAAAGAACAGTGTGTATGTTATTCGTCATAAGGTGATTGTTTTTCCCCATTTTCCTGTGAGGATTTTCCCACAAGTTTGTCATTTAGCTTACGGGAGTCCATTTGTGACAATCAGTGCAAATGATTGACAATTTTTTCATGCTTTTTATTAAAAGTCCACGCGCTTTCAAATGACTTGGTCAAGTTGTGAAGTTACGAATGAGCCCTGAAAAAAGTCCATGCTCTTCGCCCCACCTACCACCCCCATTGCATCCCGAATTAAAGGGAAGACGTTGAGAAGGGGGCCCCATAAAAAAAAAATTCTCAGTTATCCGCGAGCCTCGCTGCAGGACCACCAGAGACACCAAAAAGACTTTTGTGGGACTTGAGTTTGCGCGTTAACATAAATGTTACACGACAGTCTGATGAAAGGCCCGAGTCTAATGGTCGCACAGGCGTCAGATTAACTCGTCCAAATCTAAGTGTACCCCTCCTCCAAAAGAAAAAAAAAAACAGACCCAAAAAAGATAACACCAAATCCTTACACAAAAATTGTTCACGCGCCTCACCTGCCAATTGCAACATTCACGAGTTGAAATTAATTCAAGTAAATACGTGACGCTGCGCCACTTTTCTCACGATAAAAACCATAAAATTAATTTTTTTTATAATCATGGAGTGGGGAGAAAGGCCCATGAAGGTAAACGAACTCATGCCAGAGTGATAAAATCCCATAAAAAACGATAAAACATTGAAATATAACATCGGTAATATTTGAAAGTGCATAGAGGCAATTCGCCATTTAACGAACTATTGAGCGTCATTTCTTTTCTCCATGGTGTTTCAGCATTATCATGATTATCGAGCAATTGTCAATGTGAAATGAAAAATTAATATTTTCGTGATTACGGTGTTTGCCGGGGGGGCAGTACTCCGGACAATCCCACAGTTACGAAACTTGTGCTATGGGGTCCAAGGTGGATGGCAACATGGACAACACGAGATTGAAAACTGGAATGGGGCCCAATGGATGTAATGAAGCGGATTTTGAATTTGGCATTCCACCTGAGGCGCCTGTTTTTGAACCCACACCTGAAGAGTTTTTGGATCCTTTGGGGTATATTGCTAAAATTCGACCAATTGCGGAAAAGTCTGGCATATGCAAGATCAAACCACCACCCGTAAGTATGCTTCCCAGTGTTCAATTGTCTTCGCCATCAGCATAATATATTCTTTTAACAATATGCTCATTAATTTATTTTCATAACTTTTCAATTTACATACAAAAAATGGGCAAAGTTGAAAATAAACAGGAATCAATAACATGAACTATATGTATATGGAAATATTTGTGCGATGGTGTTGAATTAGTAAATTCATGGAATGAGAAAGACAGGCAATTTTAGTCAAGTTTTTATTTATTAGTGGTATCGTGGGAATTGTGAAAATTGAGGCGTCGCAGAGTACGTGACAATGGAAGGGGGAGGCGACGTTTCATGAAGGACAAAGGGACTTTGATGGGGAAGCTAAATGTTTTTGTATTGGGAAATTATGGAACTTTCATTTTGGAAAAATTGAGTTTTCCGGAGGGGGGGTGTACAGTGGTTGATGAGGCCAATCGTGGAAAAGATGGCTATGGCGCACGTACGGTTCGAATTTTCACGATAAAATGGCCGAGGGCATTTGAACAATCAGGGAAGGATCGAGTGCTCCACCTGGCAGATTTATTTGTGGGATTTTTCTTGGGATTTAGGGGACTTATGGGCACGTATTGAAAATTGTTATCAATAACACGGGGCGGAAAATTGTTGAGAAACGAAGTTCCTTCTAATAAGTTCGCAACAAAAAAAGCATAAACTAAGTACTTTCGAGCATGTTACATTTCAGGAAATGACAGCGATGTACATACATATATATATATATATATATATATATATATAGATAATGTGTTTGGTTTTATTAATGAAGTCGACATTTAATCGGCTGCAGTGACATCAATAATTTGACACATAATTCTCTTGGCAAATATAGATTCATATTGGTCCCTATATTTTCGTCCTAAAGCATTTTATATTGCCATTCAAAGTCACGTAAAAAACAGAAAATTTTCATGAGATTTTCCCAATCTCCGTGAGATTATTTGGATTGTTAGTTCGAGAAGTTTGCAAAGTTCTGTTCGATTCTGTGTGGTTCATTTGACTTTGGAAGTGTTCGGTTAAGAAGTTTTTTGGAGCAAGTTTAGGGATGAATTACATTGGTGCAACTAATTTTCATGATCCCTGAAAATGTGTGGCCAAATATTGATCATATTGACCAGAAAAGTGGTTATAGTGAACAACATTTTATGGTGAATAAATGACTCGTGAAATTTTATTATCCCGCGATTTTTGTGCGTCTTTTCCTTTTCATAAATTTATGGAAGTTTTCGGAAACACACAAATCCTTTGATCGGTTATGAAATCTAGGGCGTCGTGTACTAATGGAAGAACGCACAAACGTCGTTTATCTCCCCACCAATCCGATCAATAGGTTACCACAAATCTAAAGAAATTGTAAAATTTGAATAGATGAACCCAAAAACTGAGTTTTTTAGAACACTTTAATCAGGTACCTAATGTGTACATGAGTCACGTGACATTTCATTGGCATTTTGTACTTCTTGAAACTCTTAAAGTTAGTGTTGGTTATTTTAAGTTGGAATTGTCAAATGTTTTAGAAGGACATTCACCAATTTCAATTTTTGTGCGTTTACAAAATGAAATTGGAGCCGTCAATTTCAGGTGTGGAAGTCCCATTTAGAGTCATGGAATTTTTCGTTTGAATTTTTTCATGGGTTTCCATAAATATCAAAAATAATAACCATCTTTTCACATTGATACGTACCTCTTAAGATGGCACACTTTGTAGTAAATCCCATTATTTTGACCACTTCACCATACGTGTAGTTCCATGAAATTATCTGCGAATCTGATTACTTTTTTCTCAATTGACCACTTTATAATCAACGTTATTTGAATATTCTTTCCATCGTAAAATTTTGACCCAATTTAAAAAAAAACCAACAAAAATTGTAACTCATTTTCGTTTTGTTTCAGAATTGGCAGCCACCATTTGCAGTTGATGTCGACAAATTCAAATTCACACCTAGAATTCAGAGACTTAACGAATTGGAGGCGAAGACGCGGATCAAATTGAATTTTCTGGATCAAATCGCCAAGTTTTGGGAGTTGCAGGGCTCGTCCTTGAAGATCCCTTTAGTGGAGAGGAAGGCACTTGATCTATACTCGTTACACAAAATTGTGACTGATGAAGGTAAGCATTGCAAATTGGTTGAATGCTAAAATTTAGAAAAAAACAGCAAACAAAAGTAAATTTCAAGTAAATAATGATGATTCAGGAAATGAGGAAGTCAGAAAAATTTGAGTAATCGTAGAAATTTATAGAAATCATCCTAACGTGGGACATTGTAGCTTGTAGGTGACATGAGCTTGTCATCATTCCTGGGACAATTCAATCACAATTCTACATTGTGCAGAAACTATATATAATATGATATATCTAAACGGACTTTTTTCGCACAACGCAGAAGTGTACAGTACTGTCATCCCGAAGAGTTACTGCGAGAGTATGTTGAACCCATTTCTTCTTATCTCTCATGTTTTGCCTCTTTCTGAATGTTCTCAGGCGGCATTGAAACCGTTACAAGGGAGCGTAGATGGGCGAAAATCGCCAACAAGTTGGGCTACCCATCGGGCCGAAGTGTTGGCAGTATTCTGAAGAATCATTATGAGAGAATTCTCTATCCATTCGACGTGTTTAAGCAAGGCAAGACCCTGAGTGATATTAAGATTGAGCCTGAACCAGAGGTCAACGAGAAGAAGGATCGCGATTACAAGCCCCATGGAATAATCTCGCGGCAGCAGATAAAACCTCCTCCAGAGAAATTTTCCAGGCGGTCAAAGCGATTCGGGGGTGCTGACGACAAGCAGGATGTTGCCATTAAACAGGAGGACTGTAAAGAAGAATGCGACTCTGATGATTGCAAGGACGACATTGATTCCGATAGCAAGGAGCTTAAGAAGCTACAATTTTATGGGGCTGGACCCAAAATGGCGGGCTTTACCAAAGAGAACAAAAAAGCGAATAAGACCCGCGGTATAAAACAGGTAATTTAGTGATTCTTCATCAAAATGATTTAATAAATGTTATTTATTGATTTTATGTTCTCCACTGGGATGCGAACATGCGGAAAGAAAAACGTCGATTAAAAGTATTTGGAGTTGTGTAAACTTTCATCAAATCTTCTATAATTCATACCATCAGAGAAACGCAATATCCTTAATCAACTTCAAACGCTTCCATGGTCGGAAATATAGTCTCCTATATTACCGACCAAACAGCAGTGAATAAGATCCGGTGGGACTTTGTGTACTAGCTGCGCCTGTAATTTTTTATGAGCACCTTTTTATGGTCGATGAAAAGAAAAGATTTTCATGCGAAGCTTTGTACCGTCACGAGCGGATCTTCCAAGTTGAGAACACCTTGAAAGTTTACTACGTTATAACCATGTTTTTTTTTGTATGAGAAGGTGGAAGACAATCATGATATAAAAAAAATCAATGCAATTTGAACTACAGAATATTGATAAAAGCAGTAACGAAGTATTTAATTTGAGATTTTGAAAAGCATTCATAAAATAATCCAGTTGAATCCCTCGATATGTAGCTTCAGGCAATGCAAGTATAAAAACAATTTACCTATTGTTCATGGATGGTGATTTGTGTGAAGCTCCAACTGTGCCACCTTTCGATCACTGGATTTCATTCTAAGTAAAAAATCAGCTATCGAATTCGCTCGATAAAGTGTTCCTTGATACAATACATTATCGTCAAAAAGATTGCAAAGGAACAAAAAAAAAGAACAACAGGGAGAATGGATTAAGGCTTATTTCCTTATTCGTTTTTTTATTTTACACTAGCACTGTAAGGTGAATTGCTTTCATCAACTAGTATTGCATTTTCCCTTCGTAGTTTCGTAGTTCTACTTGAGAAACGATTAATAAACAAATGACGAGGGGGACAGACTATCAATCTGCTGAAGTACCCAAGTATTGGAGTCATTCAAGTTTTATGTGAGGACCCCCCCCCCCCCCCCCCCCCCCCCCTCCACCCACTGATGCTCCTGTTTATATAAAACTTGAATGCCCCCTGAGACAGTACACACGTGAGGATGCCTGAAATCTAGAGCTATTAATGTGGAAAATCTCATTTTCCTGTTAATTGTCTGAAGCTTGTTTGGTGTTTGTTTCTCCGAAGAAAAACTTTCGAAACTGAACCAGTCTAGAATTGCAAACCGACAATTTCTCATTGCCGAAATACTAAACAATCAAGCTTCCACTGTAACAGAAACTGATCCCTTCGACTTCGCAATGAAATATCAGAAAATTACTAAAATAAAATGTAGGAAATCCCCCCTCCCACACGATAGTGTTCCTATCTTTACGTAATACTTGTATGTTCTCTTGAGACCGTTTTCCCCTTGAAGGTCTCGTCAACCTGAAAAATCTCCGAATTATTATTCTCCTGTAAATTCTGTTCAGCTTTGTAGCAATTTTTGGACGTAGAAAAAATATTCCCAGTGAAAACAATTGTGGATTTAAACATGACATCTCCTTACCAACCAAATCAGATACCTGGAAATTAATAAAGAAATTTATGTCTTCCAGAATTACGATTACGACCCGCTGGCCAAATACATCTGTCACAACTGTGGTCGAGGTGACATGGAGGAGAGTATGCTCCTTTGTGACGGCTGCGACGATAGTTACCACACATTTTGCCTCCTTCCACCTTTAACAGAGATCCCCAAAGGCGACTGGCGTTGTCCAAAATGCGTCGCAGAAGAAGTATCAAAACCGATGGAGGCCTTTGGCTTCGAGCAAGCGCAAAGGGAGTACACACTCCAGCAATTTGGTGAAATGGCGGATCAATTTAAAAGCGATTATTTCAATATGCCCGTACACATGGTTCCTACATCACTTGTAGAAAAGGAATTTTGGCGAATTGTTTCGTCCATTGATGAAGATGTTACTGTGGAGTATGGTGCAGATTTGCACACCATGGATCACGGATCTGGTTTTCCAACGAAAACCAGTGTCAATTTGTTTACGTGTGATCAGGAATATGCAGAGTCGGCGTGGAATTTGAACAATCTTCCAGTTCTTCAAGGGAGCGTTTTGGGGCATATCAATGCCGACATCAGTGGTATGAAGGTCCCTTGGATGTATGTGGGAATGTGCTTCGCCACTTTCTGCTGGCACAACGAGGATCACTGGAGCTATTCTATCAATTATCTGCATTGGGGTGAACCCAAGACCTGGTATGGTGTGCCTGGATCAGAGGCAGAGAGGTTTGAGCATTCAATGAAATCAGCTGCGCCCGAGCTCTTCCATAGTCAACCCGATCTGTTGCACCAACTTGTAACCATCATGAATCCAACAATTTTGACAAATGCTGGTGAGTTTGCAACTAATCCGTTTAAGAATTCATGGATAATTGAAATTTTGCAGTCTCCTTTTGAGATATCTTACAAAAAAATCTCTAATTTTCTCGAAATTTCAAGATCTTTGTTTGTGTTTGAACTTCTGTAATTTATTCCCTCAGAAAAACTTTGCAATTCAGATATTTATGGTAGGTCAAGGATATAAAAAATGGATAATGTAAATCCAAAAATGGACAAACTGAAAAAAATGAGCAACTCTAAAAATTGCCAAAAATTCAAAACTTCATAAAACTTTCAGGGATTTTAAAGCTTTTAACATTTTCTTTAAATTACAATTTTTCTTAAAAATTCAATAATGTAACTTGTAAATCTAGGCACATATTTCTTTCACAAATTTCGATCAGTTGAGTAATCAATGCACTCTGTATTTACAGCCGTCCCAGTATTTAGGACCGACCAGCACGCCGGCGAATTCGTTGTAACTTTTCCCCGCGCTTACCATGCGGGTTTCAATCAGGGCTACAACTTTGCTGAAGCAGTCAACTTCGCTCCAGCCGATTGGGTAAGCATTTCACGTCTCAACTTTTCCTATTCATAATACATTTGTTCACGCTCCCCGTAGAGAAATTTATTGCAACGGCCTTGAAAATTTACAATTTTTCGATATTTTGACATTCTTACATTATTTTTTGAATTTTTCTTAAACATTTTTTTTTTTTTTTTTTTGTAATTTTGGAAATGGAAAAAATGCAAATCTCGTGTATTTCTATGATTTTTTTATCTTTCACTAGGCCCAATTAAATTTATACCCCTGGAAGAAAATATTACTCTCCACCAAAAGAATAAGGCTTTGAGTGGTAGTATAAAATTGTAATGATTGAATTTTTAGCTGAAAATGGGTAGGGAGTGCGTCGCCCATTATTCCAATCTTCGACGATTCTGTGTCTTCTCTCACGATGAGCTGGTCTGCAAAATGTCCCTGGATCCGGATTCCCTGGACATAGGAATCGCCACATCAACTTATCAAGATATGTTACAAATGGTCGAGGACGAGAAAAAATTGAGAAAAAATCTGCTTGAGTGGGTGAGTTCCAAAACTTAAAAAAAATTATAAATATTCGGAAGAATTACAAAATAAGGAATCATCACAGTATAATGAGAACGCTATCATGTATAAATGAACGAGATCACTGCTAATAATGAAATTGCGAAACAATAATAATCGAGGATGGTACAAGATTAAGAAAAAAAAAACTAATAGGTAAGTAATAAAACAATAAAAGCCATCATAAACACGATAACTTGAAGCATAAAAAAATCCTGAATAAAAATGAGTGATATGTACAACAATGATGATAGTGACAATAGAAAACAGGAATAACGGAAGATGGGGAAAGATGCAATGAAAATTAGGTGCATTGAACGAAAAAAAACCCCAAAAAAAAATGTCAGGAATCGTAAGAACAATATAAGATAAAAATGGTATAAAAACTTATGAAATTAAGGCTACTTATTAGTAGTGATAAAACGAGGTAGTGACACAAACGCCAAATGGGCGGTACTTGGTCGAAATATTTCTGATTTTTGAATTTGTGAAAAATCTCAGGAACTTTTAGCCCACTTTGTTTAATTTTTTAACTCAGCGATATAACCTCATGAGTTAACTTAAAATTGAATAGCAAAACGATTCGTGCATTGCATCACGCTTTAAACCATGTTCTATTCAATTTGCACAACATGTAGAGGGACAATTTATTTCGGGAATTAGGATCTTGTTATTGAATCCCTTAAGTTTCATGTAATCCTATTATTCAAACGATAATCTTATCGAAAATGTTTGATGAAGGGCATCAGGAATAGCCCACTCAATATTACACATTATGCTACTATCTTACATAAGAGATAAGACTGTTCCCTTCACTATAAATGAAAATTTGGAAAAAAAACAGGAATTATGTTCCTAAACAATCCATGAAAGTAATAATCTATCCGCAGTTTTTTTCACATCAAACTGACTTAAACAAATAATCCAGTAATGAGGCGGTCAATACACTAAGCATAAATTTGTTTTATTCGAATGGATCTGGCTTAAGGAAATTCAATTATTGAATCCGTTCCATTTATTATGATTAGTTCAACAATTCATCTGAAAAAAGTACAACAGAATTGGCAGCATTCTTTTTATTTCAGTATTAATCAAAACCACTCGAAATGTATTATTATACTATTGCAAATTACACATACAACACATGCCATGATAGATAAATCTTCTGCTCTTAGTATATGCATTAATGAGAATAATCAATGTACGATAGTGTGAGTAATTATCCTCAAAAAGGACAACTAATTTAAGAATACACAATACTTCGCAATGTTTTTCCACAAATCTGTAATATCTAGAACACACCACTGACAGTAAGGTCTACACCAGTTCCATCCATAATATTTTTTCAAATAACAATAATATCAATAACTGCAATACTTCCAACGCTGATAACAATACCAATGATGAAAATGTGGAGAATCTTATCGATATAACGATGCATTTTCGCGAGTTAGCTCCAAGGTATTATATACTAAACTTCTATAAAAATTTTAAATTTTAAACAAAATTTGCATACAAAATTTTTCGTAGAGCTTACAGTGCTCTATGGACAAAAGTTGGTACAAAAATTGTTGTGCTTCACTTAGATTGTAAAATATCCGAGGAAAACAGTGTGCATGCATGGGAGTATCACTGATTTCTTTTTCTGCCACACGCGATATATAAGCATTGAGCACACACGAAACACGAGACATGACAACGTGTGTGTTCCGCGTGAAGTTAGCAATTTATTATTTTCTTTCCTAGTCTCTGGTTGGACAATTCCACTGTGCCCCTCGCGCCTCACTCATTCCGTGAAATTCACCACTGATAATAACACAGATATATAGAATACAGAATTATCGAGAAACTATATTGCGCTATATTGGCCATTCTAATCGAACGCATTCAACGGCTAAATTCGAGTGAAGAGAGTCCACGTTACGAGTTTTATTAGAGTTTCATTGAATTTAGTGTGCGCTGTAGGAGTTTGTTAATCGGTTGACCGGTCCCTAACCGCGCAATAAACTCCTGAGATTAGTTTTTTTTTCTTTTTAGGAGGGGGGTGGGTGGGGAATTGCGAATTTCGGGATTCTGTGGTTTTTGCGCGCGACATTCCGGTACGATTTGCGGAGACTTTTTGGTGGTTTTGCGGACGAATTTTTTCGTGGCTTGGAGAATATTTAGAGGCTTAGGGATTATTGTGAGTGTGCAATTTGTGGACGCGAGTGATTTTTGTGGATTATGTAACTGATAATAGACAATATTCCATAGAAAAGACCGCATAGGGTGAAAAGGAAATCAACGGGTGAGTGAGAGTTGAGGTTTGAGGTTAGGTGGCACGTTTAAACGATGGAAATTCGTTGCATTTTTTGAAGAAAACAGGGGTTTCGAGGGTTAAAGGTGATTTTGGAGAATTTTTAATTATTTTTTAGCGATATATTTCGGGAGTTTTGAGATTTTTGGAGAGGTTAGGGAAGCCTTGGCGTTGAGGAATTCGTAAGAAAAATGGAGTGGTAGAGTAACGTGCGAAAAAATGTGGGCATTTTTGCCAAAAAAAAAAAATGTGAAATGCGAAAATTGTTTTGTTCAACATTTGGAGTGCACTTATACTTACGATGTTTGTTTTCAATATCTCAAAATCTTGAGATCGAAAATTGGTTCTATAAAAAAAGTTTCTGTCACTCAGATGCCGAAATATTTATCTGAAACTTAGTCTAAAGTCACATGCTTGGTTTTAAAATTCTGTTGGCATTTTTTTTCAACTTTTGCGGGTTTTTTTTATAATAATTTGGTTATTTTTGTTTTTATAATTACGAGTGAAGCTCGAAGAATTGGAAATTTTTCGCGAAATTGAGGAATTTAACTGTGCGGGAACTGTCATAGAAAATGGAGTACTAGTGAGTAAATTCTTATTGAATTCGCTCTCTCATGCTCCACGTCCAAAAATCGGTGAAGCGATATTTTTGAGTATTTCTCGAGAAGTGTATTTCCACAATTTCTAGTACCAACGCGTCAATTTTATACAATTTTTTGGTTACAGGAAAACTTAATTGATATAGCTTTTTTAGGTGCACATTTTTCGTGATTTTTTGTTCAATGTATCGAGTGAAAAAACGTTCAGTGAAGCCCAACTTTGATGTTCTAAATCGGGAATTTCAGATGAAATATGTGATTTAGAAGTGATTTTTTCGAAATTACATTAGAGTAGTTTTTTTTTCATGAAAAGTTTTCTGGATTTGACTAGATTTAGGGACTAGAAAAAGGGAGAACATAAAAAAATTGGCTTACGTTTCCTTGCAATGCGTGCATATTTACGATTTCCGGTGCAAAATGCTCAGTAAATTTATTCAACATATTGTGGCAAGAACATTTAACGGAAATTAAAGCCTTTTCGTATATAAACTCTTTGCAATATTTGTCTTTGATGTTCCAAAATTCCGTAAAATTGTCGTCATTCCTGAAATTCCTAGAATTTACAAAATATTCAAAGCTTTTCGAAATTTTGCGAATTATTGGATTCCTCCAATACCGACCATTCGCGAGATTATTCAAATTCACGAAGTTCCAACATTTTAAATTATCCGGATTTTTTTTAATTCGCGAAGTTCTGCAATATGTAAAAAACTGCAAAGTGCTCCATTTTTTCGTTATTTTTTTTTTAATTCTTCAAGAATTTATGGAAATTTATGATACAATATTTTCGACAATTTTCTTTTTTTCATTCTTAACAAGCAACTCAACTCCCCCTTTGAAACTTGGAAACTTTCAAAATTAATTACAATACCTAAAAAAAAAATGTTCAATAGCTGAGAAATAGATTTAATGGGAAGTTCATTTTTCATTTTTTAGACAAATTTTTTTGGACAACAATTACTTTCCCTGGCGAGAAGTTAAATATTTTCACCAATTTCGAGATGTAATAATTTACGTTTACCTGTGTGAATTTCTTGATTTGTCTTCTACGCATTTCACATCCGCTTAACGCTAATGTCCAGGGTGTAACCGAGGCAGAACGTGAGGCGTTTGAGCTTCTTCCAGACGATGAGCGCCAGTGTGAGGCCTGCAAAACTACTTGTTTCCTGAGCGCCGTCACCTGCTCGTGTCACACATCCCAATTGGTATGTCTCCGTCATTTTACTGATCTCTGCTCCTGCCCACCTGCCAAACACACTCTACGATATCGCTACACTTTGGACGAGCTCCCCATAATGTTGCAGAAACTGAAACTCAAGGCTGAGTCCTTCGACTCATGGGTCTCCAAGGTTTGTACAATTTTCTACATTTATAGAAGTACTGACTATAATCAAATATCATTCAGCAATTTCATCACGACTATTTGTCGTAATAGAATTTCAATTTTTCTTCTGAAGTTTAAGAAAATAACTTTAATTTTGTAAAATTAAACACGAAAAAAAGGTCGTAAGCAAGATTGCGCCATTCCTGAAAGATCATTCTCTTCTTGAGTAAGAAATTGATTTTGAATTCAAATTTCAGGTCAAAGAGGCCATGGACCCGAAGGCCGAAAAAATTGAGCTTACCGAACTTAAAGAACTCCTGAGCGAAGCAGAAAGCAAAAAATTCCCAGAAAGTGAACTCTTGACAGCTCTAACCACAGCGGTTCAAGATGCTGAAAAATGCGCAAGTGTTGCGCAACAATTACTTAATAACAAACAACGAACACGCACGCGACAATCCGTCGATACGAAATACAAACTCACAATCGAGGAGTTGACACTTTTTTATAAAGAAATAACAAATTTGTGTTGTGAGCTGAAGGAGTCGGATGGGGTTAAGTATATTTTGGATCAAGTTGTGCAATTCCAGAAGGACTCGGAGGAGCTACAAGCCAAATTCGATGATTGCAATGTTGAAAAATTGGAGAAGTGCATTGACTTTGGGGACTCTATCTGTATTGAGTTGCCCCAGCTGGTGAGGTTGAAGCAGAAGCTGAGTCAGATCCAGTGGTTAGACGAGGTAAAATATGTTCTTATTGATTGTTATAGTTCATTTATTATTTTTTTTGTTTTCTTTTTATTTTCTCTTTTTTTAATTTTTTTTCTCTTTACACCCTTCAGAACAAATAAAAAGTATTAACATCGTAATTTTGTACAGAATCACAATCAAGAATCAGAAAAACAAAATTTACTTGTGGAAATAAAATAGACTTTCCACGTTTTTACAATAAAACCTGGTTTACTGACTACCTACTGTTTGTCTTGCGCAGGTGAAATCCATGCTAGATGATTCCAAGTCTGTCACCCGAGAAGACCTGGCTCGTCTGATCGAGACAGGAATGACAATTCCTCCTCACTTCAGCATCGAGACGATGCTCTCGAAACTCCAGCAGCTAGTGATAAACATCGATAAATGGGAGGAAAAGGCTAAGGGCTGCCTTCAATCCAAGACCCGACAAAATATCGTGATGATCGAAGAGTTCATTCAAGAAGCAGACGCCATCGAGGCCTATCTGCCCAGCCTCGACAATCTCCAAGACATCTTAACAAAAACTAAGAATTGGACCAAAACCGTCGAAGAAGTTCAGGCTCGGGATAATTTTCCATATTACGATACCCTGGACGATCTAGTTAAAAAAGGGAGAAACATTCCGTTGCATTTGGACGCTTTACCAGTTCTGGAGTCCACGATTTCTCAGGTGAATGATACAAATCAATAGTCTTGAATAATCATATATGCTTCTATCTCAGTTAACGAATAAACGTAGCCAATTGGACACTTGATGTACTAGTGTGATAAGTGAATTAGAATGAAAAAACCAATTGAAAAATAGGAGAGTCATTATCAATCTGCTGAGCTAACAGAATTTTTCGTGGAACCTCTCTGGTTTAATAAAATTTCATCAGCCAATAAACTATTCATTCTTTCAGAAGACAGTTTCTAAATTTTCGGAAGGTTCACAATGTCTTGCTTTAAGAATTTTTTAGACGTGACATGTCAGAACATTTTGGAACGCTGTTTGTTTTTTTCTGAAATTTTTCGAGCAATTTTTCAAATTTCTGAATTGAAAAAAAAAGTGAAATTTGTAAAATTTTGATAAATCTGAAATATCAGTAGAACCCGGGCACTTTAGAATCAAATAGTATAGACCGAAAATTGCCTGAATGATAAATACCATATTGTATTAGGGGCCCTATGAGCTAGGTTCTTGCTCATGCAAGTCTTTGAAGATGTAAGTTCGATAATTTATGTTTGATATTTTTCCTCAGGCAAAAGTCTGGAAGGAGAGGACTGCGCGGACCTTTCTTAGGAAGAATTCTCATTACACTTTGATGGAAGCCCTATCCCCTAGGATCGGGGTCGGGGTTCAGGCCCTCAAGACCAAGAAGAATAAAGGAGAGGAGACCATTGGTGCTGTTTTTGTCTGCGATACCAGACTTGATGATTCTAGTGATTCCGCTAATGTTGTCGCCGCCTTCAAGCTCGCGGAACAGCGGGAGATGGAAGCAATGCGTAATTTGAGGGAGAGGAATATACTTAAAGCCGGATTTGAGGACTCTAGGTAATTTGGAACTTTGTACTTTTTTCAAATGTTACAACTTTTTCCAGTTTGAATTACATTGGATTTTCTTGGGATTCTAAATTCTCACGTTTTTTTTTTATATATTTTCCAATATTTACGACTTTAAAAACCTTACAATAGTTTGAAATTTCTGAACCACTTAATTTAAACCGAAAAATAACGAAATTTTGGGAAAATTATTAATCTTAACATATTATGTTTTTACTTCAGGTATTGTGTTTGCCGACGTCCTAGGTTTGGTCTGATGTTACAATGCGAGCTTTGCAAAGATTGGTTCCACTCAAATTGTGTGCCACTACCAAAGACCATGTACAAGGGCAAAGTGGCTTCCAGCAGAGAAACAAAATTCCTTTGCCCATGTTGTCTACGAAGTCGTAGACCTCGCTTAGAAACGATCCTAGCATTATTAGTTTCCCTGCAAAAAATTCCGATCAGATTGCCCGAGGGCGAGGCCCTTCAGTGCCTCACAGAAAGGGCAATGAATTGGCAGGACAGAGCTAGGCAAGCTCTAGGAACAGAGGAAATATCCTCAGTTCTTTCTAAATTGTCTGTTTTGTCCCAGAAACTCGTGGAGGCTGCTGCACGTGAAAAAACAGAGAAAATAATCAGCAGTGAACTGAAAAAAGCTGCGAACAATCCAGAACTCCATCAGAGGGTCCAAGCTATTGCTCCTCTGAGTGGTGTTCACTCTGATGATAGTGTTTTGAGTGCGGAGGAGGAAGAGGAGGTAAACTACAAAGATATAATCCATGTAGTACAAAATGTAATTTTGATACATTTTCTATGTCATGCAAATTTTGAAGACATTGCAAAATTCTACAAAGTTTCTGAACAATACAATAATTGGACAACTTCAAAAAATACTTGGCAAAAAATCAATATGAAAACATTTACAGTAACTGCGAAATTTGAAAAATGTTAAAAATTTGGAATATTTTGAGAATTACTAAAGAAGTTCAAGGTTCTAAATTTTTGCACCGAATTTCTAAATTTTGAGAATCTTAAAGATGTCAATGAAAAAAATTTGAAGAAAAAACATTTGAAGAGTTTGAAAAAAATGAGTACTTGTGGAATTATGAACATGTCAAAATTACAAAAATGCATTTCCCGAAGGAATAGATGGAGTTTAAATTTGAATAAAACTAAATTTGGAGAGTGTTCATAATGTTCAAAAGTTTGTTTTTCTAACTTTACAAATTTTTGAAGTTTTCGAAGTTTCGAAATTTTGTAAAATTTTCAAAACTTTCAAATATGTTAAATTTTCACGATCCATTCAGTTTCAAATTCTCAAAAAAATACTGATAATAAAATGGTTTACTCTACTCTTTTGTGTTCTTCTAGGCAGGGGAAGGGGATGAGCCATCTTGCAGTACCTTCAACAGCAGTGAGCACGCATACTCGTATGTTTCAAAATTCCAGAGGAAATTGTTATCTCCACAAAGTCCAGAGCACTCAGTAGTGATTTCTGAGAGTGCGAGGGGCAAATTGGACGAGCTGATGATGGAGGGTGATCTCCTCGAGGTTGCCCTGGACGAAACCCAGCATATTTGGAGGATTTTGAGTCATACGAATAGTCCAAGTAGTGTGCGCAAATACGCAGCATTTGAGGAAGTTCAAGCGAATTTTGCAGAGGGAAAGGATCCCAAAAAGCGGGGGCGAAAGAGAAAATCTGAGGAGTTTGAAATGCTGAAGAAAATGGGAAATAAAAAACCCGAGGATAAGACTTTGCTAAAGAAGAAACCTTTTGCAGCGAAGGAAGGAAAAAAAGTTGTGACTCCACAAGGGGGACTCAAGCGTGGACCCAGGAAGGTATCAATAAGTTTCCAATATTTTGTTTTTACCCAATATCACAGAAAATTGTAAGCTTCCGAAGACTGTGATGAACTGATAGAAAATGCCTTTAAATTCTGGATCATTGTTGCGCGACGCAACAAAGTTTCCCTTATATAACAAAAAAATCACTTGTTTGATTTCTACACGCATCCGAACTTTTTGAAAGAAATGGTCATACCTATCATATTTCAATAATTCATTACTGGTAATTTGTTTCAGATAAAGCGAAAAGAGGGAGAGGAACCTCTGAAAAAGAGAGGGGGTAACAGAAAAAAAACTAAGCAAGACACTTCTGACGAGGAGGATGATTGTGCCGCGGGAAATTGCCTGCGACCAAGTGGTAAGTTGACTCTTTCTAAGAGTTGGATGTATACTCGCCCATTTTTTTCTCAAAACTTATAGAAATAGCTGCGAGATAGGATCTGGTTTATATTTCCAAATATAACAACTCTTTATCATTTCAAACTGTTGTAAAAAGTCAAACGTTTCTCGTTGAAAAAAATGTCTAGATTTCACAATTTAAAAAGCTTAGAGCATTCAGAAATTTCATGCAGTTGAACAGAACTTTAAAATTACACAAAATGAAAAAACGAAAACATTTCTATTCTTTAGAATTTTAAACATTGAGAGTTCTTCGAATCTCGAAAATGTCAAAATTTTATAAAATATCACAATTTGTTGAAAATGGAAACAAAGCTCACCTAATTTTTTTTCTATACACCTATTTTTTTGTTCCCCAATCTATTCAGCTCAGAATTTTGTTTAGCCACGAAATGATATGTAAGAAAATGGTTTTTTGCGGATCTTCCTACGGGAAATTTGCAGTGGAAAAAAAATTGAAGGAAAAACTTTGCTGGGGAATTTTTACGGGGAGAAATATTGCAGTTATCAAAATGTGAAAAACATGATTTCATAATTCAGTCACCAATTTCCAATTCTAAAACGTTTAATAATATTTCATAGGACGCGAAGTCGACTGGGTGCAGTGTGACGGTGGCTGTGACGGTTGGTTCCACATGCACTGCGTGGGCCTGGACCGTACTGAGCTTACCGAAGAGGACGACTACATATGCAGTAATTGCAAAGACGCCGAACAGAGTGCAGCGGTACGAAAAGTCAGATAACTTTCGATCTTTTCGTTTTAAACTTCACAATCTTATCCACAGACGGCATCATATAATTTCCCTTTTTTTTAATCTGAGTTCAGACTCGCATGCGCATCTCTACAGTTTCTCAGTCAAGCGTAGTATCTACTATAATTTTTTTTCTAGAAAAAAATTTTTTGTTGTTTTTACACTGCAAATACGATAATTACGCATTACGACTATTCTCAGTTAAGTTTATATTATTTTTCTTTCGTTACTATGGGTAGCTTCTCACAAATTTCTAAACACAAACACATGGCTTTATGAATGCGTAGATTACTGTAGATTTATTATGTACAAATAATGACCAGCGTTACAATTGAACATTTAACGTCAACACTGGCTTAGCTGTAATTTTAATTTATTATGTATTTGCACACAAGTCGTGTAGTCCAGTTTAAGAGCTCATTTTTCTTTCGTTCAATATCGAACAAAACCATAACCGATGATGTATACGAAATTCTAGAAAAGTCGAATGCATTTTCACGCAATATTTTTCAAGTTTTGAGACTTTTAACAACGGAAATTTTCAAAATGTTAAAAAAAAATTAAGTCGAAAATGTTGATGTGTAGTAACTAGCAAACAATTATGTATACAAAATTCAAGATAAATCGAACATGTTTTCACAGTGTGACAGACCAAAAATAATCCAAAAAACGATCAAAAACGATCCATTTAATGTAATAAAATTGATGAGAGCTTGAAAACTCGCCTACTCGAATTTATAGTTTTTTTTACGAATGATGTAGTGCCAGTGGAGATTTTACTGAAGCGCAAGATGCACTTGTTTAAATTTTTCACTCCCAGGGATATCTCAGTGGTGACAATGAGCCGGAAATCCAGGAGACGGCCTTCGGTAGGACCTACTAGAAATCTCCGCATCTCCACAAAAGGCTCAGCACAATTGGGAAGTTAGATATTGAGGAATTTCAGTAATTAGTTGTCATCTCCCATGGAGAGGTGATTATGGGTTTCAAATATGAAGTACGAGTTATTGAGGCAGGAAGGAGAATGGATTTTATTGGTGTATGTAAAAAATTGGGGACTCGTGAAAGAAACATTAAGCGTTTTCACATGTTTTCTAAAGTTTTTTTTCGAATTGTGAAATTTTGAAATTAAAAAAAAATTGGCATAGAAATTTCTGTTATTTTCTGAGTTTCGTGAGCTTAGTGAAATTTTCCAACTTCGAAGTTTGGTTGAATCCCCAAATTCTTATAAATTGAAGATGTTAGAAGATCGCAGATTTAAGTTGTTAAAATTTTCAAATTTTAAACTTTTAAGAATTCTTAGTACTTTGGAAATTTTGAAATATGGCATTCGAAGGAAAATGCACTTACACGTAATTCACGCTAAAGATTTTCATGACAAAAATTATACAATACTCCAGTTTCCCATCCAATAAATGTCTCGTGCATTTCATATTAAGAAAAGAACAACTTACTTTTTTTACACCATCTAGTATATTTTGCCCGTATACAATCGTGATCTCAATAATCCATCTCAATATTTGAAACTCATAGTACTCCCCCCAAAACGATAAAAAATATGATACTTCATTTTCTCACACTTAACTTTTCGATAAAAATCATGAAACCAAAAACAAAAGGAAAAGATTATGTCAGTAACTTCCAAACACTGCAATTGTTTATAACAAATTGTGGAAATTGCTGATGCCAGTTGCGTGTAGATAGACTGAGACATGTATTAAAGAAACAAATTATTTAGGGTAATGAAGGAGGGGGATTGACAAGTGTTTTGTAACGAAAGAATTTTACACTCAGATATTATTAACAAACTGTATATCATATCTACTTTGCCTTCCTCGAGTTCTATCCAAGTGAAAGTGGGCTAGAGTTTAATGAATTTTTTTTTTTTGGTTATTTCAAATAATTTGTTTGCTAAGGCTTAATGGGTTTTTTTCCTCCTCTGAGTTCTAATTATTACGAACTATTGAAAATTTCAATTCAATTTGAAATGACCCATCGAAAATGGTCTCGTTAAATATTCGGCTTCTAAAAATTAAAATTGAGGAAATAATGTTGGACATTGCACATTTATCTCGCAGAGTCGTAAAATGACGTTTTTTCAGACAAGATCTGAGATTTAAATTTTCTTCTATTTTTATAATTTTCGAAATTACTGATTTTTACATTTTTTAGAAGTTATTATAGAAGTTAAAAATGTTTTTTGCGTTAAGAGATTTGAGTTCCTTACATCATCTCTCAGACTTAATTATTCTAAAAGTTAAACGCGTAATGAAGGTCTTTAAGAAAACAAAAAAAAATACATTTTTACGTGCATATAACGTTCGTGATTTTTAGAACTCATGAGTCTCTTGACATTAAATTGTTTGCTTATTCCAACATAACGTCTCTTGTAATGTCGATATACCGGATTTAAATGAAGAATGAAAGATGAAAAATTGAAAAAAACCATTGTAAATAGGCGGTTTAATTCACAATTTAATGTGTTGCGCACTCATGTATTCTATTTATTTACTAGTGATAATGTTATTCTTATTATTACGGTGGTTCAAGCAAGAACATGTATGCTATATATTTTTGCGTATTGTATAGAGATGATATGGGAAGGCGGAGGAAGGGAGGGAGGGGGGGGGCGATGTTTAATGAATTTGAATCGGATAGAGACATTTGTACAATGATGCACTGTTTATCGTCAATGCCCGGTTATTTGTGGGAAGATGGAAAAAATGATTATGCGTCAGATATTGAGTAATTAACGTAAGCGCGTCGAATATTTAGTACACAGTGTGTTTTAAATACAAGCATACCTATTGTACATGTTTCATTTAAAACAGGCTGTGACGAAACATGATTATAGTAAATATAGAGATGTGAAGAACAATTGTTTCTTGGAGAAATAACAGATTATTTGGATATCTATGCATTTTACAATTTAAATGGATCATTCCCTTTTTCTCCTTTTCCAAGAGATATGAAAAAAATTTGAATTACATAGTTTTAAGCACAAAAAATTTTTTTTTTACTTTAATTTATAATATGTAGGAAATTCACGATTTTTGAAAAGTTTTTTCTCGGATTTTAACTCTCAGTGTTTTTAGTCTTTCCACTTGTTTTTAACCTTTTCGATAATTTGTTGAAAATGTTGAACTCAATAAAAAATTTTGAAATTGTGGGGATTTCCAAATTTGAAGATTCTCAGATTCTTCTGAAATTTACAGTTATTGGTTGTCTCTGAAAATCTTGGAAAACTTTCAGAATTTAAATTGTAATAATTTTTCCAATTTTGACAAATGTGGAAATTTCAAAAATTTTCCATTCTCATTTTGGTTTTAGAAAAGTGATAGGGACATTTCAAAATAAACACTAATACATACTAACAAACAAACATAATATTGAGAATTTTTTGATTCAGTGAATTTTGAAATCATTTTCAATAATCGTTGATGTTTCTCTGAGGAAAATTTTGATAAATAGACGACTTTATAGGATTTACTTTCAGTGTAAAGGGGAGTATTCATTTCAAGATTTATCTCGTCTACAATCGCGGGACTGCTCATTCAGGGTCTTGTAATGATCGTAAGTATGTTTTAATGCTTTTTTGTTGTAAGCATGTGCTCATATGTTTGAGTTTCATGGTGCGGGAAAAAAACCTGTACTTACATTAATCTGGAATAATTTGCAGGATTGATTAATACTCAAAAATGAGGAAAAAAAATCAATGAAAGTGTTGAAAATAATGTGTCAGAGCTTCTCTTCAATACTTCGGTCAACAACAAATTTTCACTTATCCATCTGCAAGATTCTGTTTTTTGCATACAAAAATGACATGTGATGAATATAAAAATTATTCATAATACACAATTAGGTCTGCAGAGAAATAAAGCGCAAATGTGTGCGAGTCTCGCCATGCGCGCCTTAAGAACGGCGGCAAAATGGCAGGACTACCGATGGGTTAGCCATTATTGCCTTGCGCCATAATTTCATAATAAAAAAATCATGAACTCGAATTTAATTCCGTATACATGTATATCGTTGACGAGTGACTAAAGCATTACGACTTCATTGCCAGTGAATCACGCGGATCCGCAATTTTTCATCATAAATCTAACTCGAGGTTTCGTAAAAGGATGAATCATGTCTCTCGATTGATTTACATTAACGATCACTGACAAAGGCCGGAGTCATCACTCTATTTGAATGACAATCGCGCCATTTTTATATGGATTTAAATGTAATTTAATTCCGTCATTGAGTGGACAAAATAATGAATTGAAATCGTCCTAAGCGATCTTGCGTATCTAATTATAAGTGGAATTTTTTTTAGAACTTTTTACATATTGCAATATTTTTAATCGTTGAGAACTGGGAAAAAAAGCCTTTTTGAGTATTGATTTTTTTAAAATTATTACGGCAAGAATTTCGGAGGCTCTGAAACTTTTGAAATTTTTCATTTTTACCGAAATTTCAACAAACTCAAATGGATATAGAATTGTAGAATTATTGAAAATTGCTGAAAAAATGGGAATCTGTTAAAATTCAACGAATTGAAGAAATTGAAAGTTATAATATTTTCAAAATTTCAAAAACTTCAAACCTTGCAAAATTTTCGAAAAAGATCGAAAATTCGAAAAGCGTTGAATATTTAATAAAAAACGTATTTATTCGTTGGAAATAACAATACACAAAAATGTTCGACATAGTGCATCTCTTCCCACGCCCGTTTAAAAAATCTTCAGCTTTGTGACGGACGGAGCTAGGTCAAAATTTAGTTATCTTGAATTTCGCAAAAAAAAAAAAATAAGAAAAGTGGCATCATCGAAAAGAGAGTGCGTGATAATCAGATCAATGTCCAGGTTGAGGGTGACTCATCGAAATCCATTATATGAAGGGGCCTGAGTATTTGAAGAATTTTTTTAAGGTAACTATGTCAAGTGGCGGGCAATGTTCAAAATGACACAAGAAAATGGCCCAGATTCAATTTTCCCATTTCTCCTGCATCATGTACAATTGGAAAAGTGCATAAAAAGTTACTCCATCCTCATCTACCGTCTATTGTTCTGTTATCAATATGAGTTTGTTCGCCGAATTTATAGATCGTAAATTTTTATCTTCGTAAGAGAGAACTTGCATGTCCGGATGAACATTAAGAGATGCATTACAGCATCAAGTACTACATTAAATCATAGTAGTCCTTCCTCAGTGTTTTTCAGCAAACAAGAAAATTCGTCAATTTCAAACCGCAAATTTGTTGCTTCTCACGTCGCAAAATTTGCACTGGCGTTTCTGTTTTTTATTGGATGCCTCAGTTGAATGAATTCTAGTTGTTTAAATTCCAAAACTTCAAACGTTCCTTAAATTTATTGTAAATTTTGAAGTTTGTGAAATTTTTCAAGATTTCCACGATTACTAATTTTCCTTTCGAAAAAAATCTCAATCTTTAACTAACGTGCAACTTAAACTAAATGTTCGTAAATGATTTCATGAGAAAATCTCTGAACAATTAAAGCGAATGACTGATGAGTCACGATGAGTTCAGTTATCGCTAACGATGTTTGACAAACAAATAACAATCTGAACAAGTGATTAAGCAAGTGATTAAATTTTCAAATGATGACCTGTACGCATTCGACTGCTATGTGGCTAATCAATATTTTAGAAAATGAGCATTGTTCCAAACTTAGATTTTTCCAAAAACATTTGAAAAAATTGGAATTTTTGGGTTTCATTACCAATTAACTAGTTACTTAAGACCAAAAGTACATTTACTAACGAGTATATTATCGCGCCGTGAGGTCTGTGCGGTACTTTTGTCTTCTTCATTTTGCAATAACTATTAAACGACTCGCGAAAAAATATTTAAAAAAAATTCATTCTTGAAGGGTTACACAAAATCTGTAATTAAGGAAGAAGAGTACTGTAAGACAGGTAGAATCTTTTGAAAAATATATGGATGTGAAATCGCACATTCGAAGATGCTAGAAATTGAAAACTCTAAAACGTGAAGTGTGGATAAGACAGTCTGAAGTTGGAGAAAAGATAGCCCTATATAACAGCAGTCTCCTGAAAATAGAAAAGAATTGATTTTAGAATTAAAATTGAAAATCTGTTGTCACAAAAGCATTGTATAACCTGCTGAAGATTTCAATAACCAGAGTGAATTTTTTTCAAATTGGTTTATTCAGCCAATTGATGTCCAAACCCGTAGTAACGATGGATGCCGGCGTCACGCGCATAGGTCCCGCGACGACTGGTTAAAAAACTCCAATTGAGAAAAAAACAATCATATTAAAATTTATTGAAAATTTGACTTTTGCCGAAAAAGAAATTGTCCACGATCGAGTTACGTCGTTTTTCTCCATACAAACCGGCATTACGCTCATTCTAACCGTCTCGGCGTTCGGTTGGTGGGGTCGTCCCTCCCATTCTCACATCTCGAGGTTCGGCTTCCGTGGAACGCGTCGAGCCCCGCCAGTGCGTTCTGCGATCGCCCAACGAACGGGTCCCCCTTCCAAATATCCAGAAAAAAAAAACAAGTTCAAAATTCCGTCTCCGCACCCACTGCCTCCACGGGCGTCAATTCGACGAGTTAGTGTACGTGTACCAGTGAGCCAAGTGTCAAAAACTTTGTGACTACTTCTCACTCACCACATACATTTACATACGTTTACACACATTGATATATATTGTGCGTAAAAGACGAAATAGGATTTTCACAACATGGCCACCGCTATTGACGATCGACAGGAACTCCTGGAGCAGTTCCAGACGGTTAATATCACTTACTATTTTACTATTTTGTTCGTCAACTGGCGCCTGTTTCGAGACTGGCGCAAGTGGTTAGCTGGCAAGTCCTCTTTATCGATCGAACTTATCGGACACTTGTACCGGGTTACGGATGGAGTGGGCTTGGCGAGTACCAGTTGTCGGATAAATTTAAGTTATTCAGTAATCGTTAATCTTTGTAATGCCGAAAAAGTAGCCGGTTTGCGCTTAATTCATAGCAAACTTGTGGGGATATATATTCATACAGATATACATATATATACGATAATTGATAGAAAAATTGGAGCAGCGTGTGGGGTGAAATGGACACTTGACATTTCCAGAAATGTTTGTCATTTTTAACCGAATTCAATGATTGTACTGAAATTGAACCCAAAGTTAAGAGTGTCCCTTTTGCCCCAATCGTCACTACGGCAATAGATGAAAAATTAATAATAACGCAGAAACGTGTGTTGAAAAAATCTAATATGCAGAATAAAAAAAGGAACATGCGGATTTTAAAGTTACAACATAATAATAATAACATAATTCAGTAACGATGTGGTAAACTAGGATAGGTGTATTATATTAGTATTAGTACTTTCCCGCAATGACTCGAAGAGAACCGAATAGGGGCGAGGTTTTATAAGTGCCTTGTTGGTAGAACATAATGAAGTATTCATTATCATCCTTCGATTACGAGTTATTTTGTAAAAATCATGGTAAAGTGCAAATGCAACTACTGTGCTGACGAATGCAACTACTGCGGCTAGATTTTTCGCATTACTTAAACGATGGGGAGTTAGCTAATGAAAGTTAATAACATGCTACTGTAATGGGCTTGTCATCCCTTACGCTTATAGTGAAATTCACAGCAAAGATCATATTATCGATGATTCATTGCGATTTTAAACTCATATAAACAGCATATAAAAATTCCTCTAATGGTTTTTCGTTTGTTAAGGGGTTTGGTAAGAAGTAGCTCAATACAAAAACGTCACAAAGAGTGTGAGATTATGTGTATATAAATTCTTTTGCGTGTGTATAAATTATTGAAATTTTTGATGAACAAATTGTTACTCCGGTAATTTTCAAATTCCTGCCGGTACTCCGCTTCGGCATAGAAGTTCACCCCCCCCCCCCCACACACCTCCTCATCCACTTCCACGCCCACCCACCCATCCACATAGACCCACCTACACACACACACGTACTCATTTTATCTACAAAGTGTTAGAAAGTCATAGACCGTGGAAAAAAAAATTCGTGGATCCAACACATTTACTTCCCGAGGCAATCACTTCCCTATTGGGAAGGTAATAAGAAATTAGTGATTAGGTGATTGATACCATACATTAATCAGCAATGAGGTCGGTTAATAGCAGCTCCGAATACTGGTACCCAGCATTTACCTGGCATTCGAACTGTTTACAAACAACGGTTTTCCCCGCGTGTCAACATTTTAAATTGAGAAATACGCTGATTGGGAAATAACTGTGGAAGACGCGTTTACCGGATGGGTACGAGTTTCCGGATATCCTGTGAATCTATGAGAAAAAACATGCAATCGCATGCGTTTTTATTTGACATGTAATCAGCCGAGGCGTCTAGAGATATTGAAAGTTAGGAACGGTATGATCGAAATTTTTTAACTGTTTCAAGAGGTTCAACTTTTTTCACTTTCTTAGGGTTTTTTAAAAAATGTTACATTGGGAGAGAAAAATTGGTATTTTAACATTTTTTACCTATGTATATTTATCCCACTCACAGTTTAATATTTTTCATGAGCTTCCGTCAAACCATAGAAATTTTTTTTCTATAAAAAATCATCTTCGGCGAAAATTACAGTTTGAAATTTTTTTTTACGCGCCGCCGATGGGATTTACACATTCAGCTCATTAGTGTTTATGTGGCTCGGATCAAGCGCGCATTCTTTCTTATTTTGTAAAATAATTTCGTTTTTTACTTGACGGACTGTTTTTTTGGAGAATTTGGGAATGTAATAATGTGGGTGCAGTTGAGGGAAACGGGCTATGTGCAATTGGATCGACTGCGCATGCGCAGCAGACAATGCGCATTGAACATTCTCTTTGTTTATAATGTGACAAAACGCATTCTTGGGAGTTTCGTTATCCAACTGTGCTCGATAAAAAAAATGGACTTCCGGGAAAAGTCATGGGGCACGGGAGTGCTACGATTTTTTTATGATAAGTGCGACAGGTGTTTTTTAGAATATAAAGCAATGTTCTGGGTAAAGAAGTTTCAGTAACAATTTCATTTAGAAAAAAGATGTTTGAAAATTTTTTTACGAATATTTTTAAAAAAATTGACGCGTTTGGAAATTATGTTTTGTAATTCAGATTTTTGGAAGGGGAAAACTTCGAGTTCTGACGGTTACAAATTAAGACTTAATTAAGAATAAAATCGGACCGCAAAGCCACTAAATTATATGTGCGATTTCTTATTTCTGTTTTACGTTCTTGAAATCGTTCTGCGATTCGGTCATTTTCTGCGTTTTTTCCTATCAAAATTTTCATAATTTTTGTTCATTTTTTTTTGTAATATTTTGACGTTTTTGAGATGATGCAAATATTGATATGGAAATTTTGCGGACCCCGCAATCTCCCAATTTGCTCAACACTTTACATTTGGGTTAGACTTTCACACTGGTTAGTGTATCTCGGGTTTATAGTAGTACTTCCTGGAAATTTATTTCATACTTCCGATAATTAAGGGACTGAAAAATACTGTTTTTGTTCAGTAGAGCTTATTTTCCATTTATCCATCAGGTCTTCGCCTCACCTGAATGGAAGTTTTGTACATCGATATGGAGACCGAGATATAGAACTAAAATATTCTCCAATATAGGGTCCAAGTTTAGTTTCGAAAAGGCACTTTTTACCGTTAGTTCCACATACTTAGGACAGTGGTCTTGTGAATTTTCAGCTACCTGGGTCCAATGACATGTTAATTTCGTGTATCTCAATTTTTCACAATAAAAATTCCTGAGTAGAAGACTCAATTTACGAGGGAAAAAGTTTGTTCAGTCTTTAATTACTTAATTGCTTTCTTACTTAACTCTCACAAATTCAAAGATACTGCACACAAAAGCGCAATTTTTTTTTCATCCGATCGCGAATTTCATGGTTCGACTCGGACAGCATCATACCCACATCTCGTTTATTTTGTATTTCTATGGTATCAGTGAAACACTACAAAGTATTTAATATTCCCTCGATGACGCACACGTGACCGGATTAAAGGGTGCGCGCCAGGAGGGGCGCGCCAAGGAGGGTGGTCGGTAAAAATCGGAAAAAAATCACTTGTTCTATGACGCTGAAACTTTGCATGTATATGCTCACCAAGAACCTGTAGAATGGCTGTACATTTTGCAATCGTTAGTGTACAATATAAATACTGCACCAATTTAAGCCAAAATCTAATCAGGCCCCAGTTTAGTGAAATCGGTCGATGTTAAAAAGGAATCGAAATCGGTTTCTCATTTTCGGGGGTAAAAAAATAACTTCCCTATATCGGGAATTTAAAAATTATGAAAATATTTTGATTGAGAATGAAATTATCTGCAAAATATGTTCTTGAACATTTTTTCTTAAAACTAGTCATTATATAACGAGATAATTAACGAGATATTGGAAACAATAATCTGGGAGGAAATTAAAAATTGCCAAGTTTTTTCATGGTTCGATGGCTCACACTTATTCAGTCCACTAGTTTTATGCGTTTTTACTGAGGGCCCCCCTTAATTCTATAAGTGCAACGTAAGGCATGGGGTCTGTGCGTAAATATAGTGGATCGCTGCTGTGGGTACTATCAGCGGGGGATAACGCGATCCCGGGACGCTGGGCTCGTAACCATGGGCAACCCATTCACCATCGTGAGACCGTGCTTCACCCTTTGATCAAAATTATCTATTAATAAATCGGTTCATTGTCATCCTTAAGGATTCAACGGATGTTTTGTAACAATATTGAAAAAACGTGGATTTTTGTAGAATTATTGGAGAACATCATATTATAACATTCGTTTTGACTTCATTTATTTTTTAAGACAGCAGCTTGCATGTCAGTTTCAGCCACTCTGAAGCTGCTGATAATGTTGCAAACAAGTTGGGAAAATCGGCGCATTTATCCAAAAGCGGGACACATCATTTTACAGAAACATTTTTCGAAATACTCAAGGAATAACACTTTTAACTTGTGTTTTTAATGACATTTTGCTGTAATGGGTAGGGTTTCTAACTAGTCCTTCAAAGGTCCTGGGTTCCCCTCGCCAGGTCCATAAAATCAGGCCGCAAGGCCGGACGGGAACCCAACCCGATACGAGGGCCGGTTTCTGGAGGTTCATCGTGTGTTTAGAAAAACGATGGCTCAAAGGGCTATGGTGGTCTCCAGTATGGATTGGTGCCCAGTACTCCCATTCAAAGATGTGCTCAAAAGCAGCTACTGAGGAGAGTACAACAGAGAGGGAGAAAAGAAGAAGAAAATGATCTCTAAAAAGTATCTAGGTCTTGAAACGTAGAGAAAAATCCAACTTTATGGATCTGCCACATTTCATTTCCAAGCCGATTACAATAACTTTCCCTATCGGGAATTTAATAAAATTGAATATATGACTAGTGTTCGCATGACTTTTCCATTTTTACGATCATGAATTATGCAACTGATAGTTATTGTCTTAAATATGACTGATGTTATGTCAGAAATGATTTTAAATGATTCAACGCTAACTTTGAAGAACCGCTTGTTTCGCAAAAGCAAATCGTTTAAAAGTTATAAAGTTAGCGAAATAGTGGTTTACAATTTTTCTTGGAAATCTCTTCACATTTAATGTTTTTAACGGATTAAGTAATTTTTATTACCCTATATTCGAGTGTTCTGTTTTTCAAAATTTCATTTGTAAAGGTTCATCTCACCGTAATTGAGCGAATGATTTTTTTATAAGTTTTAGGAATACATACAACGAATTTTCCGTATTAATTTTTATCGAATATATTAGACACTCACTTTTCTTTTAACCTTTTTCGCTTGTTTTCTATTAAGGAATTTCACGCGTCTTTTCATACCAAGAAAGTACTTTTGTCAAATTTATTATCTAGTTTGGGCCGGGGCATTTATATCCAGGGCAGTTGCAGCAATTCTTGAATTACAGAATTGAAATTTTCACTCAACTCTTACCATTCAGTCCAAAACAATTATTCAATTGTTGATAATAAGGCACGTACGTGCCTGACTAAGTCAGTTAAGAAAAAAATAAGTTTGTTACAGAGAGGAATCCAACAAAAGTTAAACTACAGTCGAATTTATTATTTATAATTTTTTATGCATGTTATGCAATAATCAAGTTTTAAAAAGTTTCGACTCTAAAAAATTTTTGAATTTTGTATTTTTTTTATATGTTATTTCAAAATTTATGAACTTACTAACTTCTGAATGCTCACAATTTTCAAAATTATCCACTTTGTGGCGGGACTTTTTGAGTTTTTGCTAACTTTTGAAATTTGTAGTATCCGGTTCCAAAATTTAAAAAAAATCCGAAATCTTCACAATTTTCCAACTATTCTCAATTTTTTTTCATTTTCAAAATCTCTTACAAAAAAAGTTCAAAGCAAAATTGAAAATCAAAACGTCTAAATCCCCCCCCCCCCCTCCCCCCAATAGGAGCCCCTTCGGGGAAAAAGACATGAAAGACTTTTCTCACCTAAAATGATATTCTCCATTGGAAAAGTTTAATAACATTTTTTCGGAAAACTAATTTTTTTCCTTTCCAATATGTAAATGCACAAGACCGCCTGTTTGTTAATAAAATGCAATGAGCAAGCTATAATATTCATCACAACCGCAAAAGAAATACGTCTGGTTTGTTGTTTTTATGACGATATTTTTCATTTCCGTGAATCATCGCCTGATTCATTCCGCCGGAAGTGGAAAACTTGTTGCTAATTAGACATTCCTGGGTAAATTTGGATTTCAAATGGCGGGAAAAATGAGGTGTAATCATCGAAAAAGGAATGCTGAGACTCATTCTCAGGTCCATGAAGGGAGCAGGGCATTGTAACAATGCGCGTATGTGCAAGTTCATTCTCACGTATCTTTTCATTTTGCACAATCCCACGCGAAATTTTACATTACCCTCCAAGCACTCTGATAATTGGGCTTCTACGATTCATCGTACTGTGCTTGTGATTCCTTCTTTTTTTACCTCGTAAGAACCGTAACGACTTATTTTATGTGATGATTATAGGCGGCTAGTTCATTATTATTATTTTTTTTCACCATTAACCCTTGAGGTCGCGCTTTTTTCCGGCTATTTTTCTATTTTTTAGTTCTATTCCTAATCGCAATCATGGAATATTGTGTAATTTTTTGTTAGGGGCCAGTCAAAAAATTTGTTTTTAACGTCAATGATTTTGGTAAAATATAATCGACCTGGCCCAATTACCCATCAATTATTCATCACCAGAAAATCTACTTTTTTTTTTCTCAATCTGGAGCAAATGATGAACGAATTTCCAAAATATTGCGTAGTTTGAAAAGGCTGATATGTGATGTTCTTCTTATATAGTATACGACACTACTAATATGTTACCACTGATTCGAAATCTGGGAAAATCGGTTCCAGAATTCAGCTTCCAAAAACTTATCTCGTAATGGAGAAAATAAGGTACTCGGGTAACAGCATTTTTCTATCAGTGTAGCCATTGGTCAAGAAGCCCCACAACCTGCCCTCGAGGAGAAAACCCAACCAAGGCCCATCGAGTCAATCGAGTCATGCGTAGGAGTGAGTAAGGATGATACGACTGTCTTGGGGCCGAGGCCAGCGAATGACAATTCTCGGCCTTCAATTCGAATGCAAATGTGTAGAACACATCTCACGTGTTTCTCCATTTTTTTCCCCGCATTTCGAGGATTTAACTTGCAATTAAATTTTCTCCACACACAATCGAAGTCTGATGTGTCAACAGGTCAAATGATTGTTTTCCAAATTGTTCTACGTTTTTGAAATGTCACCGATTTTCTCTTCTTATTACTACAACATATATATGATTTTGGGACCGCACTTGGCAAGCTCATTTCTTTCCGTAAAACTATACCTTATTTTTATCTTTTGCTTCACAATTTCATTTTTATCTTTCTCTGTAATAAATGTCAAAAATATTTTCTCCAAATTTTGTCACCTTCAAAAAAATTAAATTTATATAAAGTGGGCATTGCATTTAAAAAAAAATAGAATTCGCCAAATTCCGGCCAGTAATTTTACTCTGAAATTGTCGACAAATAATTTATTCATGTACGTATTTCGAATTAAAAGTGGAAAACGCGAATTAAAAGTGCCACCTTGATGTATAAAAATAATCAATGCTTATTATTATTCGCTATATTTAATGTTATACTTCATGCGTCGTCGAATGACTAAGATATCGATTTTCCGAATAAGAGAGAGTTTTTACGCATTCAGGATGGGTGACATCGTATTACATGAGTCACGTACATATATTGCGTTCTTGCACATGTTCACGTACACGGGAATCATCAACCGCAAGAGCTATAGTGTTTTATCCAGTGTACTTTTATTGAACATTAGAATATCGATTTCTTTCGTCTGCTGACTGGCGATGGACAGGGAAAATAATGAGTAGTACTTAGATATGCCTCATAAAACATTATTTCAGTCATATCGCAGGAACCGCGTCACACTGATAAACAGTTAGTAGTTAGTCATTTCGTGAGGTTTTGTGGACAAATTTATTCACTTGTCGGGCGTTCCAAGTATCAAATTATCCAGGAAAAATGTTGAGGTTACAAGGTTTCGTTCCGTTTCGAACGATTTTGAATCATTTAATGTTACCCTCTTAAAGTTCCTTTTTTCAACAAGGTTGAGGTACTACCCGGCTGGTTGAACTTTGTAGGAATTTTGAAATTTCTTCAATGTGATATTGAACGTAAAACCTGCGTTTACAATATAGGTCAGAACTGGCCCAGTTTGTGTGGTTTTAACATTTTTTTTTACGAAAATCACGAAACCCACGATATTTCCAAACTCGCGAAAACTTCGGAAGTTACCACTAATTTTACAGATAACTGTGAACTCAGATAGTAGTGCCTGGAAATAACAACTGATCCGCAAAATATGTGGGTGTATAACAGGAGATGATGCATTCCGGAGGCGCTCTCGAGGAGAGAAATGATGAGCGTATCTGGAATGGCATCTTTTCCCTTCAATACTCACTAAAGAGTACGTCTTCAACTTGCATTTCAGATTATGTCGAATCATTTGCGGGTTATGATTCAAGAATCGCATTTGCAAAAATATAGTTTTCGATCTTTGGGCAATAACAGTTTTCCGAGAGTTCGGAAGGATGGTTGAAACTTTTCGGTGATGAGCCCGAACGCACAAATTCAATTTTTTCCAAATATTTCACAATATTTTCAATATTGCTCACTAGCTATCTCAAGAACGATTATAGATAGGGGAAACTGTCTAAAACGAAAAATGCACATGTTATGATTTATGCAAATACATTGGCCCCAAAAATCATTTAGCGCTGAAGAAAAAAAAAGGAAATCAGACAGGCTAATCTTTGCCAAAGTGATTTTCACTCACTGTTGATCCGCTATGAAAGCCGCAATTTCTGGTATGAAATCATAAATTCAATTGAGCCGTCTGGAAATCTCACGGCCATGTTATCCAATTTTTATCAGATCGCTGATTCGATATCGCTGATAAGCCCCTCGACATTAGAACAAGTCTTAGTAGTGATCGTAGACGCTTTTTCCCCGATATAGAATTTGGAAGTAAAGTTGTCAATATCACATATATATTCAGTATTGCGTTGTATAATTAAGCTTGAAAGATAAGCAAATATGGAGATTCTTGGAATGAAAAAGTGGGACGTTATCGAGGAGTATCTCAAGGATTTTCACCATTTTTTTCAATTAGTGAGTAATACAGATTTCGCGATATATGATAAATGTATCATGTAATCATATCTGCTGACGCCCTAAATCGGTCATTTTAATTTCAATTACCATTTTGTTTTTCTCCCACAAAGCCAGTAATATTATAACAGCTTCAATTCTACAACGGGAAATAATGACTAAATGAGTGGATGGACCTGGCGATCGGCTCATTCCGGAAATTCATTAGTTTTGTTGATTTTTTTTTAGAAAAAATTTGCGATATCTCACTAATTATGCGAGGTAGCCTGAGAAGGCCTTCACATAAAATGTGTATTCTCATATGACGAACAACTTTTCTTATGTAAATTGTGCGCTAACTCCAATAGTTTATGCAGTAGAACGTTATACACAAATAGAAATTGTAATAACAATATTATACTGCACCAATTGAAGCCAAATTCTAATGAGGTCTAAGCTAAGTGAATACTTTTTGATTGCGTCATCGCGGATCTCGATCGCATCATTCGTTTATGAGCAACATTAAATCACACATATATATACGTACATTTTGTTGAACATGGTCTAAATATGTTAGAAATACGTTGAAACGTGGAGATATAATGAAAAATCGATTTGTCAGTTTCGGGGGCAATTTTTACAACCAAGGAATTCAAATAGGGCAAGCGAAAAAACTGGTCACGCACATACACACACATAAAAAAATCGTGTTGTAAATGCATCAGGATAATGCTAGGCGTCATGAAGAATGAACATTATGTCCCGTGTCTAATGGTTAAAGGAGTATTGATGAATCCTATCCTATAGTAAAAAGGAGAGACGAAAGAAGCTATTGATATATATCGAAATTATCGAAAAGCGTAAGACTGAAACCGACGCGACAGCAGTCAGCGCGGCGGAAAACGGAAATGCGCGTGCGAAGCACGCGCCACCGGTCTTGTATATATAAAAAACGATTGGAATAATAACTCTTACTAATAAAATAACATTTCTTCCACAGATCGACGAAAATGGAGATGGTTTCATCGACCTCGCTGAATTGCGCAATGCATTGGACATTTGTGGCTTCAAAATGCCGGGTTATAAGGTCCGCCAGATGATTGAAGAATACGATGACAAGCAGCGTCTTCAGCACAAGGGACGCTTATCCTTCGACGAATTTGAGAAGCTCTGCAAGGAGTTGAAAGCCAATGAGCTGGGCTCAACATTCAAAACAGTTGTGTCCAAGAAGGAAAACCTGGAGACTCTTGGAGGAATTTCCGAGGCCTCTAGTGAGGGCACAACCCACTCGGTGAGGCTAGAAGAACAACTGGCCTTCAGCGATTGGATCAACACAAACTTGGGGCACGATCCAGACCTTAAGCATCTACTTCCGATTGATTCAGAAGGAAGGCTGCTTTATGACAAAGTCAAAGATGGAATTTTGTTGTGGTAAGGAATCACATTTCTCCAAGCGAATTGGTTCAACGAGTTCTAGCTTTTAGGAACAATTTTCCTGTTCCAAGAATGATGTTCCAGTGACCCTTCTGGTTCTCAGAATGATATTCCGGTAATCGTTCTGGTTCTAGCACTGATGCTCCCGTAACCGTTCTGCCTCCATTAATCTAGAGAGACTAGTTTGACATTCTCGACTATGAATATGTTATGTTCATATTCATCTCCAATTACTAACTTACAAGATACTCTATAGTTTGTACAATGTAATATATAATTAATGAAAAAAAATTAATCAATCTATCAACTCATTCCAGTAAAATCATCAACCACTCCTGCCCTGACACAATCGACGAGCGTACGATAAACAAGAAAAATCTGACACTCTATAAGAAACATGAAAACTTGACGCTAGCTTTATCATCGGCCCAGGCCATTGGTTGCAACATCGTCAACATTGACGCTCATGATTTGACTAAAGGATCGCCCCACCTAGTCCTAGGTCTCCTATGGCAGATAATTCGCATTGGTCTCTTCAACCAGATCACGCTGGAGAACTGTCCAGGCCTAGCAACTCTCCTTCAGCAAGGCGAGCGCATTGAGGATCTCCTTAAGCTATCTCCAGAAGCCATTCTTCTCCGTTGGGTTAACCATCACCTAGAGAATGCTGGAATTGCCAGAAGATGCAACAATTTCCAGTCGGATATTACGGACTCCGAGATATACTCTCACCTCATCAAACAGATAGCTCCGAATACCTCAGACGTTACGTTAGAAGCCCTCATGGAGCCTAATCACATGACTCGGGCTGAAATTATGCTACAACAAGCCGGAAAACTTGGGTGCAGAAGCTTTGTAACGCCCAGTGATGTTGTCAATGGAATTTATAAGCTCAATCTTGCTTTCGTTGCTAATATGTTCAATAACTATCCGGGACTGGATAAGCCGGAAACGAACATTGAGGGCCTCGGGTCTTTGGAGGAGACTAGAGAAGAAAAAACTTACAGGAATTGGATGAACTCTATGGGGGTGAATCCTCATGTAAATTGGTTGTACTCGGATCTTGCTGATGGACTGGTCATCTTTCAGTTGTACGATATTATCAAACCGGGAACTGTGAAGTGGCCGAAGGTTTGTAGTGACATTTGGCAAAATGTAAAACTAAGGATGAATTAAAAAAAAGCACATATAGAATCAGTTTAACATGAAGGGGTTCGCTCCAATCTAATGAAAAGTTTAGTCAATTGTTCAGTATGAATTGTTCACTTGAATACTTTTTCACACAAGTTGAAATCTGTAGCGAAGTCTCCAGTTGACTTAAGGCTGTTTTCAGCTGACAGTTTTTGGTAAATATCTTCAAATGTAAGAGAGACAGAAGTATTTCAATTACTACCTCTTTGGTGACAGTTGCAGATTTGAGTAGTTATAAATTCTATTATCTGCCTTAGACTTTAAGGATATTCCACCTATATTGGCGAAGATATAAGAATTGCTTGAAATTTCGAGATAATGGTTTTGAAGCGGTAACAGATGCCTGTATGAAATTTGAGATTGATTCACAACACCGTTTTATAGTTATTAATTATCAAAGTTCTCAATTAACACGGCCTCTTATGGGAAAAATAACAATCTCTATAAATACATTTAAAAATATAAAAATTTGTTGAAATTTCGAAAATTTACTATTGAAGCAGATATAAAACGATGGCAAAAATTTCATGACGATTGACTAAAATTTTTTTTCATTAATTTGTTTAAACAATACAGTATTGATTCGCAAAATCAAATACAATATAATAATTTTCTATGGCTATCACTTCAACTGATTAACGGCGAAAAATTATTGGCGGTAAATATAACGAATTATAGAAAGGGTCATAAACTTTTGTTTTGACTATACGTGTTGAACATCCTTAAGATAGTTGCCGGAAACTGATGCTAGGTGGGGCAGTCAAGCCATTGCTAAAAAAAACCTGCGAAATTTTTTCAGGTCCATAAAAAGTTCACCAAACTCAGGAAGTTCATGGAGAAATTGGAGAATTGCAATTATGCGGTGGAGTTGGGAAAACAGATGAACTTTTCGCTTGTTGGAATTGCGGGACAGGATATTAATGATGGAAATGCGACACTGACTCTTGCTCTCATCTGGCAATTGATGAGGTCGTATACACTGTCACTGCTATCGAGTATTGGAGGAACTCCTGGGGGTGCAGTCGTTGAGAAGGAGGTAGTGCAGTGGGTGAATTCGAAGCTGCAGGCGGCTGGAAAAACCAGTGGAATTAAGGGATTTCAGGATTATGCCATTGCCGATGGCAGACCCGTTATCGATCTCATCGATGCAATTAAACCCGGCACCGTTAACTATGATCTCGTGAAGTCTGGAGGAACTGAGGAGGTACGTCATTCGATTGGTTGAACAGTTCCGAGTGAGGACATATGCGATGCAATCCTGCAGCACAATCTAGCACAATTTTCGATTTACCTCATTCATAACCGTATCACATTTCGAGTTTCTTCAGCGCTCACTTTCAATTTTTGAGCCATATATCTTTTTTTTCCTTCATATTTAAAAGAATATTTCACCAATGATCAGCTGCTAAATTTTTGATTGGTCGGAAATTTTCCCGTTTTGATAGCCATCAAACGGAACTATGGGTTTTAACAGAAACCTCCTAGCTTCTTTTTGTAGGGTAAAGAATTAATTGTAAAGGCAAAATAGTAATTTTTTTAAAACCACTTTCGGGATATCTCATGTTTTTCACTTCCGGCGTGATTACAAGAACTTTTAATGAACGCATTGTGTGCGACAACATTTTTCCATATTTCTCCCATTCAACATTTCTCATTGCACTGTATTAAAAATGATGGTTTTACAATTTCAGGACAACTTGGATAATGCTAAATACGCAATATCTCTTGCGAGAAAATGTGGCGCGCGTGTGTACGCTCTACCCGAAGACATCACTGAAGTAAAACCCAAAATGGTGATGACGGTATTTGCATGTTTGATGGCGATGGACTATGTTCCCAATATGGACTCGAAGCCGAGTAATGGTGTTAACGAGAGTAATGAATCAAATGGTCAGCACTAACTTGCCATTGACGATTGGGTGGCTTTTTCTAAAATTATGAAGATAATGTACATATACGCTAAACTTCAACTGAGTGGACTTTTTTTACAAATTTCCATCACTTAGAAATAGGCAATTTATAATTTATAAAACGCTTCCAGTTAATCGTGTGCAGGGGGATGTATCAATTTATTATTTTAAGTAATATAAGTAATATATTACGAGCAATTTGTCCTCAAATTTAAAAGGTGTTTTCGCCCTCACGGAAGCCTAATCATGTATTTTGCTTTACATTGCTATATATATATTTAGAATCTAGCTAGTACGCACACTAATTATGTCAAGTGCCATTGAATCAACTCAGCTGAGTGAAATTCCACAATTGAGGTACGATAAATTTTATGTACTTACTGATTATATCGTCCAATTGGTAACGGCAAAGAGAATGAAAAAATTAGTTAGTGTTAGTGAGTGCATATAGATATAAATGAGTAATGACGACTAGGAGACTGCCTCGTAAAAATTGTGTATGTTTATCTGTGAGAAATGCAATTTTTTCATTGTCATAAATTTCCAAAAATTTTCTTGGCCAATTTATGAGCAAAAGGGAGACAATGTTCGAGAATTTATAAAGCGAAATTAGCCAATTTTTAGTTCGATCAGGAGCATGATAATTTACCCTTTAAATGAAACCTAATAACATATACGGAAGGAACAAATATTTTTCTTTGAAATTCTTTAGTTTTTTTTATATTTTGGAATTTACCAATTATTGTTTGTTATACGGTGAATTTTTTGAGGGTATCAAGATATTTATAGAAATTTCACATAATTAAAGTTGAAGTATTGAAGAACGGAAATAATGCCCTCAATAAGTTAAAAAAAATCATTCGATGTTAGTCTTGGATAAACATCCTTAAGCCAGCCTAAATCCTACGTAAACAACGTAACGTCTATTGACGCTAATCAAATTTGTACAATTTACACGTGAATTTATACCAATCTTTTGATACATATATTTGATCAGAATATAAACATAATATTTAGTGCATAATTGGGGCACTTGCAATGAATTTAAAGGTGAGAGGGAGATTAGATGTAAGTCCGTAATGTCCATCCCACGATTTTTTCTGTTTTTCAGGGTACAGTGTTTTTTCACTTTTCAAAAATAGCGAAATACAAATCATACATGTGAGCGAAGTCGTGTTGTGACTTTGCAGAGATATTATTTGAATAAAATACAGCAATGGAAATTTTTTATTAAACGATTGGAATCATATATTTTTCATTGTAATTTATTCATAAATTAATGCACGTAGGGGAACGAGTCTTTGGGTAAATGTGGGAGCTATGGGGATTTTTATGTCTCTAAACATTTCTTTTGGGAAATCAACAAGAGATATAATTTGAAAAAAGCATTGACAAATGTCTGCGAAATGAAAATGGAGAATAATAGACGAAGGAGGTACGATTTTCTAAGCCTTTTTAACGTCCCGATTATTCGGGAAGTTATTGTAATGACCCCGAAATCGATATTTTTCCTTTCTTCCTGTGACTGGGGTTTTAAGTATACCAAAACGATTCCCAACAAATTTTGAATCGATGTGTGTGTGTATGTCTGTATGTATGTGTGATTCCGAAATTTTGATCCTAGGTTTCTCACGAACGAATGAAGCTATCGAGACCGTCAATATTGGAATCGGAGGATTTTTAAGTAACTTAGACGGGATTAGATTTTGGGTGAAATTGGTGTAGTATGTATATTGTTATTAACAATTTTAATTGTTTATCACGTTCTATTGCACAACCTATTAGAGTTAGCGCAAAATTTATATAAGAAAGGTTGTTCCCCATATAAAAATGCGTAATTTATGTAGAAGGATTTTTTTCACAAATTTGCATAATTAAGGAGGTATGACCGCCTCAACAATTATGTCTGTAGTGAGTGAACGAATGAAGACAGCGTTGTCATGAAGGTCTCAATCGAAGCATTTCCGTTCAGAATCGAGCGGATTGCATTTTGGATGACATTCGTGGAGTATATATGCAATGTTATTAACAATTGCAATTGTTTATACGGTTCCACTGGGTCAAATATTAAAGTTAGCGGGAACCTTATCTAGAGACAACTATTTCTTATATGAAAATACACATTTTATGTAGAATTGCTTTTTTCCATAATTTGCATAATTAAGGGGGTACGGCCGTCTCAACAATTATGTATGTAATAAGTAAATGAATGAACCCAGCGCTGTCATGAAGTATTCAATCCAAACCTTTCCGTTCAGAATGCAGCGGATTACATTTTGGATGTCCTTCGTGCAGGACATGCGATGTTATTAACAATTGCAATTGTTTATAGGATTCCACTGGGTAAAATATTAAAGTTAGCGGGAAACTTATCTGAAGAAAACTATTTCTTATATGAAAATACATCTTTTACGTGAAATGACTTTTTTCCATAATTTGCATAATTAAGGAGGTATGTTCGGCTGACCAATTTAACATACGGGAACAATGCATATCACCAGGGTCGTTCCTTATACAAAAATGCACTTTCAGCATGACTTTTTCCAATATAGGTTAAAACATATCACGAGTTGAACTAGAATATACTTGGTGAATGAATTTGTCGACGATTGCGGGAAGGATGTCAAAGAGCGGGATAATTAGGAACGTACACAGGTAGAGAGGGTAACTAGGCGGACGAATATTTTTATGCGGCTTAAAAATCAAACTAACTCGATCGGGTGCAGTAATTATTAGCCACAAGTTCAATTATTGATATCACTGTTGAGTTTGCTCATCACCATGGTAGCATGCTTATGCTGTGCTGAAATACCAAATCGGGAAGTTTTGTTTGTGCCCCGTATGGGGCACACACATTTGCACACCACTAGTTTAAAATTGAATTTTTGACCCCGTGGGCGTTTATACTATCCAATTGGGACCCCTAGAAGACACTCCCGTCGAATTGGGGTCGAAAAATTAGAATTAATTTTTTTCGATTTTGGCCAAATTTAACATTGGGACCTTATGGGGAGGCAAACTTAATTTTTTTAAAACTGAATTTTTGGCCCCGTGTGCGTTGATAATATCCAATAGGAACCCCCAGAAGATATTTCCGTCGATTTTGGGTCGAAAAAGAGAAATTAATTTTTTTCGATTTTGGCCAAATTTAACATTGAGACCTTATGGGGAGGCAAACTTAAATTTTTTAAAATTGAATTTTCGGCCCCGGGTGCATTGATACTATCCAATAGGAACCCCCAGAAGATATTCCCGCCGATTTTGGGTCGAAAAAGTCAATTTAATTTTTTTCGATTTTGGCCAAATTTAACATTGGGACCTTATGGGGAGGCAAACTTAATTTTTTTAAAACTGAATTTTTGGCCCCGTGTGCGTTGATAATATCCAATAGGAACCCCCAGAAGATATTTCCGTCGATTTTGGGTCGAAAAAGAGAAATTAATTTTTTTCGATTTTGGCCAAATTTAACATTGAGACCTTATGGGGAGGCAAACTTAAATTTTTTAAAATTGAATTTTCGGCCCCGTGTGCGTTGATACTATCCAATAGGAACCCCTAGAAGATATTTCCGCCGAATTTGGGTCGAAAAAGTCAAATTATTTTTTTTAGATTTTGACCAAATTTAACATTGGGACCTTATGGGGAGGCAAACTTAATTTTTTTAAAATTGAATTTTTGGCCCCGTGTGCGTTAATAATATCCAATAGGAACCCCCAGAAGATATTTCCGTCGATTTTGGGTCGAAAAAGTGAAATTAATTTTTTTCGATTTTGGCCAAATTTAACATTGGGACCTTATGGGGAGGCAAACTTAAATTTTTTAAAATTGAATTTTTGGCCCCGTGTGCGTTGATACTATCCAATAGGAACCCCTGGAAGATATTTCCGTCGATTTTGGGCCGAAAAATTGGAATTAATTAACTTCCCGGAGGAGAGTTATTGTAATGACCCCGAAAATCGAATTTCCATCATATCTTCACGTTTCAAGGCCTCCACCACACTCCCCGATCATTTTTACGATGATGTATGTGTGCGCGTGTGTGTGTAAACGTGTCGGTCCGTGGCGAAAAATTTTGTCGAACGATATCTCGCGAACGGAATATGCGAGCGAGGTGCTCAATAGCGCAATCGAAGCGTCTCCTTTCAACTTAGAGCTGATTAGATTTTGGGTGAAATTGGTGCAGTATATATATTGGTATCATTGCATAAACTATTAGAGGTAGCAAAATTCATACAAGAAAAGTTGTTCGCCATATAAAAATACGTATTTTATGTATAATGGCTTTTTTCGATAATTTGCATACTTAAGGAGGTATAGCAGTCTCCACAATTATGTATGTAATAAGTGAACGAATGGACCCAGCGCTGTCATGGCGGTCCCAATCGAAGCGTTTTCATGCAAAATTGAGCGGATCACATTTTGGATGGCATTTGTGCAGTATATACAGTGTTATTAGCAGTTGCAACTGTTTATACTGTTCCACTGGGTAAAATATTAAAGTTTTTGTTTTGAAGCCGCATCCTTATTGGCGTCTCACTCTCACTCAAGTAACACACATAAGTCTCATTCTCATGCTCACCGCATGCGTCTACTCAAGTATTCATAATTATCTGCTTCATAAATGAGTCTGTTTGGAATACTCAAATAGGCAGGTTTTCGTTATGATAATAACAGGGGTCACACTGATTAACCGTAGTATATTGGAGACGAATAAATTTAGTAGGTTGTGCTGAAAAACCAAATCGGGAAGTTGTGTTTGTGCCCCGAGTGGGGCACACACATGCACACACCACTAGTTTGCATAATTATGGACGTATGTCCGTCTCAACAATTGTGGATGTAATAGGTGAATGAATGAACTCAGCGCTATCATGAAGGCCTCAATCGGAGCATTTTCGTGCAGAATCGAGCGGATTACATTTTGGATGGCATTTGTGCAGTATATGCAATGTTATTAACAATTGTAATTGTTTATACTGTTGCGCTGGGTAAAATCATAAAGTCATCGTTTGTATTGCGGCTGCATCGCTATTGGCGACTCACTCCCACTCAAGTGACGCGCATAAGTCGCATACTCATGCTCACCATGCGTCTACTCAAATATTCATAATTATGTCCTTCATAAAGGAGTTTAGAATTGTCAAATCTGCAACTGTTCATTATGACACTAAGAGGGATCACACTGATTAACCAAAAGGTATATTGGAGAAGAATAAAGTTAGTACGCTGTGCTGAAATATCAAATCGGGAAGTTTTTTTTGTGCCCCCAATGGGGCGCACACATGCTCACACCACTAGTTGTAATTTTTTTCCATTAAAAATGAGTCCAATATTGAGTGGCTGAGATGCACATCGTCAGTTTGAGTGATTTGAGAAAACGAGAGTAATTCAGGAGGATTTTGCGGACGAGATGAGGAGAAGGATTTGACAGTGAAATAAGAATGTTGCCAACATTAGCCTATCGATTAACACGTAGGGGTTCTTCAGGAACCCCTCTTATGTGGTCATGTAAACAAAGCAATTAAAGATACGTTATTTACATATATATTTTACGAGTTGGATCAATCACTCCCAGATAGAAATTGACGTGTTTAATGGAAATGGTAACTCACAGCCACTTTTATCGTTTTGTTTATAGCAAACACATGTAATCTTTAAGGACCCTCTAGTGATCGACAGATAGTTGAAACATTGTCTTTTGAATGTCGAATGCATTACGCGGTTAAGAATCCGCGAACTTGGCTACATTCAGCCTGAGCAGTAAATCAGCCTGATGCTACTTGAACATTTGATTAGGCTCGTTAATAACATCTACATCCTTCTATCAGTGTACTGGTGATGATTATTATTGCCTTGTCAGCCTTGACTGTATATATAGACATAAGAATGTACGTCGAACGAACCAATTCAACATTACGCTAAACCTACCGATATTATGCTAATAGCATATCGCTATCTATTCAGTTGCTAGACGTGCGATGATTTGAAGATGTTCAAAGAGCCCTTGCGAGCTGCTCCTTTAACAGTGTGACATATTAAACGGGATAAAGCTTCAGTTATAAGTTAACTTAATTCCAAAAACAAAATCAGGTGTAAGTCAAAGCCACCTGAATCCAAAGAACATAGAATTCATCATATGCATAACAAAAAAACAGATCAAAAGAAATAGCCGATTTTAATTTGAGAGCATCGGTTTCTTATGGTGAAGAAAGTATCACAATCTCTATAGTCACTCATTAACAGGATTGCGTAAGTACCTATATCCAATTTTACTATACCCATGGACCATAATATTTCCAAAATTTTCTCAAGTATCTTGTTCATTCTTATATTTCTGTTTTTTAGATGGAAATTCCATTCCCCCTTTTTATATTTTCTATCTGGACTTTATACTAGCGCGAAGTAGAAAAATTCTCACAAACTTTCTTCAGAGCTTTTGGTACATTGGCGAAATTTTTATTTCCTCCACCTGAAACATCAGAATGACCGGGGAATTAAATTATTAGGAGTAAATGTAAAATCACAATGTTTAGTGAAGTGGTAAAACGAAGCAAATTATTGTACCTCTAGGCTCGTTATTTGATAATGCGAATGTTCAAAGCACAGTTAGATGGGGAAAATTCTATGAAGAACGTTTGGTAGAAAAACTTACACTGACAGAAAAAATCTCTGACACGAAGAATCCATTCTCTTGAGACAAGAGATTTTCTTTGCAAAAGCCAAATTCTCCAATGTTCCAAGGCGGGAAATCCTCCCAATGAGGATGTTCGAATTAGTTCCAAATGTTACTAGAACTACATTAGGCAATAAATACATCATATATCGACATGTGCTAAGTTTATACAGAAAAAGGTGAAAATTTAAGTTAATAACAAAAATATAATTTTAGAAAGAAACATTCAATAAACTGATATGTAACATACTCATTCTCAAATATCTAACCATCGTAAAGCATAAGAATTATAATAGACGGCATGAGGTACAAATGCCGCTCCGATTTGAGCATTTGAAAGCAAATCTCTTGTCTCAAGAGAATCGATGTTTCGTGTCAGAGATTTTTTTCTATCGGTGTACGTTCTATAAACAAGTGTTTATAACAATTATGGCATTGATTTAAATTCGACGATATTTATGAAAAAACGAGCGTAGCAAATTGCGTACTTTTTCATCACTTCACTGCAGAACTAAAGATATTAGAGCACTGACTTGCACATTTCGTGGAGCTGAGAGAGCATAAATAAGAGCATCAGCAATGTCGCCAGGTTCAATGCATGGTAGTACATCATATGCCCTAGGATTTCCGCCGGAAGTACCTAGAAGGTCGGTCCTTACGAGTCCTGGGTATATACCCTACGAGATAAAAGACAAAAGTTGGAGAATACGGATAAATAAACGGGATGTATGTGTGACCCTCGACGGGTCGCGTCATGAACTTCCGGCTGCATTAGCCTCTGTGTGTGTGTGTGTGTGGTGAAAATTTGGCATGAATTACACGCTATCGCCTTAATTATGAGGATTATGGAAAAATTCAAACAACAAAAAATGTTTGTTTTTACGTGGGGAACAACTTTTATTTAGAACTTTTCCGTCTAACAGTTACTCTTCGTGTAACAGAGCGGTATAAACTTAAGTAAAGTTGTTAACCAGTGATATGTCCTGAGCTATGAAAGTTATAAAAAAAAGTCATAAAACATTATGTGTGTGTTTTTGTATGAGGAATAACATTCATTATACACTTTCTCTCCTATCTATAACGGTTCACGCAATAGAGCCTTTTGAATAATTGAAATTGTTCATAATAATTGAAGGAATTGTTAGTCAACATTGACACTCCTTTCCGCCCTGGACATCAGTCAGAGGTAATTTTGTGTCAAAGGAGAAACAAATCGATCCAGCCGTTTAGCGGGAACCGTGGGCTAAAGAATCACTCAGATACAGAACCCTCATCTCAAATTTGTCAGAATTTGTCTGAGACACTTCACTATCGGGGTCATTACATTAACTTCCCTAAATCGGGAAGTTGAAAACAATCAAAGTCATAGTAATACCCCGAAACACCTGAATCTCACAGTTTTCCATTGACGTATACATTAAGTTTCGATTTTGAATATTAATTCAAACTTACGGTAATCTTTATTTTATCCTTCCTCGCTTGAATTTCGCTCTTCACATTTTCGGTCATTGCGTGCAATGCAAACTTGCTCGCTGGGTACAGGCTGATCGGAACGAGGGATATAGATGCATTTTGGCCTAATACACTGAAAAGAATCATTCATTATACGGATTAAAGTGAGATCAATTCTCTATGGGTTCTCCATATGTAACTCAATCACATTTGTCTCCATCAAACTTACCTATTGACATTGAAAATATGGCCCTCTGCGTTCCGCTGGCGCATAGATCTGACTGCTTCTCTGGTACATAAAGCTGCACCAAGTACATTCACTTCTAAAATAGCTCGTAAGTGGTCAGTAACACCGTCTGCAAAATCACAAAATATTGCTTCAGTGAGTGAAAAAAATATATAACCACCAGTTTATTAACTTCCTGATTTCGAGAAGTCATTTCATGCAATGACTCCGATAATGAATTGTCTCAGAAATCGAAAATTTTCACTTTTCTCGACATTTCACATCATTCTGACAAATTTCGGATGAGGGTTCTGTATGTGAGTGATTCTTTAGCCCCCCGTTGACGGTAAACAGCGGGCTCGATATGTTTCTCCTTTGACACAAAATTACGTCTGACTGATGTCCAGGGCGGAAAGGAGTGGCAATGTTGACAAACAATTCCTTCAATTACTATTAACAATGTTAATTATTTAAAACGTTCTATCAGGAGAACCGTTACAGATAGGAAAAAAAGTATATAATGAATGTTATTCTTCATACAAAAATACACACATAATGTTTTATCACTTTTTTTCATAACTTTCATAGCTCAGGACATATCACTGGTTAACAATTTTAATTGCTTATACCACTCTATTACACGAAGAGTAACAGTTAGAAGGAAAGGTTGTAAATAAAAGTTGTTCCCCACGTGAAAACAAACATTTTTTGTTGTATGAATTTTTCCATAATACTCATAATTAAGGCGATAGCGTTTAATTCACCCCAAATTTTCAACACACACACACACGCGCGCGCACACATATACACACACACAGGCTAACACAGCGTAAAGTTCATGATGCGACCCGTCGAGGGTCACACGTACATCCCGTTTATATTTTTTGTAGTCATACAGAGTTAAATTTTTGTGCGCATAACACAGTTAAATTATTACCCGTGATTGATTCGTGGTAACAAATCCCAGCGTTATTCACCAAAATATCGACACCGCCAACCTTATCTTGGGCGTACTGGAATACCCTCAGAATGTCTGTTTCCTTTTGCAAATCACATGGAATTGGATGGAGTAAGCCTTTGGAGCCTTTGAGAGTATTGGACAACGCTTGAAGTCGCTCTTCACGACGCGCAACACCCACAACATTAACACCGGCTCCGACGAGGGTTTTAGCAATCGCTTCACCAATGCCGGAGCTTACTCCAGTCACAAGAGCTATTTTTCCAATCCAACGTTCCATTGCTACTAATGACTGGCACTACACTACTGACTGGCATGATTGCCGGATTGGACTGGTACCCTTCCTTCATCATATTCAGTGGCATATCAGACACACATGTATACGAGTACCGATGAAACACACTATAGATTCATCTCTGTGGGGTTCATCGTTCACTGCGGTATCGAAGAATATAGCTTTATCGTAATTTTTACGAATGAGAGAGTCTAATGTGTCGCTTTTCATGTGAATTGCTTTGCGAACACTTAATTAAAAGACCTGCTCCGAACTGAAAAGAAATAAATGGGATGTGGGGTTGACGAATGAAGTTATAGAAGTTATCAAGGTCGCCTTTTTATGTTGTTATAAACAATCCCCATTGTTCATACCGCTCTCTCGCGAAAACTGTCGGAGATAGAAAAATAAGTATAATGACTAAAGTTGTTCCACACATCAAAGTACACATTTTATGTCTAATGACTTTTGTTCAGAATTTGCATCATTAAGGAGGTGTGGTCGTTCAAACAATAATTATGGTGATAAGGGAACGAATGAAGTCACGGTCGTCATTAAGGTGGCAATCGCAGTATTTTTATGGAGAATGGAGAGTCAAAGAGTTTGGATGGATTCGGAACAGTATCCACATTGTTATTAACAATGCAACAGTAACAAATTCAATTGTTCATAACGGTTCACTGTATGAACTAGTAGAGTTAACGGAAACACATATAAAGCTTTTTCTCATAGAGAATAGATTTTTCTCCCTAAGGATTACTTAATAGCTTTATAACATTCCAAAGTATAAAAAATTAACATAAAGAAGCCAGATAGTTAAAATCTGACGAACGACTATGGCCGAGTGGCTGGAGTGCTGGCCTTTGCACACGAGGTCCTCGGATCAAGTTTCGCTTGGGGACTCTCCGATTGATCCAGTAGAGTGGAATTGTCCAGCGCTCGAATTCATAGGGATTCATAGTCGAACGGGAGTTTCGTTGAAGAGACGGCTGTACAAATTGAGGTTTTCCGTGGTTTTCCTTCAATTGTACATTGACCCAAACAATGTAAAGTCTGGTAGGCGTTGCATTGGTTGGGTCAAATTTGTCGACATACAAAATCGATGGGATTATAATAGAATACCATATCATTGAATTCGTCTTGAAGAGAAGTACAACTTGGCTGAGATCAAAAGGAGTGTCGTCATTTTAAAAAATTGAACCCATGCTGGCAGCATAAAAACATAATACGTGAGAGCATAGATTTCATCAGAATCATGTTTGCCCCCGCAAACCATATAACTTCCCTCGACCCATTTATTGTCTGACCCTTCCATTAAGACTTATTCATCTATCGCGTTTCAGATGGGACACCCTGTATATAAAATAAGCTGATGATGAATCTCCCCATGACATCCTTTGGGTTTCTCAGGTTTAGCCCTGAACGGTTTGACGTACAATCTTGAACTCTCTCGTCAAAGTTTTTTTCAACTTTCCCTCGCCGCACTTGTTCGGTATCGGTCTCGTCGTCATATTTAAGCTTAGATGGAGTTTACCACCCACTTAGACCTGCACTCTCAAGCAACCCGACTCTAAGGAGAAATCCTCCCGAAATGTATGTCGGTCACTACGGACCTAGTACCCTCTATGGGTACCATAGTGGCTTTTACCTTTCCAAGTTCGGAACAGGACAAATACCATGTATATGCCATGGAGTATAGAGGATATCCTCTAAGAGCAAGAGTACAAGGCAATACGGAAAAATGATTTTGAATACAACTTGACTCAAACACGAATAAGGGTCAAGGAATGAATGAACGAGTGACTTCACAAAACACGACAAGTACAGATTTCGAAATATTGAGAAGCGCGGGCTGAAGGGGGTCGAGTTAGGACTATAAATCTCAGTTTTACTTTTCTCTTTTTTCAACCATAAATGCACTTCGTTGGGTTTTTTTTTCTCAAAATTGATGGGGGAATAACTTAATCAAGCATATATCCATTAATGAAATTTATTTACGAAACCTTTTTCCTCACACAATGAATTACGAAATAATATTGAAGTAGTCTAGATGATTTACCTAAAATGAACGCCAGTAGCGTAAAATCCCGAATATTTGATTTAGTTGTACGAACAGCTATAGAAAGTCCTTATCTCCTAGGGCCAATTGCTAGATTCGTGTGTTCATTTGACGCTATTATGGTGATATTAATGACAGCAAACAGTTATATATTCATCATTGATACACAAAGGACGAAAAAGTAGAAAAAAAAAAGAAAAAGTCAGCGCAGCTACCTATTGTGTGAAAATTGCAAGTGAAAGGGGGAAATGTGGGTCCTAACGACATGAATTTGTGTTTTCGGATTTGTGAGAAGTCTAAATTGAGATTGGAATGGGACAGAATACGTTAAAAATAGGGTGAGTCTATGGATCATGATGAATAGTTCATTATCCTTAAGGTAAGAATAAATGTTATGTGTTATGAGACGTAATGTTATTTAAGCACGCTCTCCGCGAATTCGTCGGGCCAACTGGATGTCCTTGGGCATAATTGTGACGCGCTTGGCGTGGATAGCGCACAAATTGGTGTCCTCGAAGAGACCCACGAGGTAGGCCTCAGAGGCTTCCTGGAGGGCACCGATGGCTGCACTCTGGAAACGCAAATCGGTCTTGAAATCCTGGGCAATCTCACGAACCAAACGCTGGAAGGGCAACTTCCTGATGAGCAACTCCGTTGACTTCTGGTATCTTCTGATCTCACGAAGAGCTACAGTACCAGGCCTAGAAAATTAAACATCGAAGAAATATTAGTTACGATGATTGCCCACATGCTTCCGTCTAAAATCATCCATGAACAATTTCATAGAAATATCAATGATTAATACTTGCAACATTTTTTTTAATGCGATTTTTCGAAAGAAAGTTTCTTCGGTGGAAACTGTAAATTACAAAATTCTTCCAAAAATTTATATGATTTAGAATGTGTCAATAACATCTCCAGAAGTTTTATGTTCACAAATTTTAAAAGAAGTAAAAAAAACAAAATTGTTTTGAGAATTGAAAGAAACAGGAGTGATTTTCATTTATTGAATCGAATTTTCCAAACGTTTTTATGGCCCGTTAGTACAAAGTTAAGACTACCTATTCCAATCTTCTCACTCATTTGTCCATAATAGCTGAATTAATAATGTTTTTCTATGAGTCACAAGAACAGACACAGTTAAGAGGAGACCACTGTAAATTGTCAAACGTCATACGTTCGAGATCGTTAAAACATACAAAAAATAAAAAGTATAAAAAGGAAATTTAGTGCAAAAAAAATCGTTTATCGTTCAACACTTGCAGTCTCGAAACTGAGACACTCCTGTTTACCCAATTTTTGAACTATGAAAACAACAATTTTCCAAAATTGTCTAACACATGCGTAGAATAATCATTACAACATTGTTGCTTTAAATTCTCAATTGGCTAATACCAAACTTTGCCATTTCTTTATAACCGAACGAATCGAAAAAAATTTGATAAAATACAAAAAAAGACAATCTGTAGATCAGACAAACGAAAGTTTTTTATGCAACTTTGGGCTACTTTAATCATGCAACGTATACCACACTAATATTTGGCAACTTTGAAAATTCACGGTAATCTCGTCTTAGACGACGTGTCCAAAAATCACGTGATTGATGTAGGGCTGAAGATTCATCACCTGTAACGATGGGGTTTTTTGACACCACCAGTAGAAGGTGCACTTTTACGTGCAGCTTTAGTGGCCAGTTGCTTCCTGGGTGCTTTTCCTCCCGTCGACTTACGAGCTGTTTGCTTAGTACGTGCCATCTCTTATTACCTGAAAGCAACGTAACACGTGACCATCATCGAATAGAAAAAAAACAAACAATAATCGTGATTCGATTATTACGGATTCATCAAGATTCCAATTGATACTAAGCTGAGTCCTTAGAAATTTCGTCGTCCTTGTTTCTCCACTTCCAATTTCTTAATTTTGATAAACTAATAATTTACCCTCCATGTATGCTGCAGCCTCCAAACTACATATTTCATCTCATACTCATTCCTTCTTTGTAAAATCTAGAAATTTCGAAATTATTCATCACTAAAAAATTTCCATAAACGTTCAAATGTTCTCTTCAATTTCTCTAATCGTCTGATACAATCACGGAAAATAAGGTAACCCATACATAGACGATTTTACCTCCCATTTCATTCATTCATTTGAACTGAAGTGTCTAATCAGAGAAATGTCAATGACGTCATCACGAAATTTATAGTGTTTATCACAATGATTAGATATGACCTTCAGAATAATTATCTCATAGCTTTTTGCCAAGTAATTAATGATGGAAGTTGTATCTTACACTATTTACCATGAGTTTTCAGAGGGGACACAAAGCTACATTACCATCTATGTCGATAAGAACATTTTATGTTAACTGAAAAAAAAAATCACAGAACACCGAAGAGCTTTTTTGATTTTCATTTTTCTGATTAAACCCCGCAATTCAGTTCTAAAAAAATTCTATCAAATTTTGGGAAAATTTAAAATTAAAGGATGACAGTTCGTTTTGGATTCATTGAAGTTTTGAGAGTGTAGACGCGCGTGGTATTGAGTCACTTCTATAGTGTTGCCTTCATGAAGAAATATTCACAAAATTTCACAAATATAGATATCTCAATCAAAATATATAGAAAAAAAATTCTCCATGTCAAATATCTCCATTTTTGGCATTTGCCATTTTAGCAAAGAATAGAAAAAATAAAATACCAATGTTGGTAACGGAATAATTATCAACTTTTCCAAATCTTCTTCATGTACCAATGCTGCGACAGTTTCAATACCACCGATATAGATCTACCTCCCCTACCTGTCTTACGCGGCCGCTCTAAAAAAAAAAACATAAATTACAACTCCGATTACAAGTACCCAGCCATAACAAATTAGCCACCCGCAGCGCTGACTGAGTTTCCCTCAAAATCCCAAGGTGGGACTGAGTTGCGCAATGCACACTCCTACGAACAATGGAAAATCCAGGACCCACCCCCTAACCCCCAAAAACCACCCTTTCCCAATAATCAACCACCCTTAATCAACTCCCTGCAACACATAAAAATTCAGCCGAAAACCGCACGTCACACCCACTCCGCCAAGCCGGAAAAACAATATTTTTGTTTAGTGGGTCGCGCCGTCTTCGAGTTCCCTCCAAACGTCAATAACAAAATGGTGGCAACCTCAACAGAAAACACATCCGTGGCACAATCTATGGTAGAATTTTATGTCTGGAAATTTTTCCGGATTTTCCGGTGTAAAATTTCACAAATATCACTCAAAATATATCCACTTTGTTTAAAAACTGATCCTTAAGAAATTGATGCTTATTTGACAACTAAAAACTCACCTGTTCCGCGCAAAATTCGGGACTAAATGTCAGATGTGAGAATTGCAGTTTTCCTGTAAGTTGAATGTGCTTCAATGGCAGTAGACGCTGTTCGGAAGGGGGACAGGTCTGCTCGGCAACGATTCTCTCCCTTGCCCCCCACTCCGTAATTTAACCGTGGAAGTAAGGTAAGCCCGCGGGAGAAATTTCCACCAATGGGAGGGCTTGTCTTGCACGAATACCCGTGATACGGAGTTTGGGATTGGATGCGCAAGACTCACTTCCTGTGTTTGGCAGGAGATTGTGGGTGAAGGGAATGGAATACAATAGATAATGCATTGTTATGGGAGATTTTAGGAATTTCCATGGGGCCTGTCAAGTACGGCTTCATAAGGGATTAACTGGCGCGAATGGTTGATTATCACAATTTTGCATTGTGTTGATGGAATTTGAAAAAAAACGCGGGTGATAGTGGCCGCAGAATTTTTGCGAGCAATCGATTTTTCCAGACGATTCGAAAACTGTCATGAGTAGTCTAGACTCTAGAACTATGCGTGGATAGCATCCATGTTGAAACGGAAAATGTGGGAAATTGGGTCCATAGGTTGGGATCATCTTTTGGGAGTCCAGGGTTCTAGGGAAAATTTCGAGAAGTTTATCAAGTTCAACAAGAGTTTTTTTAAGCGAAACAAAGTTAATGCATCAATATTTCGTCTTATCTACACATGGAAATTTCGACAAATATGAAATACAACTGAAACAATACATACTCATTGCTAGCAAATGAAACTGCCAAAAGGGATTTCATAAGAACACTTGGACAGAATAATATTGAAGGACACGTGGAAATAAAGTGATATTTAATTTGCATTCCTTGGAATTGATCTTTGTCCTGTTTCATGAACCAAGTTGACAGCTGAATGATGCACGTGATGATACAACGCGTTCCAGGCTTCTAATTTGATTGGTAGAAATACAATAATGGAGAACATCTATGTTGCAACCAGTTTTGGCGAGTTGACCTATTAATACATTCAGTGTCTATTCACGCGCGCCACGGTAATTCTGACCGTGCATATAAGGTCATTTTGACCGTGTATGTAAGGTGAAAAGAGTTCACACCGTCCACAGTACCAGTCAGGGTTGGGCGAATCGTCGAATTTAGAGTTTTTTACGTTGTAATGTATCAATGTAATAAATTGATAATTTACCTCCGGTCGGTATAGATGTAAAGAATGTAAATAATTCCCATAACCTCTTAGTTTCACCGAAATTTGAAGTCATTGTCATTAGGCCCTATTTTTAAAAAATTAATGAACCATCAATAATAAAATATAACAATATAATTAATAATTTGGATCAAAGTGATCTATAAGTCCCCAACATTGAGGTCTTATGGGGAGGCAAACTTAAATTTTTTAAATTTGAATTTTTGGCCCCGTGTGAGTGTTTACTATCTAATGGGAACCCCCAGAAGACATTCCCGTCGAATTTGGGTCGAAAAAGTCAAATTAATTTTTTTCGATTTTGGCCAAATTTAACATTGGGACTGATTGGGACCTTATGGGAAGGCAATTAATTTTTTTACATTTGAATTTTTGGCCCCATGTGAGTGTTTACCATCTAATGGGAACCCCCATTATCGATTTGTATGATACTCTTGTTTATGAAATTATTAATAAAAAATAATAATTTTTCCAAGTTCGCTATTTAAACAGAGGTCATAGGCCATTGGAGGGTTTCTCTAAATTCCGCTAGATGGCGCCACGAGCGTGTAATAAATGTAAAGAACTCGAAAAATTCTTTACGTAAATTGCCTAGTTTATTATATGTAAAAAATTGGGTAATTTACTCGAGGTAATTTACACGCCCAACCCTGCTGCGAACCCGATGTTGTCGGATTTGCATAAAAATGCCCATATCTGTTCCTCAGCACGAAAAAAAGACACGTATTTTTTCGTTTTTTTTAATAAAAATTTTAACAACAATTATATAAGCAAATAGAGATATCTCAAATACACCATTTTTTATTTGAATGAAATTTGAAATATATATTCTGTATTGATTTACGATCATTTTGAAAAAAAAGTCGTTGTAGGATCTCGTCAGGGGAATTTGTTATGAGTTTTTGAAGTTTAAGTCATCAGATAGTATTAGTAGTGACAACTGACCACTGGTAATTTTTTTAACTATTATGGTGGTTTTCAATAATGTGAAGAGAAAAAAGTTAAATCTGCATGCAAGGGACCCAAGGATGACAGCTTTCTGCATCTGGTCGTCTAATGTGTAGGCCTTACGCCTGCATGCTGGGATGGTTTCGAGCTCAGATACGAAAGACTGTTTCATGCCCCCAAGAGAACCGATGATGAGAACGACGATTTTGATTGTGAATCCTCGGTTCAGCTGACGTAACTCGAACAGGAGTGATTGGTACTTGAGCCGTTTTTCCTCCTCTTTCGTGGCGATTTTCGTCTCAGCCGGGGCTGAGAACCCGATGACGTAGATAATTTTATCGTCGAAGTCGAAGCAAACGAGGTCAGGCTTCGTTGCTTGAAGAAGCCGGTTTGTCGCAAACGAGAAGTTCCAGTAAATCTTGCCCCCCTCATTCACGTCGACGGTCTCAATATCTCCTGGAATATAAGGCAGCACCGGCGTCCTATCTATCCCGTAAGAATGCCGCAGATGGTAATATAGCACTCTCAGAGCCGCGTTATGACGATGGATGCCGTCGAGACTTTGGGTTAAAAGCTAATGAATCATCCGCCAAAATGCCATCTCGAACAGAAACTCCAAACCGAGGTCCCCAGCTGCCGTGTCCGCTACCTTATATAGAAAGGCCTGGAGCCCATGGAGTTCGTGATCATGAACAAACTCCATGAGGGGATCCGTGCCGTTCAATACGTCACGAGCCAATCCAAGGCCAAGACGTTCGTGGAGGCATTCCAAGCTAAGAACGCGCAATATACAGACGGGGGGATGACGATCTTGGGTGAAGACTCCTATGGATGTTGATGATTTTCCGAGTATCTCTATCCAGCTGCCTCAATTCATCTCTGTTCCATTTGAGCACGCCAAACGAATAGAGAAGAACAAGCACAGCAAACATGTTGGTTGCCGCAACTTTATTCTTGCCGGAAAGTTCGGATTTCCAGACCCTCCGAAGTCGCTGACGATACTCCTCCCGAAGTGTCCCTTTGACTCTACTACTATCCGTAACGGATCGCTGATGGAAGCCAAGATATTTATAGGATTCTTCGGCGCCAAGGTGCCTGATGACGCTTCCATCCATTAACTGCACGTCGTCCATCCCATCGCCAATCTTACCCCGGTTCATATGGAGAACTGCACATTCGTCCAAACCAAAACTCATGCCAACCGCTCGCGAATATACAGCAACAACATCTAGCATAAGCTTGAGTTGTCGCCGATCTGAAGCAAAGAGTTGAAGATCATCCATATAAAATATATGGCTAATCTTATGCTTCCGATGATCTATATCACCCGGCATAGGTTTTCCAGCCTTGGATCCACCAACATGATTCAACGCAACAGAGATGGGCAAAACCGAGGTCAGAATAGCCGAGTGGACTAAGCGCGCAGTCTTAGCGCTGCCGCTTCGGTTCCTGGTTCAAATCCCCCATATAGGGCGAGAATTTTTTTCGGAATGTCTGATGAGCGGGAGGTTACTCATAGAGTAGCCGCCTGTACCGACACAGGTTTTCTGTGGTTTCCTGTGTCTTATCATGCAAATGCGGTGCAGCGTATGGACCACACGCCCATATATTCATAAGGGATCGAAGGCGTTAAAGATAAAAAAAAAAAGAGATGGGCATTAGCGAAATGCAAAACAAGAGAGGATTGAAGGTATCACCTTGAAAAACTCCTCTCTTATATTGCACCAACTCTGAAGCCAGCTGTCCCTCACCCGATTTTATGGTGAAGCGCGTTCTTCAGAGTGGCGCGAGATCTTTAAGGCACCTCACTACAGTTTCTTCTACCTCAAGACACTGCAATAGCAGAAATATGAGGCCATGGCTCGTGCTATCAAATGCCTTTCAATAGTCAACCCAGGCTACTGATAGGTTACGATGATACTGTATCGAATCGCGTAAGACGCAGCGATCGACCAGTAAACTTTCCTTGCAACCTGACAATGCGCTCGCTGTGCATAATTGCTATTCCACATTGGCTGTATATTGAGCAAAATGCGCTCATTCAAGACTCCGGTGAAGAGCTTGTAGAGCGTATTTAGGCACATAATTGGGCGGTAATTCGCTGGATTGGACAAATCCTTTGGGATCAGCAGAGTTCTTCCCACCACTAGCCACTCAGGAATCAGAGTGCTACCATCGATGTACGATGTAAATATTCGAGTCAGATGTCCATAAACAGAGGAAAACCTCTTCCACCAGAAGGCGCTGATACAATCTGGACCCGGAGCGGCATGGTGCTTCATACCTCGTAGCACATTCTTAATTTCTTCCTGAGTGACCGGGGCAAATTCTGCATGTTGTCTATGATGTTCTTGACAGGCTTCGCGGACCTTCCTGAGGGCTGAAGTGTCTCTCACGAGGTCAGGGACACGACCATACAATTGCCCCCAAAACTCTTCAACTTGCTCAACCGAAGGCATCTTGTCGGGCATTGGCGTTGGCGGTTCAAACCAACGATTAGGACCAGAGTGGAAAAGAGTGTTCTCAACCGCTCGCCTCAATCGTTTTTCCAAAGACCGCTTCGTGGTCCCCACAACTCGCGCTTTTTCGACAAATCTGTCCTTAATGAGAAGAAGAGTTGTCTTATTCAATGTGTTATGATGGTAGCGCAATTTGGCACATATTTTGCGAATTCGAGCTGTGAAGCTCTTACCACTGGTGATGAAATCAATCACACATTGAATTTGTGACGCATGTTTCCGAGCCTCTTCGATCTTTCCTTGGAGCTGTGCGATACGTCTCCTTATTTTCACCTCATATGAGCCCATTCTGGGACCCTGAGGTTTCAAGTGGATGACCGTTTGGTATACAGCCCAGTTCAGGTTGAGCAAATCAACGTTTGCGGGAAGTATTGCAGCTAATTCCTCATTCGCTAATGCCATTTGTTCAGGCCGAATTCGAAATTTGCCTGTGATTTTGCCCCTTCTTGTGTCCACATCTCTTGGAGTCCTCTCAGGCAGCTCACGATAACAGCTGAGGCTGTTCTGGCACAGAGTTGCCGCTTCTCGTAGAAATTCTCGACAAACGAGCAACTGACAGCCGCCGCGGAACCAGCAGCAAGTCGTATCCCTGCCGACGCAAGTAACTGGCTTGATCCCTCAGAGGTTGGGTTGAAAAATGAGCATATTCGGGATGCATTGCACACCACAAATCATGCATTCTTTCCATATACCCCCTTTGCGTTGGTTCACTATCCTGCCAGCACACCATGAGATCCTCCTTCAGTTCCTCCGTCCAACTAAATCTTCGAATAGCCTAGTTGTTTCCATTGGATCCGGATCTGTAGTCTCTCCCAACTGATCCATGGTCCCCATCCGAAAGGGACGGGTTGTGGGAAGCTCTGCCGCGATCCGTTCTTGGAACCGTGTATAGGATATCCCGGGTGGTTAACCCAGGATAACCATGGCTGTTGCGGCAAGGATTCTTCACCCCGAGATATGATCATCCCAAGGTGCAGCACCCTGTCGGCGATGGGACCGCCACTTTCCCTACGCCGCTCCGATTATTATTATCATTATCATTATTATTATTATTATTATCATTATCAGGGTTGGTTACCGGTTACCGTTGAGATGATTCTAATGATTATTACTCAACTTGTAGTATTTGATTTGGCTACCTCAGATTATTGTGATTATTCGTCATAAGTATCACTATTATTATACGAAATGGCTACCGACTACCGTCCTCATGATTATTATCATTCGAGCTGGTTACCTAGTATTATCATTATTATTGTGGTTAGGATCCTTACTGTTACCTTTGGTTACCTGTTATAATTATCCCTTTTATTAGTATTTCGGCCATTTTGGATGAGGCGTTCTAGTCCGAATGGGGGAGTTCTAAGGGGCTCATTTGGACGAAGTTCCAAGGTTACCTGTGGGCATCCATTTTATTGGACATACCTCACGCAACGGCCCACCAAACGCGTAAGTTCGCGGTAGAGTACGACTCCAGTACTCGCTTACGGTGGTACTTCGGACGATCTTGTGAGTTCGACCGGACTCCGAAGATCGATTCTGGCTCCCTGACTATAGAGTAGTGTATTCGACTCTCCGAATAGTCGTACGAGTGGCCACGCTCTTTACTCTGGGTTCTCTCTCGGATTGTAACTTATGTCTGTCCATGTTTGGTTACCCAGTTCGCGGTCGCGGACCTAAATTGTAATCGAACCCACGATCCGTATACTCTCTCTCTCTCATCCTCCCTCTCTCATAACTTACCGATCATGCCCCGAAGCGATCACTTCTCGACGATCAACCGTCATAAAATTATTGACCTAAGCCATATCAATTGTAGTTTTGAGATATTTGAACATTACGTAGTAAAGACTTCATACTATATTTTCCTAGCCTAATGATTTGTAGGTTAAGTTCCCGACCATTTCCGCCTAGATTATAAGATGTCGTTTGGAATTCTCGTGAGTTGGTTTTGGCGTTTGTCTCCTTTTATCGTTTTGTCACCGAATTGACGCCCCCTCTCCACAACCTGCACACTGAGCAACCGGACAGTCCCGTACCCTCTGGAGCCGAGTTCTGCGTCCGGTTATGCATTGGTAGTTCTCAGGGTGGGTAGAATTAGTCGAGGTAAGTTGCGCGGTACGTTGATACCGCAGGTTCGAAAAATCAAGTGGCGCCCGGAAAAATTAGAGATAAGGTGAGGAGCGCCTATAGGGTATACCCTCCCTTGAGAACTCAGTTAAGATACGGTTTAGTTGATTCAGTTTCAGGACTCACGGCTCCAGAGAACGAAGGTAACGAGTTTCGCCAGTTTTGTGTTTAGTTTTGAGTAGGTTAAGGGAAAATAACCCTCTGCGTTTCGTTTGGCGATAGGCGAAAATAGCTTCGTTATAGTATATATGAGAAATGTCATATATACATGGCAAATAAACAATTTTCAAGTTAAGGTCGTATGGTGAAGAAGGTAAGGTGTCAGCCTACTGATGATCCAGAAGACCTGGGTTCAAGCCCGGGTACCGGTGGATTTTGTCTGGATTACTTGATTTAGTCAAATAATGGGCACCACAAAAGTATAAACAGTTCACCCCTAAAAGTTCCAAAAATACTAAAAGTCGTGAGCGTCTAACGACTATAATAAGTCCAGAGCCGGCGCCAAGAACCGTCGTAGTTGATGCGTCGATAACAACAAACAAAGAAGAAACCAAAATTCCCGATTTGGTATTCCAGCACAGCATAAGAACGCAACCATGCGGTGAGCAAACACAACAGTGATATTAATAATCGAACTGGCAACTAATCCCTCGCGGACCCTGTCGATAGTTACTCTCGAAAATTGCCACCGGTCGAGAGAAAAATCGACAAACTCTCGACAAACTGTCGACAGGTTCCGTTAATTACTGCATGCTACCGATTCAGTTTGATTTCTAAGCCCCATGCAAATATTCAACTGGAATTCGTTCCCATAGTTACCCTTCGTACCTCTGTACTTTCCTAATTATCACTCTTTGACATCATTCCCGCAATTGTTGACATATTTAATCGCCAAGTATATTCTAGTTCAACTGGCGATATGTTCTAACCTATATTGAAAAATGTCACATTAAATGTGCATTTTTGTATAAGGAACAACCCTGGTGATATGCATTGTTCCCGTATGTTAAATTTCTCAGACGACCATACCTCCTTAATTAAGCAAATGATGGAAAAAAGTCATTATATATAAAAAGTGTATTTTCATATGAGGAATAATTCTCTCTCAAGAAGTTTCCCGATAACTTCAATATTTCACTCAGTGCAACAATCTAAACAATTACAATTGTTAATAACCCTGCATATACGGCACGAATCCCATCCAAAGTGTAATCCGCTAAATTTTGTACGGAAACGCTTCGATTGAGAGTGTCATGACATCGCTGTGTTCATTCGTTCACTCATTACAGCCATAATTGCTCAGACGGCCATACCTCCTTAATTATGCAAATTGTCGAAAAAAGTCATTCTACATAAAATACGTATTTTTATATGGGGAACAACTTTTCTCGTATAGATTTTACGCTAACTATAATAGTTTATGTAATAGAACCCTATAAACAATTGAAATTGTTAATAACAATATATATACTTCAAGAATTTTACCTAAAATCTAATCAGAGCCATAGAGCATCTTAATCGCATCATTTGTTCGTGAAAAATCGTTTTTGATCATTTTCGAGTACATACATACATAGGAACACACACACACACACACATCCAGACATTTTGCTAAAAATGGTCTCAAAATGTTAGAAGTACCTTAAAACGTGGACATTTGGTGGAAAATCGATTTTTCATTTTCGGGGTCAAAACAATAACTTCCCGTACCGGGACGTTAAAAAAAAAGTTCTTGACATGCTTTGGCAATTTTTTAAATTTCCTAAATTTTTAAAATTTTGTAAATTTTTGAAATTTCCTAAATTTTTAAAATTTTGTACATTTTTAAAATTTTGTAAATTTTTGACATTTTTGAATTTTGACAGTTCCAAAATTTTAAACATTTAGAAAAATTTCGACAATTGGAAAAATATTGCAAATTTAAAAGAATTAGAATGTTCGAAAAATTTGAATATTCAGAACATTTTGACAATTTGAAAAATTTCGAAATTGTAAAGAATTTCAAAAGAAAAAAAAATGGAATCTTGAAACGTGTCGCGCAAAAATTTTGTAAAAATATCTCAATTGAAGAAAAAATGAAAACTTGAGAAATTCAACAAAAAATCAGAAGAATTTAAAAAACTTGACAAATATTAAACATTTTCGATTTATTGTTGCAAGGGAAATTCTGGCACCCTACCAATTTCCAATTCCGTCATGGTACTATATGTGCACTCCACGAGTTCCTCTTCTGCTTCAATCCAGCGGAATACCGGTCGGACTCTTTGAAACTCGTCTGTACGCAGGCGAGGCAGGAAAATCAGCCGCTCGTGTCTCTCCAACTCCTCAACCTTATTGTTCTCCATTATTTTTTAACAGCACAGTCCTACCGTAATAGGCCGACTACCGAACGAGCTCTTCAGCTTAAGACCATCTGGCGGACGGGGTCAGAAGAGCATGTGTCACAGGATTTTGCGGTCTGCGAAAAATGTCGGCAGTTGAGGCCACTCCCTTGGTCCGAGTTCACCTTCGGAAGGTACCTCCCGTCAGATACCAGAACCCAATATCTCAATGCTGTTACCCATTATGTCAGGAATGCAAATAAAAGTCTCTCACTGGCGTTCGTGAACGCCACCGACACGAGCCGGTTGTGTTTCAGCAGCCCGACTAGAAAATTCTTCCGGCAGGGTTGATGTCACATCCATGTTACTCAGGGGTCCGGGAGTCCGGAGACAGGTATGCCGGATCAGGACCGGGCTTGAACTGTATCGACCGTGCCGGGCCACGGCATGCCGGTTTTGGTGTTGGTGTTGGACCCGGTGTTGGTCCGGCAGAAATACGGTATGCCGGAGCACGGCAGAGCTCAGACGTGCCTCATACGGTCCTGTTTAGGAGACAATAAGGCATACTGGGTAAGGTTTTTATCCGTTAAACATGATCAGGTCTTGACAAGAGAGAAGTAAGGCATGCCAAGTGCGGTTTTCGTCAGTAATCCTGCTTGATGCCATATGTGGCCGAGATAGCCTACATTTTAAATTGAACGAAATTGATTTTCGAATTTTTTTTAAAAGTTATAGCAATAAACTAAAAGTGAGATGAACAAACTGAAAAATTCATTATTCGTATGGCAGTGTCGGGGCTTTGGCGTCATGGTAGAGTATCTGCCTACTACTCCAAAGGTCCTATAGGTTCGCGCCCGGCCGCCGGAGAATATTTTTCAAAAATATTTTCTCATGGATTCCGACCGATGCAGGAAGGACGGAGACAAAAAAAAGCAAAAAAGAAAGTCATTACTTCCAATGTTTAGGACTAAATGTTTGCCTATTATATATACTGTAAGGTAATAGTACTAAGAGAAATTTATTTTAATACTTGTTCTAAAATTGGAATTATGAAAGTTATGTTCACTAACAGCATCCAATCAATAAACTGGACTAAATGATGATTTTTTTCTATTTCTTATTGAAGGGGATATTCTCTGCCGGCCCTAGCCTCGCTATCCTCTCCCAGCCCTGGAGTTCTTAGCCTCACCCGGCCCTGAAAAAGTTGTTGTCATCCGGACCTGAACTTGTGATACTCATCCGGCCCTTCTTTAGTCAAACATGACCAGGCCCGAGCGTGGCACAGCGTTTCACCCCGTATCCGGCCTACGTAAGTCATGGTCTTTTTTGCCGGATGAGGACCGTATGTGCAGCATACGGCACCCTGGTCAGGGTCTTACTTGACCATTATCTGAATTTCTAGTCGGGAGGATGTGGTGCAAGGTGGCCCCGAACGAAGTCGCCAACGACAGCCACGCCTTCCCGCCTCCCAATTACGTCAAAAGGTCTGCCAAGCGACCGGCCACTACGAGGTTTATCCCAGAGCCGTCCTGGGGGCATAAAATCTGCAAGAGATCTCTTAACCGCGTTGTGTGGTGCGAAGTTGGTGTGCGGATGAGCTCCCTGGTGCTTCAAGGAGATCATCCGGGTTTTATCCCGTACCGCGTCTTCCTGAATGGCCAGGTCAGGATCATCAGTACTCGCGCCGATGAGAGAGTCTATGAACAAGACCAAAGAGATGAATGGGATTCGGAGGATCTGGAAGACGAGGAGAGTGAGGAAAAAGAGGCTGGGATAGTGGATGACGAGGAGAGTGAGGAACACGAGGCTGGAATAGTGGATGACCAGGAGACAGGAGCGTCTTCTATAGAGGGAGACAGCGAGCAAGACAAGACCAGCCCAGAGGAAGAGGAGAAGGAAGATCCTTTCTCTCACCGCCTCCACACCAGAGAAAAACGGACGCCATTGCCATCACGTCGACTCTCCATCCGCAGGAGGCCATCACCGAATTCTCATTCGGTGATGACCCAACTCCAGAAACGGATGGGGAGCCGAATGTCAAGGAGTGGCTGCCATCCAGACGACCCGACCCCCTCTTCTTCAGTGGACAACCCGCGACCTCAACAGGTGCATGCTGATGGCAAGGGAACAGCTGATCCGCATGACGCTGCAACCGCTCTTTCACGTGGATCCCAATCACAGGTATTATCTTCAAATCCAACCATATTCGTTTGACGCGTTGAAATTACGCAATTTTGAAATTTTGAATTTCAAAGTTTTGAAATTTGGAAATTTCCAAATTTCTAAATCTCCAAATTTTCAAATAAGCAAATTTCTGAATTTTCAAAGACCGACGTCAGAATAGCCGAGTGAAAAAAAAATGAATTTCCAAATTTGGAAAATTCCAAATTTCCAGATTTCTAAATGTCCAATTTTCTAAATTTCCACCTTTTTAATTTTTTAGATTAAAAAAATCCATAATATTGTAGATTCTAGGTTTCCGAATTTTTAAATTTCCGAATTTGCAAATTTCCAAATTTCAAAATGTAAAAATTCAAACATTTTAAAATTGATAAAATTCTAAAATTGCAATGTTTAAAAACTAAAAATTTCCAAATTTCAAAATTTTTGAATGTGGACTTTTGAAATTCCAGCCCAGTGCCGAAACTCCACAGATGAGCCAGACTGAATCCCGACGATTCAAATCAGCTTCTCCAACAGCCGAGATCTACTCGTCGCCTGAAATCCCGGATGATAGTGGCGCGGACGATCAGGTCGAAGGAACGGAGGTGCCGTCGGACGCTCAGTCCGGTTCCAAAGAAGAGGTAAAATTTTCAAATCTGAGAAAATGAGTTCCCTGCTTTGGAATTTTGAAATTTTGAAATTTTGAAATTTTGAAATTTTGAAATTTTGAAATTTTGAAGTTTTGAAATTTTGCAATTTCCAAATTTCTACATCTGAAGAAGAAGAGGAACTCGTGGAGCGCACATATAGTACCATGTCGGCATTGAAAATTGGTAGGGTGCCAGAATTTCCCCTGCGACAATAAATCGAGAATGTTTCATATTTGTCAAGTTTTTAATATTCTTTTGATTTTTTGTTGAATTTCTCAAGTTTTTATTTTTTCTTCAACTAGCGCTGCCGGACCGTTGATCACCGTTGCATGTCAATTACCGTTGATTTGCATTACAGTCCAACTGAAGAAACAGTGCTTTCTGAGTTTTTCCCCGTACGCCCGAAAAAATATAAAATAAACATTTAAAAATTATGAGTTGAGATTGAAAATTGGAATCGATATTGACAGTGAAAGTGAAAACAGCTAAAGTTACAAATTGAAATTCATAATTGGAAATGGAAACCGGGATTGGACTGATTTTTATTTTATTTTTATTTTTACACCATGAACAATTTCGATTTTTTTATTTTTTTAATGGAAAATTTGATAGAAAGTTGAAAATTAAAAAAAAAACACAATTTCATTTAATCATTTGCTTTCGTAAAATAATCTGTATTTTATAAGTCATTTAACCGTGATGGACCCATTGACTGCAATTTGATTGGGGGATCAACTTGAGCGCGCACTTGATCACTGAGAAAATATATGGGTGGGTCACAAAGTCATTTATTTCAGGATTCTCAATATATATGACTTCTTATTATTTTTTGTTTCTTCTTTGTTCCTCTCATATTCGCAATCAAGGAGTAATCGATAGATCCGTCAGGGAATTGATGTTTCCAACTATAAACTTTCATTCATTCTATTGAAACAATAGTCAAAATTAAAAAATGTTATGCTTGTTTGTTTTCATTCTTTTCACTAAAAAAGAAAGTTTCAAATTTGGGTGCTTTTTTTCAAAATGAAGACAAAAAAATTGAAAATCCTCATTTTATCGTTTTTGTTTTTTGACTGCCTTTTTTTAATAAAATTTTTAACCTTACGATGTAGGGAAGTTATTGTAATGACTCTGATAATGGAGGTTCTCAGAAATCGAAATGTGTCACTTTTCTCGACCTTTCACATCATTCTGACAAATTTTAAATGAGGATTCGGTGTGTGTACGTGCGAATGTGTGTGTGTTCGTATGTGATTCTTTAATCACCGGCTCCCGGCAAACGGCTCGATCGAATTGTTTCTCCTTTCACATAAAATTACCTCTGACAGAGCAGAAAGGAGTGTCAATGTTAAAAAACAATTCATTAACACTCTTAATTAGTTAACACGCTCTATCGCGAGAACGGTTAGAGATAGAAAAAAAAGTGTATCATGACTGTCACTCCTTATACAAAAATACAGACGTAATCTGTTATAACTGTTTTCATAACTTTCATAGCTCAGGAAATATCACTGGCTAACAATTTTAATTGTTTATATCGTTTTATTACAAGAACAGTAAGAGTTAGATGGAAAAGTTTCGGATAAAAGTTGTTCCCCATGTAGAAAGAAACATTTTTTGTTGTATGAATTTTTTTCGTCAGACTCATAATTAAGGCGATAGCGTTCAAATTATTCCAAATTTTCAATATACGCACACACGCATCGGGAAGTTCATGATGCGACCCGCTGAGGGTCACACGTACATCTCGTTTATTTATTGTGTAATTAGAAAAAATATTCAATGTGATTGAAAAACTATGTATATTTATTTTTCTTTAAATTCGAATGATTTTTACATGAAACAATAACTTCCCCTATCGGGAAGTTAAAAAAAAAAACAAAAATTTTCTAACATTAATGTAAAATGAGCAATGGCGGCGCTCCAAAACCAATCAAAATGTAAGATGAATGGAAAAATGAATATGGAGGCGCCCTGAGCATCACGCAGTCACGATTGCCGTGGACGGTGGAAAATTATTTAAATGCGCGGCCATGATTACCGTGGACGGTGGAAAACTCTTTTCACCTTATATACACGGTCAGAATTACCGTGGCGCGTGTGAATAAACACTGCGCCTAATACATTCTGTAGGCATTTAACAGAGCTTCAAAAAAAGAAATGAGTTGAACTGCACTCAGAATAATTGCTAATGATTAAATGTAAATCAATTGACTTTGAACTATATTTTCCGGCTGTGACGTAATCGAGACGATGTTCTCTGTTATTCATAATAGCGCTCAGGGCAGCCGGTATCCTTCTTACAGTTAAACGCACTAAATATGAAATTTATTTATTTAATTTTCCCGCGAAAAGTTGTCATTAAATTTCCCCCAATAGGTCGCTCTGGGGATCTCAATCTGAAATAATCTGTATATATGGATGAAACTTAAAACAAGAAATAATTTTTAAAAACCACAGGAATTTATAGATTAGAAATTTTCATTGGGCACGTCTTCCAATCTGCAATAGTTTTCATACCAGAACCTTATAAACAATCGCAAAGTTTAATAACTTAAAAACCACCAGACCAAAGTTATGTGAAGATGATTTGATTGCGCCATACGCAACTACGTTTGCGTAATTAGTTCACACAAAATGCCACGAAAAAAAGGATTGTTTAAATGAAGAAACGCCTAAAATAGATCTATTGATTTTTATTGCGATTATAGTTGAATCGTGATATAATATACATTCTTCATAGATCTTCTTGACACATAATAAGTGTTTAGACTCTAGCTTGTAATGTTGATGTAATCTATTGAAAAAAAAACTACAAATATTCGTCGACTTGACCGTACTTTTCATATAAAATCCCAACTAAACTGTCACCGTGAACATTTTCATTTTCGTTTGTTGTTAGACAAAATAAAAAGGCTCAATCTACAAAAAACCTCCCTCGAATTATCAAACTCTGAACATAAAGTTTACACTTAACTATCGTAACGCTAGTTCTCTTTGTCTACTAAAATTACGCATAATATTAATATTAATCTACTTGTACATGAGAACGGATGAATGAACATTTTGACTTCATTCGGAAATGATTCTGTGTTGGAAAAGTGTCGCAACGCAAGGGACACGTATGAATCTAAAAAATGGAAAGAATTCAAATTTTAACAATTTTGAAAACTAAACTTGCATTGCGATGAGACGGAGGCACATCACAATAATTTGTCACAACACCAATGTCAATTATTTACGATTCCACACTCAATGGTGAATTAATTAACCTTTAATTAATTATATATTTTCACCGGTGGAATACATAAATGAGTTTACAACAAATCATCGTGAAATTTCTTACAATTGTAATCGTCGTAATTATAATTACAATTGGACAGTGGCAATTAAGACTACATACCAGCGTAAACTTTCACAGTAAAAAACGTTATGCACTCTTAATTGTGTTTTGCAATTAGCAAACGTTGATTATAATTGTAATTAGAATAGTCAGATTAAGTCCGTTTTTTAGTCATCTGCAATTTTGTTTGTAGGTTTTGTAAGATGCCGATCTCAAGTGCGGCAGTGATACTTCCAATAGTTCATAAATTTTATATTTTACTTTTACGATAAACGATATAAGACATGAATTTGAATAAGCACATGAGTGCAAAAATAAATGAGGAATGTGTGATGGGAGTTGAACGAAGTGAAGGTCAGATATGGGTGAGGGTGTTTAAGCGCGCTCTCCGCGGATTCGACGGGCCAGCTGGATGTCCTTGGGCATAATTGTAACGCGCTTGGCGTGGATAGCGCACAAGTTGGTGTCCTCGAAGAGACCCACCAGGTAGGCCTCAGAGGCTTCCTGGAGGGCACCGATGGCTGCACTCTGGAAACGCAAATCGGTCTTGAAATCCTGAGCAATCTCACGAACCAAACGCTGGAAGGGCAACTTCCTGATGAGCAACTCCGTTGACTTCTGGTATCTTCTGATCTCACGAAGAGCTACAGTACCAGGCCTAGATAATTAAACATAAAAGGAATATTAGTTACGATGATTGATCACATCCTTCAGTCTAAAAATATCCATGATTAATACTTGCAACATTTTTTTTAATGCAATTTTTCGAAAGAAAGTTTCTTTGGTGGGAACTGTGAGTTGAAATTTGAAAGTTTCTTGGTAATTTATAAAAACTTTCGAAGATTTTTGAGGATTTGGAAAAGTCCAGGAAGTTCCAAGCGAAAGACGTCACTAAGCTTAATAACTAGTAGTCAATAGGAAAGTTGACTCGCGTGGTCAATGCTCTTAAATACATAATCGGAAATTTGTCTAAACTAGAATTGTCAAACTGCTAATGTGTTGTTCGTGGGGTCCCAGGTGTTTTCAGATAGTTTGAAAAATAGTCGTCTTGGACATTCGATAATTGAAGGAAAAACAACAAACAATTTTTTTATTTATTTCTATATACACTTTGAAAGAATATTTTTTCTGAACTTTTTCTATAAAAACTTTCTTTTTAATTCCTAAAAAGAAATAACTGCCATTTTTCGATTGTCGGTATTGCATGATAAACAAGGAAGTTATCCTGATTTTCCTACGGTCCTTGAAGATGTTTTCTTTTTTACAAGAAAAATCTAAACACAATTGAAAAGGAAAAAATGAAAAAAGATCAAACGCTGAAATTTAGAAATCGAAAAATTTCATAAAATTTGAAACTTGTGGGCTGAAATTTCACTATTATCCCTAATTCCCTTTTCGGATCCCTGGGTGCTTCCCCCACTTTGGTCACGGATCGCATTCTATTGTTCGTCAAGCGTAAACGCAGAGGCCAAAGTAATTTTCTTCGGAAATTGCCTGTCAGTTTGCTGAGAAATTGGGTGAGTTGGAACTGGCGAAAGCTGCGATAATGGTACAATTATATGTTCAACAATCCTTCATTGACTACTCAGTGTTTTCCAAATATTGAAAACAAATCCACATCTTCAAAATAAAATCGACCGAGTCCAATCACTTTACTCGCTCCACAACAGTTGTGGTCTATGATTTTAGTTCTCTTCAATTTATTTCTCATTTCGAATTGCCTCAACTTTCACATGTTAGATTTCTGCAAGTTCCAATTTTTCCAAATCTTTACAAATTAGTGACTTTCTAAAAAATCAGCATTCAAAATAAAAAAAAAACTCTGAAATTTGAGGAAACAATTACAAGAACCGAAAACTTCAAAATTGTCAAATTCCAAAATTCGTAATTTCTTCAAGTTGAAAAAAATGAAGAGACACTTGAAACTACAAAAAACTTGAAAATTGCTTTTTTTTCTTCAAATTTTGTCAATGGTCAAGTCATTCGCTATTGTTATTATGCAAAGATATTTGTGATTATCGTATGGCAAAATTACCTGTAACGATGAGGTTTCTTGACGCCTCCAGTTGAGGGGGCACTCTTACGAGCTGCCTTAGTAGCCAATTGTTTTCTGGGAGCCTTTCCTCCCGTCGATTTACGAGCTGTTTGCTTGGTACGGGCCATTTCTGCTGAAATCAAATAGAACAATAAGCTTATGTTTTCGATGGTGTTTCCAATTTTCAAATTATGTCAAATCCAAGTTTAAGTTGCAGAGCTATTTGATTAATATGCGAGAAGTCGACTTGAATATTCCTAAATTGCTCATCATGGTAAACTACATGTAATAAATGAACCCGATGAGCTAAAGATCACTAAATCGTTCAATTATCTACCAACAACTCGGTGCCTGTGTGTCCGAAATTTTGCGCGCGCTTTTTTCCTCAGCAACGTAACGTACGCCTGAGACAATCAAGGTCGCAACCGAAGCGTCCTCACGAACTCTCGCGCTGATTTGATTTTCATTGAAATAGGTCCATTGTATTAATCGTTGCAAAGAATTTTTATTGCGCAATTGACAGTTTTGTGGACATATTCAAAATGCAAACTCGTTCACTATCTTATTTTTCAGGCCTGTATCTTTTGATTGTGTCTAGTAGACAAACATTTCTAAAAATTAAAAAATGGCGTGTCTAAATATATATACTCGCTAATTTTTGTACGTCGGAAAAAAAGAATCGATAATATTTTGCAAGAGAAATCTAATGGATGCAGTTCATCAGAATTAAGTAATTGGGAATTTTCAATGTTAATGAAAATTAGAAGAATGGAGGAAATAGCGCTCGTATAGTTTCCCTTGCAAAGTAATCAAGCGCGTAATCATTGTTCTGCGGCATTGAATCTTTTCATTTCAAGAACCTTGGACTAATTAAATTAGATAGTAAGAAAAAGCGCAATTAAACCTACAATAAATAGCAACCAACAATAAATACTTCTTCATTGTAGATTGTAGAATGTTCCAGGAATAATTTATGAGGCAATCAATAAAAGTCAGTAAAAAATAGAGAACTGTTATTTTTCAAATAAACATTGCCTTTGTATACAACAAGAATGAGATGTCGAAAACTTCACAAATCGTATCTATTTCAGATTTTCCATTTTCCTATATTTAATAAACGAAAAAAAAATTTAAAACTTCTCGGACAAAATGTCAAAAACTAAAGAAAAACCTTCATTATTGAATAATGTGTAATGTGATTACAAATACAAATAGTGCAATAACTGACAATACTCCGGGTTTATTCAATTCATTATTTCCCGTACTTGAAAAAGAACGAAATCGAAACTAAATTCAAATAAAATGATCAATTCCATAAAATCAACGAAACATTACTAAAAGAAACCATAACTTGTTGACTCCAAAATCAGAAGCGTGAAAAAGTCAAAAAGTGAGCGAAGTTATTGATCATTTAATTGTCAGAAATCTCCCCCTACCATCCCCTACTTAAATACGATATTAAAAAACCATGGTAATAAATTCAATAATGGGATAGACGAATAATCATCATGATAATAACACCCCATCACTAAAATTTGAATCAACAATGACCGAGCGTTTATACCATAAGAAACTGAAATGAGCGTCGAAAGTAATTAAATAAAAGCAAACTAAACGAAACTATTTTTGCTAAAAACAAATTCTATGAAACGGACAATTTTCTCACCCACAGCAATTAATTCTTTAATAGGCCCAATGAGAAGTGTGAAATCGCGTTTCCCCCATCTCCGGATTTCCCTCCAAAAAAAGAGCGCGCAACCATTTCTCAACGGTCTCAGATTTATTCACAATTTCAAAAGCTACTCCGCCGAATGAATGAGACATTGAAAAAACGTTTGAAACAAAATCAGTGATAAAATATAGTACTACCTATTGACACTGCACAGATGTCGGATTCTTAATCAACAATTAACGAGTGTCGGAGATACGTGATATTTTTTTATCATAGCCCGCGATGAAAAAAAAAGCAACAAAACTAATTTGTTCCGTATAGTGAATTCTGTGGAACGAGAATTTTTTTTTCGGCGAAATCAGGGATAATTTATCGATTTCCAATATAAAAACAGTGATAAAACGTGGAGTATGCGACTTGCGCGATATCCGGACAATTTCCCTCCAAAAGTAAGTAAACGCGCAAAATGGCGGTCATGCACAAGTCGCGCATTCCGTGTCCCTTGCGGGGGAGACGCTATCAGAAAAACCGCGAATTATCCCCCAAACTTTACACCATGACTTCAATTCATAGTGCAAAATGATCAGCTAGATTAATCGAGCAATTTTATTATAATTTTAATAATTGTCGTGAGAAATTTTACCTGATCAAGTTCTGCGAACGTAAATTTCACTGTTGGTGACACAAAAGAGAAAGAACAACTGCGGAACGACGAATTTGATAAAGAGTCTTCGATGTGAACTAAAATTCTGAAAAAGTTAGCTTTGGGGTGGGGGTAACGGCAGAATTGATTGAGTACGCATGCGCCACTGCGCACGCGTCTGCGCATGCGTATAACCGTGTTCTAACAATTTAAGTTCAGCAAGTCGTTGTATTTGTGAAAGTTTTATTTTCTTTGTGATTTGCTGGAGGCGAAAAATTAAGATGTATACGTTTAATTATTTCATTCGTTTATTTTATTCAATAATTTTTGTTTCTCAGGATGCTAGGATAATTATACGGTTAAAAGAAAGTGACACTATATTTTGGTTGAGGAATTTTTGCCTGACTTTAAATTCGTAGTAAAAGTAGTAAATCTAATTTTTATCTAATTATTAAAAGGTAATGAAATAATGCAAAACATTCTAGTTATTTGAATTTATTCATTGACAATATCTATTAATGTACATTTTCTACAATAGCATGAGAAGCAATAATGGAATAATTGAATTTGTTCTATAATTATTCCAATCGTCGAGAAAATAGTGAAATAATTTATCTTCATTGGCTATTTATTATGGTTATTTCACATAATATACAAGTCCTCAACATTATTATTCAGTTTTAATCATTTTTTTGTTTTAATAATAATTTTTTTTCTTTCATACTTTGAGTACGATTAACGATTCGCTTCATGTGGGAATCAATTTGTACTGACATTTATTAGAATTTACTACAGTCATTTGTTTTTTTTTCGTCCACTTTTATGGAGTTTTCGAGTTTCGCCAATGAGGCCTTTGAGTCAATTGTATTTGTACGTGAATTGTTGAACGAAAAAGTTGGAAAAAAAGAGAAACATAAACGTGAAAATTTATTTCGAAGTTGGGAGTTGAATGCAGTCGATTTCAATGTTGCGATGACAAAAAAAAAATTGAAAATTGTTTGAAATATTTTGTACTATTTATCGTGTTCGTACAGTCATTATAAATTCAATTCAATTACTTAAGCTCTCAACAGTATTTCAGTTTTATATCTTATATACTGCCATTACAATTTATGATAGAGAAAATATAAGCAAATGCAACTGTTTAGAAATAATACACTAACATATGACGATACCACTTCACTTCAGCCATCACTTTTAATTCACATTTTATTTTTCCGAGTAAATAAGCCGACATTCAGTAATTCACGTGAAGCCACAAAACATGGGCTTTGGAAAAAAGTTTTTCTTTCACTTGGTTAGAGAAGTTAAAAAAAAAAAGATATTGTTTCAGACGACTTTTAGAATTACTTTGAGGGATAATTTGTATTTTAAAAAATCCGCCAAGGTTATGCCTAGTTTAATAAAAATCGTCTGAAATGAGAACAAAATTTCACACTTTTTTTTTGGTCTTTTCGTTTTATGGTACATTTCGCATAGTAACTTGAAGAAAGAATTTTAGTATTAAAAATAGTTTTTTGAAAAAAGTTTGAACTACATTTTCAGCTCAGTTTGCATTTGAATTTGAAGCAAAAACCCTGGCAATTTTTTCAGTACTTCCAAATTAACCCTCACACATTTTTCAAGACTTTGGGAAAAATGTGCAAAAATTAGGAAAGAATTGACTCCAAAATAATTGAATTTTGACCCAATAGTGAAGATTCAACTTTTTTCCACTTGACCCATAATACACAATTTTTTGCATAATAAATTCCCAAAATTTCCAAACATCAAAACTACTCGATAATACCGATGATTACCCAAAATGCATCAACTGCACACGCACCACTAAAATTTTCATCTAACAAAGAAAACTGTTCCCTTCAATCAAATGACTAAAAATTGCAATACAGGAAAGTTCAATGACATATATATTTAAAGCAACTAATCAAAAAACCCAAGTTGGACATTTTGAATTTCATTTTAAATTTTCACAACATTTCAAATTGATCTTTTTCGCAAAAATTAATTTCGGTTTTGACGAAGAAGAAAAAAATGGCCAAATTTCAATTCAGAATGAGTCTAAATAAAAAAATTGAATTGAAAAAAAAAATCCACATTGTCCAACAAAAAATATCTCCTCAACCATTCACTCATTATTTTTGCATAATTATTGGCCTCTGTTCACCTCAATTGAGCCAATAAATTGCATTAACAGCGCATCAGGCTCACGTACACTTCATTATTTATTGTTCCGGAAGACGGTTTCATTATGATATTGTATAAATTCTTTGTCAGTGCGGGTCAATCGACCATTTCTCACAATTCAAGTGATCCGTATAAAACTGTTTTGCTTGTTTGTTTGTTTTTATTCCTGATTTGGGTAAAATTCAATAAATGAATAGATAAGCAATGAGTAAATCTAGTTTTCCCGTATCCCATGGCATAGTGTGCAAAAATTCGAAATAATGTTTTCGAACATAAATCTGCGAAACAATAAATATTGTTACATTATTACGTTCACGCATATCATTTTTTTTCTTTTCGCAATATTCACTCCACTTTTATCCTACTTCATTCCGAAAAAAAAAACTTACAGTAAACTTTTTCCACTGCCTATCTGCGTAGGATACAGTAATCTAGTGATTATGTGTAGACGTACATATATTTTCTCCTTTTTCATCAAGGCAGACGACTCTTCTAGTTGGGTGTTTTATGCAGATACAAAAATACAGTTTTTTTTTGTTAGAAGGCTTAGCTATGAATTTTGAAAAATGCGGGATCTCTGAATAATATTCCTCATAAGGATAATACTTTGTTAATTTCCCTTTCTTCACCATGCGTTCAAAACAATTCTGAGTATGTACAAGGTGCTTTCTATACTCGTAAAAATGTCTCATGATTTTTTCGGACTTTTGAGCGCTTCCGTAGATATATAACTTTTTTTAAAATTAAGTTACGGAATATTTATTTTATATTGATGTCTCAAAATTTGTGTTTCGTTCTCAGTCTCTCATGAACGTATTTATAAATTTTCATAATCATTTTTGGGGGGATTTTCAGCTCCAATTGCTCTCGGAATACCGATTGTCATTTTAAAAAGTTGAGAATTTAGCTGACATATATGTATGTCGTAGGAAAAAAATATGATACATCTTTCGTACTAGAAGAGAAAAAACGAAAACTGAAATGGATAAACATCAATATAAAATACATTTGTCACAGAATTTACAAACTTCAATAAAAAAAATTTATATCTATGTACAAAATTAGTCTGGAAATCTGAAAAAAAATCATTGGACAGTTTTGAAAACGACCTAGGATTTCGTTAGGATTTTTCAAAAGCGTAATGGAAATTGGTAGCTTAATTAACAGAAATTCCCCGAAAAGCTGAAACTTAATCAAGTATAATCAGTACCAAAAAATGTTGATTATACTGTGATCTTCGAATTGCAATACTACAAACCAATTGGATATTGAAAAATAGTTTAAAACCGAGAAGAGAAATTTTCAAAGAAATACACAGTGTAAAAGGCTTATGCTTATATTGGCCTTTTCTTTCTTCATTAAAAAAAAAAAAAAAAAAAATTCACCGCAAAAATTGAGTCTACTCCTTTTTTTCACTTTTTAACTCCGGAAGTCGAATAAAAAAATCACATTTTTTCCAGGCCAATTTTTTGTATGTATATATATATGCTATGCAAGATTATGTTTCGAAGTATGAGGAACATCATTCAAAAATTGCATTATTTTTAGACATCACAGTAGTGAGTACTGTGAATTAAATTTCGTTTTCTTTTTCTTTCATTTGAGATGCAATTTTGATGACACTTCAAAGAAGGATTTTCGGGTTTGTCCCAGTGATCATCTTATGTGCAGGCTAAATTTTCCATAAATATTGTTATAAAGGCTCAAATCTGGAATTCCCTATTCTGAAAAAATGCTACTCTGGAGAATGTCGAAATTCGGAAAAATTTCAAAGTTTCCTTTTTATATTGCACCAATTTTAAGAGTGTTTGTCTTTGAAAAATTCACACATTTTTTTTCGATTTGTAACCTTTATCCGAATTTCCTATCTTTCTAAAGGGCATCCATAAATTTGGCGATTGTTCACGCATTTTGAGAATTAGTTCAAGTTTCCCGCATGTTCAGAAAATCATCGTTCGATCAATTGATGAACTGTTGACTTTTGAAATTTTGACTTGTGGATAATTCAGACGGTTTTCGCTTTAAGGTGTTCCTTTTTTATGTGCCTGATGTAGATTAATTTTTTTTCAAGCAAATTTCGATCGGCACTTCAGATAAAATACAAAAATAATCGAGTTAAACTCTCCAAGCATCTCAAATTATTCCTCAAAACAATCTCAAATATCCATAAAAAAAACAAGTTAGTAAAGTTGTGATGTAACCTTTTCAACCATTTCAACTGAATTATCATCGATACTTTCAGGAATCATAAGAGAATCGTCTGCCTAACAGATTTATTCATTAAAGCGTGTAACTTCTGAGTATATGCCTGTAATCGAAAAAGACAATTCAATTTCTTTTTCTGCCGAATTGTTGGTTCTGTCAATAATTTTTCTCATTAGTTCGTTTCTTGCTTCACTACCCGTATCTGAAATTCTACAACCGTACTGGAAATTATATAGAAGAATTCGTCGAATAGACATTTGTTATCAATGTTTGACACTTGCTTCTGTTGATTTTTTCCCCTCATGTAATTTTCATTTTCAATATTTTATATCCAAAATACTTTAGTTGAATAAATTGGTCCGTAAATAATTCAATTGCAGTTGAGATAGAACCAACAACATGGGCAGTAATTAAATCTACATTTGACATTTCGCCAATAAATTTGTTTTCTCTGCGCCATTAAAAATTTTCCTCCATAATAATTTAATTTCATCGTTGAAAATATTATCATTATATTCCTATTTGTAAGTAAGATAACATCATAAGTGTTCCTCGTTCATCGTTATTATTTTTTTAAAATATTACATCATCGTTATTATGACTCCTTAGTTATTGTTATATTAAATGAGTATCATTCCTGTTTTTTTTTTCTCTCATTACCTTTCTTTTTTGAGGAGATACTTTAATGGTTTCTTTGACAATTGATCTCATTGTTAATACCAAGTCGTTTAGTCAAATGTTGGGCTTTAGTGTTGGGCTCAATAAGTAATCCTTACAAGTGATAAGTGATTTTCATTGAACAATCTTCACTTGGAAAAAAAACTTACTCTTCAATGCGCATTATATATTGATTCACTTCATCTCGTGATATTCATTTATATATTTTGATTCAATTGAAAAATCCTAAAATTTGTTTCTATGCTAAATCTAAAATTGTAAAATACACACAAATACAATTTATTAGACAATTATAACTCCCTAATTACTCAATCAATAGATAGAATTTACTTCTAATTTTGTTTTTTTTTTCACGTTCTACTTAAACGTTTATTTCTTTCATTCTTTAGTACGATTGATAAAAGGTATCCTAAAGTAAATAAGAAAAAAAAAAAGAATAATGAGAAGCTGAAAAACATGCGTTTTTCGGTTAGATCAATTTATGATAATTGCATTGGGTATTAAAAAAATATCTTTTGAAATTCCTCACAATTTCATAAGAAAAATGAATGCGCGACATGTCATCTATTATTTTAATCATTTCAGTTATTTCAATGTATGATGGAAATACTTAAGTCTAGGTTTATCATTCTCTGTTGTTGCGTTTACCTAAGTCCATTATAGTTATTTGTTTATTATCTTTTCCATGGTTATAGCGTTCAGCACGTGCTTATTGCCTCCAATAATCCTGCATACAATTACGACACCTGGGCAAAATTAAAAATGTGTTGAATGGTTTCTGCCAATTCCCAAATTTCTGAAATTGTTCAATATTTTTGGATCAGTGAAATTTTTTGGAATTTAATAAATTTGAAACATTTGGTATACGAAAGCGTGGAAATATGTCAAATCATCACAAACGTTTAAAACACTGAACTGATAAGTTCAAGTGGTTTGAGGGTTGAAATATCTGAGTGGAAAAAAGGATTCGAAATGTTTGAATTTCCTGTTTTCCCGAAATTTCCAAAAAAAAGATAGACCTTGAGATCAATAATACAAGTAATTCCCTTCTCTGGTTTTTAAATAAAAATACTTACAAGTGAATCATGGCAGCTAGTGTTCTTCATTATCTGCTGTAAATTTCCTCGTGTTTGATGAATTATGAGTGACAAGACACGAGGGAATACCCGACCTAACTGGTTGATACAACAGGTGTCTGGCAATAAGGGCACTCACGTTGATTTGGCGCACACGTAGAGCACACGACATAGTGATTGCACGGTGACAATGTTACTGCACGATTTTGCTCCTCACAAACCATACATTTTGTTGCGGTTTCTCTATACAGCACCTGAAATTAAATGTCCAAAAGTCATTCACCCCCTGAACCCAAACTCACAATTCAATTAAATTTCAATCGACAGGCTTGTAAATAAGAAAAAAAAATATTATAAAACATTCAAAATTTTGAAAATATCAATAGGCTTGAAACTTATTCATCAATTCTTTAGAAAATCAAAGCGGAAATCCAATACTCACAGTTTCAACCTCTTCCAAATCCTGTTTCAATCTGGATTGAATACTCTTGAGTTGAGCTATCGATGAACTCCTGAGCTCACCAGTCCCTTTGAGCGTGTGAATGTACCCCCCATTGCTACTAGAGGCCTCGTTTTCGGACCTCATTGCCTTGACTTGCATAAGGGCGTCATCTCTCTGTTGTTCAGCAATTGAAGCCTTCCTCTTAGCGTCCTCACTCTCCAAGTGCCAAGCAGCACAAGCTGCTCTCGCCTGATTTATTCTCTCATCCCAGGTCGCGAGCTGAGCTCTGCTTGATGCCAATTCTTCCCTAAGTCTCTGCAACTCCGAAAGAGATCCCGTGTTACTTGGACTCACGGAAAAGGCAGTGACCAAGGGAGACGCTGGAAGAGGTTGTGTACGCGATGGCGAAAGGCCCTGAAATTAAAAAAAAATTAGATCCATGATTCTTTTGATTTTTCTCACACTTTTACAAGTATTGCAAAGTCCTCCAATTTCTTCCTTTATTTTCTGGAGTTTTCTCTCACATTTCTGGATTAGATATCTCCGAAATATTCAAAATTCTATAAATTAATCACTTTTGTTATTTTTCAAAGTCATTGAATTTACGTTTTTTGCCATTTACACTTTCACCATAAGCGGAAATTTCTTTATTTTGATATACTCAAATCTTCGGATCTGTTTGGAATTTTCCAGTTGACAAATGTGTAGAATTTTTTATTTTCGTTAAACTATTCTTTTTGTTAAATTTGCGGAATTTCTGGATTTTTGTTGTTAAAATTTTAAAGTGTATAAATTTTTGGTCGTGATGTTTTTTCAATTGGTTCTCAGATTGACAAATTCCACCGTGGCCACTTCCCTTTTTGCCTTTAATTTTTTTTATTTTTCTCACTGTGAAAAATGTTTTTTTGACTAAAGTTTTGTCACCAAAAGTCAAACGATTTCAAATCTTGGATTTTTTTTATTTATTTTTTTAAATCTGAAAATTTATAAAGCAATTTGATCAGTGTCAATGTGTCAAGCTTATGAGAGGATGTAAATCAGATGTTTCTTCAACAAGGATAAAACCTTCAATTAACTATTTTTTCTAATTATTCTTAATTTTTTTTTTAACTTTACGAAAAGAGTTTTGACATTTTTTTTGGGAAAATAAAGATTATTTTCCTTCCTACGAAGCTCTAGAAAAAACGACCAGAAATGATACAAACGACATTGCATGATCTGATCAGTCTAATCAATAGTTCACCAAAAATTTAGAAAAAAAATGATAATACACAGAAACGATTCTCAACATTTCTGCTATACTATTAATCCAACCAAAATTGTATTATCGTTTAATTATATCTTCAATTAGATCAGTACTTCAATAAAAATCTAAAAAAAAAGGTGAAAAATGAAACGAGGTAGAACATTTGCTTCACCTGATTGGCAAAATCGAAGAGACTGTTGTTGAATCCACTTAGTTTTGAGGCTGAGCTGCTCAACTGTGAAATGTGATTGCTGAATGGGTCTGATACTGAGTGGCTCATAAATGGCATTGTAGATTCAATCGAATCTTGATGGGAAAATCGTGAGCCAGTGAGGAAGCCAGCAGACTGTAAATGTTGCAGTGGGCTCGAGGTCGATGGTGAAAAATTTGAAAGTCCTGAACGTTCAGCCATTCCCGGAATATTCACGGGTGCAGAACTTCCTAAAAGTCCAGAACTGGCCAAACCAGCGGATATTGAGTTGCTTATGGGGGAATTGGAGTCCCTGTAAAAAATTGTAGTTAATTATTCGGATATTTTCACTCTTTTTTTTAGAAAATTATATTATGAGATGGACGAACATCAGTGAATATAGTGTAACCTTGTAACACTTGATGTTAAAATTTGAATGTTAATTTATTCAATTCTTCTTCATTTCAAATGTTGAAAAAAAAAACATTTCGAAATTTTAAAACTCTGATTTTATTCCATAGTTAATAGTTGGAAATATACGATTTTTATTATTTTTTTTCGTAAATATCGCAGATCTGTTTTGGAACGGTACAAAATTGCAAGTGCTCTTCCACGTGTAATGGAAACATTATGAATTTTCTCACTATGGATTTTACGAGCAACCTACCAGTTTTATCTGACAATATGCCTTCATAATTTTTTCCCCTTGTTCTTAATGACCTTCAGCTTTTTTTTCGAACTCTATGTGTTACGATTGTTCCCCGAAACTACCAAACTCAAATATCTCGTGAATGGATGAGTTTCCGAAAAAAATGCTATTCAACATTTTTTGCAGGGAATGTTACTGAGAAGTGAAAAGAGATTGTTCATTTTTCCGGAAACTGACTTGTTCTCGAGATTCATGGAAAATTGTCATTTTTTCGTTTCATTCTCTAAAAACTAAAAGAGAAAAAATGATTTCAACAAAACTCTACAGCTTTTGAAAATTGGACTGCAAATCCAAAACTTCTCTTGTCGAAGTTGAAAAATTAATAAATTGTTGTTAATAAATAATTTTGGTTCTTATGGTCATGTCTGCAAAGATCGAATATTCGATCATTCAGTCTTTCTTACCTGTGGATAGAGTCAACAAGATTTAACGGATCGTCCAAATGTAGCTCGTCAAGGGCGTTTCCCACGACGGATTCCACAGTGTCATTGGGGTAAAAAGAATTTGAGGAGAGCGGGGAAACGGCTGAGGTCAAGGAATGATTCCCCAGAGAACCATTGAGGTTGTAGGCGATGTACAGGCTCTGCTTGCGTTGAGCTTTTTCGGACTTTGTGAGAAGAGGGTCGCTCTCTATTACCATCATCTGTTTTCGAATTTCACTCTGGAATATGGAGAGTTTGGGGGGTGACAACGAGAAGTGATGACAATGGGGGAGGTGTAATTTGCGGAGGGGACGTTGCTTTCTGGCTGGAGTATTCTTGGTGGGGGTCTTAACGCAATTTTCGGGAAACATTGTATTTATGGCTTCTGAAAGTTTCTCCTGAATTAGCCGTAATGGACTGAAGTATACAGGACTTTTATTGGAGAGCATCTTTCAAGAATTAGCAATATCGCAAAGGTGAAAAGTGGCTTTCGACGAAATTTATCAATTGAAAGAATACGAAATTAGAAAGCAATGCATGTACTGCAAAACTGTGTACTGCATGAACACTGCAAAACTTAATTTTTTTAGTCTTCAACTTCTTGAAATTTTTCAAATTTTAGCAATTCCATAAATTTGAAAGTTACGATATTTTCAGAATTTAACGAATTTTCACAATTCCGTTTTTTTATTTCAAAATTTCCAAACAGATCAGAGTTTTTGGACAAAATTAACGTAAAATGCCTGGTGTGTGCACTTACAATTTGCAAAAGAGGTGAAGGATTGTAGAGCATACTACTGAGCTTTGGTTGTGATGACAAATTGATCCCAGAGTTCAAACTTGAGTTATGGAGTTGTGCTCCTGGTGCTTTGCTGTGAGAACTATTGCTTCCAAGGCTGCTTGTGCTAGCTGATTCCGATACTTCTCCACTGCCGTTCTGCAATGGCGGAAACTGATGACAATAATCATTATGTCGTGTGTTCGTTACTCTTTTGAATCATTTTTTTTGTGCATGTGAGAAAAAGGACTTGGGCGCACATCAATTAAAAAAAAAAGAAATGACAACTAAAATGTTTAAACAAACTCTATATTGAATTCTTTATCTCTGAGACAGCGATGATAAAGAAAATTGAAAAAAAAATTACACACACAGAAAATATGAAAATAAAAACAAAACGATTTTTTATTGTTTACTTTCTCATAACTACCCCTTCTCTCACGTTACCCTCTACACCCTCTCTTCTCTAAAATTACTGAAACACCCCAATCATTACTGTACTCACACTGCTGTCGCTCTTCTCCTTGTCCAACGATCTTTTATCTGGCGGAAGAGCACTATTGAGAATATCAGCGAGATTGGTTCCACAATCTAAAGGTACCGCCATGTCCCGGGCAAGACTCATTTCTTCTGTTGGCAACACTGCTCCATCAGCCAAATCATAACAACGTTGCAATATATCAATTGTCAGATAAATAATTTGGTTTAAATTTTTGTATTATCATTTGTGGTATGTTATGCAATGTAAATAAGCAAAGTTAAGTTAGCTCTATTGTTTTGGAAGATATAGCATGGCAAAAATTGAATGTTGTTAGGAAACCGAATCTCATTCCGAATCATTTTTGTACCGTTTAAATTTTTCATGACTAAATAAATGAAAAAATAACTAAAAAATCACAAATGAAGGAAAGATATGTCGAAAAACAGCTTTCGGGCATTGAACCATATGGGGATCCATTGAAATTAACGTTAAATTTAATATTAAAGTCTTCTATTTTCAGGATTTTTGATTGTAATAGAAAGTAACGTGAATTTTGTACTCAAAATTAGTATAAAAATGAAAAATGGCAGAAATTGAAAGGAAAAAATAGGGTTGAAGAGAAAGATGTTAAAAAGAGTACATGCAAACATTCGAATAATCAAAAAAACAATCACATTGAACGGTTCAATTGTTAAAACAGAAATATTTCTTGAGGAAATTCAAGAGGTCTTAGCTCGAAAGAGGAGTTTTAGATTTGTCAGTGAATACAAATCCTGACTATTAGTTTAGAAATTTTCGAAAAAGTTGGAAAATTGGAAAAATACAAAACAGAGAAATTGTTGAAATTCTTGAATCAGGAAATATATACAAACTTGGGGAAAGTTTGAAAAAAAAATCTTGAAAATCTCAAGTAGCAAGGATAAAGAAAAAAATCTCATTTTCGGGATTAGCCAATTCAGAAAGAAAGATGTGATTTTTGAAAAGAATTAAGAATTTTGAATACTGAAAAAAGTAACCCCTTCTTGTCTGCGTTCAAGTATTTTTGAGAGGTCAGACGATGCAATTGTGAAAACAAATAAACAAAATGGAAAAAAATGCAAAAATATATATATATATATATATGTATATTTTAGAAAAAAAAAGTAAAAAATGTAATACTATTCACGTACGATCAAGGAGGTCAAACTCACGGTCAACGTGTGCAAAAGCGCAAAAGACACCACGAGGACAATAGCCCGCCTGTTGTACATCATTGCACTTGGTAGATTTGTAAATTTCTGGATGAAATTGTTGTTCTGTGCGTGTATGGCAGTAGGTGCATGCATCACCCTGTTCACAATTTCCTGGCTCACCCCATTCCTCTCCATGTTTCACGTTTGGACAGGGTGTTGATCTGAAAATTCCATCTGCTTAATTTCATTTCATCTAGTACAGAGCGATTTCTATGTGGGAGCAATACCTCTGATTGACAGGACTAAAATTTTGACAAATACTTGTAATCAAATTTCTTATTTCTCAGAACTGTTGATTTCTTTAAAATATTTGATATTCATTAAATTTTTAAAAACAGGATTTTTATAATTCCTGACATTTATCAAGCCCACATCACAAATGAAGTTATATAAAATCTGGAATTCAAAAATCTTTGCAAACAAAAAATTGTGATAACTTTTTGAACAATGAGAAATTTGGAATGGAAATCTAGTTAGTCTCAATTATTACCGGTATTTATATTTTCGTGGACTACGGCGTTTATCCTTGCTATTATGATACTGGGGGCATGCATATCCCTGACGACATAGCCTGGGAGGTCTCTTGCATGGCTCTGTTTTATAATTGCTGAGTACATAATTAGTGTCCTGCCACTTGGGATCCTCGTTCATCAAGTTGCGCTCTTTGTCGAGAATATTTGGCCCATTGGATGATGAATTTGGATCTGAATCTGGATTCTCCAAGGCCTGAATCTCTTTAATATCGTACACCGGGGGACGGAGATCGTGATTGCCATGGGCGAATGCACAATGTGGCCCATTTTTAACGCAGAAACCACGTGTGTCTGTGTCATGCACACACATGCAAGTCTTGTAGTATCTCAAGTGATAACGTCTCTCTGTATCTCCGGCTGTACGATGGAGGAATGGGCACCTAAAGCAAACAGTATGGCCCATTAATAAATTCTCATTAAAAAAAATGTAACAGGTTCATTAAATATATCAATGACGCGTTTCCTCTTTTGGCGGCTCATTTTTTTCCAGAACAGAATCAATGCTGTAATACATTTTTTTACCATCTGCAGTTCTTTGCCAAGCCGCGATGTAACTGCTCAAAGCGGAATTGGAATCAACCATCTACACACCCAGTGACAAAATATTTTTTTATATTAATATATATAGGAGTAATAAATTTCGAAAAAACTTCATAGCGATTTTTTTTTTTTTTCAATTTTTGCGAGTATTTTCGCGCGCAATTTTTGCATACAATTGGGTAGAAAAATTTCCCAAAATTTCGATGTTACTATCAATTATTTTAAAGGTATAAGAAAAGGAACAGTCTGTGAAGACAATATCTAAATTTTCATTCGTATTTTTTTGTATTTCTAAAACGGTGGTTGGAAGGTTACATTGAGACATCTAAAAATAACCCAAAACATGGAGATTATTTATTCCCTGAGGTAGTCCCAAGTTGATATGACATTCCCCCATATCATTGCTAAATGACACCGTAGCTATTCAACAAAGCTAAGCATGTGCCCACCGAGTCCTTGTTGCTACAGTGCCAGGAGAAAAATCAATACCCACGGGCTTCTTTGTTTGAGCTTCCCGCCCGACGCGCGATGAGCCAACCACTTTTTGGAGGGAAACCCGATTCAACAATGTCCTCAGGACTTCATTTCATTAAAAAACAATGTATATAAGGGGAGGGTCGGGAAAAATTGACAGTGGGAGTGATATGGACATCTTGAAACGATAAAGTTTTCCGCCAATCTGCAAGTGTAAACATAAGGAAATTTTGATAAGAATTTGAATGAAACTGAAGACAAACTCTATTTGAAATTTGCACCTAAGATTTTGGGAAGGTATGCGTATGACCCCAATTTCAAACACTATATTTACGCTACGTAACTGACTTTTGAGTTTAATTCAAAATGGTCGCAAAAAATATGTTTGAAACAAAAAAGTAAGTTTTTCAAATTTACAGTTTTTTTCTAGATCATGACAATGTTTGGTAAAAAAAAATTGAGGGAACAAAAATGAGTAGAGCAACTCAATGAATGAGATCTGACCACTTGGAAATGGGATGAAATCATCGGATGACGTCTGACAGGATAAAATCCCAATAAATGGATTCATGAATATCGAATTATCGAACATGTCACAGCCGCAACATCTCTTTGTCTCATGTGGTATGCATTACCACGTTATAATCGAGTGAGCTCAACTAAAATATATCGGAAACACCTGAAAATGTCAAATTTCAGTTATCCGTGAAAATTACAACGTTCTATTCTCAATTGTTCGTAAAGTATGAGGAAAGTGACGCGAGTCAAGCTTGCAAATGGTTTACAAAACAAATGGAATTCATTTGACGTTGAAAAATACTCTGAATATAGTGTCACATAGTTTCAAGAAAGCAAAAGAGCGATTACACTTGCTCTCGGGAGGAAAAATCATTTGAGTCACTTGTTTTCTATGAAATTTGTAAAAAGAATGTGACAAGGTGTCCCAAATTTTAGGGGAAAAAAATGAAACTACATAATTGAACAATAAAAAACAATTTTGCGCAACTTCCGATCGCCAAACTATTGAAAAATATTTTTCAAATATCCCAAAAAAGCGTGGAAAAAAAAAATTTGAAAATTGAAGACCTTGACAACAAGAAAATGATTTTATGAAGGTAAAACCGCATGAAACATTTTTTTTAAATATTAGACATTCAAGTTGGTTGGAAGACCAGCTTTGATCTACCTGCGAAATAATATTTTACAGCCATTTTTACCAGAGGAAAAAAATTAATAAACATAATAAAAAGAGTAATCTGTGGAAAAATTGAATTATTATTTAATCCTATCAACTTACTCATCTCCATCAGGACAAATGCCGGTGGTCTCGTCATACTTCGTGCAATAATTATCCGCACTATAATTGAAAGTCCTGTCCCTTTTTCTCACAGGTCTGCGTCTCCTCTGATTCATAAAATGCCAATTGAAGCAAGTGAAGGGGCGATGCTGAGTGCATTTCCTCTGTATAAATAGTGGACATTGTTCCACTCGAAATTCCTTCAAATACCTGTAACACAATGTGCATTTGATATTGAAACAAAATCGGGAAGTTAGGAATGTGCTACAACCTTAAGTAACGACTAAATATAATTTACCCATATATGTTGATCTGATGCTATTAACATATGTTTATTACTGGCTAATAAACATATGTTAATAGCATCAATGTCCATAATCTATTTCAAATTAATTGTCATTTTTTTTCAATTTTCCAACTTTTAAAAATTTCCAACTTTCGCTCTATACATTTCATTCATTCGTGAAATCATAAAAACTCCAAAAAAATGACGAATGGGCTTGGCATAGACATATATGATTATTCATATACATTCGCGGCTTTATGCTGTTCGGCTCAATTTTCATAAATCAATAAATAGATCCGAAGCCTCCAAAAGCACCATGAAACCCCCTAAAAATCCCAACTCCGCCCCCTAAGCCCTAAATATAATTTCTATACTACTTAGCATTTACATATGACTAAGTCAACTAAAAACGCCATATTATCACAACGAAACGGTAATTTAAAATCGGTTTCGTAATGGAGTCTAACTGCTATCGCATTGAAAAATATTTTCATTAATTCCAATGAATAAACTACAATAATTCGGAAAATTGTCTTTTTTTTCGAGTATCATAAATTTTATTCTGAAATAAATGAAATTGAGGTAAAAAAATTACATTTGTGTACGAATATTTATGAATATTTACGTATAAATATTTATGAATGAGAACCACGTGACGCTAGCAAAATTACTGAATATTGGTGGCATTAAACCTTGCATCAATATATGAACTTTATCATTGAATTTCGACTATTGTTTTATTGCAATAATATGTTAGGAAAATATAAAATTCGCTGAAAGAAATAAGAACCATGCACTTTCTCTTTCTTCATCTGGTTCTGAAAGCGTAAATTTCCATGAATGAATAAATAATTAAATCAATTTCAACAAAACGAATTATCTATTTTTCAAATTATTAACTTGTATTTTTAATAAAGTAGCGGAGCTCATCCTAAAATTCAAAGTATAGAAAGTCAGAGTCTTTAGATTAAGTTGGTTAATAAACTGTAAAATATCACGGATGCGATAAGTTAGAATAAAATATTTACGGTCAAATGGCAGAACAAGGTAATTTGACATGTCTTTAATGTACTTTTTTTTATAAAATATTAACCTGTAGTGAACTTAGTCTTGGCATTTCGCTAAATATAGTTTCTATAATAATCACCATTTTGAATTTTTTATTGATTGAAATCCGTATTTCAATAATATTGCACTAAAACTAAAATATGAATATGTAAAATAAAATATGAATGAGACCATTAAAATGCTCCGTAAAATAAAATGCAAGAATTTACAATCGCGATTCCAATTGATTTGTAAAACATAATAAAAATAAATAGAAATTCTGATGCAATTCCCAATGACAACGCAAATTTAAATGCGATTTATATTAATATTGAATCAATTTTTTTCCAGTTTTTTAGTCAGTTTGACTGAATCTAAGTAAATACACAAACACATAAGAAAAAGAAAACTCCACGCCTCCCCCCCTCCTCCACGAACTTCACACAAAGTATCTTATATCTAAATACACGCCCTACTAGTGCAATCACCTCATCTATATCAATCTGAATAATAATTCTGCTGAAACAACTTAACAAATTCCCATAACTTATAACTTACGTATAATGATTGGCCTTTTCCGCTTGTGCTGTCAACAAAGGTTTCGCGTCGGACTTCATCTTGGTGGAACAACAACACACAACAGTGCCGCCACTGCCGCGCTCAGTCTATAACTCTTGTTTATCCTCAATATTTCACTCGTACAATTCACCAATGTCACAATATTTTCACAAAAACACAAAATCCTTAAAACCCATCCGCCTGTCCTGATCCACAGCATCCACATAAATGTCAATGAATACTATAAACAATTATCCGGCTTGGGCTTCCTCGGAATTTGATTTTTCAAACTGCAAAACAAGAGGGAATGAGTTACAATAGGGCCGCTATTTTGTAGTATTTTTTTTCTAAAAATTGATAAATTTTTAACTTACTTTTGGGCCTTAGAGCTGGGGTATTGATCCAAATGCCACAAACGCCCGAAATCCACTTGACGTTGTCCGATACAAAGCGAAGTATTATTTCAGTTTTAGTTCCATGGGAGACAGCGGCAAAAGATGGACCCCTGTAGTCTCTATATTTCACTATACTGTTCTGCGCCACACATGTAACTCCATGTAACTCATGGATATCCTACACACATAAAGGCATATGCACAGTTATACGCAATTGTACATGTACATGTTTAAGAGGGACGTGTTTTCAACGTAAAAATACGGAGAAAGCAAGTGTTGCGCATGCGCAGAACCAAGCAGAAATCCCCCTCGAACCGGATGGGAAAAAGGGGGGTGGGTGGGGATAGCCCATTCGCGGGACAACAGGGCTGACGGCGCAGTTAATTCAAGACGCCTAACACCGGTCACGTGAGGGGATTTCAAGGTCACTAGTGTTGTGGTCCTGAGGTATACATGGTAAACATGAGAGAATTTCCAACATTTTTTTGTCAAATTCAAGCAATGCAATTGGCTGCTTTTCTGAGTCTGTAATGGCGTCTGAAAACTGTGGAACATGATCAGAACGTTGACAAATATTGAGAATATAACTGAGTGACTGGGTCCAGTCTGTCAGTTATTATTGCTATTAATTGATTAAATAATCATACTTTAAGATATTGAAAATCAATATTTTGAGATATTGAAAGTTTTAGTATTATAACGTCCTTAGCCCTACTTGGAATTTTCAAGTCAGTGAATTAGTTTTACAAATATTAAATTTAGTATATAAGACAATGTTGTTCGCTATTTCACAAACTTCTCAACCAGGTTGAATTTTCCATTTTCTGGGACTCAGAATTGTGATATCTTGAAAATGATGAGAATGAATTTGGTATAAGATTAATTTTTCGGATGACTTCTTTTTAGAAAAATAGGCCTTATACAGATTTTACGATATCCCTTGGATTTCGATGTGGTTTCCACATTTAAGGTTTGAGGGTACCCCTCACGATGCGCGTAAAGAACGCGCCTAACAGCAGGACGCGGTAGATTTTGTTTGTTGTTTAGAGCTGCAAAGAAGAGTGACTGAGAGTCCTGGGAAAGATAAATAGTTGTATTGAACTATCTAGAAACATTGACTCAAGCTTTCCCAGACCGCCAATACCATTTCAATGAATGACCTGAAGTTGATCAGTCGCGACGCATCCTGCCATGGGGGATGTATGGGAATTCTTTGTTTTGTGCCATTATAATTTTCATCGCCAGCAATGGTACAAGTTACACATTTACTATTGTTTTTTCTTTCAGTAACTGTTAAAAAGCTGAGGCACTCTGGAAAACTTTGTAAAGAAGGGTTGAGTAATTTCACTTCCCAGTAGGAGCAGTTATTGTTTGGCGGAGTATCATTGAAAATTGTTTTTTTTTAGGAATGTCCACGCATCGGTGCCCCTTGCCTTTCGAAATTATATCAAACGAAATATAACTATACACTTTGTGTGTGTGTGATTAGCCTATCCTCCACTTTTCGACGTATACTCGCAAAACAAAATGCGAGAAATTCTCGTAATGTGCTCCTCAACAAGACTCGAGGCTTGATGCGGGCATGGGCGGGTTAACAACTTGAAGAAGAGGAAAATTTGAAAAGTTATTTTTCGACAGCACCCACGTAGCCTTTCCGTACAGTCTTATCGTCTAAAACACGTTGTAAACAAAAATGATAACGTGCAACCTTTAAGTTAAGTAATTACGCAAAAAAAAAACCATTATGAACAACATTCGTGTAAATAAATTCAGAAATTGTTTGTGAAAATTGTGCCTTGAAATATTGCTAACCAAGAGCATTCGGATTTTGTACAAAATATAGTGAATTACCAATGGCAATAATTCATGTTAGACAAGGTCACTCTTTTGAGTTAGAATACTAACAAAATGAGTAAATATAATTGATTATGTTGCGAGGATGTCTCACTTCAATGCATACTTTGAAGAACTGATTACATGATAATTTTTACTGCAATATTTTATGGTTGTCTTTCACTAAACTTTCGCAATATTTGGAACATAGCACAAGTCCCAGATGGACACATTTTGGCGGGAAAATTCAAATACTTGATCGAGGTTTACGGGTGCATTCATCTATAAATCCTTTCGAAATGGAAATACGTAATCTAGCCATTCTCTTTTCCCCGTCTAATTGCACAATGATTTTTTGGGTTCGATATAACAACAGTAAATATTTTAGTAAATTTAAGCCAGTTTTTTTAGGTGTATCAAAATTTGCGGAATGGCGCAACATTTCTGTAACATTTTTTTTCTCGATTCTACTGTACTCAACAAAAACAATCTCGAACGAATGTTCGATATTTAAAGTGACCAAATATTAAAGAAAAATTGAGACCTGTAATTGAGCCTTACTTGTTTGGATCTTTATAATTTTCGAGAGAATGCAATTGTTTCAAATTTCAATTTTACGGCATATAGATCTTCGCTTTCATTTTATCCATTTAAACTGGCTCTCTTTGTTTTTTTTTAACATGGGCGAGCCGGCACAATTTGAAACTTTAGAATTCGTTATTTTTTTACGAAACGAAAAAAAGTGACTATATTGTTATGAGTGGGGAGGGAAGATTTATGAGATGTGGGGAGGGGGGGGGGGCTTATGGGTGTTGTGGGCTCACCAGCTGGTTATTTTGTGATAACTGACGGATTCGTCGACTTCATTTTGTTCGATTGGGGCACTATCGAATCCACTTTGCTTTCACTTATGTTTAACACACAGTCAGGTTAGATTATATGTTGTTGGGTTGGGGTGGGATGTTTGGGGAAGGGTCTTGGTAGTTTAGGTTATTTAAGTTTTTTTGCGACATGGGGAATGAATATCGTGACATCTGCGGTGTATACTTGTCACAAGATTGTACCATCACTTTTTTGTGTACTTGCAGATCTCCGGAGATGGTCAACATTGATAAAAAGACTTTTTGGTTGGCAGCGTGAAGGTAGGGGGCGGGCACAATGCCTTCTCATTATGGCGGGCAGAATTTGAAAACATGTTCGTTTGAAAAGTGCGAGAAACGACAAATGTAATTTCGTCAGTACTTACGTTCCATAACTAACACCAGATTTTCAAAGGATAGAAATTAAAACACCAATACACAGAAAAATTTCACTCATATCTGTGATATATAATATTCATATATTATAATATACTTTACAAGATCTAACACATTAATCGCAACACTTGCTAAAAAAAATTGTGTTAAGTAGTACCATCATAACTTGACATTTTGATTTTTTCGTAATAATTATGAACCTGCTAATCAATTGTTGGCGGGAAATCGCGAGTTTAAAATTTTTCAAATGTGCGATGGATGGCCAGGTTTCATTCAGGTTTTTTCTTCATGGATGGAATCTGTAATTACTGTTGATAATTTTTCTCCACTTTTGCTTACTCAATGCAGTTGCGGAATGTATATGGCTTTATAATAATATTTGGAACTAAGAGATCGAGTCAAGCCTCATCATTTTCGATTGATTGATTAAATTTATCTATTCAACGCTTTCTACTCAGAAACAACATTTCGCTTAAGACTGAATTATTCAGTGCATCTGTACACAGCCAATTCTCAATTCACTCTGTTGTTTTTTCAGTGTTATTTTCGAAATTTTACTGGACAATTGTATGGACTAAAAATTCTAGCCATTCTTTTCGCACTCATTTTCTCGGTTAGTGATGAGAGATGGAAAAACTTCTTAGAAGCATTTAATTTGTCGGGATACATAATTCCCAATGGCTCAACTAAACAGCCTTATATTAACGGTTTTCACACGTGAATTAGTCATGCAGTCTCTGTGAGATTCGTATTTTGTCCTCAATTCTTTCGTCAATATTTAAAAATTGGAAACTTACTAGATTTGCAATTATGGCCCTTTTTCGGTAATTGTTATGGAAGTACAACGCTGAGAGAATATGTAAAATTGTTTCAAATCCATTGAATAGTTTTCTTTTTTGTTTTGGCCCTATTGTAGGGATGAAGAGAGCATGATTATGATGATTCTCGTTTCGCGTGATAAATGACATATAAAAAATAATAATTCTAAAAAAATAAAAAACAACGCTCGTAATAATCATAATGGTGTTAATAAATTAGGCACTAAATAATACCGACGATTGCTTGTTAAATAAGGAAATAAATGAGATGGATTGTAGAAAATTGCGATGTGTTAAAATTTTGTAAATAAATCGAATTCGGTGAGATAATGAAATCATGTATTCTGTAGGAAAGGTCGTAGGGACGCTTCTAACGTGTGATCTATTTTTTCTTTTTTTTTCACTAAAACAATGCTAAGTCTTGTTCGTCTTAGATGCTTTTAAATCGTTCAAGGATATTTAGTCAGATTTTTGGGTAAGTTCTAAAAATTCACGAGTTGGTTCGAATTTTTTTCACAGTTTTTTCCACTGATTATTTGAGTATTGCAGAAACACTAACAAATAAATAGAAAGACGAAAATGATAGATGACATTAAGAGAACAATTTCGAAAACTGAAATCACAAATTTTAAACTTATTCAACAATTCTAAAAATAAAATATTGCAATGGTTCGGTCTGTTGATAGGTAGAATCCTTGTGAATGAAACATGTTTTTTGTTATGTGTTTTTTTTTGGTTTACAATAAGTGGAAAATTAAGTGCCCCAAAATTTTAATGAAGTTAATTTTCAATTAAATTTTTGGGGTTTCTTTATGGTGAACAATTTTTCACATCCATTTCCATATTTGTCATTGAATGAAATTTCCATTACTTAAATTTTTGAAATTTCTTTACACGAGTTGCAAATACATCGAGAATCGTTGAAAAAATGGCATTTAATGGGTTACCACTTTTACAAACCCCCCAAATTTTCCACCAAATTTTTACACTTAATTCTACGATGCTGAGAACTCTGTGGGCATCAAAGGCTTCATTCTACCAGATTTTCCCTCTATTAAAATTAAAAAATTTGAGATAGTCTTCAGCCTAGCTGATGGATGTGTGAAGAAATAAGGATCAACTGCTGTGCATTTTTAGACAACCTCAAAAAGTCTTGTCATGATATCCATAAAAATGACTATTCTTAACTACCGGATTTTTTTGAGTATTCTCTAGAACTTGGAAATCTTGTATGAAAAAATTGAATTCGTTGAGAAAAAGACAAATCTAAAGGATATTCCTTTTTCTTCGGCTTCGATTTTTTAAGGATTTGTTGCTTCTACAAGATTTGTTATGATAAACTAGGACAAGTGCATCTGTACTTCAGCGCATTTTTGGAAAACAACTCGAAAACATGGAATATTTTATAATAATCTTTACTGCAGTACGCAGTTGCCTCCTCAAAAAGTCATCATTAAATATTTGTTAAATCCATTTGATCTCGAGTTATTCTGCAAAAATCATGATACATGTCAAATGCACTTATCCTAGTCTCATTACTTATATCTCATAGGTACCCCCCCCCCCCCTCCCCCCAAATAAAATTTTATGCAGAAACTATAAAATGAATTTCTATTTGAATTGTCCATAGCATTTTTATGGGGGCATTTCACATCAATTCAACCACCTCGATTTTCTTTCACTTCCAATCTAGTACTATACAAATCAGAAGTCTCCATTTTCATCACTATAGCATTACGCTCAGTCTAGTACTATTGATGGATTCTCAAATTTTCGAAGAAAAATCCCTCGAGTAAACCAATAGAAGCAAATGACTAAAAAATAATCTTGAACGTGTTAGTCGAATTTAAATATTGTACAATCGTATTTGCAATTATTATCAATTTTTTTTAGTTTCATAAGTCTTTGAATTCAGAAACTCACAGCAGTCCCTCATTAACAGCAGGGTTGGCTGACTTGGCATGGAATGTTCCATAGAAAACCCTATAACAATTCACACAAGAAATCCCATAAAATTTGTTCATACATGACACGTGACTAAGTTCCCATCCACCTCCTCTGTATTCCCCACGACTTTTCCGACGTCCAAACATGAAAATCGCATCAATCCCCCCCCAACTACGCTTAAACAGTCGTTCCATAACTACTGAACATAACTCTCGTAGTATCCGTCTCTAGTGTAACATCCTCAGGCGAGGCAAGATCGACCTTGACCGAGCCCGAGTTTTTTCTTCGTCGTGCCATGCCCCCAGTCCAATTCGACAGAGTCCAGTGATACGTTTCTCCCTGCTTCTCCACATCCTCCTCCTCCTCACCCTCACCCTCACCCGCCCCTTCCAGCGAAACTGAAGACTGGGAGGCAACTGAATCGAAACTTGAGTCCCCCCTAAATCTACCTACAATCTCCAGGACCACTTCCCCAGGAGACTCCTCAATGGCCCTCAAAATATTCTGACAAATCTCCGAGTCCAATGGAATTGGATCTTCCGAGTCTCGGTTATGAATGGTAACTGCGATGTGCGCTGGATGGGGAATTGGCAGAGGAATCAGCAGTTTTTCTGCACTGTATGGTCTCACCTGGAAATGGAAAATTATTGTCATTTTCAGGATTGTTTCTCCTCTATGGTAGATCTTGGCATATCAGCAAGTAAATAAACTTTTATCTATCTTTGTTCCTTACCTCTCGTTTCCAAGGCTGCCACCGGGTATCCCCAGTTCCCGTCATGGTTTTTCTGTTTCTAGAGTTCAGAAGACTTTCTCCAGGCTTCTCTTTTTTACAACTGCTGGAGCCCCTAACTCGTGGGTTGAAGGCCGACAGTTCTAGATAAGGACTGTGCACCTGAATGTTGCCTCTGGGGGCGTAAATTGCTCCCAGGAGGTCAGGGCCATTTACTCCACCCATTTCGCTTCCGTGAACCATATTGGAGTATCTATACAGAAAAAAGAGAAGGGTAAAATAGCGGTTGCTTAGAAGGAAAAAATTTAGATGCATTATGTTCCGGTGTATTTGTAAATTAAAAAAAAAACATGGATATACCTGTGTTATGATATTGACTTCGTATAAAGCCGATTGGCATTGAACGAGCGAATGAAAAAAAAAAACAAACAATAAGAGAATAAATAGATATCTCCTTAGAATTCCTTCAAATATTCACCAACCTAGACAGGTCAATTCCTGGGTGAGGTTCGAGCTTGAATTTGGTATCAGCATCGTCCAGCGGTTGCAAAAAATCCAAACTGAAGATATCCGAGTACATTAATCCAGCAAGTCCCGCCCAATCTCCAACACTCAGTCCCTTGTTCTCCCAAAAATCATCTTCACTGGAGCCCAAACGCGACAGCACATGAGATGGATACAATCTTTCTAACATAATCGCTGCCTGCTGAATGACAGCCTTAAGGTCAAACGTTGTTAATTTAATTTTACTTCTGACAGCTACTCCAAGACCTGACTGTAAATCCTTCCTACGTCTATCCAACTTCTCATGGAGAACCCCAATCAAATCTCTGGCTTCTTTTTCCAAGGATTTGTAGGGATCCTTCGTTTTGGCTAAACTTGTAGCGAATGGGCTGAAACAAGCTTCAATAAACTGTGTGAAATCCCTCTGAGGCTGCGTGATCAGTCTCTCAGTCTCATGTTGAAACGCAAAGAGTTCGTCCAATTCTAGTTTAGCTTCGAAAGCTGCCAGAGCTTGTTCCGGTCGAATTTGGTAGTAATAGTCAGAAGCTAGACCTGGCCCTGCAATTCGCTTCACAACGAAGCTGTCACTTGCTGGAATTCTACCGCGGCCCTTGATGAGAAGGTGAAACATGGCAGTATCCCATAGAACTCTCACCCAATATCTAGGAAGAATACACATTTCATATTTCTGCGCCTAACAAAATTTACAATTTATTTTGCTTATTTACATACCTTATGAAAGCTACTGCCATGATGAAGAAAGAGACGATGGGACAGATGCAGAGGGCAACCACTAAAGCCGCAAGAGGTTGTAGACACCCCTGAATCCCCATGTTCCAGACGAGAGCCTCCAAGACCACAAAGTATCGATTTCTATTGGGCTCTGGGCTGTCCAGGTCCACCACGAGAGCCATGAAGGCGTGCAATGCAAGAGTAACTAAAGGCATCCACAAAAAGGCCGACACGGCGATGACCAATGAGCCCAGACTAGCAAATATGCAGATCATGGGGAAAAGGAATAAAATTGCAATGGTCCCCAGGAGCCCCTTAACACCATAATTCCACATTCTGTTGATGTGCCGAGTCATGCCCTTGCCGATGAAACCAGTATCCGGTTCGGTCTCAAAGTGCGTACGACTTTTGCTTATGTGCCTCCAAAGAGCTATTAATCTAGAGCATAGGGTGGGTGTTTGAGAGGACTTTCTGGGGAAGAGGGTACCGTTGAGTTGGCTGAGCTCTAAGTCGGGTGTGAAGGGTTCTGTTAGAAGAAGTGCACGCAGTGAAACCCTGGAAATATGACAAAAGTAAGAATGATTCAAATGACATTTACTGATATGTGTAAATTGCAAAATGTAAATAAAATTTGCAACATTTGGCAGTTTGAAATGAAAAATAATTTTACGTCATCGTGATAACAGAGATAGTTTATTCAAATGAGATCAGTACCTGCTGCACCAGGGAACTGCAACACCAAACAAGAACATTGCATTCCAGGTCCAACACCATGTTCTTGCAATATAATTGATCCATCGCCACATGGGCCAACGTGTGGTAGTAGCATGAACTGTTTCCCGTTCAACGAGGAACACTGGTTGACTGGGATCTGCTCTAGGAGTAGTTATCGATGTGGGTGTAGTGCTGAGAATCGTGGGAATGACCTCGGATGTTCCCTGAAAGCTCCTCCTTACAATCCAATTTCTGGGCAACCAAATCTGGGTAGGCCACTGAAAGCTTCTTGTGGGTGTCTCCACTTTGCGAAGTTCTTTCAGTAAAACTGGCTCGCGTTCTCTCATGAAGGTGAGATCTCGATTGAGGAAGTACACAGTCTGTTGGAGATTTTGGTGACTGCAGAGGGAGAGGGCCTCCTCGTGTGCACTCCATTGGCACTCTTCGATAAAGCTCGCTTCGGCCTCACGCATTCTGTCTCGCATCCAAGGACCAATTCTGGACAACACTGGATACTCGGTTTCCATGGACTTGCAGAGGGATTCTTTAGCTTGGGATAGCTTTCGCTTGACGGACTCTACAGCTCGATGCATGAGGATTACCTGCAACGTTATTTTATCTGAATGTTACAATTTATTTCTAGTAATCAACTTATTTGATCCTAACTTCATTGAGTTCAATTGGTTTCATAGCGTTTCCTTGAGTTTCGTATTAATTGCAAAAGAGAAACTAAGATCGACTTATGAATGACTGAGACAGGTAATAATACATACCGATTGGGCTTGCTGTACTAAAAGCTGTCCGATGCCGTCTCCCAAAGCCTGTATGTCCGGATGGATGAGTATATTGGAGTAGACTCGTTGTAGATACTCCCGCATTACTGCCTCGTTAACCGTTTCCTCGATCTCCTCATCCGTTTTCTTCTGGCTTCGTAATTCAGAAATGAGGCGCTCGCGAAAGTGGAGGAACCACCCACGTGTCTCCCTCTCAAGAATCGTCACCAGGATTGGAAGGGATTTTCTCATAATGTCTCTGCTGAAGAGTCGGAGATCCACAGCTGTTCCATTGGGGGTACCAAAGACGAAAGGAACTGGAACGGGGAGCTGAGACGATTCACGCTCCACTTCGAATTTCTCTAAGGCAGCACGACGTAACTGCTTTCTGACGAAACTGCAGAGAAGCTCCAGGGAGTCTTCATACTCGGAACGACAGATCAGTTCGGCAACTAGATAACGACATCGCTCTTCGCGAATTTTAGCCTCTAGATTCTGGGCCTGGAGGGACATGAGGGTCAATGATCAGAATGAATTGTGATAATTAAATTGTGTCATTCAGCTCAATTGGATTGAAATGTAGATAAAAACAAAATTGGTTAGGTTTACCTGGAGAGAGGGCACGCCGATGACCATGTCCAGGAGGCGGTGGAGACCGTTCAGGAGGCATTTTAGGGACTGGGAGATGCTGAAGCAGTGTGAAATGAGACGCGCACGAGCTGTGACCACGAGAAAACGCGTGGCCAAGGCGAGATCATTCAGAAGAGTTTCTCGGCGACGGTCGCGACCCCGCTGAAGCAAACCCGAGAGACGCCAACGGTGCGTTTGGCCAGTGAAGTTTATCGAGTCGACTTCAAACTCACTGCGAAGAAAATTTAACGATAAATGGAGGTCTCTCTAATGTCTCAAAGAGTTTTACCTGATTACTATCAAGTCCCTTCCAGAAAACAAATTTTTGAAATAATTATCTTATGCATTCGATATTTAAATATAAAAAATACAAGGAAGATGGCTGTGAGAATTCTAAACAAATAACTGAAAATGAGACAGTTAGGGCCCCTCATTTTAAAATAATGACGTCATTGTACTACTAGTATTATGTAGTATAATTTTTGGAATATTTGTAGCTGAAAAGAATCAGCATTGGAATTGACCAAAACACATAGAAATTGTTTTTTTTTTTATTAAAAAGGCTAACATTAAAAAATCCAGATATGCAAAAAAAAAAGTAAAAAGATTTCATTTTTGTTTAAAAGTCCATACCTTTCAATTTTTAAAAATTTTAAAAATAAATTGCTTGATTGCTCGTCGAAGACGAGATTCAATTGAATTTAAATATTCATATATTATGATCAATTATGAGAAAAGTGGCAATTATTAAAATCAGATCTCTACTCACAATGAGGAAATATTAAAATTTACAGTTCTATTTAATTTGCATAGGCCTTTATTTTGTTACTTTATTCTAGCGAAATAATTGAATTGTTTCCTACGCATAACTATATGTGTACTATTATCTCCCCACCTGCATTACAGTAATTAGCTAAACACTGATAATTCAACACCCAAGAAAAATGTTTTGTGAACATCGGTGTGGTTTCAACATACCCGCATCTTCGAATGCTCTCCAACTGAGTGTCATTAAGTTTCTTCGGCTTTCCGTACTTATCCTTGTGCAAGCTTTACAATTATTCAACAGAGAAAAATGAGATGGAATTCAAAAAGCCAATAAGCCTATTTCGGCGTATGCCGAGAATATTTTTATTTGATTATTGACAGTCAACTATCACTTTTTAAATGGTGATCAATATCTTTGGTCATTTCTTTTAGTCATTTGCACAAATTTTTTCTCCTGCTCCCCATTTTTTCGCTCTTTTCTATTTATATTCTTTTATATTCGTGCAACTAACTAGAGTAATGGCCCAAAATTGCAACCCATTTAAAGGGAAAAAAAGGTAGAATAATTTGCCAACTATTACTTATGTTAATTCATTTTGAAAAAAAAAACTAAAAATTATGTATAAAAAAAAATACTGTCAATAATTGTCACTACGATAAAATAACACTACCAATCTGGCAAATAAGTAGATGCAGCTACATAGGAAATAGTTCACTAAAATCTCATCAAAATTAGAAGATTATTCGTACCCTCTCTCCCTTATGCTCTCTAATTGTTTATTGGTTAATCTTCGGGGCTCGCCTTTGGTGTCCACAGCCACTGCGTCGAGTTCATCGAAACTTGGTGCTACAAAAAGATCTCTTAGGTGGTATTTTTTACGAACGAGAGTCTCATCACCGTCTGAGCAGGCTGATAGTGGTGGCGGCAATATTATTGGAAATGTCCTCCAGTGATAGAGAAATTGTTGAGCTACTTCTTTGATGTTGTGCACAAGGGCCTCCACCTCAGCTGGAGCACCGCGAAGATGACTTGCGTCAAATTCCACGGGTTCTTTCTGTTGGTCATTATTATTAGGCATATTCTGTGTTAAATGGTTAGTAAGAAAAAAATCAGAGATCCCAGAATTTTGCAAAATTAGATCTTCTTTTTTTGGTAATTTTAGGGATTGAAAAAATTGCAGAAAATTTCATGTTTCAAAATACTGAAAAATCTATCAAATTTGACAGCACTGACACATTGAACCAAATCTGGAAAAGACAAATTGTTCTGCTTGCGTAGGTGAGAACTGGTTTTTGAATAAGGAAACAATTTTAAATTTGAAAGGCTCTCCGCAAACGAGATAGGTAAGGCTCTGATTTTTTTCACACCACATCTAAATATTTTCATGATTAATGGAACGGACCTCCGGCTGCAATCCATCATGAACTATTTGATGATGAGCTTGATGATTCGCTCCGGAATTGGCAGAATTGCCAGACGTTGAATTCAAATTGTGGGGCATCTCGCGCATATAGAGAGTGCGCGGAGGCTGGGGTCAGCTGCCCCGCACTCCAACAATTTCCTCATAAACCATGCCGCTTGTTGCCACCATTGATCATCCCACTGTTATCAACAAAAATCACATTTTTGACATAAAACAATAATTTCGAAAGTATGGAAGATTTACAAGATTACAAACAGTTCAAAGATGTCAGGTATTCAATTTCTCACCTATCACATTTTTACCAACGAAAATAACATTTATAGGAATAAGTAATTATTCACATTTGATTTGATACATCTGAATAAATATGACTTTGATAATTCCATCAGAATCATAAAACTGACTTGTTACACTGAGCATTGCTACATTGACCGCTAAATGGCCCCGAGACTACTTATACACAGAAATTAAATCTCCTATCTAAATGCCCATGTTTTCTCAGGGATACAATTACACTTGACAACTACTGGCATGAAAGTTGTTACACTCTTTATTAGGCCTTTGTTGCAGAGGAGAAAAGAAGCATAGTGAGTGATGTATCTCTAGCTCGATAATAAAAACAAGTTTGAATGAATTAAGCACACGAAGCTCTCCAACTTCAATGCCTCTCGTTGTATTCCAAACTAAAAGTTCAGAAAAAAGAAATTGTTCGATATTTCATGGAACTCCAATAGATGAATATATGAATGAAAAATGCATAATAATCGGGTAACAAGTGTCAGTCCAATTGTGGACTGCGAAATTGCAAATTCCATAATATTTGAAATAGATGAAGGAGATGTGAATGCAAAGCACTCACACGCACCCAGCCACCTACCCACCCACCGACCCACCCACCCACACCCACCTACCCACCCATCCACACCCACCTACCCACCCACCCACCCACCCACCCACACCCCCAGCCACCTACCCGCCTACCCACCCACCCACACCCAATCACTCACCCACACCTACCCACGCACGCACACACATACACACCGTATTGAAAATATAAGTTAGCAATGACCTCAATCAGATAGGGAAGGGTGAGGCATATCGGGTGGCACATTTCGAAATCTTCTCTAACTTCGAATATTTTCATTTGCACAAAAAAAGATTGCCAATTACAGAAGATTCTAAAGCGCCTTATTATGCCTCAGACCTTCCCCGTATTAAATCAATGTGCAAATATATAACAATAGTGATGGAAATATATAATAAAATCATGCATTGGATGCAAGCACTTCTCCTCCAGAAGGGAAATGAAATGTTCATTGTTAATTAGGTTGGTTCAGCATTAGCACATATACGACTAATGACAGTACTCCAATGTACATTAGTTGAGTAATAAAACCAAATCGAAAATTTTCACAGCCCTTCCCATTGTAGTGAGCAAAGTAGATTGACTGAAATTATCTCGAGAGGAATGAGGGTGGTTGACAGTGTTTAAAGAGTCTTGAAAATAATTCTCATCAAGAGTTTTTAGGAAAGTTCTTACGCTTTTCCAGAACTTTTTGGTTTCAGTAATTTTTATGTAGAAGAAGGAAAAGTTTCTCCTTAGAGAAGGATTATAGAAACTCATAGGAATCCAATTTTTTTTTGGGGTTCTTGTGGAGATTCTGCAAATTTAGGGTTCAGAGAGTTGAATAAAAGTTTTAGACGATTTTGAGAAAAATAAAAAATTGTTAAATATGGCGGCAAAGAACATTTTGGAAATAGTTAGAGACTCGACAGATAACTCATTAACATTTCAAGGAAACTGGTGAATTCACAGAAATTACAGAATGTCAAGGTTCACAAATATAATTGTAAGAACACGTTAAGAGAAATTCGAAATAGTGTATATTGAGGGTGAATCGATTATACGACTTTTTAAGTGTGAGAAACTCTAAACAATTACCAGAAAATATGAGAAGAATTCTCGTAATTTATAGCAACTATGATGAATGACACAAACTGCTAGGAAGCTTAGAAAAAGTTAAGGAAACTATAACAGATGAGGGCAGTTAAATTCTTAAGAAATGAATCCCAGACGGAATATAAATTTAGAAAATTGCGGAAAATTGTAAAAGACGCTACAAATTTCACAAATCACGTGAGAGTAGACATAAATTTCAGAAACTTCAATTTGCTCCTAGAAAAAAAAAAAATTGAAAATATCAGAAAAGTGCGGTAGCCTGAAAATTGGAAAAAATAATTCAACATTTGGAACCGAAACGAGAAAATTTGGTAAATTCACAGTTGACCAACAAAAAAAAGTCATGAATTAATTGGAGTAACCCCTCATCATCCAACATAACATATATAATGCCCTAATTTGCTAATTGAGTTCCTACTTCTAATACAATACACGATCGTTTTCAATTCATCAAATTATGTCAATCAAGTTTTCAATCAATTTTGGAGCAAATGTCACTCGCAGAATGCAACATACTGCCTTGACGACCCGCCAAATTTACTGGGTCACTGGGCGAATTTCAAATTTATTATTCCTTTTAGGAAAATTCATTAAAAACTTAACTCCAATGAGTGATAAAAAAATCGCAAAAATTATCAAACACCCAATATTTACAATCAATTACTATAAACTAGATGAAAATAGAAATGAAAAAGTAGACGATTGTCACTTACCAGTTTGATTGATGGTTTGACAAAATCACGAACTCATGAGTCAAACTTGACGTTAAAACTGACAGTTCAGCGGACACTGTAGGCGGCAGACCACTCGAAAAATTGTGCGAGTTGAAAGGGGCTTTCGAGAAGTACTAATTTTTTTTTTTTATCGCAACATCAATCACAATCACGGGAAGCTAGATATCTTGTGTGCAAGTGGTTGGCAAGCGAAACTCTGGCGCCACGCAAACGCAACTCATGTATATCGAACATATATATATGTATATAGTTACGCGAGTGTATAGCGCAGGTACGTGTATGTATGGGCGCGTTTGCTGCCATCTACTTTGATCTGAAAATTTGAGTTCGGAAACGGATCGACCTAATTGATCTTTTGGTTTGCGCTTTATCATAAAAATATCCTAAATTTTTACTATAGAATATGAATTTACAGAAAAAATCTGGCTGAAGGCTTCGGGCAATGACTATTCATAAGATTTCTTGTAATAAAGATAGTTAAAAGTGTATACAGATGATTCGCAAAATATCCTTCAAAAAATAAAGATCTTAAGTAGCTTAACACAAAAACGTTACAATTAAAGTATTTTATAATGTCCCCAAAAATAAAGTGCGCAAATAATATTCATTTATTCATTCTCCAAATTGACTACAGACAACTTCAAGTTATGGTCATAGAAAGAACAAGTTGCGGCAAGAATGCCTGTCGATTTGCATCCTCTCTTCAATTCATTGATAACGTCACCTTCAGATAGATAAGACCAATCACAGCCGTATGCGATACTCTCGTGATCATTAAATTCCCCAATAATCTCCGGGCTTTCATTTTGATGACAGTCGATGATTCTAAAATGGCCATACATACACGCCGCGAATAAGTACTTGTGCTCAAATGGATCCCACTTCAGCCGCCAGATTCCGCCCGCCAAATTGGTTTCAGAAATCGGTCGACGAATGTATCTAGTGTCCCAGATTCGGAGAATTTCGTCGTAACTGAAATCATTTCAAAGATCTCTATAAATTTCAATAAATTTAACCATCGTGTAAATGACGATTGTCTGAATTCAAAAATTGGTGCGCCTTCGATATGAACTAATTTTTTTTTGCGGTCCAATTAGAACCTTGAGAAAAAATGGGAACAGATTGGAAAAAAAATGTATTGGAAGAGAACTAATTGCAATTTAAAAAAATCCCTCGAGTACAATGTAAAACATCACTAACATTTTATCTTCTGAATAGATCCCATACCTTCCAGATGCTAGGACGAATTCACAGCCTCCATTAGAATGCAAACTCGTTACGCCGGCGGTATGAACTGCATTACTCCCGACTGCCTTTTCTCCGGTTCTCATATCAAACCACTTAAACTTGCAGTCATCACCACCTATGAAACACATTCCTCTCTATATTACAGTAATATAAATTATTTAAAAATTCAGGATCACTCAACATATTGACTTGAATCTTTGTCATTTCAACATCTATATACAGTTGCCATGACTTTTTTCTAAGAAAAAAGGAAAAAAAAACATTACACATTGTTCAGAATAATTTTAAAGAAATTACAAAATAGCGACAAGTCCTAAAATATCAACCTGAATAGATAACATTGGTGTTCCAATGATCAAATGCCGTTATCCAGGCCTCAAACTGATGCATCGACTGCGACAAAATGGCCTCAAGTCTTCCTTCGGCAACCCTGAAGACCGAAATAAAGCCCTTGGAGTCACTAATAGTGATTTTGAAATCTGACAATTGGTCACCTGAATCCCTTCCAGTGTTCCAGTCCAAGGAGAGCGCCAGGAACTCTTCATCGGCGTTCCGAACTTTCGTTTCTGCAAAGAGCTTGAAGTATTTTGTTCAATAAAAACAGGATTGGCAATTTATATTAATGAAGTCGATAGCATTGTGAAAAAAGCCAGACAGTGAATTTTTTACCTGAATTTTGTTGTCCTCCAATTGCCATAATTGCAGACATCCGATGGAGTTAACAACTCCCAGAAGAATGCGCCCTTGATACCTGCAATGAGCCCATTTCATGTCCAGGACACCAGGAATGTCCACTCTTTGAATTAAATCCAATTTTCCGGGTGATATCACTCGAAATAAATAAATGCATCCCTGACGTTTTTGGGTGGAATTTTCTGCAGGTTCTGATTGTTCTGGATTCTGTAATTGATAAGTTCCGCAAACAAAATGATCCTTGAATCCTTCGATGGGACACCACTCAACTGAATCTGCCGAATATTTTGTGTCGAAGGTTTCCAGGGCTTTGAACATTTCTAAAACAAAAACATTATTTTTTTGATTATGAACATAAATGAACCAATAATTGAATATATATCAACTTAGACATTCCTTCGAGGACATTGAAATTTCTTACATTTTGAGAATTTCGTAGAGCGGTTAAGCGATTTCTCGAATGTTCTTTTGCTTTTCTTTTACTTCAAGTTTAATTAATTAATCATTTCAATTTCTTGGAATATTTTTTAATCTATCTCCCATTTCATTTCTCAGAGCAAAACCGTTAAATTCCATGAAGCTATTGAAGAGAATCAAAATTGAAATGATTAATATAAAAAAGTCATTGAATTATTAATGAGAAAGTTACTCGAGTCAGTGGAAAAAAATCATTCAAATATTTCGACTTTCCAACATATTGTGGATGATATATATATAAAAGTCTTGGTGAAAGTTTAGTAAGACAAATTAATGGGGGTTTTAATAAAAAATTGTCCAATGTTTGGTACATGAAAAAACATCACTCTTTTATTATATATTTTGGTATCGCCGGTTTAAATACATTGTATACGACACTTAGAAAATATTGGCTTATAGAATAAAGAGTCACTTCGTAAAATATCACTCAAATACTGCAATAGGCTTAATTAATCCTGAGCATTGTAGTAGAATATTAGGAACATTGTGATTAGAATTCTTTTCTTTTTTTTCTCACAAAACTTATCGATATATTCGGTCCCAATATTCAATTAGTCTATTGATTGTAAATTTCTGAAAATTCTTGTTTGAGAGGACACATTATTTTGTACTTTTGATGTATTGTGGAATCAACAGAATCGACAAATATTGGGTTAAGGCAGTCGATTTATGTTCATCCTAATAACAATCAGGAAATTTGGTCGTTCAAGTCCTTTCTATGATTAATACTATCGTAAAAAAATATTGTTGCACATTTGGTACATTGTTTGGAATCACCTGTTTTCAGAACAAATTCATATTTGAATACACTATTTTTATCTTTAAAAAATGACATGTTTATCGAAAAATTTGCGTTTGACCATTTTGATTAATTTGAATATAACCAATTTCCAAGGTTTCAGAATGACTCGTTTTTTATGGCTTTAATAACATTTTGTTTCAGGTTTCAGACGATCTTGAATACCATGGAAGGGGTTATTTTGACGACGTAGAAATCGGAAAGGAGTTATAAGTTATAAGCACCATCGGCTGGAAATTGTAATTTCTGATCAGAGAATGGACTTTACAAAAAATGGACATTTTTAGTTGCTTCGTAAATTTGATAACTTTTGAAAGAATTATGAATATTATTGAGACACTTTTGATTGATCTAAACTCATGTTCTTTACTGTTTGCATTCTTCCGAGATTTCGAAAACTCCTTATCAATTTGTCATACATTCAAGATGCTTCAGGAATATATCTTTCCGAAAGAAGTTTTCAAAATCATTGAAAATCGTCTAAAACCTGGAGGCTTTATATTCCACGAAAAAGCTCCAATACAACCCCTCTTATGTGAAACATGAAACCCTCAACAGAATCTCAGTTCGTAAGTCAATTCAACATTACACTAGAAAGGAAGAAAAAATAATACTAAAGAAAAGTGTCATTTGGTACATAAATCCTTTGGCACCTCACTGAACTCGTCCGTCATTTGACCCCTGACATACACACATTCGTCTACTATTTCTTTAATTAAGTTATCACCCACTATTTGTAGGAAAAAAACTAAGTTCCAAAATTAACTTTTGCATATACAACTTTCAACTCATCGCAGTCTGTTTGTAAATCGATTTTGGACCAATTTCAATGTTTCAAAAGTTAAGAAAATTAATTGCATCAAGACACAAGTAGTTTTCTAGCGAAATAAAAATATTTTTATCGAAAAAAACTACTAGAAATTTTTCGAAGTTTCCTTACAAACTCAGTAATTGCAGAATTAATTTTTTAAAATAAATTTTGGTCCGACCTATCAAACGAGGTAAGCTAATTTACCTCTCTTCTAGGTTTTTGACCACCAACTCTAGAGTCAGAAAATTTAGGGAAAATTTCAAGAGAAACTTTTTGTAGAAGATAAGCTCTATAAAACAGTTTGTATGAGAATTTTCTTATCAGCTCTAGATATTAAGATATTGATAAAAAACCCAGCCTGGAGATAAATACAATTACCCATGTTTACCACTACAGTATAGAATTTTTCTATTTCCGGAAAAAAGAACAGTCATTTTTTTATGGCAAATTACTAGTATTTTTTTCAGAAAAAAATATTTCACTAAGACAACTACTAGGTTTTTGTAGGAGAATGTTCTGTTTTGGTGATTAAAACTTTCGTATTTAAAGCTCCTTAAAAATTCGAGGCCTTTTGAGCCAGTATGCAGTTCAGGGGTAAGAGTTCGTTAGACTCTGCTGCAAATATTTTGCAAGAAAAAAAAAAATCTACTGTCGAGCGCTCCTCTCAGTCTCGACGAGGCACTCCCTGACTAGAATTCTCGCATGAACAATTCCTCGTTTGATTCTCTCGGCAGAGCTTCTGCTGCCTGCATAAGTGGGTCGAATGTCCCTTCCAAGTTCCTCAATAACACTGAGAAGTTGAATATATTTGGATTGTCCAGGTACCGTAACTGTCACCTGAGCTACTGCTGGCTGAATATTTCTCGGATGTGGAACTATTATTGGAGGATCCACAATTTTTGCACCCTCCACTTTGACTCCATCTCCATCCATTTTTCTAGTCCCTGAGAGGTGGCGCTATGATTTGAGCTTCTTATCAAATTGAAGACCAGAAATATCTGAAAAAAAATTATATTCTTATTCTTAACTATATATAAGAGATCTGCAGTGAAGTGGTAAAACGGGGTAAGCTGACTTACCTCCAGACTCGTTTTTTAACGAATATCGCAGAAGGAAGGGAGATGTGAAAAAATTTCATGAAGAAGTTTTTGTGGAGACAATCAAGGTCTACAAAAAAGTTCCTATGAAGATTTTGTCAACTCTACATTTTGAGATATTTATAAAAAAACCGAAGTTACCGATAAATGCACTTACCTCGTTTTGCCACTTCGCTACAGAAATGTATCATTTCTTTTTTGCTCGAGGTTGTAGACTTCAAAGTCAATTTTGAGAGTAAGTCCGATGGGAAGTTCGAATGCTCAACTTGCAAATACGAATTTTCCCAAAAAGACATTGTGGAAAGTGTCAACAACTTTTGCCTTCAATTACATTCAAACATTAAATATTGATCATTCTGAAATATGCAATATTGCGGGTTTTGTTTGGACATTTTTGCTTTGCACCATGAGTCAACGGCTCACGATTTTTTCTTTCTACGGATTTAGCGCGGTTTTTTTTAATAGCAAAGTTTTGTAAGTTTTGCATAAACGTGGTAGAAAATTGAGAGAATATCGTGAATATATCTATGGAACCCTATAAATTACTGGAGAGTGATAACATGCAAAATGTTCTGTCAGTCTGACGAATAAAAATCTGAGAAACGAGAGGCTCCATACTATCTGGAAAAAAGAAAATTTTCTTTCAAGAAATAAATAATGACAAACTGTGAACTGTGTTTCCTCGAGAATACAATTTGGAAAATTGTTCTCGGTTTCGAAATGTCTTGTGTCGTCCTTGAAGTTCCACTAAGAAAGTATCTCAAATAATTTTACACTAATTTGAAAATGATGGCGCAAAATTCGTATATATATATGAAACGTGGAAAACTAAATTAGTGATAACTTAAATGTTTCGTGTTTTTGTTTTTGACTTGTTATATATATGTTTAGTTCTCCACATATTTGTCAATATGCTTTTGGAAATCAATAAAACAATGGTCTTATGAAAAGGGAGAACTAATTAGAATGAGAATATGCCGGGTCGAACTTGGCTGAGATATAAAGTATTGAGCTTAATTGACCGAATCTTAATAGGAATCGAAACAGCTTTGACGGTCAATTAATATATAATATCGATTGTTCCCCATTCTGTCATAATTGAATTTTATAAAATCACTTTATTTGAGTTCAAATCTGTAACGCTCCATAACCTATCTTTTGAATAGGCGTGTTCGAATAGTCGTTGTACTCCAAGAATTTTTGTTTTTTTCTTCGTAACTTTATACACAAAATGAGTAATTTTCTCACCTGGAGCGTATCCGAAATTTTTTTGTCGATGAACTAAAGAAATCTAAATTTTGTGATGTAAATACTGGCTCGGCAAGTACAAAACATTCATATGAAATCGGAATCATGTGTCAGCTGCGCGGAAACACGTGTACGCATGCGCTCTAGAATAAAACGCGCGAATTTTTGTCTCATCTTCTAGACAAAGTTCCGAGGAATACCTTTAAATCTACTGGGGTAATGGGTTTGAAATTCAATTTAATTACACTGGAAAGAAATCATTGACGGTTATGTGACGAGTTCAAACAATTGCGCATTTGCTTCAGTAAATTGTTAAATTTTGTAGTAAAGAAGGTATAAATTTACTTGTTTATTATACCACAAATACTGAATAAAAAACATTATATAAAAAAATCAATCAGCAACTTTGAGTCAGAGGATTCGATTCGATTCTTGCTACTGAAAAATTGAGTAAAAGAATTAAATGATTGAGGAACAATGTTCAATGAAACCCATTACAGGTAAATAAAAAATCATTACTTTATTCAGCATAACTATATGAGAAAGGCTTATACCTAATATTCCATTTCACCAATCCTGAATTATTAAACAGCAGTACAATCACTCGAATAGTACGAACGTATGTATAACTAATTAGTCTCTTAATACAGAACGAGATATCGGAAATAAAATCACAAAGTACTGTTACATTATTTCAAAACATAGGTGTAATACAAACTAATTTAAACATATTGAAGATAATGATAATAATTAAAGTTACTCGACCTCATAAATGAAGAATGTCAAACTATGACCTAATCTATTTCACGTAGATCAAATTTCCCTCATCAGTTTTTCAACAATTAATTTCAAATGTATTCACTAATTCCATGATTCAAACTACTTCCGGTTTATTCCTATAACGACGAGAAATATGAAAATAAAATTATACTTGATAAAACTATGAAAAAAAAATCATAATTTGTCTTTAAAATTTTCCCCAGATCATCGACCCCATAATAATGCAACTAAACAATCCCCAACTTAACTAATCCGTCAGATAATCAATACATCCAATTATCCGATCAAATTGACTGAACAGTTAATCCACGGATTAATTAAGTAATCTCATCACTTGATTCAGTAGTGAAGTGGTGGGGAGTAACAAATTGTATCCCCGAGCTTAATTTTTTGAAATTATCTTCAAACCCAAGAAAAGTCTTGATTTGGTATAGAAATCAATTTCGAAACATATATCACCAGGATGTCAACATACACCTATCAATTAGACTTAGATACAATCTTGGTATCCAATCAATTATTAAGCTTTTGCTCTTCCAATTTTGGAGTTGTTTCCTTGAGTCTCTATTGCTGACTTCACTGATAAACATAGCTTAGACAGTTTCAATCTGCAATCTTCATGTGTATTAAAAAAAGGTGAAAGGTCTCTTTAAAATGAGCCTCATGCAAGTACTCCCTTCTACCTTAGATTGAAAGAAAAACTAATTTCCTCTTTCGAAAAATTAAGTATGGTCGGACTTGTTATAATCTACCACTCCCCCATTGAATCATTTCAATATAGCAAATCATTGGTTCATGAATCAATGAGTCATTTAAGTAACCGATATTGTAGCATCTACAAAACTTCTCCCAAAGCTTGCTATTTCTCATTTACATCAACTGCGCTGAAAATATCTCGCTATAAAACGTTTGTTTTTTCAAAACCACTGTCGTGCATTGTCTTCAGTCTCCAAGGGGCCCTGCAGAACTAGGATCCTTGTATTCTGTATTTCAATCCTGAGCCTTTCAGCCAAGCTATGAGTGTCTCTCCCCAATTCCTCAATGATGACTGGAGCAAATTTACCCGATCAGGAACCGACATGAAGTTGATAGAGTTCGGAGAAGTTAGAAAAATTCTGAGCAGAATTCATTTACGTCACCTTTCAAGACGCATTCTCTACCTAATTCTTGCATGTTCTGTACCTTCCAAATGCCTCCATGACAGCAAGAGATTGGGTTGTCTCTGCATTGTACAATCCTGGAGTTCGAAATTGTCATTCAACAGTTCTATCAACTCCGCAATATTCCCCTTGAGCGATTCGGAATTTAGCTCATCTTGTTTTACTGCATATTTACCAGTTCCATCATGTTATCCACCTTGGTGATTTAAGTAATTAATTACCTAATTTCTACAATATTTTACCTCTCAAAGCTTGCTACGCCATTCACACTTGAACTCCACCAATGAAAAATATCGCACTATAAAACGGCCCCTTTTTAAAATCACTGTCGTGCATTGTGTTCAGTCTCCAAGAGACACTCCCTAACAAGAATTCTCGCATGCTGTATTCCCATCTTGAGTCTCTCAGCTGCACTACGACTTCCCGCATATGACAGACGAATGTCCCTTCCCAATTCCTCAATGATAACAAGAAGTTGAGCGTACTTTCCCTGCCCAGGAACTGACGGGAAATTGATGGTGTTGGAAGGGCTTGCTTGTGCTGTTTGCACAGTCTGGACATTCTGTAAATTCCTTGGATTTGGAACGGTAATTATTGGCTCGGGAATTCTGGGAATCTCCTGCACTTTTGGCATTGGTGGATCATTCAACTTTGTAATCGTTATTTCATTCAGCTTTGACAGCTCCGTAAGCTTAGCAATGTCACCCATCTTCGAGTAATCCGACATTTTATTCATATCATTTTGCATGTTCTGCATGTTCACCATCTTGATCATTTCGTTCATTTTGGTCTTTTCATTGAGCTTGGCAATCTCTTTGGCCATTTCATTTATCTGGGCAATCTCAGTAAACTTATTCATGTCGCTATTGTACTTTGCTAACTCGGACATCTTGACCATTTCATTGAGCTTCGCTATTTCATTCATTCGCTGTACCTCATTGATCTTTGCCATTTGGGACATCTTCATTATCTCGTTCATCTTAGCTATCTCATTCATCTTATTGATGTCATTGTACTTGGAAATTTCTGAATATTTCACCATTTCGTTCATCTTTGCTAGCTCTGACATCTTCATTTCTTGCATCTTCATGTACTCCGTTGTTTTAGCGTATTCTGCAATCTTTTCCATTTCGTAGCGCTTGGCCATATCTTGGGAGATCTTGTTTAGTTCAGTCATCTTGCTGAATTCAGCAAGTTGCGCCATTTGAACAATGTGTTCAGGGACTTTTCCCCGTTCCATCATTTGTTTCAGTTCTGCCGAAATTTTGTTCATGTTCATCTCGGACATTTGGGCGATGGTTGCTGCGTCAGGGGCGGGCATTTTTGAGAGTTCGGCAATTTTTGAAATCTCTCGGGCGAGATTTTCGTCTAGGCATCTTTTCTTTTTGGCGCGGTGACGCGCCATTCGTTGGGCCTCCTGCATTCGACGCAGGGCTGCCTGTTCCTCGGTTTCTTTTGCACGCACGTTCTTCATTCTATCGGCAGCAGCTGTGTACAGTCTGAGCGCTCGTTCTTCGGCTGTCTCGGACATCAGATCGTTGGTATCACAGCCTCAGGTGTGTCATACTTTCAAATTGATTGTGAATTCAGTCAAATGAGGGCGAGATTGTACGAAAAGCGGTGGCCCATTATAGCCCTGGGGATACCTCTAGTTTTGACTGGAAGCAAAAGCATACGATAGTCAATGTATTATTTGGAAATATATGTTCATATGGATATTAGTTCTCCCCTTCTCCTCTTTATAATAAAATGAAGTGAGTAGTCATTCACTTTTTAAACTTAATGAGCATTCTATTTCAGAAATTACAAACTACAAATATTGAACCATTTACAATTTTTTTTTTGAATTTGGTGAAAAAGTCAGTGGCAATTTTTGTTCATATATTTTCCAAAAAATTATCAGAAAACGAAAACAGAGTGTTACCAAAAAGTATAGATAAATACGATATTTATTAATAAATCAAAAGCAAAGCTAGTAATTGTTATTCTATACATTTTGTTGGAACAGCCTGAAAAGAAAATAATTACTTAAGAATTGCATACCCGGAACGATTTATTCCCATTTACGCGTGTGAGAGCCAAACAACCGATAAACAGTTTTTGAACTAATTCTTAGGTTTTATTCAAATTTATCCTAGTTCGGATATATAACGCATACCACACCAATATTTCGTAACTTTTTGAAATCAGTAATCTCCCCATACTAAAAATTCGAAATAAGAAATAATATTTGCCTTCTGCGCATGCGCCTTGAATTAAAGAAACTACAATCTTGAACGTCTCACATATTTGCGCATCGTATACATGTGTAGAGTACCGCTTGTATTTTCTCGAATGGCAACAATGGCCGACTAAATTTGGTCAATTTATTGAAACTTACATTTACGATTGTGCTCGTTCTTACGATTCAATATCCACCAGCTGATGTTTCATGAAGCGTTGAGTGTTTTTTTCAAGCCCATAGAATTCACCACAAATTGTGAGTGTAGAGAATAAAATTTGAATTGGAGAAACGTAGAGACGCACAAGGCGATATTGGCGGACATGTAAGATTTTCGTTCGGCAGAGCCACTTTAAGGGGCCAAGCGGGGTCGGCCCGATAGGCTGCGTGTGACGTGGTCGCGTTTATTGACCATAACCCCTTCCTCCTTTAGCCACCCCCGAAGAATACCGAGACGCTAGGAGGAGGCAACTTCAAGGCAGACAGGTGGCTGTGTGGGTAAAGGATCTTACGGGCTTTTTTCTTTAGTATTAAGGAAGATCAATCGGTGACAAAACGATTGCAAGTATTGTTGCGTAGGTGACCAACTATATATGTTGTCTTGAATAATTAGGAATTCTCATTATGATGATTTTGAATGATTTTAAACTGGATGGTAAACGAAAGTTTCCTTACAAAAGTCCATTCATAAATCGGGCACTTATTTAAAATCATTAAACTTCCCTGGTATTTGATTTGAATATCACGGCCACAAAAAATTGCGCTCCAAAATATTAGAGTAATTGATATTTGAAGAAGAGATATTCCTTGGTTATTATATTACTTTGAGAAAAATATTTGCGAGAAGAAATGTCTTTTGATTATCATATATTATATCTATTATTCAGTAGTAGCGAAGATTTTAATGTTTATGACATAAGAATCAAGAGTCAACATTTCAGCTATTAACCTAAGACGATAGTAACGAAAAACACTGGATAATTGTGTCTGACAAAAATTCGAATATAGCGGCAGTCATAATGTTGTATGACGTAACATGCTCGATGGTATTTGAACTGTAAATGAGCAATAACACGTAGATGTTCATAAATATCGCAATCATTTTTTTATGGGCTAGCAAGTGAAGGTAGATATGTAATTGACGTACTTTTTCCTCTTTGACGGTGCAACAGATCGTACGCAGTTGTGCTGATCATAGATAACATCCAATTGATTAATGTAGTTATCTTCATACAGTATTTCGCTCTGTAATGTTTCTCGCTGTTGTAATATCTACAGTAATATTTGTCAGCTCGTTGTTTAACGACACATGACTCGCCATTTGCATACGAATAGGGCAGGCAGCATGGGCGAGAAACATTGGTGGACTAGTTCAAAAGTATTGAATTGAAACAATTCAAAGCTTCCAATTATTGCCCAAATGCTGAATACCTGCAACTCGATTCAACTGGACTGACCAATCTGCGGATATTTTTTTTTATCTGCGGATTTTTGAAAAAAAAATTGATTACATTTTTGTGGCAATATTTTCCGTTACGGGCATAATTTGTCCTTCCATATGCTTGTTTTTTCCCACTTTATATGATATACCTCAGATCTGAAAAAACTTCGAACGTTTTACGTAGAACCAAATGAATCATTATTACATTTGATGTAATTTCTAAAGTTAAGTAATTCAGAATCTTCATTTTCTAAATGTTTTAGGTATCTGATGTGTTACCATCACCATGTACCTCTCCAATTATGAGTATTACTTCCTTCTATCAATGGTTATCATTCCGGTCTATTTCTTTTTCAAACTCTGGTCCTGGCTGGGTTGGGAGTTATTTGTAAATAATTAAACTAGTGTAAAAATATCAAGTAATATATTTAAAATACTCCACAATCTTCAATTTTGTATATATTAAAATAAATCATTGTGCATTATCCTGCCAACGTATCTCTTTTTTTTCTATATTTTTAACATATAAATCCTTGGAACAATATGTACGAAATTAATATCATTAGTCAATTATGATATAATCACTGTATGGAATCAATCAGGCGGATCAATTCGAGTAAAAATCATTTCTAATTATGTTTTCGACCTGGGACTAGACGTGTTATCTATCGTTACATTTTGTCTGTAATCAATAGCTCATCCAGTCCCATTTTTCCTTGATGTTTCCATATTCTATATCTAGCCACATCTTTTCTCGTGATCATTCCAATCACTTCGTGAGTATCATTGACCACTGGTAAATGTCGAAGACCGAGACCTCTAAACAGTCGGAATGCTCGGGGCAGTGTCGTAGACTGAAAAAAAAACAAATCATATACATTCGCAAATTGGAGCGGAACTTTTTTCTTTGAAATTTTAATCTGCGTGGAAAATTGGGCCTATATAAAAATAGCAGTATTTTCGAACAGGCCACAATTTTTCATGAAAAGAATTTTCTATGAAATGAAAGAAGATTGAAAATCGAATACTGAAAATTAAGAACAAATTTGTAAAGGAAATGTTTAAACTCTTGAGTCGTTATGAAAATGGTTTTTGTAAATAGTGTAATTTAAAATTTTGTCATGCGCAGACGTCTACCCAGAGGCTCCTGCGCATGTCTATCTCCACTCTATACAAACAATAAAATTCAAACGAAAACTCACATGTTGAAGGGTATAGGGCGAAGGGTTCATGAACGGTCTCAAATCAATAGAATAAGTCTTTTCTTGTTCTGTAACGTTCACTTGGTCTATATCGGGGTATCTCGGATATTCACTCCGGAACATTTCTGGGGTGACGTGTCTCTCCCAAAAGTCATGATCATTGAATATCTTATTTTTGAGGAGTACGATGAGTTGGGAGCGCAGAATGAGTCCTCGGAAGCGTCCGTAACAGTGCACTTCATCCTAGGCAATGAGAATTAGTTAACTTAAGGAGAGCCAATGACGAGTTTCAAAATTCGAAATATTTGTGAACAAAATATTTTACATAAAATTTTCTCAAATACATAGATACCTCAAGCTAGACTCAACAGAGGAGATTTATGATTGGAATACCTGATCAGTACTCGGTGGATCGACAACAGGAAACCCATTGAATTTGACGCATTTGAGTAGTTCTACTATGTGACCAACATTTTCAGTGGTTTTTAGAGTCACGACAGGGTGACTCATGATTTCACTGACATAAATGTTATTTGATAGTGGTGGAGCTTCCCATGGGAGGAGGGGAATCCCTGCCATTTGAATATGTATATCGTAAATACCCTGCAATGAAAAATTCCGATCTATAATTTTCGCTACGGATAATTTTTGTTCGAACATTTTCTTGAAACGTTCAATATTTCGTTAACAAATGATTTGAAGAAAAAATGTTGTTGGACATATCTTATAGAGAATTTCATTTTAGATAAGAAAGTCTTTTCTGATTTTTCTGTAAATCAAGTCGCTAGCGAGATAAAATCAACATTTCTGTTGCTTTTGAGTTCAGAGGGAAACTTAAAGATTACGGGGCTGATTTGCCACAAAATCAAATCTTTAAGAAACTTCTATTCGAAATTCAACATTCTTACAAGTGTCTTTCTACTTCATCATAAATAAACTACAAAATATCGTACTTCATTGAAGAAATCTCCCACCCACTTGGCCATGATGAGTACAATGATTACAGGAAGGCCAAAGGAAATGCCCTGTGTAGCTTCAATTAAAATTGCAGTCAAACTTATCGTCATCCTCACAACTCCACCCAATTGAGCAGCTGCACCCAGTAATGCATATTTTTTCGGCTCGAAAAAAATACAGGAGGGAATAGCTTTGGACAGTCCAGACCCCATGAGCCTCCCCCAAGCTGAGCCAATGAGTAGTGATGGAATGAACAGTCCACTGGACATAGACAATCCAAATGTGCAGACTGCCAGAATGAAGTAAAGAAGCACAAAGATTGCTAGGGTTGTGTCTTGATGGGAACCTGTAAATAAAAACTGTATATAATTTTTGTTCAATCTTTTGTAGCTTTACAAAACGTTTTTTTTACATTAACTTGAATTTGTTTAGAAATAACCAAAATTATCCCCACAATCCATGATCTTTAGATTAAGAAAGTTATTGATAGAAACAAATTGAATACTGTGAAACTTACCCTTTGGATCATGAAAAAGTGATCTTACAGTGCTTTCTGGAGTTTGAAACCAGAGAGCGGCAACAGCGCTGTACTCGCCCTCTTCGCAAAACATTTGAGGATATTTTGTCTCTCCATCAGGCACAGGTTTACAGTCTTTTAAAAAGTAAATCATGAGAAATCCCATTGTTGTGGACATTAGAGCAACAAATAGCACCTCGACAATTTTCCAATGTTTCGCCCTGATGTATCGCAATCTTACGCACGAAATTTTGTAGTTTATGTAGTTCCACAAGGCCCCCAGGAGTCCTCCTACGGCACCCACTATCATAAAAAGTGGGATTTCGTACACTTCATAAGGAAGCGTTTCGAATTTTCCTAGATTTAGAAGACCCGGATAGGAGAGATCGCCAGGGTGACCGTGATAAGCACTCAGTACGATGTTTAAAGTAAACGTAGATATCATACTGGCGAAAAAAGTTCGCCATGTGAGACTTTGGTTGAAGAAACTTGCGCCTTCTTCAGTACTGAATAATACACCACCTAAAAAAATATGAGTCAACATTTTATGTAAGCAGGTTTTTTGTGCACGAAAAAAAAAACAAATTAAATTGGCAATTTCCTGTGTTTTATGATAATGAAACCCACCAATAGGTGCTCCAAAAGCCGCTGAAACACCCGCAGCAGCACCCCCCGACACAAAATCTCTTTTCTCATGATCTTCCCTAAAATACTGAAAAATCTTAAAGTCCTTGTTGAATGTAGTACTTTTCCCCTGAGAAATGCCCGCAGCTACAACAGCCCCCGCATGAATCATGGGCCCCTCTTTTCCACCAGCTAAACCTCCAACTACGGTGGAAATAACACCTAGAATTTTTACCGCTAGTGTTTTTATTCGCACAACTCGTGGCACTTTGATGCCATTCAAGTAACACTTCACTTGTGGTATACCGCTACCAGCAGCGACAGGTTCCACATATGTAACTAATAGGGCACCTACTAAGGCTGGCACTACGTTCCAGGTGAGCCACATTAAGTAGGAACCCCATAAACAATTATTTGCTACACAGTCGTCGACATCTATTTGCGTTGTTAAGGATTCTTTTTTTACTTGTTTTCAGTCTGTTGAGTTGTTTTGTGGAACAAAAAAGGATACATCTTTTTAACGATCCATATTTCAAATGGGACAGCTCTTCAATTGACACATCAACGAAACATGCGATTAAGGCTGTAAATATGCCGATCAACAGGAAAATAAACCATCTTGCAAAGTTTCTTCGTACGATGTATTTGTAGCCCTTTTTCCTCTCTTCATCTTGAAGCAAGTGATTTTCGCAGAGATCATAATCCAAACTCTGTAATATGTCAAATTCAATTATTGTCACTCAATTGAGAGTCCAAAATCAATTTTTAAAAAAGTCCAAAATTTGTTCGACTGTATACGTCAATTAAAAAAAAAAACTAAAAAACTAAAAAAAAAATGCTATCGAGATACTAAAATTCCAATCACTCCTCAATATATCACACGAACAGTCAACCATATATCTTTATAAATTCATTTAGTTTAAGTATGAGATTATGAATTACATAATGCTTCTGTGCAGATTAAAAATCAATGACATAAATGTTGGAAATTGAGAAAATGTCTGGAAACCTACATAACCAATCACGCAATTTTAGTCTGAAAAAACTGAAGAATTTTTCGACATTTTTGTCAATAATAACTGATAAATTATTTTTACTAACATATATAGTTTCGAAGAAATTACCTCATAATTTGCGGAGAGAAATTTGGTTGACCCAGGTTGAAACTCTGCATTATTAACTCTATAAGACTGACGATGTGACACACTTTCGATGAGGCTGTCAAAAGTATTGTTTATACTGTAACTCGTGCTCTGAAAAACAAAGAGACAAAGCAAAAAAACACGTTGAGCTGAGCTGAACTTTGACAGTTATATTGTAGGTTATGTTCATCTGTTTTGTTCCTCAAAACCGTTCTAAAATTAACGGCAAGTAGCAATTCCATTTTCTTGCCACTCCAAATGAATTTCACATGGTAATAATAAATAATTTACCCGGAATCTGACGCTGACATCGTCATTGCAGTAAGATGGAAAGTTATTTCTGCGCGTGCATAGTCTCTCCTCTTCGATGTTTGATTCTCGAGAATTACCATCTACTTCACTCTCTTCCGCGGTGACTAACCCCACCGTATCCATTATTTTGTTAAATAATAATTAATTCGTGGAGAAATTGACAAATTAATTGTGGTCCTATTGTCATTATTTTTTTAAAAAATACGACTCAATGAGTCGCATTAGTTTGATATGAATACGTGAGTCACACCCTCATCATGATACACGATGCAGTCACTAGCGCTTGTTTATATATAGGGTGTCCCAAGATGATTTGTACGATAAAATAACTAGTTGAAAAGTGGTTGATTTTGACAATGTTTCAGGCCAAAATCATGTGGTTTTGAGTCTGAAAAAAATCAATATTCATTTTTCAAATGGGATCAACAATTTTGGACTGTTTTCATATATATAGTGATACATATTATAAGTGTCAGCAGGTTTCCTCTAATATTTCAAAATCTTGGCAATATATCAAACATTTGATGATAACTATTTTTGTGATGTTGAGTGATATCTACAAAAAAGAACTTGCAATTTTTTTGATATCTCACCGTTTTCTGAAAAAATTGGAATTCCCCATAGAGTGAGTTACACGGCTGCGCATGGCACAAAAATGTGTAGCGGTATGCTTTGGAATCCCCTCACTGGAAGTTTAGTGGAGTAAGATTGAGCAAGAGGTGGAGATCTATGGACCACTCAAACTCACACGTGCTAATTTGAGGAGCACAAAAGTTACGAATTTCGTTTCATAGCCCTCGACTTTTTGTAGATTGAACAGAAAACATTTTAAAAAAAATTCACTGCGGGTACTCATTTCAATAACTTTTACTTGCAGTCATAGAAATATAAACAGTTATGCTCCAACAATGGTTTTAATTATTTTCCGTTCTCAAAGTCAAGTTTCATCTAAAACCTGTACCCACTCAACGGCTTTTCAACTATAGTGTTCTTTCGCAGTACAAATCACCTTGGACACCCTATATATATATATGTATAGACCGTGATTTATCTATCAAGGAAAAGTGAATCGGCCAGACCCGTTTCAATTTCAATGAAATCAATGATTTATCATTTGTGTAGTAAGAGGGAAGCTCTACACAGACTCAATTAGGTGCTGTAAGCATCAACATTCGTTATGAATAGAGAATATGTATGTTTTTCTTGAATGTTTAGTTCTTATTTTTTTGAAAATATGTACTCCATAATGACTAAAAGTCATAGCAAAAAAATTGTTTTAGCTGTTTTTTCTTCAATTATGGAATATCCAAAATGTCGATTTTTTTGCACTACTGGAGAACACCTGTGACGTCACGAAAGTATCTCTGCCGCGGCAGCCCATCACAGGCCGTAACTCCAGCGGACGCATCCAATAGAAAATGTAGAAACGTCAGCGCAACTCTTGTGACATGATGAATGACAAATTTGTGGTTTGAAATTGACGAATTTTTAATTATCTGATGCTCTTATAATAGAACAGAGATAATTGAAGGAATGATAAGAACTGAGCGCAATCCATTACTGACCTATTTGAGCGACGAATGTAATTCTTTCATCGCCACTGTGCAGATCGAATAACTTCATATACGCACTTTCCTTTTTGGTTCTTTTCCCTATTCTAAATTTCGATAGAAGTACGGCAAAGTTTTTTTCATGTCATCGTTGAGTTTCAGAATGCTCTTGATAATTTATTGCAGAAATACCTTAGCTGTATCCGAAGATGCGCACAATTTTCGACAACTTAGATTATCTAATCATTGATTCTATAAACGTGGAACAGAAATATAATTAACTTTGAAATTGCGGGTAATAGAATAGAACTCGTTTGGTGTGTTTGAAAGAAAAAAAACATAGAAAATAAATCACGATTTGTGACAATATAAACGTATATATTATGTACATAAACAAGATAACAATTGCATATGCATAGTTGCATTAAGAGCAGAGGCAAATATCTAGTAGTATCCAATGGAAAAAAACTTTTCGTAGTTTTCGAATTTTCATAAACGAATCTACGAGAAATGGAACTCACTAAGTGTCAGTCAGAAGACAGCAATCAACGGGTATGTACTCAAAAGTTTCCGGAATCCTTGATACCGCGAACCTCCAAAAACAAACTAAAAAGTGTATGGAGGGACTCCAAACGAGTCTCGGGTTTAACAGGTATATCCATAAGTCCGCAAACGATATCTACGAGATGGGGTATATCACAGTCAAACTTCGTCAAGTCCAATTGAGCTTCATTGAGCTTCTGCTCAACTTCAGAAGGCCATTGCTGCATGAGACTGTCGATGTCCGGCATAGAATCGGTTAATCTTACAGCAGGTGGGTGTTTGCTTCTATGCAAAAGGCTCAAATCATCGATCCACTTTTCGATTGATTTTGGATTTTTCTCAGCCTCATCAATGCGCTTTATCACCGCTTGTTGACGGGGATCTGCACTTTTTCTTTGACTGCGCAGTTGGAGATGTAGGACCGCAGGCTCTGACTGATTGGCGCAGGGTTCGTCCAAGACTATCAGTCCAACTTTGGTGTCAATTCCATCGGGTCGGGCTACTTTTAGGAAAGCGTCGATATCTCCAACTGCTGGGATGAAGTCGGAAATGTAAGGAGCCAGTTTGTAACTGAGCTCCATCTTCTGGGGGGTGTACCTACAAAAATCATCATTATTTTCATTGGAATGACGAAAACTCTTGGCGGAAAATACCATCTTGGGTGGAAATTGTGAATCGCCATTTATTTTGGGACACTAGGTCTATTTTATGGTCTTCGAGCATACCTCGTAATATTCTGGAATAATTCCCTAATTTCGGAGGATACGTCGAGCTCCTCAAACTCCTTAGGATTGTACACCTCGATAGGCTTCTTGATATTTGTTCCCTGGATGTCATCGTCATCAGTCTCTTCACTGTCCGAAGGATCACTACCAATACCTAATGTCTGTTGAAAGGAAGTGCCGTGTGTGGACAGTCTAGAAAAAAAATCAAATGAGTTATTGTCATATTTTGTAATGAGCGCGCGCGAATTCATTCTTCCGCTTTTGTCACGTATGAAAAACTTCATATGCCTATAAAAATAAATGGAGCGGCGCAACTTTTTCCAAGTTTTTTTTTTATATTTGCAGAAAAAGAGTTGTAACACATGATGGAAGATGCTATTGTACAAAAATGGCCATATATGATCGGCTTTAAATGGTACTATTTCATTGAGCAATCAAAAGACATGATACCACATACGGAATGTATTATAATTTTTATGTGTTTTCCCAGAATGTTAACAGAAACGGACATACCACTTTCTGCACTTGTTATCAGTTAGGAAGAATCAGTTCTCGCTCAAGTTAACCGCGGTTAATCAGGTTAAAGTTGAGCGTTGTGATTGGCCGGAGTTAAATTTTCGACCAATCACAAGCCTTAAGGTCAAAGTTAAATATGGCGCTCACTAACCAAAAACTGGCCCAATTGAATTCATTTGGTAACAGTATAAGTGAATCGTTCTATTAGGAGAAGCAATTTTGATCTTTCATAAACAATATGAAAAAAAGTTGAAAATTGGAAAGTGTAAATTTTTTTGGAAAATCGTCGTACCTTCGAAATTCCTGTGCTGGTGAATTTATTTCAACATCATCACTGAGATCACTAGATGCATGTTTAGAACTTCTCATTACCGATCCTCGACTACTCTCTGGACTTTTGATTTCCTCGGCGTTTTTCACTATAATACTTTCATCGAATTTTGTGAAGGCAGTTAAGGGTGGCGTGTCCTCATCTCCAGAACTCTTCTCCTCAATGTCCATCATTCAGTTATTGTGTTAAATTGATAATTAAACTATTGTAGTTTCCATTTTGTGAAAATTACACTGATTCTCTAGAATAAAATTAAATGGTGGTTATTGGAAAGACAGAGTTGGAATGATCGAATAATTTGAAGCACTCACCAGTAGATTCTGTTTGTTTCAATATGGAGAACCCGCCGTTGGCATGGTTACGGCGATCGATGCTCTATAGTTTGTATTTTTGCCGCGGTTTCTCATCAATTATTGCAACTCGTTGAATGTTTGAAAATGCAACAATTAAACGATAATGTGAGGGGTTAAATTGTTTTCTCGTGTGTCTCTCCTGAATGGGTTATTACAAAATTGATTATCCTGATGATGATCAACACCAGTGCATATATGACTATTTCGCGCCTCGTTTAAAAGGATCGTTGTCAGGTTTTTGAAGTTTTGTCTTTCGTAAGCTTCATTTTTAACAAATTTATTACTAAACGTTTTTAACGATTGAGAAATTTGAAGATTTTTGCATTCTGAGAAGTTTTTGAAATGAAGCTTTTCCGATTGTTAATATTTTTGAAAAATTTGAAAAATTTGAAAAATTTGAAAAATTTGAAAAATTTGAAAAATTTGAAAAATTTGAAAAATTTGAAAATTTGAAAAATTTGAAAAATTTGAAAAATTTGAAAAATTTGAAAAATTTGAAAAATTTGAAAAATTTGAAAAATTTGAAAAATTTGAAAAATTTGAACAATTTGAAAAATTTGAAAAATTTGAAAAATTTGAAAAATTTGGAAACTTACAGTATTTTGGAAGATGTTAAATTTTTTAATCATCTTACATGAGGGTTCTGTGTGTGTGTGTGTGTGTGTGTGTTCGTATGTGAGTCATTTTTTACCAAAAATTACCTTTCACTGATGTCCAGGCGGGAAAGGAGTGTCAATCTTGAAGACAAATTCCTTCAATTGTTATTAAGAATTTTACTTATTCAAAATGCTCTATCGCGAAAATGGTTAGAGATAGGAGAAAGTGTATAATGAATTTTAGTCCTCATACAAAAATACACACATAATTTTATGACTTTTTTCAATAACTTTCAGAGCTCAGGACATATCACTGCTTAGCAATTTTAATTGTTTATATCGCTCTATTACACGAACGGTAAGAGTTGGATAGAAAAGTTTGAAATAAAAGTTGTTCCCTATGTAGAAACAAACATTTTTTGTTGTATGAATTTTTTTGTATCACTCATAATTAAGGCGATAGCGTTTAATTTATTTCAAATTTTCAACACACGCACACTCGTTTTTTAACTCCTTTTTCGGGATGCCCTGCAGCTCTATCCACAATGAGCGCATGACGAGGGTAAGGATAATGACGCGACCACTGACGCTTAAAAAAACTAATCAATATTCCTTTCATTTATTTTCTATTTTTAAAGAGAAAGATAAAATTATTTTTAATTAGAAAAATTACCGAAGATCACTAAACAAATTGCAAATAGAGCTTATTCTCGTCTTCAATTTGATTTTCTCTATGGTTAAAAAACAATGTTCTTCACTGGAAATATTTACGTGACATAATGTTACGAAATAATAGATTGTGTTGAAAAATTCTGGTTTTGTGAGATAATTTTTAGTAAAAACTGAAAGGCTCGAGTCAAACTAAGCGTAATGAAGGAAATAATGAATTATTCAGAACGCTATAAGGGAGATATTCGATTGTGACATGCAGGCATCTTCCCCTGAATATTTTAGTGAGTTTGGAGAAGCGGGTGGGTACTAATGCAATCCTATGCAGAAATCCGATGGAATTATTCTCGGTTCAAAATTCATTAGCGTATGAGATGGAAAATTCCTGTAATGAGATTCTGAAAATATTCAGGTAATGGGAGATTATAAAGTCCGCATTAAGGTATTATTGACAATGGAGTTGTTCTACATCGTATTTTATCCAAGAAAGTTCGATTGATTTTTAGTAAGATACTTCGCAATTTTAGCGCAACTTTGCAAAAAAATTAATTTTTAATATTTTCAAAAATTTGCCAGTATTAAATTTTTTGAAATTATCCTCATGCTTATTTTATCCTAAAGCCTTGTAATTTCGTCACTTTCCGATCATCCAAATTTTAAAATGTCTTAATTTTTAAAAAATCTCGGATGAGAAAAATTCATGAACCTCTACACTGCAAGAGCACGATCAATTTTAGAAACTAGGAGGTCTTTATCGTGTGCATGGTGTGTTGATTTTATGAAACAGTGAGTTTGACTCGTAGACCGGGTCATACCAGCAACTTCCGCGTAGCATTTGGTTCAACATCATTGGATTATTTTTGTTACTTATTTTACACGCACACACAGGGATGCACCCGTAGATCCGCTCGTTCCGAAAATCCATTCATTCTGTTCATTTTCTTTTTAGAAAAAATTTGCAGTATTTCACTAATTATGCGAGGTAGCGTGAAAAGTCATATGGCCTAAAAAAGGCATTTTTACACGTGAGAGATTCTGCATGGAAATGCTTCGATTGGGACCTTCATGACAGCGCTAGTTCCATTCGTTCACTCATTCCATACGTAATTGTTCAGCCGGCCATACCTCCTGAATCATGCAAATTATGTAGAAAAGTCATCCCACATAAAATATGTATTTTTATATGACGAATAACTTTTCTTATATAAATTTTTCGCTGGCTCTAATAGTTCATGCAGTAGAACGTTATAAACAATTGGACTTGTTAATAGTAATATATATACTGCACGAATTTAAGCCAAAATCTACTGAGGTCTAAGTTAAGAGAAATGGTTGGACATAATTTTTGACCATATAGACGGACACACAGACACACATTTTGGTAAAAATGGTCTAGAAATGTTAGAAATACCTTGAAACGTGGAGATACAACGTTCAAATGACGAATTAGTAGACATTTGATGTATATACTCCATCAATACTTAGAAATAAGCTCTATCGATCGGATGATATTCCCGAAAGTAACGAGTTTGATTAAGAATTTAATCGGGATAGAATGCCAGGTATAATTTGCAATATTGTACGAAGACGAACCATAAAATTCAATCGGTAAAGTGCTGGGCGCATTTATATATCATCCATCGATGAACTCAAGTGCATCAAATCTGTCTGAAAGTAAAGGGCTCAGTGTCATATTTATTTCACGAGTGTTCTGTAACATTTCGCTGGGTATTTTAATTGAAAAGTGCTCATTCCCTTGAAGTGTTGCCATTGCACGCAACAAATGCTGGCGCCTATGATGGACCCCCCCCCCCCGTCGCGTTAGGTTCCCACCCGATCTTGCGGTATTATCATGCGAGTATGTTCTTGCTATCTCCCGCGAAACGTTCGCCGGAGTCTGGGCGCGAACCTAGGACCTTTTGATGTAGTCGGCAGATACTCTAGTAAAGTCAAATTCAACTTCCCCACCGTTCAAAATTGATACTAGCATTGGCATCTGCCGATGGTCAACGAATATTTCCTCATTCTCCAGAGTTTTCCACAGTAATTTTTCAAAATGAAGATACTTCTCGAGAGAATCGCCAATATTCTATTTTTGTATGAAGGCAGCATATCTTTTGGTCCAATATTTAGACTTGCAGCCCGTTTTATAATATTATTGCGAAGTCATAATTTTCTTGTGAAAAAGTTTTTATTTCTGCTAACTTTAGGTTTTAAGAACATTTTTTCTAAAATTTCTCCAAAAATTTCCTAATACAAATTACCAAACACTTTAACAAGCCTTTCTCAAACATGCTGTCATTTTTGCATAATGAGAAGGGATATTCCTGTGATTAAATGTGTTTGTAATGAATATGAGGACACCCAGAATTTACGTAATAGTAGGTATATTGCAAGGATATATATATATGCAAGGATTGGGAATTTGATTTCCTTCTATATAGAAAATGGTAGTTTAGCAGACTCGATCGCATTCGGTGATCAAAGGAGGAGCGCAGGGATGATGTTTGACTCCAAATGTGAATGCCGGAGCCTTGTCCAGAAGTGGAGGATCATAGGGTCCGGGACTTCCGCATTTTGGGGGTTGACGTGGTCGCCAACGCAAGCTATATGCTGGAGCTCGTGGTTTTACGAGATCTAGTTTTACTTGCGTAGGTCCTGGGCCGCAGGGTCTTAATCCCGAGGGCAAACGCACACCGCTGCAAATTGATGAACTCATTAATCCATAAATTGGCTCATTAACTTCCCAAATTATGAAGATTTGAGTAGGCGGTGAGCGTGAGGATGAGACTTATGCACGTTACCTGAGCGGGAGTGAGACACCGATAGGGGTGTGACCGCTCAAGGGTTAGACCCGTCATACCTCCTTAATTATCACAATTATGGGAAAAAGTCGTAAAAAATTAAATGTGCATTTCCGCTTACGGAACAAGTTTCGTTTAACACTTTCTGCCGTATATCCCACCGTTTTCGCAATAGAGCGTTGTGAACGAATCACAGAAATTTATATACAATTTTACCGGAAGGGACAGTCAAATATTGACTGCGCTCTGATACGTCATTTCACATGAATTGCTAATAGTATATACAGATATAGATATACTGATACTGCAAGTTCTCTATTCTGGTAGAAAACGCAAGACTTATTCCTCCTGTTGCTCCATAGTGAAGCTATCGTAAATCATTCGATAATTTCGGAGGTGTTTGTGTATTATAACTAAAAGTTTTGCGTATAGTATCAGAATGAAATGAGGACAATTTACATGGTGAATGCCGGCCCATTGAGGTCCCTCGGGATGTTGTATGGTCCAGCAGATATAACCCTGCCGCGCTCTTTCGTTCGCCCTTTCATTGAAAATGCCGGGGTTGGGGTGAAGGGGGGGATATCGTAAGGACCCGGGCTGCATTGCAATTCTTCGAAAATAAATTCATGGGTATAGAGAATTTTCAATAATCACTTCACGTGTGTGTGTCAGAAAAATCTCCAAAAAAGCTATTTAAAAAAAAAAGAAATTCTTCTCTTTTCTATTCGCATCAAAATTTTTTTTTTGATCGACAACATATTTTTGACAGACAAAAGAAAAAGAAGAAACAACAGTCCGATGGTATTTATTTAGCACAGAAAATGTTAAAAAAACTAACTTCTGTCTTTGAGCCGCAATCCCACGGAGAATCCTTTCGCCGGTGGAAATTCTGGTTTATATTTCGGACCAGGTCCATCGGCTATGTGTCCCCTGGGGGCCTTGCCGATGATGGAATAAGCGGGATTTCGATATTTAGAGAAGCAGTGGTCGTTGTAGCCAACGAGTGGCTTCAAAGGATACGGGCCCGGACCTGAGTAAGATTTGACGATAAAGCCACGTGTTGATCAGAGAAAAAACCTGATTAATTCACCTGCAAAGTTACACATCATTCCGCCTTTTTGGGGTTTTCTTTGAGCCGGCTTTTTCGTCTGTTTCTTCTCCGACATTTTGCAATTTTATTAGTGAATGTCTATTGAAAAAAGAAAACAATTTGCCAGATTTTTTTTTTCAAATTATCCAAACTGTAAACTACTCCTAAATTTGACTGTCAAGTTTATGGCGCCTGAAGTTAGCTTCGACTTGGAGAAAAAAATGTTTTGCAGAGGGAAAAAGAACTTTTTCTGGATTTGTAATTTTTGTTAGCTATTCCTAGATTTTCCGACACGTCAATTAATTGTTTAAAGTGTGTAACAGAAAATTGTTTAAAGGCTCTCGAGAAGACTTTCATTTTGTTATTTAGCTAAAGCATTCTTTTTGTTTTTTTCTTCAATTCTACGTACTCTTGTGAGAAACCCAAAAGGCTTAAGTGTTTTTTGCTTCCGAATGGAAGCATTGTCGAGGGTCCATTTTTCACATTTGCTAATTTCATGTGGAAATTATCTAGAATGGTCTGAAACGTAAAAATACAAAATTTGAGGCCGGCGTCTGTCTGTGAACATCTCATTTTTGGCACCTCGATTTACTAATTTGAACATTTAAACGGGTAAAATTGATTTAAAAAATCCCAAATTTTCTCTAATAATTGGTATTGAGTCCCTCTTGCACCATACCAAATTTCAGCTCGATCGAAGCATAAGTTTTTGACAAAACTTGATTCAATTGTTTTTGGTTTTTGCTCCATATCTCCTTCAATATTCAACCGATTCATTTTTTTTTTTGAAATCTTCCCCATCACGCCGTCTATAAGAGGGAATCAAAAAACACATATGCGTCCGTAGAAAGTTTTCGAGTTATTTAACCTTTTATGTTTTTCACTTAAAATTTTTGTTCGCCCATCTCCTCCTACAGTTGTTGTTATAGAGACTTGAAATTTTACACAAATGTTCTAGTTGGTATCTATATGTGCAAGTGGTTTGGATTTTTGAACATTTTCATTATTTTCTGAGATATTTAGTTTTTCTGAGAGACTAGAAATTCATTTTATTCAATATTACAAAAACTAATGAACGGATTTTGAATTTGTTTTTCTCAAAAGATTTGTCTCAATGGTACCTACGGAATGCAATTGAGAAATATAAGACTGGACTCATAAAGATTCGAGTTATTTCAATTTTTCTGGTTAATTTGCAAAATTTTTGTTCGCGCATCTCCTCCTACAGTTCTTGTCATACAGACTTGAAATTTTACACAAATGTTACATTTGGTACCTATATGTGCAAGTAAAAATGATGACACTTACGGTAAATACATAGTTATGGTATTTCAGCTTACCTGTATATAATAACCTATGTTTGACAAAGATCAACGCTCTATATTGTGAAGTTGAGTACTGAATGGAAAAAGAAGATATAGAACTTCAATTGTAATGAAGAACCTTTTTCAAACGAGTTGTATATTTACCTATATCGGGAAAGCATGATATTGATTCAATATAAATCAATGAGCATCCAACTTATTGCATATAGTGTTAAAATAAACCGTTCTCAGATCCTTCTTCCTCAGGAAAAAGTTTTCAATGGCAGTTCCAGACAAGGGGTCAGTAAGAATACAATGCATAATTTGTTCCATTCAGCGATATTCAGTGGTTCATAATAAATAGAGATATGCAATGCTTCCTATGAATCGGTGATGACAAAGCCGGTACCATTCGGAAGCAGACCACCAATGAAATTGGTGGAAATGAAAAGGCAACGTTAAACGAATTATAAATAACCGTTATGCATTCGAATGCGGGCATTCGATGACCGTCTGCTTGTTTTTTGTTGAGTAAGTTCAGTAGCTAATATATATACCCACATTTTGTTAAAAAAAAAGTCTCAAAAAAATGGCAAAACAATAACTTCCCTATATCGGGAATCTAAAAAAGATGATCGTGTGGTAAAAAAATCTCAGTCAATTTAGTACCGAAGTGATGAAGTAGCATAATTGCAGGTGCACTTTACTAGATTTTTTGGCGAACAACTTGAAAACAAACGCATATGAGAAATATTTCATAAGCACCTTTTTCAAACCGCACATTCTGCAAAAAACTTCTCATAAAATCTCTTCTGTCTCCCATTGATTTCAAGTTAGTTTATCAAAATGGTGATATGGGTCACATTCATTTATCCTAATTCACCTCTTTGTTAAATTCATTACTGAATTCAAGATAAATTATTTACTGAGTGTGCAACGGTGAAATAACGTTTCCCGAATAACTTTTAGAAGTTGATGTCTCATACTCATATCTCATATGTTCAAACAAGAACTTTGATATCTTGTTTATATTCGGAGATTTTTTAAAATAATTACCAAATTGCGGGAAACAGATGGAAAATATAAAATTAGTAATTTGACTTTTATTTAAAAAGTTTAATATTAGTTAATCTTCATCAGAATCTTCCTCAGAAGAATCGGCAGACCCTTCGCATCCATTAGATATATTATCGCCATCATCCCTGGACACCATGAGCGATTTTAATTTCTCTAGCAGATCATCGCGAGTTAGAGGTGCAGCGTTATCATCAGGAATGTCACCTTCTGAGTCTGCACTTTCACCAGCATCCTCATCTGTCTCTGAATCTTCTTCTTTGGCTTTCTTCTGACCTGCGGAATTTGATTATTTATTTTAAAAAAATTTTACATGCGCATAACTTAACTGTTAACGGTCCTTATTGCAAGGTAAGCTTTAGAATTGTGCATCACTGTGTACAACGTGAAGCTATAATATGTTGTGCTCAAATTCAATGTTCACATTTAAAGGTATAGTGTATATATTTTTCTCGAAGAATCCTACAGGATTTTTTAATATGAAATTATTTACCTTAGAAGAAAAAATTAAAAATGTGTTGGGTTTTACTTCTAAATGCTAATAACTTTCTTCTAATCAGAAATTTTTTGAGACAGGCGTTGCCAAGAAAGCAACCATTAACTATTGCTTTAATCAAAGTATCAATTTACCATATGAAAGGGAGCTGCTGCTTTATTTGTAAAAGTATTATATGACAATTATAGTGAAATCCATTTGTGAATTATCTTAAAAGACAAAAAAATATACATTACTTTTTCTATTCACATATCGCAAAAACGTTCTTCTTTTTCGCTCCGGCAATTTCTTTAGCAACAATCGAAGCTCTCTATCCAAAGTAACAGTTTCTTCTGGTGTTTCTGCCTTGATAATTTCCCTTTTTTCGTTGCATTTCGGGCAAACCTCGTGTTTGACAGCACAAGGTCCGCACATGGTGTGATAAGCATGCTTCACAGTCTTTTGCTGACACTTTGTACATGTACTTGCTGCTTTCAGGGGCTTGTACTTCTTATACTTAATCTTCCATTCGATTACTGATTTGCACTTTTCGCAAACATTAACTATTTGAAGATTATTCATTCGTTTCGTTTGAATAGATGTGTCGTGAAGATTGTTTTTGAATGCATGAGTATTTTGGTATTTTTGGGCACGTGTGCGACCCATATTTCCTTTTCTACAACTCATGATTTAAAAATGTATATTTTAGAAATTTCAAATTGATTTATGGTTTTTAGACTTTGTTTTTGTTTTTTTGAATGTGGAGAGAGGTGGTAAAGGGGCACCGTTCGAGAAGTTAACCTCACTTTTATAGGCAAGTAAAGAGTGAACATGCGCGCTAGCTGAATGGCGCGCAATGCAAATTGAAAAATGGCGCCACTTGGCCGGGGGGGGGGGGGGGGGACTTCTTGACAACATTCCATTTGAAATTGAAAATCATGAATAAACATTTCAGTTTACGGATATTTAGCCATTTGAGCTGGGGAAAATTGATTGCAGCGTTTAAAATTACATTTTTGGAGTTTTGACGCTCTTGATGAGATCCAAATGTGACAGTGGACAAGGAATATTATACCCATTAGGCATATTGTGAAATGAGCTGGTTCAAACCGGTGTGAATGCTAAAATTGATTAGGTATTGATGGATGGAAATTTGAAGTGGGAGTGCAGTTGAATTCAATCATTCTATTATTTACTTATCCGCCAATTTCATTCCATGATTATGTAACCGTCCGTCACTCCGGATAGTAATCAGGATATAGTAATGCTTGGTCAAATAGCCAATAATTTTAGTTTCATATTATCAAGGAGTAACATTGATTGGCATCGCTCTGCGTCGTATTTATAATTTCTCCGATCCTTCTCTGTATATTGCCATCTTCTATACAGGACCAATTAGATAAGATTCGAACGGATCGAACTTAGCCGAAGTTCATGATGGATGAAAAAATGTATGGATAGAATTGAGATGTGACTTACATATAGGAAGCTTATCATCATGGTTGCGCGGAATTTCGTAACAAAACTTTACAAGATTATTACAACTTCCCATCATTCTTTAAATTTGAAAGCCATTTAAATTTTGAACTATATTGAAAATTTCGAAAATTTTGAAAATTTTGAAAATTTTGAAAATGTTGAAAATTTTGAGAATTCGAAAATTTTGGAAAATTTGAATATTTTAAAAATTGGTGAATTTGAAAATTTTTAAAATTTAATATTTTGAAAATTTCGAAAAGTTTGATAATCCTAAAGATAAAAAAAAGTAAAACTCCCCAAAATTTGCACACTCTTCAAACGTATCCCAAAAAAGCCAAAAATTCCCAGATGCGAAATTGGAAAATCGTGAGGTCCTTCCGCCCACTGAGCACATCCGACCTAAAACGGTAGTCTAGCTCATCTATAACTGATATCCGATTAGCAATTCTCTCCATACTGTGAAATCAATCGCGTAGACCGCCAATAATTAATAACGCATGCCGCAGTGTGTGAGTGGGTGTGTGCCTGTGTGGACTCATCGATTTCCAAATTAAACTCACTTGATAATAGTCGTAGGAGTCCTCTCTTTTTCCCTTAATTTTCGATAAAGTGAAGGGTGACGGTTACATATAACATCCGATTTTGCAGTCTGCGAAGGGGTCATTTCAGGTCGAAAGTTCAAACTAAACATAGAATCTCCCTCAATTTTCCACATCCAAACGGTCTGACAGGTGAAACGAGTGGTAAAATATTCATTGTTACTTTGCGCGACCGACTGTCAATCTGTCAACTATTCTACGAGCTTCTGGGCCCTTGCTTAGTCTCAATCTTCAACTAATGTTTTATACATACACCCCATGCACAGTGAATATGCATTAACAATAACCGCCACAAAATTTGAGTGTCATCGAGTTAAGGTCGTTATGAATGCCAGACTGGCGGGGAGGGGAGGAGGCATATGTGGTAACTAGACGTGAAATGGAAGTGCTTTTAAAAAGTTTTCGAGTTGGACGTATCGGGAAAATTTGCATACGGCATGTGTACATTAAAAAAACATAGAAAGAAAAATAATCTGTTTTTGATGGATAATTTTTTACGAGACATTCGGACAATTTGTTGAATTTAATAATAATTGGAAAATATTTATGAAGGTCTGGAGATGTCAAATTGGAGTTAAAGGATTTTAAATTTCAAGGTTATGGTTTTATAATGCCTGTTGCAAGAGCAAAGTTGAGAGCTCATTTGGCAATGTTTAAAGTGATTTTGTTATGTTATTTGCTGGTGATTTTGTTTCAATGGTAATAAATGTATAAGATTCGATAGTGAAGTTCGCGCGCTTTCATCCGTGGTTGGTCGTCTGATTTTCGCGCTTTTTTGCGGATTAGTCTAGAGAGTTCAATATTTGCAATAAGAAATTTGAAAAAATTGCCTCTATAGAGCACAAAATAATTTTTGTCACATTTGAGCTCGGAAAAGTTCGTCTTCGGTTACCAATTTTAGGGCGTAAAATGGGACTTTTCGTAACTTCGTAGGATCGTCAATATAAAGTCAGCTGGCGTGCGAAAAAAGTTGCGCGCGCAATTTTTTGGGCCGCCCGATGATTTGTACATACTTTGATTGCTAATTGTTGGCGCCATCCACCAACCTTTGGCCCAGCGCCCCCCCCCCCCCCTCCAACCGCGTTGGTTTGTCACGTGTCCGGCTGTACACGGCCAAGAGTCTTCATAAACTACAAAACTAGGAATGTCTACATGTGCGTTCACATTTTTCAAAAATAATTCCTGGCCATTTCTCATTTTTGGACCCAACTAACCAGACAGTGTAATGATTTTCGCGCGTTACAACCAGACTCATGTTTATCAGATTGATCAATAGGCAAGATGAATGGTGAGCAGTTTGAGATATTTAGAGTTTGATGCGATCCATTTATATGGGCAAGCATTTGTGCGTGAAGTCGCTTGATTATAATTAAATAATTAACTTCCCGATTTTTCGGAAACTCATTTTCTTACGACTTTTTTCCATAATTGTCATAATTAAGAAGGTATAACGGGTTTAACCCTGGAGCGGTCGCACCCCTATTGGCGTCTCATTCCCACTCAAGTAACGTGCATAAGTCTCGTCCTCATGCTGACTATGCGCCTAGTCAAATGTTCTAAAGTTTTGAAGAATTCCCATTTATTTGTTTCACAACTGATAAAATTCTGAGTTGTTGGAAATATCGATAATCTTTTGAATGTTTGAAAGTTTTGGTAATTTGCAAAATACGAAAGTAATAAACGAGATATGCGTGTGCCCCTCCACGATCCGCATCAACTCACTGATGTCTATATGTGCGTGTATGTGCGCATATTCCTCTGTGTGCGCGCGGCCGCGCCCGGGCGTGTGTGTGGAAAAGCACGGAGAAGAACGCGCGACAACTCAGGCAGCTCCAACCAATCACATGTCCTAGATTATAAGCATTATGTAAAAGTTATAAAACATGATAGGAGTGTTTTTGTGCAAGGAATAACATTCTGTCCACACTATTTCTTCTGTCTCTGACCGTTCTCGCGCTAGAGCCTTTTAAACCATTGAAATTGTTAGTAACCATTGAAGAAATTGGTTCTCACGGTTAACATTCCTTTCAACTAAGGATGTGAAATAAAAAAAGTGCCAAAATACTGTCAATGTTGAAAAAAGAATTTTTTTTTAATTTTTGACTATTTTCATTTGCGAGGTCTTAGCAGTAACTTAGATTGGGATATTGAAAAAATTACATTCACATGTAATGAACAAGTTACAAAATTATATATACGTATATACATCGCCTGGGATCCGTGATGTCCGCATGACGAACGCTATTATTTTTCTCGCTTTGCTGAAATGCATATTTTGTTCATATTATATTTCATACCCGAATTGAAAACCGACATAAAAAGTAGAGGGCGGGCGAGGAGGGGGTCCGGGGGCGGGAGGACGGACATGAATGTTGCCGCAGTATACATTGAAGAAATATTTTTAATTTATGAATGTAGATGTATCAGTTAATGGAGTCAGCCCTACATCAGTTTTTCTGAATATTTTGAAAACTATGAGAGATATCGAAATTTCTTCCCATGCAAATTTGTACATCTTAGACTGGTCTACAAAAAAGGGTTATACAAAAATGTCACTATCTTGCTTCAGTTTCGAGATATTGGCTGAAAAATGACGCAAGTAGAGAATAGAGTCAATACGATTTGCCACTTTGCATACTACAATCCATAACAATATATATGAAGATTAAATAATAATAATAATAATAATAATATATATAACACGACATAATCCTATCATTATCAGTGATATTATAATATACATTTTTTACTGCAATATGTGTAGGAGATGTATTCATTTGCTTCCGAAGTTACAGAGGTGAAAGAGATCGATTTAACTATTGAAACCATCAAATTGAATATTTTAACGTTCTTAAAATATGGGTGAAAATTGCCTCAATTGGAAATGAAGGAAGCAGGCAGGTTACTCGGTATGCTTACTTTTATAGCCCGATTATTTTAGTAATGACGTTATGAACCGTTTCAATTGGAATTGTTACTGAATTGAGATTTTAAGAAATCCGTTACGAGATGTAACGGGGAGTATCGAAATTTCTACTTCAACTTTTTAGGTTTTGATCAGCTCGATAAAAAAGTCTCAATGGAACTGATGATATCTGATTCAAATTGCGAGGTATTGGATAAAGATTGACTGTTGAATCGACTGATGCGGTCCATCACTGCGCTCCAGTTTTGTTGTACCTCAATTCCTATAAGACACTTATTATTTCCGAACATATATATAGTCAACTCAATATAGAAAAAATACCCTATACTAAACAAATTTTTTTATTGTTTTTGTTTTCATCTATCGAATATTCAAAACGACTGTTTTTGAAACCACCTGGGACCAACTGCGACGTCCCGACAGTGTCTCTGCCTGCGACAATAATCCATCGGGCGTCTTTAACTCGAACGAACGATCGGACACTAAAGGAACTCCAATAGATAGATAGATAGATGTTTATTGTTTAGTGTAATGTATGCTCGTGTATAGACTATACGTAGATAGACCGAAAGCGGTTATGACGTATTGGGTTAAACCCCCACTGGACCATCCGGAGTAAACCATTGTAGCATCCGCCTGTCTTAATATGAAAAGTAAAATAAATCCATCCGACTCGTAATTATATGCGCGTTAGTCGTTACATTATCTCCCCCATAAAACTCCAAACATAGTATTTAGAAATTTAAACAAAGCAACGTAATAAAACAATAGTTAATAGTTGAATTTTTATAGAGCGATAAGGTAGGTAATGCGGAAACGCAAAAGCAAATGAGATCTGCGTGTTTGAAGGGCGCGGATACAACCGGAGGAATTGAGTTGCAGAACTCTACACCAGGAATGATGAGGGCGGCTCTGTACAAACACAATAGATAGATAGATATGACGTTTATTGTTTAGAAAATTAAACAAAAAATATGGTAAAACAAAATACAAGTAAAAAGAGAAAACATATAGAAGAAAGAAGAGAAAGTAACAGGTAGTAGCACTTTAAGATGCGTTATGAAGAGAAGTGCAAAATCATGTCTCCAGGGAGAGAAGCCAGCTTCGCAGGCGATTCCTGAAGGAGCCCAGAGTAGGCAGATCTTTGATAGACTGGGGAATCGAGTTCCACAATAGGGAGCTTAGAAACACCAGCGCCATGGTAGTGACGTCGTGAAAGACAATTTTGCACTTTGAAAGTGACACATTTTCCATTAGTTATTTGAAAATGTGGACGAAGAGATGTCATGAATTTCATGTGAAGTTAATTAACTAATATTAATGGAGGTTATTTCATATATTTGGGTTGCATGACATTTTCCGATATTAATATTAGTCCTCCGTAACCGAATCGATATCCCATGTAGGAACTATAAATTCATTTTAGTAAAATATGTAGGAACTATATTTTCATATATCGGAAAAAATGTGATGAGATATAAATGAAAATTAAAATTAAGTAGAAATAATTATGAATTAATATCGGCAAGTTTAAAACGTCGCTTACGCTCAAATTTTCGACTAACCGTGATTATAGGTATGTCTATTTATTCTTGTAGTGCACACTGAGACCTATGATAATGCTTTACACAGTGGACCTTCGTTAGTTGCAACATTGCCTCTTCTATGGTTTTCCGCTGCCCCTCCCCCCTTCACTCCTTCGCGCTCAATTCACCAAAACACGTGCGGCTTACCGTCGATCATGTTTTGGTTACATTCGGTCATTGTGAAATTCGGAATTATGTGAAGATGGAAGGTAGATAATTATTTGCCTCTTTCAACTTCCTGGAACTGACACTGAGCGTCTCGAGAGAGTGGTGGTAACTTTTTAGTTGCAACACTCCAAGTTTTACCTTCCCTACTGTCGTAAACGTGTTGCAACTAACGAAGGGTCACTGTATCTACATTCCTTAATATTATTCATTTTAAAGGTATGTGTCAGAAATGTTTTCAGGTGAAGTTTCTGATTCAGAAATATACATTTTAGGTTGTATGGCCCTGCCATTGAGGAGATATTGCAGGTTCAAAGTGTTAGTACGGGTTTCGAATATAATAAAAATTTTGAAAATAATTGAAAGTTGTTTTTGCTTGAATTTACATTTTTTATGTCAAATAATTACGGACGATTTTTCGTAAAACCGGCAGAGTTTTTAACGCTTATTCCTAAATATTTCGCGAGGTTTGTTAAAAAAAAATCCATGTAACATTTTTTATTGAAAAATAAAATTTTTATTGAATAATCTGAAACGAAGGGATAGAACGCAATAAGTGCGTTCATCCGTAGCCTCGGTTTTTTATGAATATCCCAGAATCTAAAGAAATTGTGATGATGTTCACAGGAACTTTTTTGTAGAACGTAATTGCATCTAGAAAAAGTTTTCCAGGAAATTTTCGATATGTCCCTTCGCTTTTGAGATATCCACTGGAATACGAGGCGGCAGGTTACCTTCTCTACAGTGATGAATCAACCCTTTTCCATTTCTATTGGGAAGTTACTGGTTTCACCCGTTACGTCGCGTTTATTATTTTCTGCAATGTCAGAAGCATTTCGAACAATCAGTGATTAATTTTTCGATTTATTTTGATACTAATTATCTCAGATCTTCGGAGTTCCGTAAAAAGATTTGCTGTACTTATGTCTCGAATATAGCTGGATACAACGCTTTCGTGATTATGATTATTGCCCGAAAGCCACTATCGTTAACAAGGCTTTCTGAGCAACAATCAAAAGCATAAAGAGCGAACGATGTGATGATTGCAGGTGGTTCATCATCTGGAAAAAATGATAGATGAGAGAACATTTATTTGATTTACAGCGTGATTAAACTCTCCTGTAAAAACAAAATATTTCATTACCTCGGACAATCGTCCCAATTCAAATACGACAATTTAAATCATTTCGAGAGAAAAAAAAATAATAAAAAAATTGTATGTGGGTATAAGTGCAGAATTGAACGAGGTATATTTTTTATGCAATATTTTTTCATCAATATCAAATTTTTTTTCATCCATTTAGCGAAGGAATGAACTAGGATACGCCTGTATTGCACTCGCCGCCATTTTTCAGGATTATGTCGAAATGTGAGCGGAAAATTCAAATTTTTATAGATATCTTTTCTGCGGAGAAAACGATGTTCTACAAAAAAGTACAATTCGGATATTTCGATATCTTGCTCGGAATTCGAGATATTTTGTAAAAACCGTGATGAAATAAGGAACCACTTATTTTGGTTCGCTACTGCATTTCGATGCGCGAGTATCGGTTACGACTGGAATCGAAATTCAAGCGTTTTGTCTGGATTATGTGTAAATGTCGACATAATTGACATGATTAATGTCAAGGGTCACTTGGAGAACATTTTTTGGTTGTAAGGATAAAGGAATCAGTTCATCTTTGTAACTCTTATCATATTTGAACTTACGAGTTCGGCTGCGCATGCGCAGATATTTTTCTGTCACTAGCCCCGCCAAATTGCGACTCTAACTCTGGCGAACCGGTTGATTGCCATTCGAGCTTCAGTCGATTGTAGGACTTGTGTAGTATGTCGATTACTTTTCGAGTATAGATCGAACCAGATTTCTGGAATGACCAACCCACGATCGACTAAGTACCGTGTCGGTTGCGGGTTGAACGGTCTGAATTCTTCCTCTTTTTTTTGGACAAGCGACTTCGTCTTAGGTGGATCGTGAGTTGGTTTGGGGGAAAAAATAAGTTCTAGTCGAGCGCCAATCGATTCAGTACTTAGTCGATCCTGGGTCAATTATTGCAAATCAGAATCGACTTGTACGCGAACAATAATCGGCAAACTAATCGAAAAGTCGATTCTGTAACCGATCCGTCCGCCAGGGAACCTCGCTTAGTCAACGCTTTATCGGACCAAGTGACAACAAATAGTGGACGGGTGACTGTACACCTTGGTTTCGACTCTGTCTAACACGCTCATCCTCGTCTGAAAGGTTGTTTAGGCCTTATGACGAAAATTACTATTTCCGTCGCCTGCTGTCGCGTCGGTCTCGGTCTTACGCTCTTCGATAATTCCGATATATATCGATATTTTCTTTGGTCTCTCCTCTTCACTATAGAGATCCAATTGGGTATTATCTAACTTTGGACACAAATTAAGTATCCAATAGTAGATTGATGCTCACCTCCAGAAATCTAGTCGAAAGACTAGGTCTTTTTTGGTAAATGTGGTATTTAAAAATGAGATATATATAGTCACTCAAGATGAATCGATTCGAAGAAGAATAAGAAATTGTTCCAAGTTTTTAATGGGAAAATTATAACCCTAAAATCGATTTTGATAAAACATACTTGCTCGAATCCTGTTTGAATTACGGAATTTTGGAATCCTGTTTGAGACGGATTTTCATGAAAAATTGTTTTCCCAAAAAAATCGTAGAGTGAAAACGAGAGACGAAAGAAGTTATCGAAGTTATTGAAAACCGTAAGACCGAAATTGACGCGACGCGCACCGGAGGAAAAAGGAAATGCCGGGCTCGTACATAAAAAATGCGTAATAAGAATAGTTTCATACCAATGGTAGAATATATTGATCAGGGAAAATCATACCTCATTGTCCCACTTCACCGTAGAGTCGCGTTCACCAAAATTGTTTTCAGGGTATTTCGGGCAAAGAGCTCGAAAATTTTTTCCACCACAGTGAGGGGGTTGAAGGCGCCTTCTGCCAACTATTTGGACCGATATCGCAGGACTGCAAAGAGAGAAACAATGTTGAATATGAACCAATAATGTAATTCAGTTCAGAAGATAGCCCGACTAGGATTGTCAAAAATTTTTGTCCCGAGCTTTTTTGTGAAATTTCGACGCTCGAGTGAAGTGTTGAAGCCGTAAGCTCAGGGCGCAGCTAGTGGGACCGGTAAAAGGACTTGACCTGCACAACTTGGACCGATATCACAGGACTGCGAAAAAAACAGTTTTACAATGTTGTCCAAAATTTTGGAACTTGCCTGCAATGTTGAAAAAAAGCTCGACAAAAAAAGTTGACACTCGAAGGAGGTAGAAAAGGTACTTGACCTGCACAACTATTTGAACCGATATTGCAGGACGAGAAGTAAGATTTTAAATCTAAACGAAATCTGAAATGGACTACACCAAGAAAAGCTCTTGCAAAAATTTTGCACTCGAGTTAAGAGATTGATAATGTACTAACTTTAGTAAATACTGGTGGTGCCCACCGAGGATCAGCTAACCAACTATTTGGACCAGTAGCGCAGAGACGAATGAGGCAGTTTGTTGAATTCGGAAAGGGTTGATCCAGCCGATGAAAAGTGGGAGAGTACTTGTGGGGGAGGGCCTGGATCCAGAGGGATTCTGCGCAGGACCACAGCATCCCCTGCTGTGTCTGTCCATTAACTGTTCTAATCTCCGTAATTTGACAATTGGCGCAAGCAGTGTGAGCTTCACGGAAGACTGTCGGATAATGTCAATCATTTGGTTAATGCCACCGGGTCAATGCACTCGAAATTCACTGCAGAGAAGCGCATTCTTAAATATTTTATGGGCCGCGATAGGGATGATTTAGTTATTTTATCAAGTGTTAATGCCCTGTCGGAGAATATCGGGGGAAAAAATACGGGAGAGCTGATTTTATGGAATTTTTTTTTAACGGGACATTCCGACGATTGGATTAATGGATCGCTAATTATTGGTTCTTTATTTCCAGGCGGGAAAAACGGAATGTTTTCGGACATTCCTGATTTTGTACAATGGTTGCAATATTTCCAATTTTTAAAACTCTCACCAGTTCAAAAATTTTACGTTCTCAACATTTTTAAAAAATGCAATTGTTCTACTGGAAAATTTTTGAATTTTTGGATTTTTGAATTTTCAAAATTGTTTCAAAATTCTCGAATTCTTGTGTTAGTCTCATAGAAAAATTTTTGCGCTTTACCAGAATGACAGGTATTATTATCTCGGAATTGTTAACAAATTTGGGGTGTAAAAATTCGAATCATTTTGTAGTATGCATGAAGATATAATCAAAAATTGTTTTTTTCATTTTCAGGGGTGAAACAATAACTTCCCTATATCGAGAAGTTGAAAAAAATACTTCATGTATTATAGAATGGTATTCGCTCCGTCGAAAATTGTCGATAGGTCTTCATGAATCAAATACCGTACAGCTACCTCACAAGCAATCTAGTAATACATGAATTTACAAATTTCTGAGAGAGTAAGTTCGCTGGAAGATTGAGAATGGTGGATTTGAGTTTCTAGGTCGAAACAGTCAATGATTAACAGTCATTGTACGAGCGTGTAATCATAGCAATGTACTCGGGGGATGATACGGCGACACGAAATCTAGCTAGAACCGATTCTATGCAGTTTGCATGAAGTACACGCGTCTGTCCTGTGAGAATATGCTACATCACGATTCTGGTTTACGATGTGTCAAAGTGGGAATTTCATGAAGTAAGATGATTAGTACTTTCTCCATGTCTTATAAAAATAAGCTATTATATTTACTTTTTTTTGCCAGTGCGACTCAATACAATAGGAGAGAGCAATCTCATGTTTATCACCAAGTCGAGACAATACGAGAGGGATGTGACAAGTGACGAGATGTCTCGACAAGAATTCGAAGAAAAATGTTTTGCACCAATCAATTTCACTCACCAACTAATGATTTATTCGTAAATTTATGTAGGAACTTGTGAGTAATTTTGTTCAAATGAATTCAATGATTTATTAGTTATTAACTTCCCGATTTTCGGGGAGATTATTGTAATGACGCCTCCATCGATTTTGTTTATTTCGATTCGTAACTAGAGTTTTAAGTATACTAAAATGTTTCCCGTCGACTTCCGAACAAATGTATGTGCGTGTGTGTGTTTGCATGTGTGGAATCAGTATTTTCCGTTAACGATTTCTCACGAATGGATCGAACGATCTGGCTCATCGAGGTCTTATTCGGAGCATCTTCACGGAACTTAGATCGGATTGGTTTTTGGTTTAAATTGACTCAGCAGGTTTTTTGTTATTAACAATTGAGTTGTTTACAACGCTCTATTTCCAAAACGGTAAGAGATACGGCAAAAATTATGAAGCCGAATTTGCTCTGTAAGTAGAAATGCGTATTTAATTTCTTATCACTTTTCTCCATATTTGTCATAATTAAGGAGGCATGACGGGTTTAAGCCTCGAACGCTCGCACCCCTATTGGTGCCTCGCTCCCACTCCAGTAACGCGCATAATTCTCGGCCTCACGCTGACTATGCAGCTAGTGAAACATTCATAATTATCTGCTTGATCAATAGGATGGTCTAAAATTCTAATATTTGCAAAATTTTCAGTGTGAAACTCACGGATCACACTCATTTAACCGCACTAGCGTTTTTCTGAACGCAGTCTTTCAATATTTAATTAGACTGAAAAGACTGCGGAAAATGTAGGAATGGCAAACCGAATTTACAAATCAGGATGTTTTGCTTGTGTTCCCAACGGGGGCACACACACTTTTATTCCACTATTCAATTTTGGTGTTATTGAACACCGGAATCAAGAATGAAAGTACAGAAGCATTTCAGCACTATCAGCCCCCCCCCCCGCGCGCTTACGTGGGTTCTCACCCGACCTAGCAGTCTCACTATGTGTTTTTTTGTCTCCGTCCCTCTCATTTGTATGCCTCGGGTAGCGGCCGTTTAAGCATTCCTTCAGGGGGCGTACCGGACACCCATCCATGCGGCTGGGGACGACTTTCGCCATTTTAGGCCATCGTATTTCCAAACACAGGGTAAACCTCCAGAAACCCCTGTGCTGCGATGGCCAACGGCTATGATAGAACCCACCCCCCCCCCCCCCCTGCGTCGGATTAGGTTCCCGCTCGGCCGGGCAGTCTCATTTTATATGGATACCGCCGACAGCACACACGGAACGTTCCTGCATCGGTCGAAATCCATGAGCAAATATTTTTGAAAAATAATAGATACTCTACCACTACGCCAAAGCCCCGACTTTTGTGTGTGTATGTGACCACTGCCACAAATTTACGCGGCATCAAACTGTCACATAAAATTAATAAAATAAGGAAGAATACGGCTAAAGGTCCTCGGGCAATGGCCATTTGTAAGTTTCTCTGTTTTCTTGCAATAAATACCGTTAAGAGTAAAAGTAAGTAAGTAAAGAGGAATATGTGTTTGAAAGTCTTTATTTATGTCAAGAATGATTCAATTAAACAAAGTGGAGTAATTAATTTTTTTTAATTGTAACCAAAATTTTCCCCAAGAAAACTTTCCATAATTTATTTCCCAAAAAACGATCGCTCAAGCATAATTACTAATTCAGAAAAATCGCAGGTAGAAGGTACAAATAATATTTTGTTTGAGCCCATTGGTTCACACTTATTTCAACCAACTTATTATTATTATTGTTTTTTTGCGCACCCCTCACTAAGTAGCGAAGGAAGAAGATAACACAAAAAACCACTTGCTTCTTTTCCAACGAATGCAATGCATGGTATGCACGATGAGTTTCTTCGATCTAATTTGATCCATGTTAAGCCCTTAAAGGGACGTTCGAGTGCTGAGAAACGTCATGTGTAAGTGGGATAAAAAACAAAGAGCCCTTGAAAGTCCGCGTCCTTGTAATTTCGCCTATTACCCGATTTTCATTTCCTCTTTCATTTATTTGCAGTTATTTAAGCATATTCAAGTACCTTGACTGACTCGCTCCGTTAGAATTCTTTTCAAAATTTGCGGTTGAAATGATGAGCTTCCACGCTCAATTTTACGCTGATCTAATACTAGACATTTCACAATAATTTTGTAATTAAAATGAAATGTAATCTTCGTGAGTAAGAAGTGGTTTGTTCAATAGTAGCTCAACCAGTACTCGGTTTATTGCGCGGAAATATCGTGAAATTCCGCGAAATACCGGCAAAAAAATCGTAAGTTCGCACACATGCGAACACACACTCACACACAAAATCTTCGTGGATAAATTTCAGATAGGGATTCTATCCTGAGTATCTGTATATCCATTGTATATTTCTTGCAAATTTAATCTCATTCTTTTTTCATGAGAAATTTTAAATGATTTTTCTCTAATGGCAATCCGATTGCACAAGTGTTTATTTTGTTGTTTTGATTCTTTTTCCCATCATCGATGGAGTTTCTCGAGTTGATAGGCTCCTCTTCCTTGGCCTGCCTTTACCCTTACTTTTTCCTCTCATTTATTAACCCCCTTGCAGTGCCATGGAGAGCGACTTTTTTAATCCAAACTGTTCTGCATTTGCCGAAGACCTCAGAGAAACCATGGAAGACCTGGTCGTACTGCGGGCCGATATCGCAGGAACTCGATGTACACCAGTGTCACATTGAGTGAAGGCCCATACCAAGAATTTCCACATTCGTGCTTTCCACTCGGCAATCGTTAAACGTGTGCAGGGCTAAGCGGGCACCCATCACGTACTGTTGGATATAATCAAAATAGATCACTGCTGTTATCGACACGGTAGTTGGAATCACCAGCTACTTTGTGTATATTACGTACATTCTGATATACTCTCAGTGCGCCAGGTGACAGGGTATGTGAGATCATTGTGCAAATTATCATTGCGCTGCGATCCGTTGTGGAAGTTTCACGTGTGCTACCAAAATTGTAATCCATCTAATATTAACCGACCTTTATAATAAACATTAAGTTAACATTCAATCAAGTTACATCTATTTTAGTTACTCAATAACAACACGTACCGACTCGAACTAATCGAGCCTGCACATGTTGCCGGTATTTATGCAGAACTCCTCGGTAAAGTCATTCATTGTATAGTACATTTCTTTCAGATTTGTATTTTTTGACAAACACTTTGGACGTCGCTGAAGTTCCTAAGTTCAAATGCCCGATAGGGCGAGAATTTTTTCGCATTTTCTGATGAGCGGGAGGTTGCTCATAGAGTAGCCGCCGACACCGACCTAGGTTTATTGCGGTTTCCTGTGTCTTATCATGCGAATGCAGTGCAGCGTATGGTCCACACGGTACTAGCAACCTGAGTGGTTGATGCGCCAATAAACAATAAACATACTTTTGAGATCAGAATAAATGTTGTAAAAAGTGTCAACAAATCGAGGTGTACGAGGGCCTCACTATATATAACCAGGAAAATTGCACATTGTCCTCATGTGCAAAATCCACATTTTACGGGGTCGGAATTGGATGCAAGAGAAAATTAACCACTCATGATCTACCCATAGAATTTTTGAAAATACAATGTAACTTTATTTATAATCTGTGGGCGGAAAAAGAAGAGTCGAAATTAGTTCTTAGAACCCGAAACGTAGGGCCACATGCGGAACAATTTCGAACTTTTTATTCGTATTCATTCACCACTTCAATATGCTTCCCCTAACCGCAACTACCGCTACTTTCCATATCATTATTTGCTGTGTAAAAAAAAGATTGAAAAACAACACTAATATGCTGCACAGAATAACTCAAATTATTGATTTATTCTCAAAGCTTTTGAAGTGATTCAATTGATGTGTCTCTCCCCGAAATTTATCTTTTATTTTTTTCCTAGATTCCCTAGATATCTGGTGTTTTTTAACACTATACAACTATACTAATAACACTTAATAAAATGCGTGAAAAAATATGAGTTTGGTACCAAATTAGAGGCGAGACATTTAAAGATTAAATAATTAGTAATAAGGAGTTATTTAGGGTAATTAAAAACAGGTTGCAATTCCCCAAATATAGTGCGGCAAAGGAAAGGGGGAGGGGAGAGCTACCCGTTTTCAGTAGGCTAATTAGGTCCTTATTACACATTATTGAATTGGTAGACCTAAAGTGTGTGTACTTGTTAGCAAAATTTTTTTTTTCCCACATTCTATGAAGTGTTATTAGTGGGGGCGCAAAGTGTTGAACAACAACAAATATCTATGGTATTGATATATCTATATATAAACAACGTTGCTAAACTCACTCTACACCGCCCGGTCCCGTTTAGCGATATTCAGCAACAGCCCGCCCGTGTTGATCTCATTAAACGCGGGAAAAATTCCGTGAATTTCCGAAAGTAATGTTTTTTTTTGCAAAATATCATAATACTCCGATTAGTTAAATAGAGAAAGTCAAATTTGACTTTGATTAAAAAACTTTCAACAATTTCAACAAACTCAAAAATTTCAAAAATTTTAAAAATTTCAGAAATTTGAGAAATTCAAAAAATTCCAAAGGCTTCAAATTTTTGTTTACAATTTCACAAATTTCGCACAATTCAAACTTTTCAAAACATTAAAACTCCAGAATGTTTGAAATATTCACCACATATATTGCGTAAGCTCTGCATATTTGATATTATTATCATTGCATACCAATGTTGTTAATCTGAACCTGCGGCCTGCGATGAAATACCCGTGCGAGATGCTTCGGAAATGATGGACGGATAGAAATCAGTTCCGCAATGTGATCAACTCGCGTACACGCAATTGAAGCATAACCCAGACCTAGTGAAAAGCAGCGCTCCTATTTTTTTTCCGACTGTCGCAAGAAGATAATTTCCCTTTGTCTGATTCGACAAAAAAAAGCCATGGAGATGGGGTGAAAAAAAAAGAAAGCATGAGCACCAGTAAACGGCATCGAGAGCTTCACGCTTCACTTCCTCTTCGCACGCTCGAACGCTTGGTCGAAGTGAATTACAGACCTTGTTTTTCGTTCCGTGAAAAATCAGGCAATAACGCGCGAGCTGGAGAAACGAAGATGCACTCGCCACACCGTCATTATACTGGGATAGCTTCTTTTTCAACGAAGATGAGATACTATTGGAGAGAGAGATTATTATTCTTCCAGGGATATTGAAGGAAGTACCACACTTCAAATAATAACGAATGAAGGAAATTCTTGGTACTCCGAGATCATTTTCACGATTTTTCAGTCCTATCACCTTCACCATCTTTCCAAAACATTTTTATCCTTCAATTGCAGGTGCCGAAAGCTTTTAACTTATTGAAACTTGGTGAATATTTGGGCGGGAAGCGCGGGCGAATTAATGTGAGCCATCGGGACCACAGAAGAGTCCGTAAGGCTTTCGCGAAAAGTCGAATATCTTGCTGACAAGTGGCGTTAGCAAAAAATGCTAGAAACCATTTTTTGTAGACAATTTAATTTTGGAGGGAAAAAGTAAATTGGGATTTTTCGCTCAGTAGGCTCCTTCCCGAGATATTGGACACCAATCGCATAATTGGTTGTAGGAGCGGAAATGAAAAAATGGCGAGAGTCTTTTTTTAAAATTGCACGTTTCAGAAATTCAATGGAATTTGTCGATTTAAAAATTTGCGGAGGCCTAAAAATGAAAATACTGAAAAAATGAGAAAAATTAATAATATAAAAAAATTGAAAATTAAATTAGAATAAATTAAATCAAAAATTAAAAGAAAAACTGAAAGTTGAAAGGGAGATATGAAAATCATTTGAGTAATTCAAAAAAGTAAATGAAAAAAAAACATGAAATTCTTTTTGCTTTTCAAAACATTTTAAAATACATGAAAATTATTTTTGAATTTAAAAAAAGTTGAAACAATGAAAATTGTAAAAAAATCATTAAAAAAAATTTGAGACGTTGAAAAGTTAAACCGAAAAAAACGAGAATCCGGGAAAAAATTATTTTAAAATTTACGCAAATTACAAAAACTTGAAACTTTAAAAATGTAAAAAAAAATTGCAGAATACACAAAAAAGTCAACGGGTTGAACCATTTCGAAATTTCGAAAGGTGAAAATTTCGGAAATTTCAAAAACTTTACCAATGTTAGAGATGATAGAGACCAAAAAATGTTGAAAATTTTTAAAAATTAAAAATGATTATAATTAATTCTGGGCTATTCGAAGCGTTTCTTCATTTTCTTTTTGTTTTTAATTTACAAATGAATGGTTGGCACTCAAACGGTGCAGTAGAAAAATCGCACTGGTTGCAACGAAGATGAAATAGTTTACAGAGATCATTATCCTTTCTGGAATATGAGCGTCGGTGCCATATTTCCCATGATGAGCAATGGTGGAAGTGTCCGCTATTATAACGTTCATTATCTACATTTTTGTTTTCATTATTTGCTTTTCAAAATACACAAATAGCCGACAAAATTTTCGCATTTAATTTCCCTCCCAAAAAAATCTAAAATTCCAAAAAGTGGAAATATGGAAAACAGTCTAAATTTACAGCAAAAAAAAAACATTTTCTTGAAGTTTGGCCAAATAAAAAAAACCCAAAAACATCGAAAATTTTCTGAAATTGAATCTCCGAAAATGAAATTGAAAGAAAACTACGCAGTTTCCCTTCCGCCGCAAAAGAAAATTATTTTTAAAAATTGCATAATAAATAAAAAATGAAGTGATTTATAAACTAAAAAGTTAATAAATTTTGTTTACAATCCTAAAATTGAATTAATTCTGCCAAAAAAACATGCTTATATCTTGGGTGTCACAAGAAGTAAAGCGTCAATGTCCTCAAAGTGGCGTTTAATTATCCATTAACATCAATAAATTTGCCATACATATTCGACGAAGGTAATAAATAATTGTATAATTTTACCTTCAGTCCTCACTTTGATCAGGCCCCACATCTGCCTTCATCTCACTCAAAGAACTAAAGCGACTCATCCCAGCTGACAAGAGTATATGCGAATCAAAAGCAAAGAATAATTCATTGACCAATTTTTATCAAAAAAAAAAATGTGTATGATTGAAATTACCTTCACTGAATTGCAGTTTCAGCGGCGAAACACTGGACCGCGTGCCAAGCACAGTTTCAGTTTCACATCTACTCCCTCTCAATTTCTTCCCTCTACACCAATCTCCCCACTTCACATCGCCTATCCCCACCCTTCTGATTACTCCTTTCGGTATATGTATATATATCATTTTTTCAAACATTTTTACACCCGTGAATATGTATATATATATATATCGTATATATCGTACATATATATCGCATATAAATATCGTATATATACATATTCAAGGTTGTAAAAAATGTTTGAAAAATTCAACAACACTAGTTCAAAAATAGTAAATTATCTAGAGAACGTATCGTAAGTGTGAATCGTATTAGAGCAAATCACTATCACCTGGCAGCCTCTTTGTAAAGAATTGGTATTATCCAAGTTGTTATTGTGGGGCGGAAGTTCAAGAGTTCCATTTTTTATGACATTGCCCGAAACTCGAAGAGCAACGGAGTAAATTGTTAATCAAATTAAGAATGTCAACACGCTCTTCCCCTACACAACAAAAAAATTTGCAGATGCAACTGACCTCATATACGTCCAGCCAATGTGTCAATTTTTGTGAGAATGTAAAATTAGGGGGTAAGCGAGACTACTGTTGAAATGTTATTACCGAACTGTGAAAATTGCTAGGAACGATGCGTTATGATATACTCGTAACTGATGGTGTACATAAATCTTATGTATAGATTTGAGCACTTTAAATAAACAAAAAAGAAGGAATGGTTCAAAATCAATATCCAAATTGATCTCATGGAACGTCGGCACATCAGCAGCAAAAGTCGCTTATCGTCTCGCGTCACTTTCCATCAAATATCTCAATAGCAAATACAGCGGTAATGGGGTATCTGTTTTTGGTGAAGTTTGAGCAGATATGTTAAATCTGTAACCGAAGACCCGAGATATCCTCGACTTGGAGAGGCCTTATCCCCCATCCGGGGATGTTGTATCCGCAATACGAGAATATTTAATCCTGGACACGGGCACATAATTATCTCCCAATCGAGTTTTGTAATGTATCCAGTTCGGGTATATTTTCTTCCCATAGTAAGTTCAAAGGTAGCACAACTTCAAGAAGTCTCTTAAACCAGTCGCTGAAAGTCTTCAAAGTATTGGAAACTATCCAAGCCGCAAGTGTTAACAAAGTCCTAAAGGAATGGAAGGTTTTGCAAGCATTGAGCCTTCGGAAGCTCTCAAAAGCCGTAAAAATTTGGAGTCTCCAGAAATCTGGAAGTCTTGACTTTCCTAATTCCCACAAGTCACACAAGTCTGCAAAGTCTCAGAAGCCGGAACAATTTTGGAAACAAGTTTCAAAATTCTTCCAAGTCCCAATGCAAGGTCCGAAGGTCTTCGAGGCCTCAAAATTCATGGAAATCTTGAAAATTTCGGCCTTCTTGTTGCAAGTTCTAGACATCTGAATAACTCTAATCGTGTTGCCAGTAGGTAGACTCATGAAGCCTTTTGCAAAAAAACCCGTTTTCAAACTTTTTGACTCAAGTTTTGTTTACGCAAATTTTCAACCAATCTCAATGGTAACGCGCTCGATGCGCAAACTTGACCATTTGAACCAAAAACTAATCCGATCTAAGTACCATGGAGACGCTCCGAATAAGACCTCGATGACCCAGATCGTGCGACCCGTTCGTTAGCAATCGTTAACCAAAAATTCTGATTTCACACACACACAAACACACCCACAGGCATTTGTTCAGAATTCCATGGGCAACATTTTGGTGTATTTAAAACACCAATTACGAATCGAAAAAAAAATCGATTTAGGGGTCATTATAATAACTTCCCGAGGAATCGGTCCGTCTCAAAGTAAGGTCCGTTTTTTTTTAAGTGCACATTCTGTAACTTCTTCCATCCTCATCTTATTAATATCTCACCTTTCGTTCAATTCCTGCGATCCTCTCATTCAACCACTAATTGCTCTCATTTAACTAATTGCCGCGTGTAATTTTTCTGACAAACTTCGAAATGGCAATTGCAAAAAACTGAACAATATATTTCTTTTTTTTTATAAAAAAAAATACGTAAGATTGTTATTTTTAATCCGAGTTTGTCTCAGCGAAGACTGGCGTACAACTGATGAGAGAGTTGCAGCCGGTACTGAAACCGTGTATTATTATTTAAATCAACCCTTCCAATGATTGGAGCAGGGGACCAAGCCATTTTGGAATGGGGCTTTTTGGTACGTACGCTCGTGAACAATGCCTGGGTTTTTTTTTCCTTTTTTAACCCACCTATGCGAGTGTATAGTCAGCGACGAATTTAGTGAGGGGATAAAAAAAAAGTTAGGGCACAGCGTGACTGGAAGGGTGAACAGCCACGCGCGTGTTCTAGGTCCAGGTGCCGCGGGTGAGAAAAGACTTTTTAGGGTAAAATAACGCGAGGGGGCCGCTCCCCCCTTTTTTTCACAGTTTCCCGATCAATGATTAATAATCAGAGAAAAATTGAGGCTATATATAGCACTGTTAGGTTGAAATAATGAATTTGTTCAAGTCATGTCGGATTTTAAAATTTACAGCTGAAATTTGAGCTTATACGAAGAAAAATTATAGAACATTGTTTGTAGAGAATTTTACTCATGATAAGGAATTTTTGGATGATTGTTGCAGTGTCTCACTCTTGACCCAACATTTTTTTTTTGGGTTGAAAAAAAAAATTGAAAAACTGTGGACGTTCTGTTGATAAACACTAAATATCATACATGTATTGGGGAAAAATATTTTCGTGGTGTCCATTGGATTTTCGGTTAATATTAAATCCAATTACAATTTTAATTGCCTGCGCAAAGGGTTGATGCATGTATCGACCGCGGCCAATCAGACAGGCAATCAAATCGATACCAGGTGATGAGGTCCTACTTGAAGGGCTAGAACGCTGAGATTACCACTCGTATTTGAAGCGAAGCTGAATATGAAACCGGAAGTAGTACCAGGATAATGCGCGTCTTAATTTCCCTAATTGATCGCCATCATCATAATGGGCCCTTCGACAGACAATCGCAGCACCGAAGATTCGCGAACCCCGGAATAGCCACGTTATTATGCGGTATTCCTTGCAATTAGTCGAAAAATCCATAGTCATTATATTCATTATTATTATATATATAACAGTATAATACTATGTAATATATTATATAATATTTTCCATCTGGAAGCCGGAATACATCTTTCAGTTGGTTAAAAACAATTAGTCACCATCGCCCCCGGAAGACCCCATCCCGAACGGGGCTAGTGATATTCCAGTGTCTCCGGACAGAATGAAGAGAGATTTTGTTCGTCACATGGCCGTAAAAAAAATCAGGCTCGAGTTTTTCCATATATTGACTTCGCCTTGATGTGCAAACACACGAGCTCAAAATGATTTCACGGTGATGTGAGGAACGAAAAAAGTTGTCGCATCCCAGGTGGGGAATTCGACGCTCGAACGATGGGATCAATCTTGGTCCGACCTTTGATGCCGAAGCTTGGACTTAATAGCTTCGACATAGCTTCATCCCATGCATAAGCCTAGATCAAACCAAGCTTAGTTACATCAAAGATATCCAAGCTTTGTTGGGCCAGCTTGTGCCAAGCTCGGCTCAATCTAAGCGTCCCTAGCGCTGGTCCACAGGCAGAATCCAATCTACGTCCAATATTGGATATATACATATTATTACCGGCTTCAGCGAAACTGCTTAATTTTGGATTCATATACAAATCCAGGATTGCTGCACCACCTAAACCCAAGCTTGAAAAGGAAAGTTCAACTGGGCTTGGTCCAACCTCGATGTCCCTATCTTCGAAGTTTAAACTCAGGTAATTTTGTAGCTTGGACCAAGATTAATTTGAAACTTGGACGAAAATGAATTTCAAGGCTTGTAGCAAGATGAAGTCCGAAGCTTGAATGAATATCACGTTCGAACTTTCTATTAACTTACGTAACCAAGCTAGGAGGAAGCTTACTCTATAAGCTGGGATTGGTTACATTCGCATGTTCTGCCCAGATTGACCGAGGCTTCAAAATACAGCTTTGGCGAAGCTTAGTCAAGTCTCGTCCAAGCTTGAAGCAAGCTTCATCGCATGGTCAATTCCCAGCTGGGTACGAACCGTATGAGAACAATATAGATTTACACCAATATGTAAACTAGCACATTTCCCGGATAGCAGTGGAAATAAGGGGTTATTCACTCCCGAAATCACTGTGTCACTAAGGAATGAAATCATCCTCCAAATCCCATAAAATCGCATGAAATCACTCGAAATCAGTGCAATGCCGCGATTTTATTGATTTCGGATGATTTCGAACGAAATCATGTGAAATCGGTCGAGGTTATAAACTCGACGAATGAGTGTTCAATGTAGTTTTGTCAGTATTTATTTAGTAGGAGGCACTGACGTTGTTTGGTGGATTGATGATATACCTATATACAATTTGACCTACACATTTCATTATGAAACATTACATTATTGTTATATAGTTGATCTAGTTTTATTGCCGCTTATTGTATCCTCGGGCTTAATTAGACCCAACTCTCCCTTGCTCCCTTGCACGGGTGAAATAAAACAATTGAAATCCCCCGAAATCACTCGAAATCACCTGAAATCAGCAACAACTGTGTCACTCGATTTCGTAGTGAATAACCCCTCGAGTGGAGAACTAATCACCAAATATGCTTCACCCTCTCCCACCCGCCAGATTGCCATCCTCGGCTTCGCGTCGGATGACAAGCACGTGGGGCAGTTTTGAATGATGTGCACGGAACAAGACTTTTCCGGCCAAGGGCCTCAATAATCGCAATTATAAGGCGCGCAGAGAATAATTCTCCTGATCCGTTAAATAGTGTATACTTTTTTTTTACTAATGAAAATATTAATTTAGTAGCCCCCTAGACTTACATGATCATAGTGAGAATGACCGACTCAGGGCCTGTTTTGGATTACATAAGTATAATTTTTTTTAACTTCCCCATTGTCGGTAAGTCATATATAGTAAACACCCCGATTTCAACTTTTTTTAAAAATGATCAGAAATGATCGCCAGCAAATTCCGAGTCGATGTGTATGTGATTAAGATTATTGGTATCGAAATCGAAGCGTCTCCACATAACTTATAGATGATTCGATTTTGGATGAATTTCGTGGAGAACACACATTGGCATTAACAATTGAATTGTTCACAACGCTCTATTGCAAAAACGGCGACAGATACGGCAGAAAGTATTTAATGGAACTTATTCTGTAAGTGGAAATGCACATTTAATTTCTTATGATTTTTTCCCATAATTGTGATAATTAAGGAGGTATGATGGGGTTAACCCTCGTGCGGTCGCACCCCTATTGACGTCTCACTCCCACTCAAGGAACGCGCATAAGTCTCGTCCTCACGCCGACTATGCGGCTAGTCACAAAGATTTATAACTATCTGCTTGATAAGTGGGATTGAAACATTGAATTGACGTATCGGAAAATGTAGGAATGGCAAACAGAAATTACAAATCCGGAAATTTTGTTTGTGTTCGCAACGGACACACACACACTTTTATCCCACTAGTCTATTATTAATTGAAAAACATTGAGGTAAGATTGGCATGAACTTCAAGTGAAACACTACATGATAGGTTGTAAGAGATCTTTTAATTTGCAAATGCCCTATATAGGCGAGATGTAACGAGAGACCTATTTGAAAACACCAAATCATTACGGACATTACAGTTTTCGGCGTAGATGTTGGTGAAATGGCTGAAAAACAATTGATTTTGGAGTTCGGTTGACGTATATTGAATACTACCTCAAAAATAATACCAATTATATGGATATATATGAGTGTTGCAATATTGTAATTCCTCATATACTCAAATATAATGATATAACCTGCACAATTCGCCTGCAGAAAAATTTATTCCGTGAACTTCAACGCCACCTGTTGTCGAAAATCACTAAAAATTGACATGGATTAACGTTAGCCAATTGGAATTCAGTTGCTAACATTTCTCCATCATTTTTAACAAAAAACTGGAGTCTTTAAACATTTAATTGACGTGTCGGAAAATCTAGGAATGGCAGATGAATATTTGACTAGCCACATAGTCAGCGTGAGGACGAGAATTATGCGCGCTACTGGAGTGGGAGTGAGAGGCCAATAGGGGTTGCGAGCGCTCGAGACTTAAACCCGTCATACCTCCTTAATTATGACAAATATGGAGAAAAGTGATAAAAAATTAAATACGCATTTCTACTTACAGAGCAAATTCGGCTTAATAATTCTTGCCGTATCTCTTACCGTTTTGGAAATACAGCATAGTAAACAATTCAATTGTTAATATCAAAAAAAATTGCTGAGTCAATTTAAACCAAAAACTAATCCGATTTAAGTTCCATGAAGACGCTCCGAATAAGACCTCGATGACCCAGATCGTTCTACCCGTTCGAGAAATGAATACATACACACGGACATTTGTTCAGAATTCGATGGAAAGCATATTGGTATACTTAAAACACCAGCTACGAATCGAAAAGGAAAAATTGATTTAGGAGTCATTACAGTAACGTCCCGAAAAATCGGAAAGTTCAAAAAAATGAAATACAAGAAATGAATCTGGTCAAATTTCGAAAAAAAAGTACTGGCCTTTCGCGTTTCCGTTCATCCGATAATGCGGAAAATGTTGTAGGGCCATGTGCAACATCAAGATGTAAGGGTGAACGTACCGATTGCCCGGACAATAGCCGGCTGCATGCATCTCCACTTGGTGCCATTCGAATTCATCCCCCTTTCAAATCTCCCCATTTTTTAGTGATTTCCGAAAATGCCCTGGTAATCACCGAGTATTGAAAATCAAACCAAACGATAGAAAAATTCTTTTGGTTGAAAGACTCGAATTGCACAGTTACGCATCCCTCACTATACACAAAAATCCATAATAAAATTGTATAATTAAATAGGTGAAAAATAAGGTGAGAATATATATGAATCTTTACGGTTTCAACCTATCAGTAATAGCGCCGTTTTGCCAATATTCTTTAAGCGCGCCCTCGAGGAATCCCACAATTTGTCTATGGATCATGTGGCGAAATTCTTGCGGAAGTTCATTAGAGTAAGCTCAATTCAGGGTTTGAAAGTGTTCATAAAAAATTGATAGAGATTAAGGAGAGTCTAACTTCTCTTTCTTTCTTTTTTTTAGAGTTCAACTTTGACAGTGTTTTCAGTGCCTATCATCTGCCACAAACGCTTTCGGTTAGTGCCGCTGAAGCGCTTCACAGTTGGCGTGATTTTGAACTCGACATGTATAATTCTGATAAGCTCGGAAAATATAATTCCCATCCACTCAACTAGGGTGCATGGATAACAGTTATTTGAGATATTTCAAAACTTTCGCTCAAACATTTCAATGTTCAAAGACATTTTCGATAACGTGAAAATTTCCGTGAACGAACATCTCATAACGCAACTATACAAAAAATGTTCAAAATTCCAAAACTGAAAAATGATTGGGAATGGTAAACATTGAAAACCTACAAGGTGCGACAATTTGATTACCTCAAAAATTGGGGCTAATTTCCATTACTTCCGGGCCCTTATAAAAACTAAAAAAAATTCAAACTTTTCAAAAGCTACTAAAATAACAATCGTTGCAAGAATTTAACGAAATTGAAACCATGGAAAAATGAGCAACAAAATTTTGCTCAAATAAATCAATTTTTTGGACTTGCGAAAAAGTCTGATGACGATAAGTCTAATCATTTCAATTTCAATTAATTATAATGAAATATTGCAGGGGACTGCCATTTTCCAACACTTCCACCTCTCAGAGGATTACAAATTTTCCTAAAAATTTGAGCAGCGAATGAGGAAGAACCAGTTTCCATCGTTGAATTGCCAAAGTTTCTTGTTGAAATGATGGACTTTCAATTTTTTTGTCAAGGAATTTTGTTTTCTCTCTTTAGAAAAGGATTGAATTCCGTAAGCAAAATGGATCCCTTATAAATATTGATTTTTAATTCCATTTATAAATACATAAATACAAGAATTAATTGATGCATTCCTAGTCAGTTGGTGATAAAAAATCGAAATTTGGGGAAGCATTTTGAACACCAGTGGTGGCTATCATGTATTCAGATACAGATATGTAGAGTCCTATGAACAGCCCAATTACACTTGCTGCGTAAACATTTTTCTGGAGTATAATACAGGTTGCTGCGCACAGGCCAAAGTATGTTGCGTATCGGGCCATATTTTCGGTTTTCTTTCGTCCCAAAATATCTGAATCTGACAGAAAGAAATAATTATTAAAAAATAATTAGAATGAATTTAAAAATGGCCTTCTCCATGTGTGTGAGTTTTATGCGTACTTATGCAAATATTGTCCTTTTTATGATGTCCCTTTGCGCATTCTATACACATATCTGGTCCATCCCCATTACAGCCGTTACAAGCTCTATCACAAGCTGGAAAAAAAAAATTGTTTTATAATTCCGTTATTGATTTAATTATTACTATCATTAACAATATTCTTTCAACTTTGAACTTTATTGTCAAACATCATGAACGGAAACGGAAAAGTCATAATAGGCAATAAAACTTCGAAGTTACCAGATTGCAAATTATAAAAAGAATTGTGGAATTATCGAGACATGGAAAGAACTGAATCAGTTTCAAATGCTGCGAATTTTCCAGAGTTTTAAACTTTTAAATAAAATTGAATAATTGAAAAAATTGAACATTATCAACTTTTCAGTTACAATTTTCCAAATAGTATCAATTGAAATATTTAATCAATTAAAAACGTTAAACGCTTTGGCCAAACAGTACATGCCACCTACTTTTATGATTTTATAGACGTAGGAAATATGTGAAATTTGCGGACATTGCAAAACTAAGAACATTAAACACTCAACAAATTTCTCAAATTGCAGCTATTTCAAAAATTGGAGTAAAAGGAGCCTAAAAAATCAAAAGTCTGAAAACTTGATAATAAATTTAGAGATTTTGAGAATTTAGATAAAAACGGAATTTTTGGATAAAACTGTACAAAAGGAAAATCCCTAAAACATCGTTTCACCCAACTATGTTCCCAAACCCGAATTACCCTTACCCAAGCATGTAAAATTCCCATCAGTGTTAACGCAAAACTCATTTCCAGAGCAGGGGTTTTTCTTCTCCAAACACTCGTTGATGTCCACACAGCCTTCATTCTCCAGTACCCTCCAGCCCTCCGTACACCCTCCATCACATTTTCCTGGGCCTCCTCCAGTACATTCCTTGGCACACGCCAAATGGCAGGAAGAGCAAAGTAACTTATCTTCATCTTTATAGGACTCATAATACCCACTCGCACACTCTGAACAACTCTCTCCCTTGTAATTCTTGTCGCAAAGGCAGGTGCCATTTCCTTTTCTCGTACCTGTAATAATATTAGCAATCATATGTGAGCATTCATATATAAAAAAACATTTGAATTTGTTTCTCATTTGACAGTGAGAGAATTGTTCTGTTAGGGTTCACGTTTCCAGTATGTGCAGATAATGTTTTAACTCGATCCTTTTCATTAAAATCATTAAATATTCAATTTAATAATACTAGGGACATACCAGAACCTCTGCATTTTCCATTATTATTGCAAACTTTGCTTGGAAAACCAGGACATTTTTTGCATTGAGACCCGAAGTGGTCCTTGGGACAGCACCTCTTCATCTGATCTATACAAATGTAGACATAAATATCAGGATGGGTGTCCTGATGCTCACTCCACCACTCCTCAATTGCACTTTCAAATTCCCCCGCCAAATCATGACACTGGGTCTCTCCTTTTTTCAAATCCTTGCAAAGATTTTCCTGAATTTCTGTCAATCGCACTTCGCTCCTTGCGTAGGACTTCAGTTTGTCCTCCTCCCATGCTGAATCACCACCCTCGAATTTTCCTCGTTTCGTCCTGTCAAATTCCTGGAAAAATGGAGAGAACTCTTAGATACTATTCTTCTTGTATTCGGACATTATTATATCAAGTGAATCGACTGCAGATTTTCAAAACAGGTCAATGTAAGTACTAAATTCAATTTTGTTTCGAACTATCGAGTACGAACTTTACCCAAAAAGCTAAAATGAATTATATGTTTGGAATAAAAATTTAAATTATGTTGATATTATTGACAACTTTTCAATTAATATTTTATGTATAAATTAAGTATTTCAACTTCAATCACGTCAAGCAACCAACTATTTCTTTACCATTCAGAAAATCTTTCTTAGAAAAATTATATTTCCACTAAAGGTAAAAATCAATGAAACAATTTAATGATAAATTGGACAATTAAAAAAATGCAAGGGAGTTGTTTATAAAAACACAAATATTGTTGTTTGCTAGGGAGTTGTTTTGCTATTATTGATTATCTATTTTATATTTAAAAATTAATAATATAAATTAGAAAATATTACAAATTTTCTTATAATAAAATTCTATTTGGACGCAGACTAATAATGATAATACGATGCAATCATTAATTTACCTTTTTAAAGCTTTCGGTCAAAACTTTGCAAGCGGCACAGGGTGCGAGTCTCTCAGCTTTTGCTTGTTCAGTCGATGGAAAATTTAAGGAAGCGGAAAGCGGACTTATGACAACCGATATAAAAACAAGAATTAAATATAACAGGTGGCGATTGCTAGCCCGCATTTTTCAAACAGTTTCTCAACAATTGAATCGAACACGTGGCGGGTGTCAATTTTTTTATGAATTAAGCATTAATTTGAGGTAGATACATCGGTAACTTCAGTGGAATGAACCTGAGAATTTGGAGCAGGTTAGATTCTTGAAAATGTTGACAACCGAGCAGCTGTGTAGGCGCCGACCAATCTCGTGAGGGCATGCGTCAAATTTCGGCCAATCAGAGCGCAACGCGTCACATTTTCCGCAGATTTACATTATCTTGATAAACATTACATTGATATGATGTTATATGAAAAATATGCGTTGAAAACTAATAAATAAGGAATGAATAATCACTGTGACGCAATTTCTTAAAATTTATATATATATGACTAAAGTTAAAACAAGTACTATGAAAAAAGGTACAAACGATTTTAACAAATATGACGAATATTTCTGTCAACTGAACTTGAATTGGTCGCTTAGATGGACGAAGGGGAAAGTGTCATGATGCAAAATTTAAAAGAAAGTTTCCACAATATTCTTATATAGAAATGATCTATATATAATCCCACACGGTTTGTGATAAGTTCTCCATTCGAATTTTTTTGCATCCGAATCGGCTATAAAAATCTCATAAAAACCTCTAATTTCTCCATCTTTCAAAATTGAAAAAAAAAATTAAAATATGAAGGATTGCAAAAAAATTCTAGAAAATTGAATCACAAAAAAGATTTTCAAAACGTTTTTCCCATTGCATAATTTTATTACACAATCAATTTAGATAACGCATATACCATTTGCATAATTTGAAAGTTCTCGGCACCATCAAAATTGTTCACGAGCCCGAGTCAGATGGCAGCACCACGTGGTCTAACCAACCCAGTCATAACCCAGATCCACCTGTATCCCCTGTAATCTTGCTCCAGAGTTTCGGCTGTTTTGATGTTTTCATAATCGGAAATTTATTGTATCCTCACTGGTCCACTTTGTCAAGGTAACGCAATTTTTCAACCTCAATAATATTTGTCGAAGTTGGGGACATTTTTTTATTTACGCTCAGCAAAAGAGAAAAGTGTTTTGGAAGCCGTCAAAATATTTGTATCAGCAATATTGTTCTCATGTTTACTTGACTCTAGGACAAATTACTCGTAGATACTTTCCTCAATAGTCCTAAAATTTCACTTAAGTATGAAATAGAATACAATATCCGCAGGTGCGTTTCACACATGCCCCATGGGTCTCGAATAACTAACAAAATATCTAAAAAAATTCCTTAACTTATGACAATATCTGCTTGATCATGCGAGGAGTATTTTTCTAAAATTTCATACAAAAAAAAATCCTCATTCTCAAAATAGTAGAACGTAATATGGAATTTTGTCACAACTTTAACTTGGCATTTGCATAACATGTGTAGAAAATAAATCATAAATGTTTTAAACTTATTCATGAGGTTATATTCTTTCATCATATTTGCTCAATTTGTTCATCATCACAATTTCATAATTATTTTCAACGTCCTGACATTGTTTTCAATATTTTCCAGGGTACTGATTCAATCTGTATCATCAAAGAAGCCTTTTTGCAAAGCTCATCGTTGTTTACTTATTTTTCTACTTATTGCTTGCATTAGATTTATTGCATCATTTCCGACGTTGCATTGTTGAGTTTCTGCTGTGTCCTGAGAACGTAACTCGTTTATCTGAATATGGAAGAGTTTATGTATTAGAATAATAGATTCATACCATACATTTGACTCTCAATGATGTTCATCTAGTTTTTACATTGACGAAACAGTGTATTCCTTTTTATATAAAAACACCCGAAACATTTCAACTTTTATGAAATTAAGGAGGAAGTGCAGGAAGCAGAGAGTGCTGCAGAAAAAATGCTAAAGCTTCCATGTCCTATCTATTTTCACGATGCTACATTACTTTCGGTTTTCTTCTTGCATTGTTTTATCACTCCTAATTTGATGAGAACACTCAATTCATTTCAGATATGCCCACTCGCGTTGACAATGTCGCCGATCGCACAGGAACTTTGGCCACGTCCCGACAAGAGCCGAATTATGAGCCAATGGACACCAGTGAGCCCCGTATGCTCCCAGACTCCGACCATATCCCCTCCTCACAGCCCCTGGACTCTGAGACCTTAAACATGACCATCGACGTTCCCTACCCGGACATCTCGATTCCCGCAGCCTCTCATTCCACCCTCTCATCTGCCCTGATGGACGTCCCCACCGATGCCTCTCCAGAAATCTCGCCGCAAAGTGTTTATAACCTCAGTGACAGTGTCTATGAGCCCAGAGATGTATATATACCTCAAGAACCAGCTTACCATCCTCTAGAACCTCTTGAACCGATTTCCACGTCAATTGACTTATCAACCAGTCCCAGTCAGACTCGTGAGGTTCCTGTACTAGGCTCTGTAGACCCAGCTATAACAAGTAATGGCAATGACCTTAGTCCTTCATGCATTTATTTCATCAGGTTTAAACCATCAATAATTGGACTATGAACCTTTTAGCAAACTTTTGTCATTGAAAATATCTTTAAAAATCGCAATTTTTTAGCGAATTTTTTTTACTGCCTTAAGCAAGTCTTTCAGTTTATTTATATTGCATGGGATTCATTAATGCCACATAGTTGAATGCGTGGTGAGTAGATTTTTCAATTCCCTCAAAGCTTTCATGCTAAAGCGTTTTTAGCCGATAGCTTCATAACTAACGCTCTTACAAGATTTTCATATACAACTTTATTGAAGCTCGCAGTATGCACAACAAAAAATATTTCGATGAAAATTGGACTAATTCTATTATTTTCCGACATATTTTTTAAAACCAAAATGGCCAAGATAAATTGATATCTGCATGGGAAGGATTTAAATCGATACGAGTTAGATTTCGATAGTGTAACAGTACAGTTTATACCAATATGTTTGTTCTGCTGTATAGGTTCAACTATTGCACTTTCTCCTTCAACAGCAAAGGAAGAAACTGAGCCAGGCACTCACATACCAGCGTATGGGGCGCCTGTTTGTCCTAAAACAGTGAAGAGAGCCGGTCCATACATTCTAGGTCCATTGATCGGAACTTCGCCTGTAAAAAGTATTGTGCAGTGCCTTGCAAGGAGGGAGGGCACTGATAACTATTATACAATTAAAATTCTTACACTTAAGGATGAGGAAGAGTACGAGACGCAAGACGATAGGCAGGGAAAGATGCTGTTACATGCAGAATTTTCTTTACTTAGTTTGCTACAGGTATTTTTCATTTCTTCATTTATCACTTGCCAAACAATAGGTCGTGAATTTCTTCATTTTTATTTTTCAGCTTTATTTTTATTTCTTTTTCTTTTATTTTTTGTTTAAATATATGAGTGAATAATAGCAGTTCTTAAACAGACAAGTCACCTGTTTCTCATTGGTTCATCTGGTACACAAAATCTTGTAAAAAGTGAATCCATCCACAGAAATTGCTCTAAAAGCTATTGATTCGATTATGGAATTCCTCACTCAATAATTAATTAGTTAATCAATTAACAAATTATTGAGAATCCTGACTCGTTTTAGAATCAAAAGGGAGTAGTCCACCATCATGGTGTCTTCAAAGATTCGGCCTTAGGTGAAAAAACCACCGCAACTGGTCGCATTTACACAGGACGAATAAAGAGAAGACTCTGCTTAGTCCTGGACTGTCTCACTTCCCATGATTTTAATCCCCGAAATGATGAGCTGCTAAATCTTCAGCATCATGTCATACGGGAGAAAAAACTCTCGGAGAAGGAAAGTCTTCTGATTTTTGCAGGTATTAAAATAATGGACATTGCTTCAGTTGATTCTTCAATTTTCCCCTTATGACCAACCGATTGAAACTTTTAATTTAAAGACAATAATGAACTAAAATGGAAGAGTCCAAGTCCCTAAATAAATAGATGAATAAAATAACCAAAGACAGATTCAAAGGAAAATTCAGGTAAAAATAAATTTGCGAATTATTTCAAAGCCGTATGCACTCATTAGTATTTTTCCAGATACCATGAGGATCGTGGCAGAGTTGCACAACAGGAACGTCGTCCACAGAGACTTGAAACTGGGAAACATTGTGCTCAATAGAAAAACGCGAAAGGTTACAATCACTAATTTCTGCCTTGGTAATCATTTGGCTAGTGAAAAGGATCTGCTGAAAGATCAACGAGGTAGTCCCGCCTATATTTCGCCAGACGTACTTTGTGGAAAGCCCTATTTGGGAAAACCATCGGACATGTGGGCCTTGGGGGTCGTTCTATTTACCATGCTCTATGGGCAATTTCCATTTTACGATAGGAGTCCAAGTCAGTTGTTCAACAAAATCAGGGCTGCTAATTATCACATACCCAATGATGGAAGGGTCTCTGAAGGCACTACTAATTTGATAAGGGATCTTCTAGTGCTACAACCACATCGAAGATTAACTGCTGTTCAGGTTTTGGAGTCTCTGGCGCTTATCATTGAAACCTTCAAGGTATGTGAAAACATAGTAATGATAAATATTCTGGCACTGAAGAAATTGTACTTTTTTTCTTGTTTTTTCAACTCATTTTTTTGCGATAGACTGAGTTTTGATAAAGCCTTTTTTAGACATTACAATTTTTTCTCTTTGCAGATTCACGGCCCAATCGAAGAAGAGGAGCAGGTAGTCCCAGATATTTCCAACCTAAAAGAAGATCCCTGCGAAAAGGAAAAGGAGCTAAGTGAACGAAAGAAGCTGGAATCGCGTCCATTCTCTGATTTATTCGGCAGTGTTTCTCACCAAGAGCACACGCAACACGTGACACCTAGACCTCGACCTTTCGGTCAAATTCCGGTGTACAGAGTCGACTCAGATCCTAGGGAACTGACCCAAGCTGAACTAGACAAGTACAGTCATTTGATCCCAAGGGATTCCCAGAGACATCAGGCCAATGGGGCCAGAAGAGACAATCCAAGGAATCGATCCCCCAGATATCGGCCTGGACCTGGAATTTCCCCGGGGATTCCCCCAAGCTCAAATCGAACGGCATCAGGTCGACCTGGTCTTCCAATCAATGCAGATGTATCAGTATCCCCATCGTTCCTTCCCGAGAGTCCAGCTAGGGCTCCAGTACGAACCATCGAAAGGCCTGAACCGACTCCATTATCAATCAGGGAGAGAACCCCTGACATGATCAGAAATGCAAGAGCAACGGATCTCAGGGCTACATATGATCACGCCCGAATGTCCATGGCAATCAGAGCGTGCTTACTGAGCAGAAACAATCAGAGAAATGCGGATCCTCCGAGACCCGTCACTCTTGCTAATAGGTCAGTAACTTCTATGATAAATATAAGTCAGTAAATATTGGAATGAGAATACATGTACAAAATGAGTAATGTACAAAAAATGTTTGAAGAATTATGAAAATTTGAGAGTTCTCAACAACTTTATCATTTTGTTCTCATCTTTTTTCGAAACTTTCAAAATTGAAAATATTTTTATTAAGGCATAACGATTTCTGAAATCTCCAAAATTTCTAAAATTTCTAAAATTTCTAAAATTTCTAAATTTTTAAAATTTCTAAAATTTCTAAAATTTCACCACTCCTAGAGCTTTAAGCTGATTGAAAAGTTTTTCTCCCAGCCATACATTTGATTAATAAAAATTGTCATGATTGCAGGTCCGTACCTGACGTTGATACCCTAGCTCAGCAGAGTAGATTTAGAGAAGCTGTTCTGGACCGCTTAGTGTCATTTAGAGTAAGGATGCAGCAACACACGATTGACAATATTGAACGACAATTGAATGTTATGGCGAGTTTGGATAGAGGAGCAGAGAGAGAGAGAAACCTGAGCCTGAATTTAGTGGCTAGGTCACGAGGAACTTTGGGGCAAAATCGACATATGCCCTATGTGACGCCTAGATATATGGGGGCCCAGAGTGGTGAAGGGCACGAGAGGAGTTCTAATTCTGTGATAAATGGGGGGGAGGGGAGAGCTGTTAGGCGGGGTGAGGGTGCATTTCCAAATTTTGCGAGTGCTCTTCAACAACTTGCGACAAGGCTGACTAGGCCAGCGCAGGGGAACAGAGGGGAGGAGACTAGGAGGGATGAGGGCAATCCAGGAGCGAGAAATCATTAAGAAAAATTTGAGGGGAGAGGTAGGGCTTACCTGGGGTCTTTCATAAAAATTCTGTATGATTTGTACAATAATTTTCGGAGTAACACCTCTAATGCCAAGTATTTTAACAGGTCATTTGCAGGGTCGGTAGGGTTCCAAAATGAATCTGCCGCTAAGAGAAGGTGTGTCACATCTCTGATGTTAGGAAAAAATAACGGAATTTCCTATGTTCAGCCATAAATAGTATACCATGTTCAGGTTGCCGCTACGTGTTTGAAATTCGTTAAATTGATTGAATTTTTTCTTCAAATTTTCCAGGGTTTTTAAAATTCCGGAATTTTTGAAAATGATCGAACTTTGGCATGTTTTAATATGGGAGGCAAAATGCAAATGAATACAAGTTCAGTGAATTCTTTTCAGATTTTTCTTCGATTGTTAAAAAACGAGTACTTTTAGAGATGAAGGTCATAACACCTTTTTTATAGAGAATTTAATGGCCGACAAAAAAGTACGTAGCGATCTTTCTCTGAATCTACTTAGTCTTGAGATAATTGTACTTTCAGTTGCCTTTGAAGGGTTAAAATTAGGGATCCTACTGTATATGTTGTTGAATTCATGTGGAAACTATTTTTTTATTTCAAAGATCTTACGTGTTTTGATTTTGAAATAATCAAAGGGTGGATTAACGTGATATAATAGTTCTTGAAATTTTAGGAATTTTAGCTACATTTTTCTTTGCTGTAGAAGGATCCAGAGATTTCTTTAAACATGCAAATCAGTTGTTTTCGCAAAATCTATAGATTTTTTTATACTTAGTAAAAATATGTGATCAAAAGAGCAAATGTCAAAGATACAAAAAATTGGCTTATAATCGTACACAAAATAAATAAATAAATAAAAACTGAATCACTCTATTTATTGTAGAGGCCTTGTCGAAAATCAACTTTTTACACAACTTAAAACTAGCATTTTTTGAATTTTTGAGTATGGGTATTTGAAGTTGTATTTATTTGCATTTGTGCCTCAGATTCATTAATTTTTTTCTTCATTAAGAAAGTACCTCAATTTTTTTGCCAATATTTTCATTATGAGAACTTAACGTTTTCAATAAACTTGGCGAGAACGAAAAAGTATTCAATTCAACTTTACATAGAAAACTTAAAACAATGTTTTCAGGTAATGCCCTGACCTCTTTATATCAAATTTTGTGGGTATATAAAATTGACTGTAGATTATCGAGGACCAGTGCCAATATTGTAACGTTCGAGAAAATAGGGGAAAATACGAATTTACTATAGGTTTTAGTATTAATGCTTCGGGGTGTAATTTATCGAATTAGGCCCAACTGGAGCTCACATTTTTAAAATTAAAATCAGTTGATCATATCGACAATAATCAAAAATGAATTTAAGCGATATTGTACACAATTGTATAGACATCATTGTGGATTTAATTTACTCCTCAACGAATAGCGAAATTTAGGACGATTTGATCATACAATTTATTCATTCATCAGGTTTAAGTATCAAGAATTGTTCATTGTACGAGTGACTTTTATTTCTTGGTTTTTAGGTATTATTTAAATTGAAGCGTTCTGAGTTGATGAATGTTCATGAGTATCGACTGTTTCATATAGTTGACAATAAATATCCATGTCAAAATTGAAGTAGTGATTATTATTTGGTATTGCATTATCTATTATTATGGCGCTCTACGGTGTTTTCTCGGTTGTAATACCGTGAGACCTTAAAATTTATCGGATAATTCGGAATTGTCCCATAAATTTTAAAGGTCCAGGGGTATTCGGCGGATTATTTTTTACCCCCTGATTTTGACTAATCAGAGCACAATGATCGAGGTTACATTTGCACAGGTTTTGAAAATGGACAGAACCTCTAATATATAGAAGTTTCAATCACAACGAGATGTTAAACTCCGGAATAACAATTGAGGATCTACCGGGGTTTTATCAGTTTGATAAAACCCCTGTGGCTCGGTGATTTACCAAAATAAAACCAACGTGAAGGTGTCATGTGACCGCGAATACTGCGCTCTGATTGGCCGATATCAGGGGGTAAAAAATAATCATGCATAATTTAGTTCATCAGAGCATTTAGACAAAAAAAGCCTTATTTTTTCCAAACTTTTTTTTCCGATTTTTTTTGCGAATGTTTTCTCTTAATTTTTTTTCCAAAATTTTTTCTTTTGCATATTGTTTTTCCAAAATCGTTTTCTTCCCGTTTTTTTTCCTGTCCAATTGTTCGGACAACCCATAATGTCATGTCAAAACGCTTTGGCGGTAAATTTGAATAATTTTCCAAGATGGCTACTGCGTCGACTTCCGGCGTTATTGAGACTCCGTACGCTCTTTTCCGGTTCCCCGTTCACGTAGAACTCACGGCACGATGAAAGCAAAGGGAGAAGTGAGTAATTTACCCCTAAAAATTGACAAAACATTCTTAAAGAATTAATAAAAACAAACGTATAGACTTTTTATTGATATTAATGCAAAAAAATCGTTGAATTTTTGGTTCAAAATTGTGGAATTAATGCGAGTGTCGAGAGGTTAACGCGACAGCATGGCATGGTCATTGATGGATTACAAAAGTTTATGAAAAATTGTTAAAGATTGACTTTTCTATAAGAAAGTATTGTTTTTCCCCGATTTTTAAGCTTTCGACAAAATTTTGAATTCGGAAATTAGTAACGAAATGCAAATTTGACGAAAATAAATGTGGCGGTTTTCGATGAGATAACATAACCTCAATTTATACTTGTCTATCTTTTTCAGTTGAAGGAATATGAGGTGATCGGGAGGAAACTCCCCACCGAGAAGGAGAAGACCACTCCTCTGTACAAAATGAGGATTTTTGCTCCTGATGCCATCGTTGCAAAATCCCGTTTCTGGTATTTCTTGAGGCAACTCAAGAAGTTCAAGAAATCAACTGGAGAAATCGTTTCTCTTAAACAGGTAAGTTTATTAGAAAATACCGTTCAGTAGCTAGATTAATTAATTGAAATTTTTCCATTTTTCACCAAGTTTGAACAAAACACATCTCACTCTAAATGAAATGTTTTTTTTTAATAATCGCTTTCGACAATATCCAGTTTCTCATTTGGATTAACTTCTTTTAAAACATCGATTGAATTTGAAAATTAACATCGATGGATTTTCTTTAGTAAATTTAATTGCTACGAATATTTTGACAGAACGTTTTTCTGTATTATTTTATTATGAGATTGGTAAAATTGAATTTTAGTCGAGATTTGTACAATTACTCTGCCTTAATCAGTACCGGTGAATTTTATTTTTTTCATCGGTCAGCATTCATAATTCAAAAAGACTGGAATTTGCAAAATGTGCAAATTCGATTTACTTAATTGATTAATCGAACTGATTCATGTACTGTTTTTTTATTTTAGCCATTAGTGAAATTGTAATTCACTTTGGTATGAATCTTTTCCTATGGATTTTTCTCACTAAATCTTCCTGAAGTTTTTGTATAGTTGAACGTTTCTACGGAAAGACATTCTGAGTTTAAATTCATAATTTGGAATTCAGAATTGAGTTAAATATAGTTCATGAGGCGTGCAGGTTGAATTCAAATAATGAACGAAATTATTTTTCTTGCACTAAATTGAAATTAATTTTAGTGCAAATATTTCAATAAAATTCCGACGATTTCATGAGGAATTCACTTTTAATCCACAATTATAGGGTAGAATCAGGCATCCAATGCATATTGAAGATTTTGCCATCAGTTAAAATTAGGGGGAAGTTAATTTTTTTTTTTGCCATATCAGATTTCTGAGAAGACCCCAACGAAGATCAAGAACTTCGGTATCTGGTTGAGGTATGATTCTCGTTCTGGTACCCACAACATGTACAGGGAGTACCGTGATCTGTCAGTGAGTGGAGCTGTCACTCAGTGCTATCGTGATATGGGAGCCCGTCATCGTGCACGTGCCCACTCCATCCAGATAATCAAGGTGTGTAAAAGTTTATGGAGACAACAAGATGAGATACATCTTTCCTGAGAACTAGTCTTCTATGAATAATTGACTTTTTTAATGGAAATTCTCAGAGCTTCGTCGTATATTTTTCTATTTTCCATTCCTTCATTTATTCAATTTTTTTTGTTGATTCTCTGTAAGAAATACCTCTAAAAAAATTCAAACTGAGAAGACCCGAAATTTGTGTAAATCTGGAGCTTTTAGGTTTTTTTAAATTTTTTGTTACATTTTCATAATTGCATAAAATTTTACAGGTGGAGATTGTCAAGGCGGCTAACTGCCGTCGGCCCCAAGTTAAACAGTTCCACGACAGCCACATCAGATTCCCATTGGCCAAGAGGATCCAACACAGAAACAGAATGCCACTGTTCAGTGTACGCAAACCACGTACCTACTTCTTGTAAACATCTTCCAAGTACCGAGTTATGTATCTAACGCAAATACAAAGTACTGAGGATAATAAAATTATGACTTTATAATTTTATTCAACTTCGTTTTGTTCGCAAATTGTCCCCTCATGTTCTTGCTGTAATTATTTATATTTGAGTTGCTCGGTTTAACATTTTGAATTACCAACTAATCCAGAAATTTTCTCCAACAATGATAATAACAAAATGGGAGAAATAAATACAACACGCGAGGTAACTTAGCTTGCATCCATGCTCGTTCATTGACGAATGTCTCAAGAGGAGGGAGAGATAGGGAAAATTTTATGTGAAACTTTTTGTCGAGACAATTCAGGTCTACAAAAAAGTTTTTATGAAGATTATCTAAAGTCTCCTAGATTCTGAGATATCAATCAAAAACTGAGGCTATAGAATCCTCTCATCTCGGTTTACCAATTTCTTATTCGTATTATTCATTTACGTCAGCGATCGCACAGCAGAAGAATTAAGACAACGAAAAACATGAAAATGAAATTACACGTAAATAGGAGATATCTGCAGTGTAATATAAGCAGGGGGGGTTGAGTGGTTCATCAGGGCCTCAATAACTTCCCAATCATGTATTTTCCTCCAGCATTATGGTTTCTCCCGAAATCTCCCAAAAAAAACCTCGAATACCTTGTGAACGAGTGATTTTAAGGGAAAATGTGATTCAATATTTTTTGCAGACAATTTTCCTCAGCCAAGAAATTTTTTTGACCATTTTCCCGCAAACTGTTTTATTTTCGAGATAAATCCAAAACACACACTTTTGAGTTTTTTCTTAATAAGTTCCTCAGAAATCATGAGCGAAGGATTTTTAGGAGATTCATACACACACATAATGTATGTGTACATTATGTGTGAAAATAATCAAAAATAGTTGTATATTCTTTGAAATATGAACATCTAATGAAAAGTCGATTTTATGAACCTGTTTCCTATTGAGAAGCTAGAAATAGAAATGAATGAATACATTAGATAACCGTTATGAAATGATGGAAATGCGGGAGAGCCTCTAGTATTTTATATTTATGGATTTTCATTAGGCCGAATTAGTTCCAGAATACGTATTTTTATCGTCTTCAGATATGTTATTTGACTTTCACACTAAAAAACTGTTTCAAAAGATTTAGGGATCTATAGTACAAAGAAGAGACGAAAGAAACTATCGATATATATCGAAATTATCGAAAAGCGTAAGACTGAAACCAACGCGACGCCAGTCAGCGCGGCGAAAAAAGAAAATACGCGTGCGCAGCACACACGTTTAAGTTTTCCTTAAGAAAGATAACCTGTACGCGTTGACTCTACACAAACATAACAACAGTTAACATAACTTGTGTGTTAAAAAAAAGATCTTTATTGTATGCCCTCAAGGACGCCTATAAAGATCTTTTTCCGCCGAGGCAACGTAAATTGGGGGGGGGGGGGGGAAGAAAATCATTTCGGCTGAGTCGTTTACGACAAACCGTTGACCAAGAATATGCTCTCATACACATAGACACACACGCAGGCATTTTTTTTGTGCCGGCCGCCTGAGAATATTGTTTCAATAGTATATTTCGATACAAGTACGATGGGGTGTTCACGAGTGCGAAGTTGGCAGCGCCAGGCGAAGCCGAGCGCTGCCAATCGCACGAGCTGAAACACCCCATCGCACGTGTGTCGAATGATAGTTTTTGACAGTGATGTTCCGTTCTACGAGTGCCGAAATAGTTACTTTTCGTTTACTAGTAAACGAAAAAACTTTTCGTTTACTAGTTAACGAAAAGTAACTTTTCGGCACGAGCTGAACGTAGCAGCAATGTCGAAAAAATATTTTCTGACCGATTCCGACCGAAGCAGAAGCGTTCCGTGTGTGCTATCGGCGGTACCGATAACATGAGACCGCCCGGTCGGGCGGGAATCTAACCCAGTGCAGGGGGGGGGGGGGGGGTAGCTCCATCATAGCGCAGGGGCACATATAGAGGTGTACCCTGGGTTTAGAAAGTCTGCGCCAGCCGCATGGATGGGTGTCCATTACGCCCTACCAAAGGAATGCACCCTTTTTCGGGAGTACAGCTGAGAGCGACCTATACGATTATATCCTGTTCAAGAAAGCGGTTACACATAATTGAACATCGTTAGAGTCGAAATATCTCGGAAATCGGAACGATTTATTTTTCAATCGTCATTCATTTATTGCTTGATCAGATTAGTCAGATATAACATCGTGAAGTTGGTTCGTAATCGCGTTTGCATCGATAAACATCCATATTTGGGATATCGATTCCTGTTTAGTTTTCAAAAGTATGATAATTGTTGACGTTGACATAGTTTAGGTGGTTATTGAAAATCATATACACAGAATATTTTTTGACGTTCTGTTCATTTATCACGTTTCGAGTGTTTTACATATTCTGTCCAGTGTTGATAAATTTTATATGTACACGACAATTACAGAAACAAACAACAGATGCTTGCACCAAATTGGAAAATTGAAAGCTCTCATTTTTTCGGAGTCAATGTTGACAGTATTTTCAATGTCGGAAAATATATCGTTACTTCAAATATGAAATTTAGGCTTGTAAAAAAAAATACAGACATGTCATCGCGGAAACGTGTCAGAAAAATACCAAACGCTGAGAAAAGTGACAATTTCATATTTTCAACAATTTTCATTATCGGAGCTGTACTATCACTCGGCTATCAGGAAGTTGAAAATCCCCATTACACCAAAATTTCCAGGACAAATAATTGTTGAAATTGGAAAAACCTAAAATCTGACATATCACTGATAAATTTCCTTCCGTCACATGAGTCATATATGTGCGAATATATATATATATATGTATATACAATAAGAATAAATTACACATTCAAGGGTATAAATTTTGTATTTACAAAATACGAAGGCAACGTTTCAAAAACAAAACATATAAATTTGCCGTCACGATTATCAAAATTGTTGCAAAAAGTACGAACTGAATGATAAACCGAATATAGATAATGACAGCATACACACGTGTCCATTTCCCCCCATTTAAAATTCCAGTGACTAAATAAAGAGTGGGGGGTGATTCAGGCGTTGAGTGATGCAACAATCAGATGATGGATAAAATACATCATAGTTTGTGAGTCATTTAGTGATTTGTTTGTCAACCGCACGCATATTGATCCACAATCATCATAGAGAGAGAGGCTATAATTGCTGCACATAATTTATGCGGCAAAATTGTTGGTCAATCAAACAGGTAAGAGATCTAGGTTATATTGATACTTGATGCATTATGCTATCTTATCTTCAATATGATAATTCTTTTGATAATTAACCTGAATGATTTACGTGACTACCTCAATTGCAAAATTTATGGTGTTAATAAGGTTCAGTCAATGAAAAATTTCGGGAAATTCTTGCGATTGGAAACGATTAGAACGTCCTCAAATCGATCAAACTTGAATGACCTTGGATACCTTCGCTACCTTGAGCATACATTTTCTAAACCGTCTTTAGGTAAAAGGGAAAGTGCTATATTATCAATGTCAAATAATTGTTGTCAAGTAGTGGATCCAATGAATGGGAACCATTGGGTTCCTGAGGTGATGTCACACTTCCTGATGTGTAATTTCCCCTAGATTATTATTCTCGAAGTTTTTTTCGAATATCTCATTAAAAACTGGGTTTAAGAAAAAATGTTATAATACATGATTTGTAGAGAATTCTATTGTACGTAAAAAGTGTCTCTTATGATTTTTATCAAAATCGACTCCTTCCTGAGATAAATCTAAAATGTTCTCCATGTGTCATAATAATTGTGCTTTTTAATATTGCAGAATGGGGCAACGTCAGGATCGACTGAGAGAGGCCTCACCACGAGTAGAGTTTGATCCAGAAGGGAACAATGGCCTAGTTCTCTCCTCGACGTACATCCCTGAAGATTTACTCGGTGAATTTTTCTGTTACGTGGACCCAGTGACCCTTCTTAATTTGCAACTAGTGTGTCAACGTTGGCGGAACATCATTCAGGATTACGCCTGGAGAAAAAAGGCTGAGATTATTTTTGGTCAGTCACTGCAATCCATAAAAGATCTGCCTTGGTGTGTTTATTATCACATATGCAGGGGCAAGTTGTTTGAGAAGAATCTTCTGAAGAATCACTCGGGGCAGGCGGGACTGGACAAATCTTGGCTCATCGTCAGTCAGGGCGGCGACCATTGGCGGGTGGAAAAGCCGCCTGTTGGTGTTCCACCTCTTCCAAAAGAGCCTGTTTTTGAAGAACACCAAAGTTGCTTTGCAACGTCGTATTATACGTGCACCAAGTGCCAAGTTGTTGACCTCCTAGCTGAAGGCTTCAACGCCCAGATTTTAGATAACTTTCAACCACCTATAATGGTAAATATGGAACCTTCTTCTAAGAGCTTTTTGGTACCCTTAAAAAAAATTTTCTAGACTTTCAAATATTTCCAATTTTTCCAATTTTTTGAAATATTTCTGTTGAAATTAAACGTCAATGTAAATTGTAGCATTATTCATTGTTTTCAACTTTCACTTCTCTCAATCATTTTCGTATTTTTTTAAGATTCCGAAAGTGTTCGAAAATTTGCTTTTTTCTGGATATTTCTACACCATTTCGGGCTTATCAACTTTCGATTACTGTTAACGTTCTTGTTTAAAATCGTGAACCCATGAATATGTTGAGCTTCGAACAACTGTTATAAAGAGCAAATTATCCACGAATTTATTCATATCTTCGTGGTTATCTCAGGTAGGGGAGTGGTACAGTGCACGATGGGATTGTCCAGCTATTTACGAACTCCGCGTAACTCTAGCGAACGAAAAACGGAGAGAGATCGACAGGTTTGAGTTTTACGATGCAATTGATGGCTCGAAGCAAAACGAATGGCATCATGTAAGTATTTTTCAACGACTGAATTTATTACGTCTAGACCAGAATTAATAGCAATTTTGTCAATTGTCGCTATACTTCTTTTAACATTCCCCTTTGGCAAGACGTAATTTTCACACATACACACACCCACCCATACCCCCTCCCCCACACACATACACCATTGATGTTTCCACTAATCTAGATTTCATAAACAAGTGCTAGCATAAGTGCATCTGTACTTTACCGCAATGTTTCGAGAATGATCGAAAAATCACCGAAGATATGAGATATTTCATGACACACACATTTTCTCCAAGAGAAATTTTCAGAAAATATTTCTCATCCACGTTGGATTCCGAGTTGTTCTGCAAAAATCATAGCAAAATCCCAATTACACTTATTCTTGTTTAGTACTTCATTAGTGGATTAATATTTATTGTACTTAATTGTGAACGATTGGTTATAGGTTTCACACGAATTTAAAAATTACGGTCCAGGGGTTAGAAAAATAATTTTCCAACACACGGGAAAAGACAGCCTATTCTGGGCTGGTCACTATGGTAGCAAAATGGCGGGAGCTTCTGTTGTCTTTAAAGTGCCCCAGGAGCCACCAACAGCCACTGAACCACGAAGAATCTCCTCAGCAAGCCTCGACGTTGACGCCAAAATGTATTATGCCGATCTTGAAACAGAGTCAGAGCCTGATACAGAATCAGACTCAGATTTAAATGACTAAGCCATTATAAGTGTCATCATTTGCATACCTAAATCAATTGACCTTTTTTATTATCACTCTGTTGCCGGCAACATTTTACTATAGTTTATTAGCACTATTGCATAAGCCAAATGATTTTGTACATTTTTTTGGAATGACGTAATGTTTAATCTGAGAATAATTAATAAATTAGCAAAAATCAAAATTTTTTAATTGAGAATGAAAGTGTTCAATCTATTCCATTGTTTCAGTTCCCAATGTATGGGACAATTTTCCAAGATCTTCCATAATTGTAATAACGAAGGAAAAAAGAACTTTAGGAATTTCAAAAATTTAGAAATGTTAAACATTTTGGCCAATTTTCGAGATTTTGATAATTTACAACATTTTACACAGCTTGGAAGTTTTCAAAAAGTTCAAGTGAACAAGTTAAAAATTTAGAAAAATGGCGAATTTAAATATTTAGCAATATTTGAAGCATTGAAGGAAATTCGAGTATTAAGAAAGAGTTATAATGGCAAAAACTTGAATTAATTCCAATATTTCCCAAATTACTATTTCAAAATGTTAAACAACAAAATTGAAAAAAATGTCACAAATATGGAGAGCTAATTTTCAAATTTCTAAAACAAATAAAAAATTTCGAGGAATTTGGCCAATTTCCAAAAGTTCGAAAACTTTACAGTATTTACAAATTTTTAATTAAAAAATAGGAAAGATATACTACACATAATAACGAGTAAAAACTTTCGAATCACCAAACAAACTTTCAAATTGTGTGATTCAAAATTTTGTATTTTTTCTTTTACAAAAATTGTCTCGTTCTTGAAAGTATGACACTTTCAAAATCATAACGATTATTCTAGCTAAAAACTAAAAACTAATATAAGAAAAAAAACTCGTAAATTTCAACTCCAGTTGATGTTCAATCTGAAGGCCATCTCTACAACATTCTGAGGCACAGTGTCTTCATAACAAACGTAAAACTCTTTGGCCTGAGGGCTTGCGTATAATCTCCCCACCACCCAAAAACTTAAATTATCACATTCAAACAACACCCCATGCTCCTTGATAGCCACAAGATTCTTGTTGATTGCAGTTTTATCCAGATCATCGTTAATCATTTTCTTGAATCTAACGGCGTTGTTGAGGAGTCGATGGATGCTGTGGGCACATTTGTTGAAGGTCGCCATGATTTCGCCATTCCTGTCTGGCTTCTCACTAGTTCTGGAGGATAGAAGAACGCCTTCAAGGGTATCAAGGTGGACGTAATGGAAGAGACAATTTTTATCTCCAGACGAGAGTTTCGTTGGGGCTATAAATTCCGCTTGGTTCAGAAGATTTTCTCGAATATCCGTAACATCCATTGAGCAATTTTGACTGCCGTTCTGGAAGAAAAAAGAACGTAAACATTACTCATATTTGTGTGAAGAGAATGCGTTCCCACTACACAATTCCTCACCCGATATATCTCCACATCAGAGTCACTATCATCAGACTGTCTAGAAGCCGCTAAATTCCTCTCCCTAGTCGCCCGCCTACCTAAAATCGGAGGAACTTCATCACTCATCTCGCTAACAGCTGCCGTGCCTTGGCTCATAGAATCTTCAGAGGTCTGCAGCGAATAAATCGATTCGGACATCACAGGAGTCGGCTCGGGGCTTCGCTTCTTTAAAATTGAAGTAACTTCGGGAATTTTTTGCCCCCCTACAGGACTCGCATAGACTTTCTGACTGGGGCTCTCAACAGGCTTGATAAGCCCGAAAATATTCTCTGCAATGGTACTTGACATTTTAACATTGTCTTTCTCCTGGATATCGACAGTTTCCGGTCTAGCATTAGCAGCAATCCATTTAGCAGCTAGAGTGGGAATGCCAATTTTTTGAATGTGCTTAAGAGTTTCCTGCGCTTCTTCTACGTAGAATACATCTGGTCCCTGATTCTCCTCAGGTTGGACAGTGCAGCCTCCAGTCTCTAGGACAACTGCTAATAATTCAGAGGAGAAACCGACGACCAATAGGAACCATTTGCTCTCGGAATTGACAATACTGATTCCTCCACCTCCTGCAATGAACACAATAAAATTTGAAGGGATAATTTGAAGGGATAACCCCCCCCCCCCCCTTCAAAATTGAAAGGATTGCATGTGGAAGGGTATCATTTCCCTATCTGTGTTTTCTTAACAAGTTTTGTACATTCATACCCTTTCTCCGGCCACATGACGAGGGGTAAACTATCCTCCACAGTACCAATGATTTCGTTAACTCGTTTTCCACAAGCTTCAACAGCCCATTTTGCTTGAGAAATGAATGCACATCAATCAGATCATCCTTCGGCAGATGCGAAGCAAGGAGATAGCTCTTATGGTACACGCAGGAGCCTAGGATGGTATAAAGCCTCTGGCAGTCCATGGGATCCTCGTTCCAATCCCTGTACCAAACATTCTTTATACATATCATTTTTAAAGTTGCCGATAGGGGAAGTTATTGTTTTGCTCCCGATAATCAAAAATCGATTTTTCATCAGATCTCCACGTTTCATGGTAATCCTGACCTTTCTACACTATTCAAAATAAAACGTATGTGTGTGTGTGCGCGCCGATGTACATATGCAACCAAAAGTTTCTCGGAACGATTTCTCGTGAACAAATTATCCCATCAAGGTCCTGTATGACGTAACATTTTGGTGGTAAAAATGAGAGATTGGAAAGAAAGTGCACACGCAGACATCGGGAAGTTATAATTTTGGCCCACGGAGGGTCAAACCCACAGCCCATTTATTTTTTCTAACACTGAAATATTTCACAGCCTTGCACTGTGCAATGCGTCAATTCATTTGTACAGTGGTAACCGAGCATAAGTACATATTGACGTTAGCACCAACTATTTTAGAGAATAACTTGAAACTGAAAGGAGATAGCGAATTGTTTGTGGAGACTAATGAGCTCTACAAATAAGGTCGTAATGACATATTACTTATTTCCATTTGTTAGATCTCTACCTGTAATCCATCGCCTCCATTTCATTGAGTGCAGCATCAATCTGAATCTGCGCATCCCTCGGCAAATTCACCACTTGTGCAGCCCCAATAATCGTCTCGAATTCTGGAGTTCCTCGAGTCTCCGATCGTAGCTGAAGTTCTGAATTTTCTGGCGATACTCCCAATGATTTGATATTCAACAGATTCATGAAGATGAGGCAAAAGAAGTGGTCCAGATTCTCGTGATTTGCCTCATTGGTGAAACACCTGTTCAAGGCCTGATAGGAAAACTCAAGACTACGAATTATGTCGAAGAAGAGTTCTGCAGATTCTTGCAGACTGTACCAGCGATCTGGGATGGCAATGAGAAGGAGATCATCTCCTTGATTGGACATCTGTCGATAGAATAGTCTGAGAAATTAATTTTTTTTAAATTGGACGATTAATTTGAGGCATTATAAATGGATTGTAATACTCATTACTTGATTTGTGGCTTTTTCTCCTTGAGATGAATAGAACACGTGGATCTCCTCGCTCCCCACCGAAATCGTGGTGCTCACTGGTTGTGAGCCAATTGTCTCAGGTAGCATATGGTTCAACGTTATAAATGCACCTCTGGTCGAGCACAAGATCGAGTGGGCTTGGTTGTGCGATCTGAGGAAAAAAGTGTTCATTTTATTAAATTGGGTTTTGCCAGGAACCAATACCTGAGGAAATGTAGAGTCGTACTAAATATTGTGGTAGAATATATTAGTAGCGAAGGGATCAATGGGTTTAACCCTGTATGGACCGGGTCCATATCAAGCGGTAGCGGCCCCATACGTGAAGGGTCGTCAGCTTGCGTGTCGTGTCACGAATCAAGATATTTTTATATCAACCTTTATTGTAGAGGAGAATGAGACCTACGAATTTGAATTTGAGCAAAGTTTTATACCTCTTTTAGTTTTTTAGATATTTAGCAAAAACTCACGTTGGACTCAAGCAAATTTAACTCGATTGACCCCTTCGTTAGTGATGTATCACTGGAAATTATTATAGAAAGTTAATCGGGCTAACTAAACTTATGAAAAACGAGTTTTTTCAATAATTGCCAGACCTGGGATAGGTATACATCACTCCCTGGAGTTCCGGACCAGTTTCCGAAAGTCCCGAGGTTTGCAGGTAAATTACGCCAAAAGAGTTGTCGAAGAGAGTTTCCATGAGATGCTTCGTTGCGTTTTTGTCGATGAGCTGACGAACTAGAGGAGATTGTTTGGGAGTATCTGAAGGACGAGTTGTATTGGTGACCTCAATTCCGGCTGCTCGTTGTAACTCGAGTTTTATCATTCTGGGACTGGTGATCTCGGAAAGGAGATACTCGAGGTTCTCCAAAGTTACTTGCTGGGAGTTTATCCTCCTCAACCAATCACCGATCTTTATGTTCTTGTTGCGGATTGCCTCGCCGTCCGGAATGAGGCCTGCTACCATCACTCGGACTTTGTCAGAAAAATCACCGGGAGTAATGCCCAGGAAGGACTCGCAAAGCGATGCACGCCGACTGAACTTGTGACGATTCTGTGTGTCGACTTTTAACATCACTTCTTGGATTTCACCCGCCTGGAAGTGAACAAATTTATGAACGTCTTGGTTCCACTCATTCATTTGAATATTTATTGGAATCTGTTGAGTTGGCTCACAGCGCAATTTTTCTTTGAAAAATCTTTTAATAAAATGGATGCATGTCTCAAACCCTTTAAGATTCTTGAGAGACATCAACATCCGCCGACCTCACACGCATTTTGTGGAGGCTAACAGTTTAGCAAGCATTTAGCAAGGTGATCATCATCATGCAAAAATAGGTCGTAAAAATGTTTTTGAAGAACTAGGAAAAATGAGAAAACAATGTACATTGTGTGTCGAAATTTTACCTGATAATCTTGAAATTTAACTTCTTTGCCGTGTCCCTCCTTCAGCTGGCTCTCCCCCTGTTTAGACCCCACATTTTTAGGCATCTTAACTTTGGTACTATACCGCTTACTCTCCCTTCGTCTTATCAGTTTCATAAGTTTTCCAGCTCTCGTACTACGACGTCTTATCAATTCTGGCGGGGGTGACTCCACCTGCTCATTGTTAGTTTTTTCATTATTGTTTTGCGCCTCTGGTGATGACTCAATGTAGAGTACTTCGCCCGTTGGTCCAATCTCCGACTCCCACTCGACAATTGAACTAAATTCAAACTAAAGTTAGTGACAAGTTGTCATTGAAAATTTTATTTCCATAAAAAATCAATTGCATATTCAATGGAACCAATGACCCGAAAAAAAAGGTGAATTGATTTATAAACTATCGTAAAATTGTCATACTTTTGAAAACTAAACCCGAATCGATATCCCAAATATTGAGGTTTATCGACGCAAATACGATTACCAACCAACTTCACGATGTTATCTGACTAATGTGATCAACCAATAGATGAATCACGATTGAAAAATGAATTATGACCGACCAATAGGGAATTGTCTTACGACTTTCGACTCGGACGATGTTCATTTTTGTGTATGCGCTTTCATGAATAGGATTGCTGCAAGTGCGAACAGTCCCGTAGAACTCCACTCTGCCTCAATCCGATTACATTTTAGTTAAAATCGCTTCGATAATGTTCTTTAAATCCCCAAAATTCGAAATGTTTACTTCATCTCGTGAATTTTCCTGTCAATTGCATAAAAACAATTACTTCAAAACTTGTGTTTTTTTATTATAAGCCCAGGTATATTATACATGTTAGATGTTATATCCTGAATTGATTTTACTATAGTGAGCGAAATAGTTAAAAAGTCATGTTCGATTGTTTCTTCTATACTTTTTAATCCAATACATTAAAACTGACCTATCAGTATCCGAGTAATACGACCCAGTACTCGAGCCACTGTCACTTGCGTACCAAGAGTGTTCGTCTTCATCGCACTTGTCCTTTTCGTTTGCGGAAAATGTAGCACCCCGCCGGTCTTCATATGTCAAAGCTTTTCTTTCGCCTCCATTCATTGCACCCCTGAGTTCGCTCTATTCCCTCCAACAATATTTATTTACAATGGCACTCGTGTTAAGAGTGGAAAATTGAATCCTGATCCCAGGGGGGGGGGGGGGGGGGCCACGCGCACTTTTACAAGTCTACACAGGGGCGGAATTCTGCGAGCAGTAGAAGACTAATATTGTACAAATAAACTGACATGGATCGATTGTAATTCGTTAGCAGGTGATTGTAATAAATTTCTTTTCGTCTAAGAGTCCATAGAACAATTATTATTGAAAAAAAAACTTAGGTATGTAGTTAGCTGGAGCTTTTTAAAATATGGCGTTATTGTTATTGTTTTTGTATGTATTGATCTAAAATCGTTTGTAGAATACAATCCAATTATTCCCAACGTTTAAGAGTGAGTTTTTTTTATCAAATACAAATTATTAAATAATTTTTATTAGAATTGCCTTCGGGTTTCAGCGCCGAACTCGCCCGAATTTGCCGTTCTGCAGTGCGCCTCCGCGGATGAAAAATAGTGCCTTGTTTTGGAATAAGCATAGCGCAGCAAATTGCACAAACAATTACTTATTTTCACCTTTTTCAATACTTTTATACTGACTTTTCAGACTCATACATCTCTCTATTCATCTTCATAATTCATAGATTACATCTACTTTTCGTAAATTTTACGAAATTTAGATGAAATCATTCATCGTTCCATTTTGTTGGAGCTCAGTAGATTGTTTTTATTTTGTGTGTCATTTTATACAATTGTTGCAGGGAATTTTCTCAGTGTTTTAGAAAAGGTGGTAAGTACTACTTATAAGTAATATTTATTTTTTATAATTTCTCTAAGCAATAATAACATAGGGTAGTAAAAACAGTCAATTTTTTGGGAGAAAAAACAATGAAAAATCGCGATCTTTTTGCCGGTTTTTAGAATTATCTCATGAATATCTAGTACGATGGAAAAATGATAAGAGATATTTTTGGTAGGAAATTAGACATATAGAAACTGTTCCATAACATTTTGTCAAAAAGCTAATATTAACAGGAAAAAGTTCAATTTTTCATTCCATTTGATCAATTATTACCTTTTCGATAGGAAGTTATTGTAATGACTCCGAAAATGAAAAGTGTCAGATGGAGGAAATTTTCACTTTTCTTGACGTTTGGGGTCATCCTGACACGTTTTCGATGAAATGTCTGTGTGTGTGTGTGTGTGCGTATGTATGTACGTATGTGAGCATTTTTTGTGAAAGTTTCTCCTGACCAGCTGGACTCATTTGATTTTTTTTTTTTCAAAAAATACGTCTAGCCGTTGCGGAGAGTGGAAAGGAGTGTCAAGTCTAAAACACAATTCCTTCAATTGTTATTAACGATTTCAATTGTTTAAAACGCTGTATTACAAAAACCGTGGGAGATAGAGGAAAAAGTTTCCAACGAATGTGGTTCCCCACATGAAGATACATATTTTATGTTCAATGACTTTCTTTCATTGTCAATTATTCATAATATTTGAACTATACATTTAAATAATACAATTAATAGCATTATTTAAATAATTGAATATCATTATCGAATTCAATTCAATTCAATTATTTTATTATTCGCTCATACGTACCAGGCCTGGAAGATATATATTTTTCGACAAACTTATTTAAGAAATATCTCCGTTTTGATTATTAAAAAAAAAATAGTCCCGTTGGGATAGCCCGCCCGCGGAGTGATATTTGATGTGCTACTACGCATGCGTCGGCGATGGTGGGGAGAAAACCCGAAGGCAATTCTTATAAAAATCCGACTATAGGCTACCTCTGACGTCACTGACAACCTAACCTCTCAATCGCTGCTTATAAAACACGAATTGCCTACATGATTTTGGAGTAAAAGTGCGGTTTCGTTTTTGGATAAGAAAATTGAAAAGTTATTCAGATCTGCAGGAGCAGAATACTGCGCACGAAACCAATGCACAAGGTAAATATCGTTATTACATCAAACCAGAGATTATAGGGGAGATTGCTAACCTGTGTGTTAACTCTTCGACCGAAAAACCTCCAAGCGGCTCGCCGCGGAACCCTGTTACACCCCGAATCCGTTGGTAAGTAGAGCGCGGATTAAGGTAAATGAGGATATCGGTAAGTACCGTGTGGATAGGGTAACACGGCGCAAGCAGGTACTGCGGCTTCTCATAAAGACTCAGTTCGGAGGACATGGATTCCAATGGTAGTTTGTAACAGGTTTGATTAAGGGTGAATTTAGTGAAAGATGGAAGATTGCAAGAATAGGTCGAAAATGAAAATATGGTACAAAATGCAGAAAAATGAATGAATGCATGATTCAATTCATATTTCACAGCCAAGCTATTTGGGGTTGTAGTATTTGTTTTGAGTCGGTGTCGTGCGGACGCATGTCTACCGCTCCCTACGAATTACAAATTTCAAACGTACCGTGCTCCTAGTACATTGAAATTATAAATCGAGTAAAAGTTTTGGCACAAAAGTGTCAAATCTAAAAAACCTCAAGATTCCCTTGGCTCCCAAAAGGAAAGCCAAAACGAGTCCTCCGATGGAAGACCCAAAAAAAAAAAAACCGTTATGAAACGGTCAAACAGCGCGAGCTCTGAATCAGCCCGCCCCAACAATCCTCCGAACTCTTCTGATGGGTCTCAAGACGCTCAAAAAAAAACCTCAGTGCCTCCAATCATCATTGAAAATGACAAATTGGAGACCAAAAAGTTAATAAATTTCCTGCAAGTCAATGCCTCGGATAAAAACTTCAGGATGAAGTTTAATGGAAGTACCACGATCGTCCACCTACAAACGACCGAGGATTACAACAAAATCGCAAGTATCCTGAAAAGGCAAAACCTTAATTTTTTCACCTACGGCCTTAAAAGTGAAAGACCGACGAAATTTATTTTGAAAGGGCTTCCCAGCAGTTTCTCGGAAGCCGAAATTCAAGCCGAATTATCAAATCACGGCTTTAACGTACTTTCCGTTCGCCAGTTCGTGAAAGTCAATAAAGACGGAAATATTAAAGAAAAGAGGCCTCTCCCGATCTTCGCAATCACGGTTGGCCCTGAAGTAACCTTGAGCAGCTTTGCTGCTATTAAAACTATTTTCTATCACATATACAAGATAGAAAAATTTGTGAAATCCGAGCAACCGACCCAGTGTTTCAGGTGCTAACGGTTCGGCCATGCAAGCCAACACTGCAACCTGAACCCCAGCTGTGTAAAGTGTGCGTCAAACCATGACGTCAAAGCCTGCACTTCGAAAACTCTCAAGTGCGCGAACTGCGGACTAGCCCACACGGCCAGTTACAGAGAGTATTCCATGCGCCTAAAATTCATGGAAACCCAAAAAAAAAATGGTGTGTCATGAAGACACGCGATAGAAGTGAAACTGAATGATTGGATCGGCAAGGATTATTTAATTTTCTATGTTTAGAGGGAGAGGAATCATTTTAATCACGTGTCAAACACTTCTTGATAGTAAATATTAATTTATTCATCATAATAATTATACTTTTTTCAAGATACAATAATATTAGTATGAATATGATGAATTAAATCTCAATCAGCTTCACCTTCATTCGGTGGTAGACTCTTCATGAACGAAATGATAGGTTTGTGGTAACTAAAATAGGTAATGAAGACTCTTGACTCCAAATTTTCGATGTAACGTGAGAAAACTGCATCGATCGTGGTACCATGGCGTGTAGTCGATTCAATTGGTGAATTGTTCATTTCCAATGACAATTTCTTTTGCAAGAACTGAATTAATGGCTTGGAATCCTCTGAAGCAAAATTAACATTAAAATCTCCACCTAGAATCATAGGTATTTTGTCCAGCTCTACTCAAACTTCTGCAGCCCCCACTGGAGTATACGACAGCAAGTGAAGGTGAATAAACTCTATTATTTTCGCCATCTTCTGATTTGGTGAAATATAGAGTGCTATAAGCATAATCCGCTGTTCGCTTTCTGTGCGACATTCAGCTGCACACATTTCTCCAACAGATGACAACCCAATCGAAAGCGATTCTAGTTGTTTCAAGTTCAGGTCCATATTGGGTGTCATGATGTTCGTTCCATGAGCAGTATTGCAAAGTATTGCGACACCCCCTGCTCTCACATTATGTCTTTTGAACTGTACGACACAATTAAAATTGGGAACATCAATTTCTCGATTGTTTTCCTTCCACGTCTCTGAAAGTATCAATATATTAGGCCGTAGAATCACCGGATCATTGAAATCTCCGCTATGAGCTCCTAAGCTTTGGCAATTGAGGGTTATTATTGATAAGCCTGGTCTTATTTTATACATTCTCCGAGAGTTCATCAGCAAAGTTATCAATGGATTTGTTGATAATCTTCTAAATTCTGATTGTAGCTTGTCCATTGATTGAGCTTTTTTCCGTCCATGATAAAATTTGTTCTTTCCATCCTTCGCAACGATGTACAATCCCTGTATACTTGTGACACGGGACAAGGCTACGTAAAGGAGTTGTTGTGAATGTGTCTTTTCGTATTCATAGACGATTTGATTAAACGTACCACCTTGAGACTTGTGGATAGTAATAGCACACGCTGATACCAATGGCAGATGATTTCTTTTGACGAAAATCGTTTTATTATTGTTCATATATATCGTAGAAGTTCTTCGTGCAATGGGAACTGCCGTGTAGCTGATGTTGTTTGCTTGGATGAACGCAGCAGCTTTTCTCCGGATCTTCTGGAATCTGGAAATTCCAGCCACAGACGAGTTACTGCCCCTGCCTCATCAGTTTCGATATGAACTAGTTTACCAACTGCGCCGTTTGCTAAACCATCCGAGACATCCAGATTGGTTGTTATTATATACCATTTATCTAACACCAGTATTATCTCGTAGGGCAGACCTCCAGTGTGTATTATCGTTTTTTTATGCAATTTTTGTCGTACACATGATTGTTGCTCAGCATTATGGCAGCCGGTGAATACATCAGTAGCTATTGAGACTGTTTTATTCTCTGCAGAATTAAGAATTGTCAAATTGTATTCGTTTACAGCATTATTTATCAAATATAGCCGAATTCCATGTGGACAAAGACGATCTGCTTCCTCTCTTGTATAAAAACGAGATTCGATTAGGTGTATCTGTTCTTGATCCAATTCTTCGCCATTTCCAATTTTAGTTAATAAAGAGGAGAAATCAGCATTCGCTTGTCTCATGACTTTATGGAATTCATAGAACTTCAAGTCTCGCCAAAGTGTTGGTGCTGCTATGCGTCGTTTTGTTGCTTGATAGATGGGTGTAGCACGCACTGGAGGTAACTGACGCAAATCACCTATGAAAATGATATCCATTCCTCCAAAACTATCTTGGAAATTTCCTGTTATTTGTTTTAACCGTGCGTCAATTTGAGACAGCAATTCCGCCCCTACCATACTGACCTCATCGATGAGTATAACTTGGACGTATTTCAAGAGCATTCTGTACTGTTGAGCCACTTCAATTGATAATGGTAATAGTTTGGCAAGGGATATTTTCAATGCAGTGTGGATTGTCGTACCATCAATTGCTATTGCAGCCTTTCCTGTTGATGCACATGCGATGTAAGCATTGCAAAAACCATCATTATCTGTGAAGCGGTTGTAAATTTCCATGAGGAGTCTAATGAGGAATGTCTTCCCACATCCTGCTGGCCCAGTGAAGAAGACCTGGTGATCGGTTTGATGAGAGGAGATTAGCAATCACATGCATCAGGAGTGCTTTCTGCCTCTGATTGGCCATTCTCATTAGTTCATAAAATTGTTCATTAGACATTAAATTATCCCTCTTCTTTGCGATAGCACCCAGTTTGTTAAGTGTTGCTAACCGCAGATCGTCGTTCATTATGTGGTCAGCGTTATACAATTCTTGAAAAGGATTTGCTTCAGGAAAAAGGCGACCTACGTTGTCTCCTTCACCATCATCATCTTGATTTAATTCATCTTCACGACACAACTCTCGGCATATCTCGATGTTTTTCTGGATATCTAAATTCGATGAGAATTCTTTATGTCGCTCCAAAATCAATATTTCGTTGTCGTCGTAAATCTGTATGAATTTAGTTTCTGCAAGAATTTCATTTTCTTCGTCTCGGAATCTAATATACAAAGTCACCATTTCCCGTTTGTATTCATTGAAATCATCAGCCATGTCGTAGTTTCTGTACCGAATAATCCGAGGTTCTTTCCTTCGTGTCCAATTCCCCTGATTATTCAGTGTGTAATGAGCAACAAACTGGGCCAAATTGACATCTTCGAGCTCTTCAGGTCTCTTTTCGTACTTGTCAAACCAATTTTCTTTCCATATGTTTGTTGCATCATCATCAGCATCCATTTCATTGAGTTCTTTCTGAGTTTTTCGAATTCTTTGTCTTTCGATCGGCCATATTGTTGAAATATAGGTAACAACTGAAGAAGACTTTGACATCGGTTCACGCAGAAGGTACCATGCAGCTTCCTGATTGGTAATTTCGACAGTATTTAGCATGTCAACGCTCATTTTCCTAGTAATTTCGACAATATCGAACTCTGGATGTTCATCCATTATTTCAGTGATGTTACGTTGGAGATTGCTAATTCCACGGTTCGTTTTATTGACGTATCCCACTACGTATGCAGCACATGAGTATTCTTTGGTGATAAATTGCACATCCATGTTTGATTTCAAAATATTGAAAATGAATGGGTTGAATGGATTATGCCACTTTTCCATGGGTTGACGTTTAAGAAATACTCTGGGACGATTGATGCCAGCTCGAAGCACATTCATGTAGTAATCATCTGATAGTATTCCATTTCCCTGATAGAAACTATCAATATCAGCATAGTCATTGTTCTCTAAGTTTGTTCTTATCGTGTTGTAATGTTGTTTATACGTGTGGAATCCTGGTTCTTCTTTCTGCATTGGTGTCAGTATAGTTGTGTACCTGCATGGCATGAATGGAGCTTCAAATCTGCATTTTTGATGAGCGTTCGCAGCTATTTTTTTGTAACATGTGAACGTGTGCTTATGTGTCTGTAGTTTGATGTTCCCCGACGATTCTGAAGGAGCCACTGATATCAATGTATCAACTAGTTCAATAGCTTTTAGTCGGTCAGCACCTAGTGGATCCGCTGGAGCATTCTCAACCAATAGCAGAATGTGTGCATGGGGGCTCCCACGATGCTGGAATTCAATTCTTTTAAAATAATGGACAACACGATATTTCCCGAAGGGAGAAGACTTTTTGGACTGAAGTATGTTCATTATAACATTGATGAGCTTATTAAAATAGATGGCACATGTTACAGCATCTTCATTGATGAGTGTGCTCTTTTCAATATAATGGAGTTCCTGAACATCTTGTTCTGTAATTTCTGCTCCATTATTCTTCAATTTATATAATAATTGTAATAATGAGGGCCAACCAACTTCATTAGCACTCATAGTTAGGAATAACGTGGGTTTTCCGAGTTGTCTGATCATTGCGAATAAGTCTCTCTTTCTTTCAGCCCAATACCAAGTCGAGTTAGGGATACAACGTAGAAAAGCCAAGTTGCTTTCTATACAATGATTTATATACTCCTCTGATTGAATTTGTTCACGTGGAATTTTTGTGTCTCTACCTACGTGTTTAAAAGCAATGGATAGACTGTCACGGACTCTAAACCTCATAATTTTCATTGCCATATAGAGTAAATGATGAGGTGTAACCCCACGTCGATCAGATCTCCTTAGCTCACTGGTAGCCATCATGAATGGAGTCACATTGAGATCTTCACTAAAGCGCCGGAATTGTCCGAGATAGATAGTAGGGAAAGATAACTCTTCTGCATGCTCATCAAATAATAGACTGTGAGGGACATTCATTTCTCCAGGAGCAATCCTCAAATATTTATCGTCATTCCAGAGTAATGTGTGTTGCTGAGCGAACAGGCTCTCCTCCATGGGGATGTCTTCACTCAGTTCATCTATAGGTATCTGATGAACGACACAATCCTCATTAAAGAAAGATTCATCAACTTTGATGTCGTACAGTTGATACAATGGACTCGGTACTAAGCATCTTAGCCATATTTTAATATTTCTCTTGTTTATTAAACCTGTCAAGTAGCTTGATCAATGAATTTTTTTTCTCTTGATATGAACGTAAACACAGTGATCGTCGTCAATATTCCTGGGCAAGTGATTGACCATTGCATTGACATCCACTGGAACATTGATCACCTGCCCCAAAATTCCAAATTGTCCATGCACATGACGCAATTTGCGAATTTGCATAAACGGAATTCTAGGAGAAATGAGTCTCTCGGACACTAAATCTAACTTCGGAAGGTGTGCAGGGATCGGGGGATATACAAAGCCATTCAATTTCGGCAATGTTGGAATTTTGTCTCTCCTCAAAGCCTGGCGACAGCTGGTGCATGCCAGCTCATTATTACTTCTGAATTCTCGGAAATTTTTGTTGAATACGAATTTCATTTTCAACGGATAGAGTCTTCAAGTCATTTTTAAACCATAATCTATCACATACACAACACGTAAAACCGAATGGATTATTTATAAAATCACGGTGAAAGTTCTTATGTGCAGTTTTAAACTCATTAAAGTCTGAATATTGTAATCGATCACCACTATGTACATCACAATCAGGAGGAGGCTGAGTCGAAGTCGTTGCTAATAGTTCATTCTCTGGATTATTTGCACTATCGTCCACACTGTCACGTAAGAGGTTAGCACGTGTTTGCCTCCGTTCTCTGGTATCTTGTTCAATTTCAGTTCTACTTTTTTTCCGTTTTCTATTCTGATCAATTCCTTCACTCGCCCGTTTTTTCTCCCGCCACGTTTTTGTCCTTTCTGCACCCGACTCCGGCATATTTGCTCAAAACTCTCGATTTAAGTAATGAAGACACGCACAAAAACAAAATACGTTGCTTATGATCACTGTGTTAGAAACCAACAGCTGTTTTCCGCGATCGCGACGCCGCCTGAACGCAGAGAATGACATGAAAGACAGAAAGTCTTCCGTCCCATTCTCGCACGATACACGAAGGCCTCTCACTCTCGCCCGATAGACGAGACGTAAGGTAGTCCGTCTCACTCTCGCTCGATTCCCGGAGGCCTCTCACTCTTACTTACTACGTTAGAGCGAGCGTCACCAAAAAGGTTGCCGATCGAGATTTCAAAACCTCCCATAAGAAGTTTCACTTCAAAAAACTGGTGGGCACAAAACTCGGGGGGCAGCGAATGGGCCACAAAAATTGGGGGGCAGCCAATGGGGGACAAAAGTTGGGGGGCACAAAAATCGGGGGGCAGCGAGTGGGGCACAAAAAATGGGGGCGCGGCAAATGGGGACACAAAGTCGGGGGGCAGCGAATGGGGGACCAAAATTGGGGGCAGCGAGTGGGGGACCAAAATTGGGGGCAGCGAGTGGGGCACAAAAATTGGGGAGCAGGAAAATTCGGGGGCCCGAAAATCGGGGGGACAGCGAATGGGGGAGCAGCGAGTGGGGTACAAAAATGGGGGGCACAAAAATGGGGGGGCCCAAAAATCGGGGGTCCCCAAACTCGGGGGGCAGCGACTGGGGTACAAAAATTAGGGGCAAGCGAGTGAGGCACCAAAATTGGGGGGCAGAGAGTGGAGCACAAAAATTGGGGGGCAGAGAGTGGAGCACAAAAATTGGGGAGCAGCAAATGGGGACACAAACTGGGGGGCGGCGAGGGGGCACAAAACTTGGGGGCAGAGACTGGAGCACAGAAATTGGGTGGCGGTAAATGGGGACAGAAACTGGAGGGCAGAGAGATTGGGCAGCGAAATTGGGGGGCAGCCAATGGGGGACAGAATCTGGGGGGCACAAAAGCCGGGGGGGAGCGAATGGGGAAAATTGGGGGGCCCAAAAATCGGGGCGCAGCTAGTGGAGAAAATTGGGGGCAGCCAATGGGGGACAAAAATTGGATAGCACAAAATCCGGAGGGCAGCGAATGGGGTATCAAAATTGAGGGGTAGCGAGTGGGGCGCAAAAATGGGGGGGGGGCACAAAAATCGGGGGGCCCAACAATCGGGGGGCGCAAAAATCGGGGTGCCCCAAACTCGGGGGGGCAGCGACTAGGGTACAAAAATTAGGGGGCAGCGATTGAGGCACCAAAATTCGGGGGCAGTGGGTGCGGCGCAAAAATTGGGCGGCAGAGAGTGGGGCACAAAAATTGGGGGCAGCGAATGTGGCACAAAAACTGGGGCGCGCAGAAATCGCGGGGCCCAAAAATCGGGGGGCCGCAAACTCGGAGGGCCCAAAAATCGGGGGGCCCAACAATCGCGGGGCCCAAAAATCGAGGGGCCCAAATTTGGGGGACCCAAAAATCAGGGTGTCCAACAATCGGCGGTAGAAAAAATCGGGGGGAGTGAGTGAGGCACAATAATTGGGGGGCAGAGAGTGGGGCACAAAAATTGGCGGCAGCGAGTGGGGCACAAAAATTGGGCGGCAGAGAGTGGAGCACAAAAACTGGGGGGCAGCGAATGGGGCACACAAACTGGGGGGGGGGCCAAAAATCCGGGGGCCCAAAAATCGCGGGGCGCAAACATCGGGGGGCTCGAAAATTGGGAGGCACAAAAATCGGGGGCAGCGAGTGGGGCACAAAAATGGGGGGGCAGCGAATGGGTCACAAAAACTGAGGAGCACAAAAATCGGGGGGCAGCGAATGGGGGAGCAAAATCGGGGGGCAGAGAGTGGAGCACCAAAATTGGGAGGCAGCGCGGGGGGCCCAAAAATTGGGGGGCCCAAAAATCGGGGGGTCCAACAATCGGGGGGCACAAAAATCGACGGGCACAAAAATCGACGGGCACAAAAATCGAGACGAAGCCGGTGGGGAAAATTGGGGGGCAGCGAATGGGGGACCAAACTTGGGGGTCAGCAAGTGGGGTACAAAAATTGGGGGGGGGGGGGGGGGCAGCGATTGGGGCACAAAAACTGGTGGGCAGCCAATGGGGGATAAAAATTGGGGGGGGGGGGCACAAAAATCAGGGGGCAGCGAATAGGGGACCAAAGTTGGGGGGCAGCGAGTAGGGCACAAAAATTGGGGGGCAGAGAGTGGAGCACAAAAATTGGGGGGCAGCAAATGGGGACACAAACTGGGGGGCAGAGAGTGGGGCACAAAAATTGGGGGCCGACTGTGGAGCACAGAAATGGGGGGGCAAATGGGGACATAAACTGCGGGGGCAGAGAGTGGGGCACAAAACTCGGGGGGCAGCGAGTGGGGAAAATTTGGGGGGCAGTCAATGGGGGACAAAAGGCGGGGGGCAGCGAATGGGGGAGCAAAATTGGGGGGCAGGGAGTGGGGCACAAAAATTGGGGGGCAGAGCGTGGAGCACAAAAATTGGGGGGCGGCAGATTGGGACAGAAACTGGGGGGCAGAGAGTGGGGCACCAAAATTGGGTGGCAGCGAATGGGGACACAAACTGTGGGGCAGAGATTGGGGCACCAAAATTGGGGGGCAGCGAGTGGGGCACAAAAACCGGGGGGCACAAGAACTGGGGTGGCACAAAAATCGGGGGGCCCGAAAATCGGGGGGCAGCGAGTGGGGCACAAAAATTGGGGGCAGCGAGTGGGGCACAAAAATTGGGGGGCAGGGAAATTCGGGGGCCCAAAAATCGGGGGGGCACCAAATGGGGGACAAAAATGGGGGAGCAGCGAGTGGGGTACAAAAATTGGGGGGCAGCGAATGTGGCACAAAAACTGGGGGGCGCAAAAATCGCGGGGCCCAAAAATCAGGGGGTCCAACAATCGGGGGGCGGCGAATGGGGGAGCAGCGAATGGGGCACAAAAACCGGTGGGCCCAAAAATCGGGGGCCCATAAATCGGGGGGCACAAAAATCGGGGGGCCGCAAACTCGGGGGGCAGAAAAATTCGGGGGGCCCAACAATGGCGGGGCCCAAAAATCGGGGGGCACAAAAATCGCGGGGCCCAAATGTGGGGGACCCCATAATCAGGGTGTCCAACAATCTGTGGTACAAAAACTGGGGGGCAGCGAGTGGGGTACAAAAATCGGGGAGGGGGGGCAGCGAATGAAGCCCAAAAACTGGGGGGCACAAAAATCGGGGGGCTGCCAATGGGGGACAAAGTCTGGGGGGCACAAACGCCGGGGAGCAGCGAATGGGGGACCAAAATTGGGGGGTAGCGAGTGGGGCACAAAAATCGGGGGGCAGAGCGTGGGGCACAAAAATTGGGGGGCAGAGACTGGAGCACAGAAATTTGGGGGCGGTAAATGGGGACAGAAACTGGGGGGCAGAGAGTGGGGCCGCGAAATTGGAGGGCAGCCAATGGGGGACAAAAATTGGGGGGCAGCAAATGGGGATACAAACTGGGGGGCAGCGAGGGGGCACAAAAATTGGGGGCAGACTGTGGAGCACAGAAATGGGGTGCGGCAAATGTGGACACAAACTGGGGGGCAGAGAGTGGGGCACCAAAATTGGGGGACAGCGAGTGGGGTACAAAAACTGCGGGGCAGCGAATGAGGCACACAAGCCGGGGGGCAGCCAATGGGGGACAAAAGCCGGGGAGCAGCGAATGGGGGACCAAAATGGGGGTGCAGCGAGTGGGGCACAAAAACTGGTGGGCCCAAAAATCGCGGGGCGCAAACATCGGGGGGCCCGAAAAACGGGGGGCACAAAAATCGGGGAGCAGCGAGTGGGGCACAAAAATGGGGGGGCAGCGAATGGGGCACAAAAACTGGTGGGCCCAAAAATCGGGGGGCAGCGAGTGGGGCACAAAAATCGGGGGGTTGGGGCAGCGAATGGAGCCCAAAAACTGGGGGGCACAAAAGGCGGGGGGCAGCGAATGGGGGAGCAAAATTGGGGGGCAGGGAGTGGGGCACAAAAATTGGGGGGCAGAGAGTGGGGCACCAAAATTGGGTGGCAGCGAATGGGGAAACAAACTGTGGGGCAGAGACTGGGGCACCAAAATTGGGGGGCACGAAAACTGGGGGGCAGCGAATGGGGCACAAGAACTGGGGTGGCACAAAAATCGGGGAGCCCAAAAATCGCGGGGCGCAAACATCGGGGGGCAGCGAGTGGGGCACAAAATTGGGGGGCAGCCAATGGGGGACAAAAGCCGGGGGGGGCACAAAAATCGGGGGGCCCAACAATCGGGGGGCGCAAAAATCAGGGTGCCCCAAACTCGGGGGGCAGCGACTAGGGTACAAAAATTAGGGGGCAGCGATTGAGGCACCAAAATTCGGGGGCAGCGGGTGCGGCGCAAAAATTGGGCGGCAGAGAGTGGGGCACAAAAATTGGGGGGCAGCGAGTGGGGAAAATTTGCGGGGCAGTCAATGGGGGACAAAAGGCGGGGGGCAGCGAATTGGGGGGCAGGGAGTGGGGCACAAAAATTGGGGGGCAGAGCGTGGAGCACAAAAATTGGGGGGCGGCAGATTGGGACAGAAACTGGGGGGCAGAGAGTGGGGCACCAAAATTGGGTGGCTGCGAATGGGGACACAAACTGTGGGGCAGAGACTGGGGCACCAAAATTGGGGGGCAGCGAGTGGGGCACAAAAACTGGGGGGCACAAGAACTGGGGTGGCACAAAAATCGGGGGGCAGCGAGTGGGGCACAAAAATTGGGGGGCAGGAAAATTCGGGGGCCCAAAAATCGGGGGGGGGCACCGAATGGGGGACAAAAATGGGGGAGCAGCGAGTGGGGTACAAAAACTGGGGGGCGCAAAAATCGCGGGGCCCAAAAATCAGGGGGTCCAACAATCGGGGGGCGGCGAATGGGGGAGCAGCGAATGGGGCACAAAAACCGGTGGGCCCAAAAATCGGGGGCCCATAAATCGGGGGCCCATAAATCGGAGGGCACAAAAATCGGGGGGCCGCAAACTCGGGGGGCAGAAAAATCGGGGGGCCGAACAATTGCGGGGCCCAAAAATCGGGGGGCACAAAAATCGCGGGGCCCAAATGTGGGGGACCCCATCATCAGGGTGTCCAACAATCGGTGGTACAAAAATTGGCGGCAGCGAGTGGGGCACAAAAATTGGGGGGCAGAGAGTCGAGCACAAAAACTGGGGGGCAGCGAGTGGGGCACAAAAATCGGGGTGGGGGGGGGGGCAGCGAATGAAGCCCAAAAACTGGGGGGCACAAAAATCGCGGGGCTGCCAATGGGGGACAAAGTCTGGGGGGCAGAGAGTGGAGCACAGAAATTTGGGGGCGGTAAATGGGGACAGAGAGTGGGGCAGCGAAATTGGAGGGCAGCCAATGGGGGACAAAAATTGGGGGGCAGCAAATGGGGATACAAACTGGGGGGCAGCGAGGGGGCACAAAAATTGGGGGCAGACTGTGGAGCACAGAAATGGGGTTCGGCAAATGTGGACACAAACTGGGGGGCAGAGAGTGGGGCACCAAAATTGGGGGACAGCGAGCGGGGTACAAAAACTGCGGGGCAGCGAATGGGGCACACAAGCCGGGGGGCAGGGAATGGGGAAAATTGGGGGGCAGCCAATGGGGGACAAAATCTGGGGGGACAAAAGCCGGGGAGCAGCGAATGGGGGACCAAAATTGGGGTGCAGCGAGTGGGGCACAAAAACTGGTGGGCCCAAAAATCGGGGGGCCCAAAAATCGCGGGGCGCAAACATCGGGGGGCACAAAAATCGGGGAGCAGCGAGTGGGGCACAAAAAGGGGGGGGGGCAGCGAATGGGGCACAAAAACTGGTGGGCCCAAAAATCGGGGGGCAGCGAGTGGGGCACAAAAATCGGGGGGTTGGGGCAGCGAATGGAGCCCAAAAACTGGGGGGCACAAAAGGCGGGGGGCAGCGAATGGGGGAGCAAAATTGGGGGGCAGGCAGTGGGGCACAAAAATTGGGGGGCAGAGAGTGGGGCACCAAAATTGGGTGGCAGCGAATGGGGACACAAACTGTGGGGCAGAGACTGGGGCACCAAAATTGGGGGGCAGCGAGTGGGGCACGAAAACTGGGGGGCAGCGAATGGGGCACAAGTACTGGGGTGGCACAAAAATCGGGGAGCCCAAAAATCGCGGGGCGCAAACATCGGGGGGCAGCGAGTGGGGCACAAAATTGGGGGGCAGCCAATGGGGGACAAAAGCCGGGGGGGCACAAAAATCGGGGGGCCCAAAAATCGGGGGGCGCAAAAAACGGGGTGCCCCAAACTCGGGGGGCAGCGACTAGGGTACAAAAATTAGGGGGCAGCGATTGAGGCACCAAAATTCGGGGGCAGCGGGTGCGGCGCAAAAATTGGGCGGCAGAGAGTGGGGCACAAAAATTGGGGGGCAGCGAATGTGGCACAAAAACTGGGGCGCGCAAAAATCGCGGGGCCCAAAAATCGGGGGGCCGCAAACTCGGAGGGCCCAAAACTCGGGGGGCCCAACAATCGCGGGGCCCAAAAATCGAGGGGCCCAAATTTGAGGGACCCAAAAATCAGGGTGCCCAACAATCGGCGGTACAAAAAATCGGGGGGTGCGAGTGAGGCACAATAATTGGGGGGCAGAGAGTGGGGCACACAAATTGGAGGCAGCGAATGGGGGAGCAAAATCGGGGGGCAGAGAGTGGAGCACCAAAATTGGGCGGCAGCGCGGGGGGCCCAAAAATTGGGGGGCCCAAAAATCGGGGGGTCCAAAAATCGGGGGGCACAAAAATCGACGGGCACAAAAATCGAGAGGAAGCCGGTGCGGAAAATTGGGGGGCAGCGAATGGGGGACCAAACTTGGGGGTCAGCGAGTGGGGTACAAAAATTGGGGGGGGGGGGCAGCGATTGGGGCACAAAAACTGGTGGGCAGCCAATGGGGGATAAAAATTGGGGGGGGGGGGGCACAAAAATCGGGGGGCAGCGAATAGGGGACCAAAGTTGGGGGGTAGCGAGTAGGGCACAAAAATTGGGGGGCAGAGAGTGGAGCACAAAAATTGGGGGGGCAGAGAGTGGAGCACAAAAATTGGGGGGCAGCAAATGGGGACACAAACTGGGGGGCAGCGAGGGGGCACAAAAATTGGGGGCCGACTGTGGAGCACAGAAATGGGGGGGCAAATGGGGACATAAACTGCGGGGGCAGAGAGTGGGGCACAAAACTCGGGGGGCAGCGAGTGGGGAAAATTTGGGGGGCAGTCAATCGGGGACAAAAGGCGGGGGGGCACAAAAATTGGGGGACAGAGCGTGGAGCACAAAAATTGGGGGGCGGCAGATTGGGACAGAACCTGCGGGGCAGAGAGTGGGGCACCAAAGTTGGGGGGCAGCGCGTGGGGCACGAAAACTGGGGGGCAGCGAATGGGGCACAAGTACTGGGGTGGCACAAAAATCGGGGAGCCCAAAAATCGCGGGGCGCAAACATCGGGGGGCTCGAAAATTGGAAGGCACAAAAATGGGGGGCAGCGAGAGGGGCACAAAAACTGGTGGGCTCAAACATCGGGGGCAGCGAGTGGGGAAAATTGGGGGGCAGCGAATGGGGGTGAAAAATTGGAGGGGCACAAAAGCCGGGGGGCAGCGAATGGGGCACAAAAATTGGGGGGCACCTAGTGGAGCACAAAAATTGGGGCCAGCAAATGGGGCACAAAAATTGGGGGGCAGCGAATGGAGGACCAAAATTGGGTGGCAAAGAAACTGGTGGGCACAAAAGTCGGGGGGCAGCGAATGGGGAAAATTGGGGGGCAGCGAAGGGGGGTGAAAAATTGGGGGGCACAAAAGCCGGGGAGCATCGAGTGGGGGACACGAATCGGTGGGCAGAGAGTGGGGCACCAAAATTGGGGGGCAGCGGGTGGGGCACAAAAATTGGGGAGCAGCGAGTGGAGCACAAAAATTGCGGGGCACAAAAATCGGGGGGCAGCGAGTGGGGCACAAAAATTGGGGGGCACCGAGTGGAGCACAAAAATTGGGGCACAAAAATTGGGGCGCAGAGAGTGGGGCACAAAAATTGGGGGCCGCGTGTGGGGCACCAAAATTGGGGGGCAGCGAGTGGGGCACAAAAATTGGGGAGCAGCCAGTGGGGCACAAAAATCGGGGGGGCTGCGTGTGGGGCACAAAAATCGGGGGGCAGCAAATGGGGCACAAAAATTGGGGGGCAGCGAATGGGGGACCAAAATTGGGTGGCAAAGAAACTGGTGGGCACAAAAGTCGGGGGGTAGCCAATGGGGAAAATTGGGGGGCAGCGAAGGGGGGTGAAAAATTGGGGGGCACAAAAGCTGGGGAGCATCGAGTGGGGGACACAAATCGGTGGGCAGAGAGTGGGGCACCAAAATTGGGGGGCAGCGGGTGGGGCACAAAAATTGGGGAGCAGCGAGTGGGGCACAAAAATCGGGGGGCAGCGGGTGGGGCACAAAAATTGGGGAGCAGCGAGTGGGGCGCAAAAATTGGGGGGCACAAAAATTGGGGCCCAGAGAGTGGGGCACAAAAATTGGGGGCCGCGTGTGGGGCACCAAAATTGGGGGGCAGCGAGTGGGGCACAAAAATTGGGGAGCAGCCAGTGGGGCACAAAAATCGGGGGGCAGCGTGTGGGGCACAAAAATTTGGGGCACAAAAGTCGGGGGGCAGCGAGTGGGGCACAAAAATTGGGGGGCAACGAGTGGGGCACAACATTCGGGAGGCGGCGAGTGGGGAAAATTGGGCGGCAGCGAATGGGGCACTAAAATTGGGGGGCAGAGACTGGGGCACAAAAATTCGTGGGCACCGCGGGGGGTCCAAAAATTGGGGGACCCAAAAATCGGGGGGTCCAACAATCGGGGGCACAAAAATCGAGAGCAAGCGAGTGGGGAAAATTGGGGGGCAGCGAATGGGGCACTAAAATTGGGGGGCAGCAAGTGGGTTACAAAAACTGGGGGGCAGGGAATGGGGCACAAAAATTAGGGGGCAGAGACTGGGGCACCAACAATTGGGGGGCAGCGAATGGGGCAAAAAAACTGGTGGGCACAAAAGTCGGGGGGGGGGGGGGCAGCGAGTGGGGAAAATTGAGGGACAGCGAAAGGGCCACAAAATTTGGGGGGCAGCGAATGGGGGACCAAACTGGGGGTCAGCGAGTGGGGTAAAAAAATTGGGGGCAGAGAGTGGGACACAAACGTTGGGGGGCAGAGGGTGGAGCACAAAAAATCGGAGGGGCAGCGAATGGGGAGAATTGGCGGGCAGTCAATCTGGGACAAAGTCTGGGGGGCACAAAAGCCGGGGGCAGAGAGTGTGGAAGCAAAATTGGAGGGCAGCGAGTGGGGCACAAAAACCGGGGGCACAAAAATCGGGGGGGG